>OX352222.1:2395000-3082500 GCA_947086425.1 Xanthorhoe spadicearia
AGAGAACCCCAATTAGGAATAGATGTAGTGATTACAAAACACATCCGTATATAAAAGAAGATTTATCGGTAAGTAACATTTATTTAAAAGAAAAGAGGTAGACGGATTAAGACTAAGCTAAGATGATGATTTCTAACGGCCGGTTCCTATAACCAACATAAGACCGTAAAAGTTTCGCCATATCAACGTTATCTGTCAAAAAGTTTCATACATTTTACTGACATAACCTAACTATTTTGTATGTTTTTTTTTTATTTTGACACTGTGTTTTTATTTTTAAAATCTAGCAAAAATGAGGGAGGCGTAGTTCTATTTATAGGCGAGCGAACATAACTATATATTTTTGCTAAAGACAATAGTTATTTCAAAATGGCGTCCATACAGGATAAATCCGATACAAAATAAACACTTAAACCATAAATATTACTTCTAATATTAGAAGTTTGACGTCAATGACATAAAGTATTATGAATATTATCAGAACGTTGACTAAATTTAACATTTTGTCTAACGGCCGGTTCCTATAACCAACTAACTTATTGATAAGTGGAAGCCTCCCAAGCCAACGGCGACTGTTTTACGGCCGAATTCTATAATCAACGTACGGATGTCCGTAGGTCCATCACCATAGCAACTTTGTTTTTACAACACTAAATGTATGATACTTATGACAGATAACAACGTTGCTATGGCAAGAGTCCTACGGACATCCGTAAGTTGGTTATACCGGGCGTAAAAATATGGCTTCGAGCCAACACGGTTCCACTCATTATTAGATCACCCTATCATATCATTTGTCAGAATAAACAAAGTGTTTACAACAAGACAGACAGATGACATTGTTTATTGATAGTTACTGAACTTTAATATTAATTGTGAATTTTCTTGGAAAGTGTCGTGACTACGGTTTAGTCGTGTGTAGTTCGCGAATGAATCCTTCAATTGGACTACTTCAGTTGCGTCTAGTTCTTCCTTCACTAGTTCACTTCCAATACAAACACTTCAGTAGTCCATTCGCTTCACCGAGAAGCGCGAACGAAACGAAGTACGCACAATTCTGTGTTACGAATACAAACGAACTAAATCGAACGTTGCCGACCGAGACGTAATGTCTGCCTCTGCCGGCCGGCCGAACGAAACGAGCGATAGAGAGGTTTATATCTATTTCGCTCGCACTTTCGTAGGTACTAAGAAGCATTTCAGAACTTGATTGAGCTTTATGACAAGGGAATAAAATACATTTTGGTAGGTATATTCATTAATGCCATTTTGATACACAATTGGTTGGCGCCAAAATAATAATATTTCGAAACAAAGCTGTGTGACTTGACTGTGTTAATTTTCGTTTACTACTCGATTATTGTTTAATTTCCGTTCATGACATTTAAAACGAAATACATAAATAGGTAAGTAAGCATACCTAATTAAATTAAATTAAATATTTAGACAATATAAAAATAATCTGGATTGTCAGTCCTAAGCCTGAATAAAAGTATGAAGGGAAATCTGTTAATCACAGTAACATAAAGAAATACTTACCTACTAAGGTATAAATAACCCTAGACAAAATTATTGTTCGCAGTTCACAGCATTCAAAAATACCGCGTTGATCGATAATCCAACTAACAAAAATGATCATTTGAACTAAGAGTACGCCAATTGAATAATTCATTTCCGAACGACACCCGACTAGCTGAGTTAGACGACTTCTTATCCATTGAACTAATTGAACTACTGAACTAAAAGAGTGATATAGTTCTCTATGATCAAAAGATATATTTATATCTTTTCAATTCAGTGACACATTCTGCGCATCCCTACTACGGTTGCCATCCGTCCGGGTTTTCCCGGATTTGTCCTAGTTTAGAGGGCGTCCGGGGAGCGTCCGGGCGGGGTTTCAGTATGAGTCCGGGTTTTGAACTTGACTGAAGTTGAGTAAGTACCTACTTCCAAAAAAATGTTTAAGGATGTGATGAAAATATTCAGAGTTAAGGACCTCAGAGTGCAGAAAATTGCTCTCTTATATTTTTTTTATTTCCTCCTTGTAATTATTGTAATTCTTCGCTTCACTCGCTTTGTTCAGAGCTAAATTAGCAGTATCATGCTATCTCTTGAGTAAATTGCAACTATTGTAAGTAAAAAGTTATAATTTCCCTAAGAGCAAAATTAAAAATCAACCTAACTACCTACGAAGCTTTACTCATTGCAAAAATGGGTAAAAAATACCTGTTTATATGTCCGGGGTTTGGGCCCTAAAATCCGGGGTTTTCAATCGTCTTGTCCTGGTTTCAAAGTTTTCGAGATGGCAACCCTAGTCGTGACAAATAGACATAGAGCGTTTTAGTATTCGAGCGTTACACACGAAACTTTTACATTAAGGCACGTTCACACATTTGGGTTTTTAGTTACTGTAACCATTTTGAGTTGTGGAAATACTTCAGTTTAATATTGGCAGGGTCACAGCCATCAATCTATCAAGTCAATAAAACGTATGTTTTTCCCCACTCAATCTATATTCAGAAGGGATATATAAATTGCACGCAGAATAATAATTTTTAGGCGCGTTTACACCTTCAATTTAGTTTTTTACAAATCATCGCTCATAGTGAAAAAAACTTGGTAAATAAATTAATAAGAACCAATGAATATTATATTGTTAAAAGATGATTTTATCTAATGTGTTATCTGAAAGCGTTTGCCCTTTATTAGGTGTCTTCTGGGTATAATGTCGATGTTGACTCGTGCTACGGTAAACTGGTGATTGTGCCTCTGAAAGAATGTCTACTATGCTTCGGCTATCGAGATCTTATTAGGTAAATCACGATCCCATGTGGTTGAAGTTACTAATTTAGAAACCGCATTCAATCACCGAAGCTATTGTCGTATATGTATTGCGGTCGACACGTGGCAATTGAACGTCTGATGGGCGCCTAATTGTTTTAATTATAACTTTTTATATAGCTGTACAAAACACAATTCAGAACCAGTTGAGCCCAGTATTTTCGACGACCAATCACGTGAGTTTATTTTTCCTCCTATTAGTTCGCTTCAAGAAATGAAGTATCGTAAAGATGTAAAGGACTGATACATTGTAATTAATATTCATACTCACTCAACCCGTATCACTACACTGTTGCCTAATAGGTTATCGACATCATCTGTCCTTGTCTTACACCTTGTTAGCAGACTGCTGTCTCTTTCACGCATGTCATATCACGTTTTATCCATGGTTAAAGATTTGAAACGTAAAAAAATAGTCAAGTGTTAGTTAGACTCGCATAATAATATACAGAGTGTTCTGTACGCATAGAACTTATTAGTAATTTTTAAGCTATTGCATAGCTTCTATCGCGGGCCTTGAGCGTGGAGACCGAATCCAGAAATTCCGTAACGGAAAAACCTAACGCTTGTCACTTTAGTTCAGCAACTCGCCTCTAGGTGGCATGCAATAGCTTTACCGCGGCAGTCCCCGAGTGCCACACGTCTTTTTTTATTTTGCCACTTGTACTTTGTCTTGCACATTATGCGCTTAACCATTAATGACTTACAATAAGTAAGTATATAAAGTACCTTCCTTGGCAAATTCCAAGAATTAACTACGAAGTTTCCTGGTAAACGTAGGTGTAGGTAATAGGTATGTCTGTTACGTCAAACCTAGACATAACTTTAAGAGCAATGGTCAAATCAATGTCAAATGGGTCTCACTATAAGCAAAGCTATATGGGTACCTACCTACACTTCATTTCTTGAAGCGAGCTATTATGACTATGTCACAATAGTCGTGGTCGCGGGCAGACAGAGTCTGCCACGATTACTACGACTAGTGTAAAGGACTTCACACACAGCAGCTATAATATATATTACGGTATATTACATCCCGGGATATATAGCTGTATATTATCGTAAGCTATCACACACAGAACAGATATCTGCTGTAATATATCTTTTGCACGGACGTAGCTATAGCTTTCCTAAGGGGGGGTCCGAGGCATCAAAGTCCCCCCCCCCCTCTCGCCTCTTTTTTCTTCTATTACTTGTAGAAATGGCGCGAGCGGAGCGAGCAAAATATTTTTAGTTAAAAGCAGCGTATTCATTCGGTTCTTATTCTGCAAAAAAAGACTACTACTATTAAAGTAGTAGTTCGGTCCCCCTGGACCCCCCCCCTGAATACGTCCAGTTCATTTCATTGACATACGCCATTTGATTGGGTATTTTTCTGTTTTTACCCATATGTTCTACCCACTCACCTTTTTTTGTTTCTCCCCAAATTATGTCGGTTTTTCAACCCACTTAAAAAAATAGGTTTTTTTTTTTTTGTTTATACCCAAAATGTGTTTTTTTTTCTACCCGCAATCAAAATAATTGATTTTGTACAGTCAGACAAAAAATTTGTAGATAAAATTACAAAACTTTGACAGTTAACTGTTTAAAATTACTTACTTACCTGCCTACGGCTACCAGTTTTGAACAACATACCTACCTAAGAAATTATTATTATGGCTAAGATACAAGCTTTTCCTAGTATGTTTTAACTATAATTAAAACAAAATTATAATATTTATATACACATTTTTGTAAAACATCTATAATATTTTTCGTTAGTTTTTGTGATATATATATGTATATAATATTTATATGTATATTGTACTGTATAATTATTTATGTTGTTATTTGATTAAAACATTTTAAAATGCCATCATTTTTTATTCAAACTGTACATTTTTGCCGTATTTTGTTACTTAAGTTATTTTTGTTCTGAGTGAAAATGAACGAAAATGAAAAATAGCAGTGGGTATAAACGGCAAAAATTATTATTACTTTGTGCTTTTGGGAAGAAACTGTGGGTAAAAACAGAAATGCACCCACGATTGACGCGCTCTCCAGGTAAAGTGTTATAAAAGGTGTTCTTATTTATTCATACTCCTCATACACGGAAAGTATGCACGAAGTTGCCGGATCATGGGTTCAAAGCAACATTATCCGTCCCTAGGGAAAATAAATACTTTCCTGCCCTAGGAATAGTAGATTACTATCATCATCATCTCATCATAAATATGATATATGATATAGGTATGATGTGTATAAATTGATTTCTGTTACCGATTTAACAACAAATAAATAATACAAAAAATGAAGAGAATAAATAAATAAAAAAGAGAATAAAATAAAATTGTTACTTACTGTTTGGCAAATCTAAACTCATTATCTTTGTATTCATGTGAGTCAACTCTCCATAAGCATGGATACCTACGCACGTTTTCTATTAAATGTTCCAGTTCCATGCTTTCTTCTTTTTATTAAGAAGATAGCCAAGAGAGACGACATTGACACTGTCTGACAGGCGTTCCCCTCTGTCAAAGGTCCCATGCCCGATGGGTATACTCGTACTCCTTATAAAAAACTCCTTGCCGCTGGTTCCGCCTCATTTGTAAATCATGGTACACGCGGAAAGACATAAGCATAAAATGCCAAATTGCAGAGTTTTCGCATATTCGGAAACTTTCAGGTAACAAAAAGAAAATGTGACTTTCTATGTGCAAGTATTAATTACATATATTAATTATCCATGATTTCACGACACGTCCGCTCTTTGGAGGCTCTGGATGGGGACAGCAGTGTAAGCAATAATTACCACATGTTCTTCCGAAGAACGACTTGCTTTGTGCTTTAGGTAAGTAAGAATGAAATAAAAGTATAAAATAATCATCAAATTTTTGAACATCCTGTACGAAGTGAAATATACTGAAATATATTGAGATATACTGAGATATATATTTTCGTATAGCTCAGTATCTTAAGATACGAAGATATGAAAATATATATTATAGCTGCTGTGTGTGGTCTCCTGACGATTTCTATAGAAAGATGTATTGAGATATATCGTGCTATAAGATATATCTTCATATTATAGCTGCTGTGTGTGGTGTCCTTAACATTCAGTTTCGGAGATTACCTCCGTCAAACAAACAAACAAACTTTTACCTCTTTATAACATTATTATATAAATATACATAGATAAAAGTCTCTTTGTATTGGTCTTCTTCATCTTCTTCACCAGAGTTGGTCACTTGCTCACACGAAAGAAGAAGAAGAACGTGTACTATAAGTAGAGCAAAAAGGAAACCAATATCAATTATAAATACACTTATAATAATATAGTGTGTTGATAGATTCCATAATACACTACGTTTATTTTCCTTCCTGTAATACTAAAACAACAATTATTTCAATTCAAAATTGTATGACTATAAACCCCATGTACCTAACGCCATAAAAACAGGAACTTGAGATAATCAAGTTCCTTAATTAAAATTAAATTAGTAAGTAGGTACTTACTCGTACTTCAATTTTGTGAGATAACTAGCAGTACGTCACGGCTTTGCACGGGTGTACTAATGTAACTTCTAGTGGGAATACCTGGATCAAAAGTAGCCTATGTGTAAATCCCGGATATAAGCTATTTTGGCTCCAAATTTCATTCAAATACGTCTAGCCGTTTGAGCGTGAAGAAGTAACAAACATTCCCACTTTCACCCAAACCTCTCGCCTTTATAGTGTGAGTAGTCTCGAATTTTTTTTTTAGTGTGATTGCTTTTGCTTATTTTTAAACTAACCTCATCTCATTATTTTCAGATCCAAATCAACAAGCAAACATTATCAGGAGGGCATGTCACAGTGAACCCTTCCACCCCAGAAACGTTTTCCGAACTAGATGTGGCTCTACAATCCGTCGCCAAAATCTACCACGCAGACCCTGGCTATTGGGAAGACGTACTCGATGTCATATCCAGCGACAGCCAAGTCGATGTGCTATCAGCCTTCCCTCAAATATCAGAGCAAACCTTCCACAACATAGATGTCGTCCCCGAGAAAATACAGACCCCAAATCCAATAGAAGAATTCACGGAGCTACAGAATCTTCACTACGAAGAGGGTGTACTAAACTATGGTTTTGAGAAGAATGATATATTTCCAACACCGCCGCGCTCTGAAAACGTATCAAGTCCATTGTCAGAGTCGCAAGCATTTTACGCATCGCATTCGGATTACACCTTATCACCAGAGCGTTCGTCGCCTTACAACAGTGATTTTGAGAAGTATCAAGAAATATCGCTGTCATACGATGAGGAAGAAAAGAGGGAGACGGATAACGCGTCGCAGCTGTCTCACTCTAACATGACGATGAAGAACTTCAAAGATCTGCAGAAGGAGATAGCGAATGAGTTTTCGAAGATGGAATGCTGTGATATAAATAGGAAAGGGACAAAGGAGATTTTCGAGGAGCATTTTCAGAAGTTGAAAACTGATGAGAGGAGGAATCTTTGTCTGAAGGTGTCGCAGTTGGATCTGAAGACAGTTTATGGGTGAGTTATAAGTTTGTTTTATATTTTTAATAATGAGTTAAACCACACATAGCGGAAAAATTAAAAAAATCTTAAAGTTCTTATTAGTTATTAGTTAATCTTAAATCTTTAAAGTTATGACTCCGACAGGATTTGAACCTGCGATAATGGATCGTAATGATGTTTCGACCCATAACATTTTAAACTTTATCTTCATCACCTTAATGCCCAGTCCAGTAATGTCCTGTTTGCGAACCAAATTAAAAAAAAATACATAGTATCGCTTGAGAAACTTCAAACGCAGGCGACCATGAGCGATCGTAAGCGGCAAGAGCACTTTTCAAAGCGCTTGAATACTATGCATTATAGTAATACACATAAAGTTTAAAATCACATAACACTGAAACTTCGCTTCTCTTAACCACAATATTCCTTATCATATACTAATGAACTGAAACATAACAAAATAAATAAAAGTGACATCATTATTTAATTGAACATATTGTTATTATAATTGATATGAATATATTATACCTAATGCTATTTCATCAAGTTTGTGTGGTCACAATTTGTCATGTTAAGAAAATGGAGGTAATATTTTAACTTATACCTACTTCATTTATTGAAACGAGCTAATAGGATGAAAAATAAACACACGTGATTGATTGTCAATAATAGTTGACTTTCTCGTGATTGGCTAGCTTGTCAAATCAAGCCAATCAGGAGAAAGACAATTATTTTCGACGACCAATCACGTGAGTTTATTTTATCTTCCTATTAGCTCGCTTCAAGGAATGAAGTATAGACACAGTTTAGGTTCTGACTGTCAAAACTTTACGTCAGCGCCTTAGTTTACGTCAAAAGTGGTTCGTAGTTGGACCTAAACTGAATCTCTATTCGGTCATGGTAAAGCTGATCGCACATAATGTTAGCACCGTACGCGCCGTATTTTAAAATTTGGTCGAATATTTTAACGAAATGCGGCGCGTACAGTGCATATAAGCTAGGTTTATTGTCATTGCATACAACGAATTCTAAAATGCGGGGCGTACGGCGCGTACGGTGCTGAGTGTGCTGACATATGTGCGATCAGCTTTAGCCGGATAGGGTCTTTTACCTCCGTCAAACAGACAAACCAATCCTTATAATATTGTCTATTGCAGAGTTATCCACAACATCCTACTGAGTCTGTCCCGCGGGAGTGAGCAGGAGAGCCTGCAGTATGCACTCTTCGCACTCCTCTGTCAGCGCGTACTGGCACAGAACGCGGCGTTGTTCGTCGATGACTTTGGTAAGTTCTATCTAGACTCAGGCCTTTACATCTTTACTATACTTCATTTATTGAAACGAGCTAATAGGAAGAAAATAAACACACGTGATTGGTCAGTACAGATGCCCCATCCATCTAGAACATTAATTTCACTCCTGTTTTTCTTATGGCTATTTTTTTGTGTTTGATTTTGACGGCGTCACCTAGCGGCGTTTAGGCATCCGACTGCATGCTATTTAGCACTAGGTTGAGTTACTTATTTTTGATTGCAGGCAAGACCCCACTGCTAGGGGCGCCGCAAAATCAGACAAAAAAAATAGCCCGAAGAAAAACAGGAGTGAAATTAATGTTCTAGATGGAGCATCTGTACATAGTATTATATTAATCTGTGATACAAGTTAGACAATCGCGATACAACCGCCGCTTAAATTATTATGGTAATATAAGTTTTTTACCTTAATACAGACGCGTGCGGGCATTTAAGTGGCCGGGAAATCCCAGACGCTAATTTATTAGATACAGTCAAAAACCCATATGTTTTTATTGTATTGGGTTTAACATCTTTGCGATTTTTTGTTACTATTGTTATAATTGGGTGTTCGCTATCAAGTATGTTTACAAAAAAAATGTATCTAAGTATTATATCAGTCATCTGGTTACCATAACACAAGCAGTTGCTTAGCTTGGGACTAGATGACGCTGTGTGGAATGTCCCAGGATATTTATTATTATTATTATTAATTTAGAGTCTTTAGAGGCACTCGGCAAGTCTGCAACGAGTTTCATACTAGTTGTCCTTGATAGGCCGTACTTCGTATAAATATATCAAACTAAGATACTTGATCACGACTTCTACATGTGGCAGTTTTTACCCGACTTCAAAAAAGAAGGTGGTTCTAATGTTACAAGATTTCTTTTTTGTTCACCGATTATTAAGTGGACCTATTTCCATAATTCTTTTTTATTGAAAGAGTATAACTGACGGTCATAAATTAAGGCTCAGTCTCTTCGGACAGCACTTTAAGATCAATTTTTTTCTTTGTCAGATGTCTTTTGGTTCACAATTTGTTTTTCGAAATTGTTACCATTATAGTTATAAGTAACCAAAAAAGCGTTATCTATCTAACTATCTATCTTTTTTTGGACCAACCGTTTTTTTAATCATCTAAAATCGCATATTACTTGTTCCATCAAAATGAAACAAGCCGCGGGTATAAGCTAGTAGATGACTAGGCCCCATAGTAGTTGACCTTCAAGTCAAAATAGTTTTATTTTTCTTTTTATATGATATTCGCAATTGCATCGTGTAAATTCCCACAATCGGTTTAAAACTTGCCTGACTTGTATGAGAATTAATTAAATATTCGAGCCACAGAGCCACACATTCTTTAATAGATGAATTATTTATGGAATGAAACTTATATAGAACTAGCTGCCTTCCGATTTCACCCGCGTAAGTCCCGTTCCCGCGGGAATATCGGGATAATAAATAGCCTAGGTGTTAATCCTGGGTATCACCTATCTACATACATAATTTGAACTAAATGGGTCTAGCCGTTTTTGCGTGAAAGAACAACAAACATAGGTTCTATACATTCTCACAAACTTTCACATTTATAATATTAGTAGGATAGGATAGTAGGAGTAGGATAGGAAGTAGGATGGACAGTCGTCGGGATGGTTATAGGCTATATTTTATCCCGGTAGTTTCATTAGTACATCCGTACGTTGATTATAGAATTCGGGCATAACCCACTTTATCTAGTCTACGAGTCGTTTTTGCTTCGTTACATTCAATTACCATGATCTTTATGTCCTTGATGTGACGCATATAGTCGTTTAGATCTAACAGATCTTAATATGTTGGTAATAACACAGATTTCGCACGCAATTTCATGTGAAAACCCATCTTGTATGGGTAAAACCATCTTACTTTGAACCCTCAGTACGTACAAAATTTATAGTCTACCAGCAGCACGTCCCAGTCGCACGGGTGTACTAATAAAACTAAAGGGATAAAATATAGCCTATAACCATTCTTACAGTCCATTCTACACATCGGTGAAAGAATTTTTGAAATCGGCTGAGTATTTTCTGAGATTACCTCCGTCAAAAAAACAAACAAACAAACCAACATTACCTCTTTAATATTAGCAAGATACGCCAGGAGGCAATTATTGTCTACCCTTAACGGGACAACAGTCAACACATACAAAAATAGTAGGTACAAAAAAATAGTTCAAAAGACAGCTGAGGCAACAGAAATAAAAAGAAGTAGGTATACAAACTTTTATAGCATTTAAGATACGGAGTGGGGCAAATTTTTGGCTTCTTTATATTATCATCATCATTCCCCTGCCCTTATCCCACACTAGGTGGGATCGGCACATGTTTTCTTCTTCCATTCATCTCTATCATTCGTCAACTCCGTATTCACTCCTCTCACATATCCTCTTTCACACAATCCATCCACTTCTTCCTCGGCCTTCCTTACACAAATTTTTGATACAGCATTTAAGATACGGAGTGGGGCAAATTTTTGGCTTCTTTATATTATCATCATCATTCCCCTGCCCTTATCCCACACTAGGTGGGGTCGGCACATGTTTTCTTCCATTCATCTCTTTCATCCGTCAACTCCGTATTCACTCCTCTCACACTCATGTCCTCTTATCACACAATCCATCCACTTCTTCCTCGGCCTTCCCCTACTTGTATGTCCATCCACACTCATACTCATAACTTTCTTATATGACTTTCATCCCTCCTCATTACGTGACCACCATCCTAATCTGGCACTGTTACTGCTTATTTTTCACCGACTTCAAAAAAAGGACGATCTTTTGTTCCACTGTTTTTTTTTGTGGGTTTTGTTCGTTCGTCTGACATTAACACATTGAAGGCCCAGCTCCCCGCGGTCGTCTCCGTAGGAGAGGACCGCGGCCGCGCTGCTGGTAGGTACTAGAGGGAGTGCGTCCGGGGCACCTAACGAGTTAGGGTCTTATTCATAAAAACTTGACAATTTAATACAGGTTTTAAGAACGTTTTTTTCTTGTCACCCATATGTCAACGAAAAGAGATAGCAACAGATTTAATATGCGTTTTAGCTAATACAGGTTTAATACAGGTTTTAGGTCGAATATGCATAATGGGGTTAGTGTATAAGGTACCTCAAACTGTAACACAGTTTTCCTTAAAGAGTGTCTTTCGTTAATTTTGTTTCTTGGAAACTTTGATTGTAATAAAGATACAACCACATCTGACGTACGTATTAGGAAAGTACAGTCTATTGCAGGGCAAGCTATATTTCATTCCTTGAACCGAGCTAATAGGAAGAAAAATAAACGCACGTGATTGGTTGTCGAAAATAATTCAATTTTTTCAATTTCAAAAATTCTTTATCAATAACTTATGTAACTATCATTATCTTATCAATAACGTCGAAAATAATTGTCTTTCTCGTGATTGGCTAGATTGTCAAATCAATTGTCAATAGTCAAATCTAGCCAATCCGAGAATAGAAAATTATTTTCGACGACCAATCACGTGTGTTTATTTTTCTTCCTGTTAGCTCGCTTCAAGAAATGAAGTCATGTATATAAGTATAACTATACAACTTAAATATATATGTATAGTTGAATAGAGTGTAAATGTGGAATGTCCAAGGATATTTATGAACTAAAGGCTAAAGTTTCAAGTATTTTGTCTGCAGGTCTCAGTATCCTGAAGGCTGCGGTGCTTCGCTGTCCACACAGGCCACTTCTCACCCGGCACATCGTGCACTGCGTGTATCTAGTACTGAAGAACGATCCTAAACTGTGCGCTAACGAGTGCGTGTTCCACGAGGTGAGAAATCAATCCATACTTACCCCATTATGCATATTCGACCTAAAACCTGTATTAAACCTGTATTAGCTAAAACGCATATTAAATCTGTTGCTACCTCTTTTCGTTGACATATGGGTGACAAGAAAAAAAACGTTCTTAAAACCTGTATTAAATTGTCAAGTTTTTATGAATAAGACCCTTAATTTATTTATTTATAGGAAAACCAACAGCTTCTTCACATAAAACAAACAAGTATAAAAAACAGAAAGCCAATTACAGGTTTTCACGAGTAAATTACAAATTGGAAATCATAAAATATTTCAAAAATTATTTCACCGATGTGTAGAACGGACTGTCAGGATGATTATAGGCTATATTTAATCCAGGTAGTTTCATTAGTACACCCGTGCACAGCCGGGACGTGCTGGTAGTCTTGTCATCATCATCATCATCTCCCTGCCCTTATCCCACTAAGTGGGGTCGGCACAACACGTTTCTCTCTTCCATTTCCCTCTTACTATCTATATATCTAGTAATATAAACTTGACCGTTATTAGAAGCTTTTATAGTATGAGAGAGGCAACACTGGTTTCCCGTTGATGAGCATTTATCTTACATCTCTTTCTACCCTATACAGCTATCTCTCTCGCACACTTATCGCCAGGCGCCCGGGAGGGGTGCTGGTAGCCTAGCACTTTGTTCGTCATTGGCTTGAAATTTCCCGTTGAGTTCACTTGGCTCCATAAATCATTTCGAGTTTGGTTATTTCCAACCTTTAGATATTTTAGATTTAACTTTTTAAATCTTGAGAAAAAATATTACGAAAAATTTTAAAATTTCATAAAATATTTTTGAAATAATTACCTAATTATCAGTGATTTTTGCCCAGGTGAGTTGCAAATACATATTATTTATCCAAACGGTGTTACCGTTCGTTAGTTTATTGTGGTTTTGTTCCACAAAATTGGTGAAACAGTTTGAAAAATTTCTACCCTCAAAATATGTTTTTTGTGATTTTATTCTCAATTTCTTTTTAGAATTGTGGTAAAGTGTTATAACTTTGAAAATGAACGGAGAAAAAGATATTGATGCAGTAGAAAGTGATCCTAATGCTAAACCACAAGGCAGTAATCCACATAAACCCCGCCCGCCTCGACGGCGGCGGAAAAACCGGCGTCGCACGCCATCGTCGAGTAGTGGTAGCAGTAGCAAAAGCTCGAGCTCGAATTCTTCGTCCACATCCAGCTCCTCTGAATCTTCGCAAGATTCAAGAAAGAAGAAAAAGAAAACGCATCGCAAGCGTTCCACAAAACAAAGAAAACGCGATCGCCGTCGCATTGATAAATTGTCTAATGATGTGGGTATTTTGCGAAATACTATCGCTGAATTTGAAAATTCTCGTCTTCACGCAGATGACGAGTGTATGTCGGATGTTAGCCGCAATATGTATGAGGATGTCTGCTGTGCCTCGCAGGCACAGCCATCCCCTAGTACGGAAAATCTAAGTACAGTGCCCGATCTAACGTTCGAAATCGAAACGAAACTCAAAGAGCCGTCGGTACCACAGACTCCCGAGGAGTACTTAAAAATGTTAGAGGTGATTCAAAGGTTCGGCAAAACTACCTGGTCCGACGTTAGGTACTCCGAGACCCAAAAATTGTACAATCACTCCCCAGGATTTACCGAGCTCGATACAAACGAGGAGGTAAAGGCGTATGACAATATACGCCACTTGGCTTACTCCGATAAATCATATGGGGCTATCACATTTTGCATCTTAAAACAAAAAGAAGTACTTCTTAACAGCGTGCGAAACTTATTAGCATGGTCTCGGAGCCCAAATGCCTCACTTTCTAACCTCAACGAAAAAATTGAAGAACATTTTCTAAAAGGCGACTTTCAAAAAGTTTCCTCAGATTTGCTTCAATTGGCTTGTGGGCACAGAGCTGAAACTATCGAAATGAGAAGAGATGGTATTCTGAAGTTTGTAAGAGATCCATTAGTTAAAGTGGCACTAGGTAAGATACCTCCTTCGAATTCGCATATTTTCAACCCCGAGCCTCTTACATTGGCATTGGAAAAAGCAGGGGGGGTCAGAAAGGCGTTTTGGCCGGTTAACCAGCCAGGCTCAGGGAATGCCTCGCGAGCAAAGCCCAACAAAACTGCACGAAACCCCTCGCAGGGGCAAGGCCGTTCACACATGCCAGAACATGTTAATTCCTGTTCTTACGATTATGATGAATCGCATTACCAGCATAACAACTATCCTTCGAGAGGATATGTACAGTCACAATCACGTTCAAAGAGGCAGAACAAAGGTGGCCCTGAACAGCGTCACTACAACCCTAACAATAGGGGTTCTTCCTTTCGATCTCGCGGATCGAAACCATATAGGCAGTCACAAAGAGGACAAAAGCGCCGTGGTTCGCCCTCAGGCTATAAGGACTATAAACGGCAAAAGCAATGACTCGCAACCATTTCGGGCCGGCCGGTTAGCACATCATATCAGTCGCTGGAGAGCAATGGGAGCGCCAAACTTCATATTACAAATAATAGCAGGGTACCGCATACCCTTTCTACGAAAACCACCATTATCGGTACCAAATGTAAAAAGCGATCGTCATCGCACATTAGAATCAAAAGAAATGTCGTTGATCATAAATCAAATGAAACATCAAGACGTATTTGTATGACCTCTCAGGGAATCTTGTTTATAAAATGGTTATCACTCTTGGTGACCATTTCTTTTTCTTACTCAACAACGTTTTGATATCTAACAATTTTCCTAAAGTTTTGAAAATGGTTAAATTAACACCCCTATATAAGGGAAAAGGAGATACTGATAAAGTTCAGAACTATAGACCTATTGCAATTGTACCCACCATATCCAAAATGGTTGAATCCGTTTTATCAGAACAAATCTTGAAATATTTAACGCACAATAATCTTTTAACTAATTGTCAACATGCGTATAGACCAGGTAGATCAACCATTACAGCCACACACAGATTCATTGATATAATTGTAGCCCATTTGGAATCGAGAAAAAAAGTGGCAGGCGTACTGCTAGACCTATCAAAAGCTTTTGATTCGGTTAATCATCAACTTTTGCTAGAGAAGCTTAAAGTGTACGGACTGTCGCGAACTAGTCTAGATCTTCTGAAATCTTTCCTTACAGATAGGGAACAAACAGTGGAAATAAAAGCAGAAGGTAAACGTTTGAGATCGACACCATGCGTTTCAAAAATAGGAGTCCCACAGGGATCTTCGTTAGGTAACACACTGTTTTTAGTATTTATAAACGATATAGCACATATAGATATCGATGGTGACATCATCCAATATGCTGATGACACTTCTATAGTTTTGTCTGCAGATAATAATGAGGCGCTTATTGCAAAAATTAGAGGAACATTGGCTAAAGTGAATAACTGGTTTGAAATAAATGGCCTAAAATTGAACCACGACAAAACTAATATAATTTTTTTCAATACGATATCTGCCAAAAAGTCCATATTTCCAGTCGAAATTAGGGATGGAACCATTATTGAGAGTTCCAAGTTGGTAAAATTGTTGGGATTTCAAATAGATCCTGTACTGTCGTGGAAGCAACATATTGACATGACATGCAGAAAGATGGGTAGAGGAATTTTTGCCCTTAAACAACTTAGACCGATAACATCAGAAAAATCTTTAAAAGAAACATACTACGCATACATTCACTCTATTATGTCCTACGGAATTATTCTTTGGGGGTCCTCATCTGACTATGAACGCGTATTAAAAATGCAAAAGCGTGCAATTAGGGTATTAATGAAGGCTAGGTATAAGGACTCATGCCGAGATCATTTTAGAAACTTAGCTATACCAACATGCGTATCAGTTTATATACTAGAAGTTGTAAAGTATGTCAGAAATAATCTAAGTAAATACACTGTTATGGGCACCAATAGCTCCCGTACCATGCGTAACAAAAACAAGTTAACCTTAGAATCTATCTCCCACAGACTGAATTTATCCGAGAAACTTCCCCGAGTAGTCGGACAAAAGCTTTACAATAAGATCCCTATACATATTAAGTTAATTGACAATGAAATCAAATTCATTAACGAAGTAAAGAAACTGCTTCTTAGTAAAACACTATACAGCATCAAAGAGTTTTTATCCAATGATTATACACATCTCTCCAACACTGTGCATTCCAAAAATCCTAATGAGAATTTATAATGTATAATTTTTTATTTATTTTATTCTCTTTTATAATAACAATTGCCTCTTTACAGCGATAATTGTATAGTTGAATTTATTATTATTTTTCTAATTTTGCACAATCAGTTTGTAATTTTTGACGAGTCATAGTTTGTTCACTTAATAATTTATAATTACTTACTGTATTTATTTTGTTAACGTGTTACACCTATGATAATAAAGCAATTCAATTCAATTCAATTCAATTATTGGCACTAGCACCGCTCAGTCCGAGCTTTGTCTCTCCCATGTTTTTAGTCCCAAAAGGCGACACGACATATCGTCCAATATTCAACTTGAAGCTCCTAAACAAGTAGGTATGTGATGACAGATCGATTTCGATTAATAAACATGTATCGAGTCCCAGATTTTCTTCAAAGCGAAGATTGGACATGCAAGGTCGACTTGTCGCAGGCTTATTTCAATCTACCAGTGGCCCAGTCTCACAGGCGATTTCTTCGTCTTCTATACAAAGACGAAATACTGGAAATGACATGCTTACCGTTCGGTCTCAGCACGGCTCCAAAAGTCTTCGCTTGCCTCACGAATTGGATTGCACAAATCCTTCGAGAAAACGGTGTCAGAGTAATTGTATATCTAGACGATTTTCTTCTTGCGCATCAAAATCCAAAAACTGTAACCAGGCATGTGCGGCTGCTGCTCGAAATACTAGAATACCTTGGTTTCCTAGTAAACTACAAAAAATCGATATTATCCCCTCAAAAAGAAATAACATACCTAGGAATCGTCTGGAACACTTGGACAAATCAGAAAAAACTCCCCGAAGAAAAAGTAGCCACTATAGAAAAGAAAGCCTCTCAGATTTTACGATCTGGCAAAACGTCTCTGAAAGAGCTGCAGAGCATAATCGGACTGTTAAATTTTGCCAGCTTTGCTATTCCTCGGGGCAGGTTACATCATCGGTGTGCGCTCACCTTCCAAAACACCTTGCTCAGGGACGACGAGGCGTCTCAACACCATGTCCCTCACGCGGTTCTAGAAGAAATGTATTGGTGGATTCAGAATCGTCATCTGTCTTCCCTGATTCACGTACAACCTCCGACACATTTCATGACCACGGATGCTTCAGATATTGCATGGGGCGCTCAAATAGACAACCAAGCTCTGTCCGGCACTTGGAGTGTAGAAGAACAGCCGCTTCATTGCAATCTAAAAGAGTTACTGGTCATCTTAAAAGTCCTAGAGACCCAAGCAGTACACATGTCAGAAGGGTCTGTCTTAATTCAATCAGACAATCGCTCTGCGGTAGCTTATCTCCGAAACGAGGGCGGAACCAAATCTCAATCACTCATGGACATAACATATCGAATTTTGAAAATCCTCGATCACTATCAGATTCAATTCAAAATATATCACATTCCCGGGAGGTTCAACAACCATGCAGATTGCTTGTCCAGACACAGAAAAGCCCCGGAATGGCATTTAGTTCCGAATTGCACGGAAATGGTTTTTGCGAAGATGGGAACTCCCATGATCGATCTATTTGCCTCGAAAACGGCCCGAGTTCTAGCGAACTACGTATCCTTAGATCTCAACGATCAGGAAGCAATGTTTCACGATGCTTTCAGCATAATGTGGAACTTCCATCTGGCATGGATCTTCCCACCGCCGTTTCTCATACCCCGAGTGTTAATGCATCTCAATCATGCGACAGGTTTTTACCTAATTGTGGTGCCGCGATGGGAGAAAGTATTTTGGCGAGCCGATCTGAAAGCACGAGCCATTGCTCCCCCATTCACCCTAACCAATCTGAAACGGTTTCTAGTCGACACGACGACGGGGCTACCACCTCCCAAAGTGCACGACATGATCCTAGAAATCTGGAAATGTGGGGGTGGAATGAATGTATAAAGACATGGGACACCAAACAAGTTTCATTACTGAAAGCCTCTTGGAGACCTTCCACGTGGAGAACATACAAGGCACCTTGGAAACGTTGGGTTTCATGGACTACGCTACATAATGTAAACCCAATTAATCCCGATGGTACAGAACTAGCTCAATTTCTTGCTGATCTTCATATAAAATATAAATTTTCATATAATACTATTCTTCTGCATAAATCAGTAATTTCCACGCTCTGTAATGCAGAGTCGTCTGGTAAATTAAGTGAACATACTCTTGTGAGACATATATTGAAATCGATATCCTTGAAGTGTCCAAAAATACCAAAACCTCCCGTATGGGACATAAATACCCTAACAGATTTTATGTCTAAATATTCGATAGAGCCTACTAATATTTTCCAATCTGTCAGACATACAGCAGCCTTATTAAGTCTGTGTTCAGGCCGCAGAATTCATGACTTGACCCTATTACTTGTAGATGATGAACATTGTAGTATTGAAGAGGATTTTATTGTATTTTGGCCACAGTTTGGGTCGAAAACTGACTGCAGAGAGTATAGACAATCAGGATGGAAACTTCTAGCTAACAAACATAATCGAAATTTGAACCCTGTTTTTTGGTTAAAAAATACTATACAAATTCTCAAGGAGAGGCGTGAAAACTCTGGGTCGTCTAACTTATTTATAACCCTACGGGGTACCCCACTGCCGGCCTCCCGAACAATAATAGCAGGATGGTTCAAGTCCTTGCTGAAGGCAGCAGGTATTACAGCGACGCCAGGCAGCGTGCGATCTGCAGTGGCTTCCAGAAACTGGATAGATAATTTCCCTCTGGATGATATATTAGCCAGAGGTAACTGGAAATCTGTAAATACTTTTCAAAACTTTTACCGTCGCGAAGTGATGGTTCGTTCAGAAAATAACAATACTACCTCAGCATTGTTCAATCCTGTTTAATGATTTGTTATTATGTACCTAAATCCGTATCAGACATAACATTGTACTTAACTAGGTACTTGAAACTTCTAAAGATGATTTTATAAGACATGATCAAATCCATTAGTTACTAAATGGTTACAATGTAGCCTAGATGTATCAGATTAGAATCACATAATCATATTATTATGTTCTGTTGAAACTAGATAAGTACCATATCTACTCGTAGTGTGTTATTTTTATGGAATATTGATCTATTTAATAATATAAATACCATTTATATAAATGTTTTAATAATTTACCTATAGGGGGTAATACCTACTAATCATAAATGATTGATGTTAATTGAGAATAGGTATCATTGATAATGAATATTCTCCTTGTACTACGAGTACCTATTTGATTTCTTATAATAGGTACTTAATGTATAATTCTTATAATACCTACTTGTACTATTTGATTACTTATAATCTTAGAGGTTCTCGCAGATGTTTTGTTTTGTTAATTATTGTTCAAGAAATACAATATTGTTTGTTTACTGAATAACTCAGTTTTATTACTTAATCTAAGTTGCTATCTCTCCCTTCTCTGCTTCTATCAATCATATCACATTGGCGTTAAATCACCAGGCGATAACAAACAGGTCTCATACTATAAAAGCTTCTAATAACGGTCAAGTTTATATTAGACGCGTTTTACCTGAAATAAAACGCATAATATATACTTACCTTATTAGAAGCTTTGCTTTTTATTTTCTGCCTGGTGGTATTCGACACAATGACGAACAAAGTGCTAGGCTACCAGCACCCCTCCCGGGCGCCTGGCGATAAGTGTGCGAGAGAGATAGCTGTATAGGGTAGAAAGAGATGTAAGATAAATGCTCATCAACGGGAAACCAGTGTTGCCTCTCTCATACTATAAAAGCTTCTAATAAGGTAAGTATATATTATGCGTTTTATTTCAGGTAAAACGCGTCTATAGTCTTGTAAAAAACTAAAAGATTTATTTTTGTTGTTAGGTCGACGCTCAAGGCGACAACTTGGTAATCGCTTGCGCTCGCGGCGGCGACGCGTGCGCACTAGTGCTGGCGGAAATAACGCGGCCGGACGTCCGCGGAGAACTTCCGCCACTGTTCCGGCTGGACCACACTAACTCTGACGGTAAGTTAGATATGATAGAATAGAATATTCTCCGCGGCGCAGTGGGCGAAGGCCTGGCTGAGAGAGGTTGCGGGTTCGATCCCCGTTACGGGACAAATGTTTGTATGTATGTTTTTTTGTATGTTCTGCTTGATTTTTTGTATGTTCTGATATTTGTTCCTCGATGAAACATATATTTACAGGTATTTATCGAAATTACTTTAATTTTACTTTAACCCGATGTTTTATTTGTTCCTTGTCTGGGTGTTTTCTATCTATAATAATGTATACTTATAAAAAAATGTACATATCTAAGTATTACGAGTATATCAGTCATCTGGTTACCATAACACAAGCATTAAGTTGCCTAGCTTGGGACTAGATGACGCTGTGTGGAAAGTCCAAGGATATTTATTTATTATTATTTGTAGGCTACACAGCGCTTCATGTGGCATGCCGTGAACACAGCGCTCTAAGGCCACGGCTTCACACCGTTCACGCGCTGTTAGAACACGCCAAGGCTGATGTGTGGAAAGGGGTGAGTTTATTTTAACAATAACATACAAAATATTAAAAAATTATCTTGATAGATCGTCGAAGTTAAGCTACGTTCTGAGCATTATAAACAAAAAAAAGTTTTACGTTCTGAGCGGTCACTAAATGGATGGGTGACCGCATGTGGCATTATTATCTGAGCGTTTCCGTGCTTCGGTGCTTAAATTGTCGGTCCTTTGTAGTTAAGTTATGACGGAGACCTTTAGGCGGCCTAAAAACCGTCACCAGAGTTGGCCACTTGCTCATACGAACGAACGATCCATGTAGTTTCATTAGTACACCCGTGCGAAGCCGGGACGTGCTGCTAGATCAGCGTTGTCTTGTCTTGCGCAAATCCACACATGTTGAGTTATTTTTGTCCCAATATGGTCCCAACTCAGCACTTTTGTCCCAATATGGTACCATACCAACTCAGCACGTTTTTCTATTTCTGTACCTGTCATATAAATATGTATGTACCTTTGTTTTTCCAAAATAAATGAATTTGTATTTGTGGTTTGTGTGTCAAATGAATGCTTTTTCTTTCTTTCTTTTCTTTTAGTAATGTAATTTTTATCTTATTTCAGGATATAAAAGGCGGCGACACAGCCCTCCATCTCGCCGTGAACTCGTCGACGTGCTGCCTCAGACTTGTGGTCACTCTCTTCAAGCAACACGAGCGCAGCCAGTGGAAGAAACTAGCGCACAGCCAGAATATGAGGTAAATTGATAGACAAATCATTCATGGTAGCGCTTTTTTATTGCGTACTAGCAGCGCGTCCCGGCTTCGCACGGGTGTACTAATGGAGCTACCGGGATAAAATATAGCCTATAACCGTCCCGACAGTTCATTCTACACATCGGTGAAAGAATTTTAAAAATCGGTCCAGTAGTTTCGGAGATTACCTCCGTCAAACAAACAAACAAATTTTACCTCTTTATAATATTAGTATAGACATAGATAGACTAGCAGCACGTCCCGGCTTTGCACGGATGTACTAACTACCGGGATAAAATATATATTTCTTTTACGCTAAAACGGCTGGACCGATTTGGTAGATAGGTACCCTGGATTAACACATAGCTATTTTTTATCCCGGTATTCCCGCGGGAACATGACTTACGCGGGTGAAACCGCGGGGCGCAGCTAGTTCTTCATACACGCTCGCCAGTTTAGTGTACTTTTGACCTGGCCCTTTTCCAAAAGGTCACCAATTTGGTCCAGATTTGTTCTGAATGTTCTGAATAAAAATGTCATTTCAGCTCTGTAACTCCACTCGAGTACGCCCGCTCTGCTGTCAAGTCAACAAGCCGTCAAAACTATCCTCACGAAGTATTGGACTTCCTCAAGAAATGTCGCTGATTGGTCACTTTCAAGCCAATGGCAGAAAGGTTAATTCGGTTAAAGCCCAAAATTGTTATCTTTTGAAACTTTCGTGATCAGTGGGCCTAACATGTGCAACGCGACAAATCATCTCGTCGTCAACAAAACATTCTCTCCTGCTCTAACATAGTAAGTTAGAACAGTCTGACATGATCGAGATATTTCATTTGTCGTGTTACGTTGCACATGTTAGGGACTACAGGATGTCTATTCTTGACGATTTTCATGACGCGGTAATAGATTGCACGTTATCTAGCTTTTGTTTTCTGAAATCCATCGCATTTCAAAATACGCCGTGTGTCAAGACATGGTTATTTGGAGAATAAGGCGGCAGAACACTATTTCTTCCCGCAGTTGCAATTCGCCCCCGATCGTAACTTGTATCAAATTGTTGACAATCCAAGGAAACGACGGGATAAAATATTAAAATGTATCATTAATACCCATACATTATGTTATATGTTAAATATTGAGTTCATTAATGCTAAATATTTGATTAAATATGACTTCAAAAATAAATGTGTAAATGAAACAGTGCTTTGAAATCACAAAACGTAATTTAAAAAAGATTAAAAGTTTTTGTAAAGCCAAAAACAGCTTGAAAATTGTTATTGGGCTTACTTTAGTAAGTATATTTTAGACATAACACATACTAATAATAGAAAGCAAAATGTATGTTTGTTTGATCAAACAAAAAGTACTGCATGTACCTATTTGAATAAAACTTTGATCTAAAGTAGTTTGGTTTTGATGTTAAAATATAAAGATAAAACAGTTTCTGATAATTTTAATGTAAGTTTATGTATTTAAATGTACTTTTAAAGATGAATTGGAAAATTTGAATGAAAAAAATTGGATGTAAAAATTTATTATTATTTTTATAATTCGATGTCATCTCAATTAAAAGAGTAATTTTTAAGTTTTATTTTTAAAAACGATCGAATTGTCGCGATAAAAAAGAAAAAAATTGTTCTCTTGTAAATAAATACAAGAGTTTTAATATTTTTTCATAGTTTTTAAGACTTTATGTAAATTTAGCGTTTCGATCGAAAATAAGAAAGTAAAGAGTAAAAAAGAAAGTAAAGAGTAAGTAAGAAAGTAAATAAGTACCAAATAAATTTAAGAAAATTTGTTTGTTCAACGTCTCAAGCGTTGATCTTAGCGGTCACTCATCTGGTGACCAAAATTCTATATCGGAGCATTTTTAAGGTATATTACTTGATTTTAAATACAATTATTGAATTAATTTTAACTTAAGTTTACTAACACCTCATAAGATTAAGTCAAAGTTATATTAAGAAAGCGATTAAATTAATAAAAATGTGTGTGTACATTAGTTCAGTTACAGAGAAATACGTGTTTTAATGTTAAAACACTTTTGTATCCAAAAGATTTTAGAAATTTAAATTTACTGTCATTAATGTAATAAAAACAAATAGACCTAGTTTCTTAGAACGGCTAGAAGTTCATTAAAAATTTGTTAATTAGTTGGAAAACCATTAATTAGTGTATATTGTTTGAAATAAATAACATTTTTATGTAAATAATTATATGTTTTATTTACTACAAAGTGAATTCCAAGCACAGAACACTATTACTCCTAGCGGAGAAGAACGCCAACTCCATACAAAAAAGGTGGTATAAAAATCTACCACTAGCGCCACTGGTGGGACCCTTTGGCAACTTATTTAAGAGCGGGAAATTTGAATATACTACTACTACACTACGATTTGGTTGTATTGAAAAATTAAATGCAGCGCAGTCTTGTACCAAAACAAATTACTGCTAAAATGAATAACGTCACATTTCGTTATTAATGTAGCAGTAATTTGTTTTGGCACAGACAACTAGGTTTTGGGAAATTTTCAAATAAAACATACACATACACAATTTTAAATTTATTGATGATGCATTGCATTTAGTACATTTACAACTATTATTATCCTACATTGTCATAGTAATCACACTAATCACTCTGGATAAACAATATTCGCAACACACGGAGAAACAAGTCCAACTTGGCGCACTTTACACACACAAAAAAGTCACAATACAACACAGGTATAGGTTTTTCTTGAGAACTCTCAATGTTATGGCCGAGGAGCAAGCTAAATTCAACGCACTTTATCCGAAATAGCACTGGAAAAACGTAAAAAATAGAAAACGAGATGCTGATTTGGTACTTTTTCACATGAAATGCGTTTTTATTTGAAAACAGCAGGTAGTCAATCCATTTGACACTGACATTCGCACTCGATCAGCAACATAAAAATTCTTTTATTGCCAGTTCTATTAAAGTTTATGTTGAAATAGTTGCGAAGTGGTATCCCTATAACAAACCCACCTTCCGAGCCAACCAATACAAAGAGAGTTGACGGGGCCTTATTCCAAGTCCCAAAATAAGGATGTCGACTAGCTCAAACTCTGAGACTACTAAATGCAAACTGTAAAAGTTTTTCAGTATTATCACAGATAAAATAATACTATGTACAGATGGTCCATCTAGAACATTAATTTCACTCCTGTTTTTCTTCGGGCTATTTTTTTGTGTTTGATTTTGCGGCGCCCCTAGCAGTGTTTAGGTCTTGCCTGCAATCAAAAATATTAGCACTAGATGGAGTTACTTATTTTTGATTGCAGGCAAGACCTAAACACTGCTAGGGGCGCCGCAAAATCAAACACAAAAAAATAGCCCGAAGAAAAACCGGAGTGAAATTGATGTTCTAGATGGTGTATCTGTACATAGTATTATTTTATCTGTGGTATTATTAAACAATTCAGTTTCGGTTCTAACTGTCATAACTTTACGTCAGCGCCTTAGCTTAGGTACGTCAAAAGCAGTTATAGGACCTAAGATGAATCGTTTTTATTGGTAGCACAGATTATTTTATCTGTAGTCATAGTAGATTCGAATTCGAACCCGCTATCTTTGGATCAAAATTCGAGGCACAACTGATCAGTGAAAACGGAACATAGATAAAGGTTAAAGTTTATGGTATCGTTATTAATTATTATTAAATAACAAGATTAGAGATTTATTTTAAATGATTTATTGCACAATACTTAAACTATTACTTAACTTACGAGTATTAACTTAAATATACATTTATTTATTACATTTAAATACTGATTTTTTTGAGATACAATTTGAGCAAATTTGATTTGACATAATAACATAAATAATAAAGAAAGAAATATTACAGCAATACATTCACAGTACAATAATGGTACTTCTTTCACCGAGGTGTAGAATGGACTGTCGGGATATAGGCTATATTTTATCCCGTTAGTTTTTATACACCCGTGCAAAGCCGGGACGAGCTTATAGTTCAGCGTTTAAATAATTAGTTTCGGAGTAGAGAGGTAAAGGTGGCACGTGGATAGAAATATCTGGAGGGGGATTGTCTGGTATCTTCTTACAAGGAGTGTACTTCTTCGATGACATATTTAGATGTACCTGGAATAAACATAATATTCACTTACGTACTTTTTACTAACTTAGCATTTCTTTTAATTTGTGAAAACCTAATCTTATCCCATTAGTATAGTAGGTATCTACCTATACTTATGCGTAGGCATAAGTATAGGTAGATACCTACTATACAGACCGAACGAAACTTTTATTACTTACCTAAAAATATTTTACCAAGTTAAATAAGTATTCTCATGTAAGTGACCAATGTCTTTTTTGAGAATAAATATCTTTAAACCTAAACCTATAAAGAAAAATCACGATAAAGTTCAAAATGATGACAATAAAAATGCGCGTTGCTTTACCTTTTATCACGGGTACCTCATCTCGAACATTGATTTCACTCCGTTTTTCTTTGGGGTTTTTTTTTGGTGTTTGATTTTTGCGGCGTCACCTAGCGTTTAGGCATTCGACAGCACGCTACTTAGCACTAGATGGAGTTACTTATTTTTGATTGCAGGCAAGACCTACGCCGCTCGGGGCGCCGCAAAAATCAAACACCAAAAAATAGCCTGAAGAAAAACAGAGCGAAATCAATGTTCGAGATGAGGTACCAGTGGTTTATTAAAAAAGTATAGTACACTTGCCTGTCGGTTATGCTTGTATAGATTTGATTGTTGTGAGAATGTTGTGGGACAGTACTCGCATATAAAAGGACGTTCGCCGGTGTGGGATCTTATATGACTCTCCAACTGGACTTTAGTCTGGAAAACGTTAAATAATCAATATTTAATAACATTATAAATAGGTAATGTTTGTTTGACGGAGGTAATCTCCATAACTACTCAGCCGATTTTAAAAATACTTTCACAGATTGTGTAGAATGGACTGTCAGGGAGTCTACTGGATATGAAATGAAATGTATTTTATTAAAACCTGAAGAACACATTAACATTACATTATTTAGAAAAATAATCTTGTTAAATGGGACATCAGTTTTTTGTCAGTTTGATTTTTAAATACAAAATAATGTACTTATTTTAAAAATTACAATAAATAATAAGTCAATGATATAGTTACTCACAGGAAAGCTCTTTCCACAATGATGGCACATTTTATTGTTGGGCCGGCCTTTGTGCACGTTGCGTGTATGCTGCTCCAATCCCACTCGGTTTCTTGACATCTGCGGATAAATTATACATAACTAGCTGCGCCCCGCGGTTTCACCCGCGTAAGTCCCGTTCCCGCGGGAATATCGGGATAAAAAGTACCCTATGTCACTCGCCATCACTTCAACTGCACAGCACACAAAAAATCAATCCGTCTCGCCCCGTTTCGCCGTGAATGACGGACAAACAGACAGACAGACACACACTTTCCCTTTTATTATATTAGTATGGATATGGATACTCTGTTCACAGAGTCGATCTAAAAATAAACCCACTAAATGTGTTGTATATAATTTTTGGTTCATAGGTAGGTATTTTGCTAACGTGTAAAGCAACCATTATAGAAGAATACATTACAAGGCAATGTGAACTCGCCCTAGGCCCGTTTTCGACGCCAATCACGTGCGTTTATTTTTCTAACTATTCGATCGACTCGGTGAACAGAGTACAGGTATTTTATCAGTCATCTGGTTACCATAACACAAGCATTGAATTGCTTAGCTTGGGACTAGATGACGCTGTGTGAAATGTCCAATAATAATTTACCTTCAAACAAATGGTGCACTGAAAAGTCTTGTGTAGATGTTTCTCTTCAATATGATTCCTCAGTTTGGTTTTATCAGCGAATTTCTTATTACAGTGATCACAAATAAATCTGAAAAACATTCTTATTTAAAACTCAGGCCTTTACATCTTTACTATACTTCATTTCTTGAAACGAGCTAATAGGAAGATAAAATAAACTCACGTGATTGGTTGTCAAAAATAATTGTGTATCTCGTGATTGGCTAGATTGTCAAATCAATTGTCAATTGTCAAATCTAGCCAATCCAATTATTTTCGACGACCAATCACGAGCGTCTATTTTTTTTCCTATTAGCTCGCTTCAAGAAATGAAGTACATATAGATGATTTATATAGCGTTAGGAGGCAATCTTTGCCTACACTTAACGGGACACTGTAGTGCCTGGGACATTGTTGAGATGGAATAGGCTTGTAGCACCTAAACCATCCTCTCAGCTGTCGGCCATATCCACAGGAAAGACAATGGTCAATACGTGAGGGACTGACTAGCCGCGGGTTTCCTCACGATGGATAGTAGGATCTTATTATTGTTTGTGAGAAAGATAAATAAACGATTTTATTACCTGAGTTGATCCTTAGTAATATGTTTGAGACTGTTCTTCATATGTCGTTGATAGGAGCACATTGTTGCGAAGTTTATACCGCAGAGGGCGCAATACGCCGCTGCTACTATCGGCTTCTGGAAGCAAAATTAACAAATAATTAATATAAGCGACCCGCCCCGGCTTCGCACGGGTCCATAAACCTACCTCTTGAATCACTCTATCTATTAAAAAAAGCCGCATCAAAATCCGTTGCGTAGTTTAAAAGATTTAAGCATACATAGGGATATAGGGACAGAGAAAGCGACTTTGTTTTATACTTACTATGTATGTAGTGAAGCCGTGTTGGCTGAGTGGATTGGTACTTCTATTTTCGATCCGAAGGTCGTGAGATCGAATCCGGCCGAGCGACTTTGTATCGAAAAGTTTATATAGAAATAAGTTGATGTGCTCGGGTAAAGTCGGGAGATATATTACCTTTAGTTTATATATTTTTATAGTGTTAAGCTACACTTAGGCATTTCATTTATAAATATATTACCTTATTCTCATGTGTCGCTTGATGTCTTCTCAAACTCGTCCGCCATTTGAAAATCTTATCGCAAACATTGCAGGGAAACTCGTTTTTGTATTCATGGACGGCGCTGGGAAAATATTAAGTATATTAAATTAATCATAAAGAAATAAAAAAATAATAAAGAAAACGTATATAAGAGAATACAAAACACTTAAATATGGAATAAATCTATAGGTACTAATATTATAAAGAGGTAAAATTTGTATGTTTGTTTGTTTGACGGAGGTAATCTCCAAAACTATAGAGCCGATTTCAAAAATGCTTTTACCGATATGTAGAATGAACTAAGCCGGGAAGCCAAGCCGGGACGTTCCAGCTTTGCACGGGTGTACTAATGAAACTACCGGGATAAAATATAGCCTATAACCATCCCGACAGTCCATTCTACACATCGATGAAAGAATTTTTGAAAACGGATGAGTAGTCTCGGAGATTACCTCCGTCAAACAAACAAACCAACATTACCTCTTTATAATATTAGTATAGATATTTATTTATTTTATTTTATTATTTCTAGCCCATATTGTCCCACTGCAGGGCAAAGGCCTCCCTCCCCTCTTTCCAGCTTTTTCTGTCCTTGGCCGCAGTGGGCCAATCTGGAAGTTAGTAATTATTTATAGTATAGATATAGATAGTATAAATAAGTATAACTCACAGTCTATGATTAAGCAGCCCCGCGCGATGTCGAAACGTCTTATCGCATTCCGTACATTGTAATCTGCCTTTATGTGACTCTCTGTGGTACCTGTGACTGTCTATTGAACTGAAACAATAAAAATAAAATTATTATTATTATTAATTAAAGAGATCGGAGAGAGTGGCGTAATAGAGAGGAGGCCTATACCCAACAGTGGGTGGAAATGGGCTGAGATGATGATGATGATTAATAAAAAGTATTATTTAATAAATATCCCTGGACATTCCACACAGCGTCATCTAGTCCCAAGCTAAGCAACTTAATGCTTGTGTTATGGTAACCAGATGACTGATATAATACTTAGATACATTTTTTTTTTGTAAATACATAATTATTATAGATAGAAACCACCCAGACACGAAACAAATATCTGCAGAACATGCAAACATTTGTCCCGTAGCGGGGATCGAACCCGCAACCTCCGCATCTCAGCCGGGCGTTAACACAACTGAGCCACAGAGGTCGTCCGAGATGGAATAGGCTTGTAACTAAACCATCACGACGTCTTTTTAGATCATTGAAGTTAAGCAACGTTCTGAGCGGTCACAACTTGGATGGGTGACCGCAAGTGCGCATTATCAACTGAGGGTTTGATTTTTTATTTTTTGTTAAGCCATGACGGACGCTTTTAGGCGGCCTAAAAACTCTATCACTATACTTCATTTCTTGAAACGAGCTAATATGAAGAGAAATAAACACAAGTGATTGGTCGTCGAAAATAATTATCTTTCTTGTAATTGGCTAGATTGTCAAATCAATAGGCATGATGACAAATTTTGAAATTCCTTTCTATGATGTAGGTATACGTCTATTTTATACGAAAAATTATTAATTTTAAGAAAATACGAAGTTTTTTTGCAAATAATTGCATTTTTCTTTGTACATTTTGAATCCGGCGCGAAAACGCTTGAAAGTGTCATGGCATCACTTGTGACGTCACGTCTTTGTAAATAAGACGCAAGTGCGCTGCGTTTGGTAAATAAAGTTATTTTGTGTTATTACATATGAAATCGAAAGTGTATAAAAGTGGTGTGGGGTGATAACACACCCTTAAAAACTCCTGTTTAGTTATTTGTGGCGTTCCTCACAATAAAACAATACGAAACAAGTGACTTAAATATAGGTACAAGGTGAGATTCAAAAACAATATTGCTCAGTAGGTACTCACTCAGCTTTAATTTTGTGAAGATCACACTTTGACCTAAGTTTTACAACACTCGTATTTGTCTCGTATTGGTCTGAATGTAAAAATGTAAACAATCAATTTTTATTTGATGCCGAAAAATGTTATAGAGCAGTTTTTGTTCAAGTTATTGAGGCAATTCAAATGGCATTAAAAAAAATACCAATTTCGAAAAAAAAAATCCTTGGCTCCATGGCTATACTCGTTCTCGGCCTGTCTCGGGGTTTCTCCTCGAGAGTGTACAGCCGGCATTAGTTGAAGTAACGTCATGCGCTCTGATTGGTGTTCAAGACATCATGGCGGATTGTCTTATTTTGTAGTTTTATTTTATAAAAATAAATATTAATCAAACTCATATTGAAGAAAAAAATGCGCGTTTTACATTCCAAGCTTCAAGTTTAATTCAGTAAATATAGTTTTTTAGCGATTTTTAATTACTGCCATCATGCCTATTGAACTTTGAACAATGCGAAATTTGACGTTCCCGTTCCCGCGCGTGTGGTTTACAAAGACGTGACGTCATGCGCTCTGATTGGTGTTCAAGATATCATGGCGAATTGCCTTATTTTGTAGTTTTATTTTATAAAAATAAATATTAATCACACTCTTTATAAAGAAAAAAATGCGCGTTTTACATTCCAAGCTTCAAGTTTTATTCAGTAAATATAGTATTTTAGCGATTTTCAATTACTGTCATCATGCCTATTGTCAATTCTCAAATCTAGCCAATCCAATTACTGTCGACGACCAATCACGTGCGATTATTTTTCTTCCTATTAGCTCGTTTCAATAAATGAAGTATAGTATTATTTTATCTGTGCCTTCACTTACTTGGATGTAAACTCACATAGCCCACACTTGTACTCCTTGAGTGATATCTTGTGTGTTGAGTAGTAATGTTGTTGCATTACTTTAGCGTCCATTGTTCTTTTGCTGCATATACCGCACTCGTACCTATAATACATACATAAATACATATAATCACGCCTCTTTCCCATGGGGGTAGGCAGAGACCACGGATCTCCACTTGCTACGATCCTGACATACCTCTCTCGTCTCACTCACTCACATTACATTCGTACCTATAATATTACCCTATTTATTATTTATAGCAGACTAGCGTCACGTCCCGCCTTCGCACGGGTGTACTAATGAAACTACCGGGATAAAATATAGCCTATAATCATCCAGACAGTCCATTCTACCCGTCCGTGAAATAATTTTTGAAATCGGTTGAGAAGTTTCGGAGATTACCTCCGTCAAACAAACAAACAAACAAACTTTACTTTACCTCTTTATAATATTATTATAGTGTAGATAGTGTAGATTAGCGACCCGCCCCGGCTTCGCACGGGTCCAATAATACGTATAAACCTACCTCTTGAATCACTCTATCTATTTAAAAAAACCGCATCTAAATCCGTTGCGTAGTTTTAAAGATTTAAGCATACATAGGGACGCCGCTAGGTGGCGCCGCATAAATCAAACACCAGAAATAGCCCGACGAAAAATTAAGTCATTTCAATGTTCGAGATGAGATATCTGTACTTATGTAATCTGTGGTTTAAAGCTCACCTTTTCATATGTCGTTTGTAGTGCGATGTGAATGAATCAACAGATGCAAATATTGTCATACATATTGGGCAAGTGTAGTCGCCTATACTCTGAAACATTTTATTTTTATTATTGTTTTTTATGTTTGATTCATGTGTCCTAGTTACTATGCCTTAGAATAAGAATTCTGTAAAGTAGTAGAATTCTGTAATTTTAAATAAATAAATAAACATTTCAATCAAATAAACTACTAATGAAACCAAATTTTTATCTAATTAAGATATAGCCTGTGATATAGCCTACTAGCTGCACCGGATTCGAACCACGGCACAAACAGACAAACCAATTTAACCTCTTCATAATAAATAAATATCCTTGGATTTCCACACAGCGTCATCCAGTCCCAAGCTAAGCAACTTAATGCTTGTGTTATGGTAACCAGATGACTGATTAAATACATACTTAGAAACATTTTTTTTGTAAATACATACATATTATAGATAGAAAACACCCAGACACGGAACAAATATCTGCAGAACATACAAACATTTCTCCCGTAGCGGGGATCGAACCCGCGACCCCAGCGTCAGCCGGGCTTCCGCCCACTGCGCCACCGAGGTCGTCAAAGTATAGCTTAGTTTAATACTCACTTCAGCATGTCTTTTGGTTAAATGTACATTATAGGACTTATAATACTTGAATCCCAATATACAAGTCTCGCATTTATACTCAGCGTTTGTGTATGTAGCTTTGGACTTCTCTCTGTCTCTTTCTAACATCATCTCGTCGTAAGATAGGTCTATGCATCGCATTTTTAGTTGGTCTTTTTTCTCTTTCTTCGCCTGTAAAGTAAGAAGGTTAAAAGTGGTAAAATCAATTTCATACCAAATGAAATTTTTACTGAAAGTTTACGACTTCGCTTCGACGGTATTCGAACCCGCGAGGTATAAGCGATCGATCTTAAGCCAGACTGCCTTACCACTCGGCCACGAAGCCTGCCGAAGAAGAATGTTTTAGTAAGCTTGAATCTCGCGGGTTCGAATCCCGTCGAAGTCGCAAACTTTTGGTAATTTTTGAATTATAATGAAATGCCTAAGTGTAGTTTAACACTATAAATAAAATATTAAAACAATTTCTTGCACTTTCGAGGAGCATTTCTGTTCATAACTCCGAAGATCCTCATCAGATCCTCAAAACTTTTCTATGGGACTTGGAATATCTCCTTTAAAGTCTTTAAAAAATAACAAAAACACATAAGTAAGTACCAGTGGAACATTGAACATGCTTTTCTGAAGTTGGTTAATGAAACTTGTCCCAGGCACTACAGTGTCCCGTTAAGTGTAGGCAAAGATTGCCTCCTGACGCTGTATAGATCATCTAGTAAAGATGTAAGTGAGTTTTTTTAATGAAACTTACTTTTAATTTCTTCTTTTTCTTAGTCCTCTCTTTGGTCCTCAATAGTTTGTTTTTGTCCTTCTTCTTCTTACTTTTCACTATTTCTAACAATTCTGCTTCGCAATCTTCATCGTCGTCGGAGAATGTCACTTCAATTTCTGCGAATAATATTTTTAAGCTATTAAGCTATTGCATAGCTTCTATCGCGGGCCTTGAGCGTGGAGACCGAATCCAGAAATTCCGTAACGAAAACACCAAACGCTGTCACTTTAGTTCAGCAACTCGCCTCTAGGTGGCATGCAATAGCTTTACCGCGGCAGTCCCCGAGTGACACACGTCTTTTTAATTAATTAATGTAGATAGTAAATTGAATAGTATTTACATACCTCTATCGGATTCGGTTTTAACATTTTCTTTCTGATAAACGTTTTGGTTATTCTCTGTTGTATGTAACATGGTAGCATTTTCTGAAAAAAAAAATCCATACTAATATTATAATAGCGAAAGTGTGTGTCTGTCTGTCTGTTTGTCCGTCTTTCACGGCAAAACGGGGCAACGAATTGACGTAATTTTTTGTGTGGTATTTTTTATTTTTATGGGTGATAGTTGAAGGGATGGCGAGTGACATAGGCTACTTTTTTTCCCGATATTCACGCGGGAACGAGACTTACGCGGGTGATATCGCGGGGCGCAGCTAGTTTTATAAAAGCGAAAGTTTGTATGTATGGATGTATAAATGTTTGGTACCGAACGGATATTATGGTCCAAATTTTGAATATAAATTATTTTTAACTGGAATAACATAGGCTACTTTTTATTAACGATAAACTATAAACGAATTATACCAAAAAAAGTTTTGTTTGTCATTACCTGGTTTTCCATACGTCCAGATTGGTTTCAGTATGGAAGTATGGAATAGAGCTCTGGGGATCAGCAAGCCACTCTAACGTAGAAATACTACAACGTTTTCAAAACAAAGCACTCAAAATTATAACTGGCGCACCCTGGTTTACTAGGAACACTGAAGTACACGAATACCTTGGAATGCCAACGGTTAAGGAAGTTATAGAAAAGGCATACAATAGCTATAAAGAAAGACTCCAACAACACAAAAATGAACTAGCTGCGACACTACTAGAGTCTACAGAGTCTACCTACAGACTAAAAAGAAAGAGAATTGCGTCAATATAAATTTGACAAAACATAGAGATGACACATCATAGGATGTGAAAAGTCTCAAACTGAAATACAAATAGAAGACATACAAATCTGATTAAAGCTAAGGGCTGATTGCAGATAATAAAAAAGAGAAAAAAAAAAAAAAAAAAAAAAAAATTACCTGGTTTAATTTCCGGAGGTAAAGGGCTGGCTGTCACAACAAGAGGCAAAAATTTAAATTTTTACTAAAACGACTTCAATTTCGAGAGAAAAGAGCAATTTCCTGCACTCTAGAGGGGTGCATTAAGGGGAAAGAGGTAATGTTGGTTTGTTTGTTTGACGGAGGTAATTGAAACTACTCAGCCGCTTTAAAAAAATCTTTCACCAATGTGTAGAATGGTCTGTCAGGATGATTATAGGCTATATTTTATCCCGGTAGTTTCATTAGTATACCCGTGCGAAGCCGGGACGTGCTGCTAGTATTTTAAAAAGATTAGCGCTTTGGAACTGAATTTGATACCAAAAGGGCTCCCACACAAAACCGCGACGTCGCGTCGCATTGTCAAAATCTGCGATATCGCGCGAATTCGCACGATGGCATCGCAAGAATTTGCGATCTGCTTCGCATCGCACATTCCTACATCGCCCTACTAAACGGCTTGTCGCACAAATTCGCGCGACGTCGCATCGCAGAAACTTGCGATGCGAATTTCTGCGATGCGAGCTCGCATCGCGTCGCATCGCGGATTTGTGTGGGAGCACAAAGTTGTAAGATTACCTCTATCACTCTCCCAGTCCATCTTAAGCTCATCTTTAACCATCGTCTCTGGTACGATGATGACAGCATCGTTTGTCTTCACTTGCAGACGCGGAGCGCGGGATAAAGATGATAGGTAGCTGTCTTGTAAGTACTGGAATTAAACCTAGGCCTTAACAACTTTAACTAAGCGAGTGTGAATGGGACAGCTGGAAGGGGAAGACCTAGGCAAACATATGTGAACCAAATTGGTGACATTTTGGAGAAAGGCCAGGTCAGAAGTACCGAGATTTGGTACCAGGATAGCATATATCCTGAACATAAGCTACTTTTGATCCCGGTATTCCCTTGGGAACTACCTATTCACCTTGGAGAATGCGGGGTGCAGCTAGTAGTCTATCTATATAAAAGATGGATGGATTGTGTGAGTGACATGAGTAAGAAAGGTGTGAGTGCTGAGATGACGTCTGATAGAGGGAAATGGAAGAGGAACACATGTTGTGCCGACCCCACATAGTGGGATAAGGGCAGGAAGAAGAAGAAGAAGCTGCTGAGTTGGACGCCTATTTTGTGACACAGCATGTAGGTACCTACTATTTATTAAGATGTTTTTTTTTTTTTGTGGTTTGACTTGTGTCATAAATAAATGCTTTTTCTTTCTTCTTTCTTTCTTTCTTTCTTTCTTCTATACTATATTTCTTGAAACAAGCTTAAAGGAAGAAAAATAAGCGCACGTGATTGGTGGTCGCAAATAATTTTCTTTCTCATGATTGGCTAGATTTGACAATTGACAATTGATTTGACATTCTAGCCAATCACGAGAATGACAATTATTTTCGACGAGCAATTATGTGTGTTTATTTTTGTTCCTATTAGCTCGATTCAAGGAATGAAGTATATCCAAGTTAATATTAACATACCTCATCAGTATATTTAATCAGGGCTTGATAGGAGTCCTTTACTTGCTTCTTAAAGGCGATAATCCTTCTCAATTGTGCCTCGCAGTCCAAACACAGCACCGGAGTGATGTTCATAATGTTCACCATCTGAAAGGCAAAAACAAACTATCTTCACTACATAGTATAAAACAAAGTCGCTTCCTCTGTCCCTATATCCCTATGTATGCTTAAATCTTTAAAACTATGCAACAGATTTTGATGAGGTTTTTTTAATAGATAGTGATTCAAGAGGTAGGTTTATAGGTATAATTATTGAACCCATGCGAAGCCGGGGCGAGTCGCTAGTTATTTTATAAAATCGTTTTACATACCAATTAGAATAGTCACATTCTTAAAACTAGGGGAATCTATTGCCTGTTCCAATGTGAAGAATATTTTCTAATGATTACTAATATGTTCTAATTACACATAAAACACATTATTCAATAGGTGCCTAGGAAGTTTCTCACTTGCTTGGACTTATCCTATGTAACGAGGAACTTGTCACATTATGGGACAAAGCAGGATAAAAGTTAAATAGGAAAAATTTATTGATCTTATGCTACCAAAAATATTCTTACCGGAATTTCATTCAGGGTTTCTAGGTAGAAGCTCTTCAGCATAACGTCTGTGATGTGGTTGAGGTCCTGCCCAACGCAAAGACAGGCATTGCAAAGCAATTTGCATGAGATCTCATTTTCTGCCATTTTACGATCCTCCATTTTTTATAGTAAAACTACTATGTTTGAGTTAAAACACGGTTGAGGTGACGAGGAAACAAGTCCATCTTGTAGATTGCATGCTAAACTATGAGTGCATTCGGTTTTTATACATTTTTTTTGATAATTTTATGAAACTTTCACCTAAGTTTATTTAATTTCATGATTTGTGAATGAAACTAAACATTCTCTCGACTAAAGTAAACTTTGCAAAAGCGGGAACATAACGAAGAGTGTATTTTCTTATACCGTAGATTCAATCACTTGGTCTATTATCTAGAACTAGCTATTTTCTAATTAAATGATAGCACAACAAAACCAAAACAAACCGACGCCATTTTGGACGCCATTTAAACTAGAGTTGATCAGTTGAGTGAGTGAGTGAGCTAAGAAAAGAAAGGGGAACAATATTTTTGGCAATCAATCAGTTTTGATTGATGGAAATGAACAATTAACCGGTAAAGTTTCCGGAAAAAGTTACGTTCTACCTCCATGGCAAGGAAAGGAGGGAGGTTAATTTTAAATGTTACCAGGACTTAACGTTTCCTCACATTACGGTAAAATTACAGTCACCACCCGTTAAAAAGCCCCAAAACTTTTATAAATTAATTGACTCTCATTTGCTTGATAAAAAAGACAATCGTGTAGATTTTATACAAGTCATAAAATGTTTGATGTTTTATTTACGTTATTATTTATTTTCACAAAAAAGAAAACTGTTTGGATTTAATTTTTTTTATTTGTAACGATGGGGTACAAAAGTTATTTTTATTGCAACACCGGGTAAAGCAGCCATTTTGTGGTGTCGTAGCGTAGCCGAGTTGAATATCCTTTACCAATTTTCGTCTATTTTACATGGGAGTATTACTTTTTGTTGTGATTTCAAAACGAATGAAAGCAAAATCAACTTCGTCGAACTGAGTCTCATATTTTAATTGTAATAAAAATGGAGCAGGACGTGGAAAATGAGTATCGGACAGTGTGCTCTACTTGCCTAAGCAGTGACCGCGATTTATTCGCATTGAATAACATAAATGTACCCCAAGCCTTTCAAATATTCAAACTTTTAATGTATGATTTCGCGGGCGATCGGGTAAGTTACAAAACTTTTTACTGAAACTTTGTGTTTTTGGAAAATACAATCATTCACTGCTAATTATTGTTATTATGCCAGCATTTGTGTCGCTTCTCTACATCTACACCATTTTTATTTATCCTATCATCTATGCTAAAAAAAGTTTCCTCAATTACTTATAAATAATGCTATTTAAATACATAGATGATGTTGTAAAACACAAAAAAATGTCTTAACTTTAAATTCAATCATACTGTGAATAATATCTACTAAAAAAGTAAAAGTAAAAGCTATAATCTACACTATCTACATCTACACTAAAGAGGTAAAATTTGTTTGTTTGTTTGTTTGACGGAGGTAATCTCTGAAACTACTCAACCGATTTCAAAAATTCTTTCATGGGTGTGTAGAATGGACTGTCCAAGAGGTTATAGGCTATATTTTATCCCGGTAGCTTCATAAGTACACCCGTGCGAAGCCGGGACGTGCTGCTATTATTAATATAAGCTAAATTTTAATATCCCTCCTCCCTATTCTAGCTGGGCGAGATGGCTGAGATATCACATCTCATCTGCTGGGAGTGTCTGGCGCTAATGAAACGCTTCCACAAGTTCAAATGGCAGGTGCATAATGCACAGGAGCATATACGAGTGATAGCGTTGAGCCAAGAGGTAGATATACTATTCAATTTCAAAGCCGATATTTACTGATTTTTTACAGTTTCATTTATACTGATACTACTTAATCTAATTTTATATATCACTGCTGGTGCTGTTTCATCAGCGTGTCCTGAAGACACATAGGCCTCCTCCAACCGCTTCCAATCCTCCCTGTTTCTTGCTATTTCCGGATAAACTATTGCTTCGGTCAAATTGAACATTCCATGTTTGTAGTCTATAACTTTTTTTTTGTAACGAACTTCAAAAAAGGAGAAGGTTCTAAAAGAATACTTTTTGAAAGAAAACACTCCTGAGGTGGTCCCAAAAATATTTGAAGATCTGATGAGGATCTTTGGAGCTATGAAGGGAAATATATGTTTTTTTCATTACGATGCATTGTTTTAAAACAATTTTTATAGTTGAAAGAGTTATACCCTACTCATGGTTCAAAACTTTTGAGGATCTTATGAGGATATAAACAGAAATGTACGGCAAAAGTGCAGGAAATTACTCTCATTTAAAGAAAACGAAATTGTTTAAAATAGTTTTAAATTTTGCTACTTGTTTTACAGACAATGGATCACACCTACATGTCACAATCCCTCTCCACACTGGTCGTGGAGACCAAGTCTGACTACGACAAGATATACTTTGACTACACCATACCGGACTGTCAGTATATTGTGACAGACGGCATGGACGTTAAGAGCGAGCAATTCGTCAGCTTAAAGGACACTATCGGGTTGGATGTTGAAGAACATATTTTAGAAGGTATTTATAATTGCTTAAAAACTCTTTTAATGTTGCATGATGTGTTTACTGTAGAAAACTGTCCACTTAGTTCATAATCTAGTTTGTAAGCTGTGTTATTATTAGTGTAACAGTTGTTGTAAACCAATAAATAAATAAATAATTCATCATCATCATCATCCACAGCCCGATTTCACCCACTGCTGGGTATAGGCCTCCCTCAGTTTGTGCCATCCGCCACGAGAATTATTCTACTATTCTATATTTATGATTCTGCTAAACAATAACTAGATATAAGTAGGTACCACTTAAGTTAGCCAAGTGTAGGGTATGATGCTAGACAAAATATTTTGTTGAGGTGTATACGAGTATCATAATTTTGAAAAAAAAAACGTTGGACTGGTTTCTCACTGAAGCTTGACAATTTCGAGTTGTTAGGGGATCGCTTTAAAAAAAAACATCCCGCAGTCCATTATATACATCGGTAAAAGAATTTTGGAAATCAGATGAGTACTTTATAATATTAGTATAGGTATATTTTGACCACATGTCTTAATTGACACTTTGATTTAAAGTTTGTTTGATTTTTTTAATTATTTTTATATGAATATAGATATAGATTTCATTGTCAGCAAGCTTAAGTTCATGAAGTAAATAATGATCATCATCCACAGTTCCGGAGATAGTGCTGGACAGCAGCCAGGTTTTCTCTCACGTGGTGCTTGGCTCGTCGCTTCTCTCCGCCGATACATATAACGTCAAGCCGGAGCTGATGCCTAGTCTTACTATCAAGTATGTATCTATATTACATTTTAAAATGTTATATTGCAAACCGGTACGGCCCGGAAATTGTAAAAAAAGGGTTTTTTGACGACCTCTGTGGCGCAGTGGGCGAACGCCCGCCTGAGACGCGGAGGTCACGGGTTCGATCCCCGCTACGGGACAAATGTTTGTATATTCTGCAGATATTTGTTCCGTGTCTGGGTGTTTTCTATCTATAATATGTATGTATTTACAAAAAAAAATATTTATGTATTATATCAGTCATCTGGTTACCATAACACAAGCATTAAATTGCTTAGCTAGGGACTAGATGACGCTTTGTGAAATGTATGCGTATGGTCTAAATTTTCCTTTAGTCTCACTTCACTTTTTTTATGGCTTCTGTGACTAGTGATGCCACAACTCTGCCAGTGTCCGTTTCATGCTAGTGTCATAAACATGACTTTGACTTACTTTTGATATTGATTTATATTATATTTGTATTTTAACAGGCCGATGACCGCAGCGAACCTAGAAGCCGGCACAGTGATACTATCCCAGCAGCCCAGCAAGACTGAGATGGGTAGCCCCGGATATACTACGGAATATATGAGCGAAGCTGATATGTTGGCTAGCAGGTATGATTGTCAAGTCCACTGACAATACAATTTACATACATACATACATATAATCACGCCTCTTTCCCAATACAGTTTATTTATATTTTACTAGCAGCACGTCCCGGCGTCGCACGGGTGTTGTAATGAAGCTACCGGGATAAAATGTAACCTTCCCGACAGTCCATTCTACACATCAGTGAAAGAATTTTTAAAATCGGCTGAGTAGTTGTGGAGATTACCTCCTGCACTGACTGAAAAAACACTACCTCATTATAATATTAGTATAAATAGCCAATCGCAAACATACCCCCTCCTGTTCCACCCATCGTTCTTTTAACGTGGCGCGACTTATACTATTTAAGGCTACAAATTTTCATGATTAATATTGTTTCAGAGAGGAAGCTAAAAAGAAGGTGTCTTACGCGAGCTCTGTGTACAAATGTGAGTTGTGCGCGATCGGTTTCTACACGCAGCAACAAGTGGAGCAACATTTCGAGACGCAACATCGACCGGTCAGTACCTACCACAGATTACCTACATAGGACAGATACCTCATCTCGAACATTGTACATTTTTCTTCGGGCTATTTATGTGTTTGATTTTTGCTGCGCCCCGAGCGGCGTTTAGGTCTTGTCTGCAATCAAAAATAAGTAACTCCATCTAGTGCTAAGTAGCATGCAGTCGGATACCTAAACGCTGATACGTGACGCCGCTAAAATCAAACACAAAAAATAGCCCGAAGAAAAATAGGAGTGATTTTAATGTTCGAGATCAGAAAGAAATGTCTTCTGCTCCTGGGATACAGTCGTGATAATATTTCTTTTTTTTGACGTGACAACGTCTTATAAATTGGTTTGCCGGGTGACACTTCAAGAAACTGCGTTACGCTCCGCTCACGTTATGCGCTCACAATGAGAGCGAGTGAGAGGCACGCGCGAGTGAGAGGCACGCGTTGTCACGTAAAACTTTCGCCCGTATACCGACTTTACAGGCAACCAATTTTTTTTCAGAAACCCGGTCTAGTAGCGTGCAAGCTATGCTACCTATACATAGAAGAGACCTTCCTAGCCTCTCACGTAAGACAGCACTACATGCGGTACAGATGCAAGATGTGTTCCCACACCGAATACAGTGAGAGACTGATGCAGATACACACCAAATCGCATCTCACCAAGTCAGTGCCGAATGCGGTTATTAAGATAGAGGGGAGTGGGGATAAGAAGGTACATTTAAATTTATTTTATTTAATTTAATTAATAATTTGTTGATTTTTAAAAGCTTAATGTCTTTTAATAGGGAATTGGGGAAATATTGGGAATTTTTGTTCCATAATCCGCTTTGAGGGGGATCGTTGGGAATTTAATTTCAGAATCTCCTTTGAGAGGTATTTTGGGAATTTAGTTCTAAAATCCCCCTTGGAGGGGATGTTGGAAATTTTAGTTTCAATAATCCCCTTTAATGAAACTGTTGGGAATTTTAATTCCATAATGGGGGGATTGTTAAAAAATTTAGTTTCGTAATCCCCTTTAAATGAACTGTTGGGAATTGTAGTTTCATAACCCTCTTTGAGGGGTAGTTGGGAAGTTTTGTTCCATAATCCCTTTTGTGGGGATTCTTAAAAATGTTAGGTTCGTTTCGTTGTCTCCTTTAAGGGGGCTGTTGGGAATGTGCCAAATACAAATTCAGCGACTTATCGTTTTTAGCGAAAACTTATAATATTAAGAAACAAATATCGACGCCGGATACGAGACGCGAGTGATCCATTGAAATTGCCGGATACAGAGTTTGTAGCGAACTTTAGGCTGAGCAAAGCCGGATACAGGAAGTTGTATGATGAGATACGGCCGTACCTACCGCTGATTAAGCGTAAAACGGCCGTACGCGATGATCTTAAAGTAAGTATTTACTAATATTGATGTCTTTTTTAAACATACGTAAAAAGGTAACGTGATAAATACCCGTTCATATAATTTATAAAATTCGTATTCATATTATTGCTTCACTAGCGACCCGCCCCGGCTTCGCACGGGTTCAATAATTGAAATAAACCTACCTCTTGAATCACTCTATCTATTAAAAAAAACCGCATCAAAATCCGTTGCGTAGTTTTAAAGATTTGAGCATACATAGGGATATAGGGACAGAGAAAGCGACTTTGTTTTATACTATGTAGTGAAGATGCATCGACATGATATAAAGAAATGTCAAAATTGAAGTTGACATTTTCATTAATTGACAGTTATTTACTTGCCCTAAGGCAGGAAAGTTTTGCGACTCTAGGGACAATAAATGCTACTTTGAACCGTATGATCAGGCAATTTCGTACTTTCCGTGTATGAGTCAAAAGTCAATATATATTTATTCAATAAAATCTTATTACAGACCACTTTGAAACGTCTCTTTCTTAAAACTAGGGGATTCTATTGCCTGTTCCAACGCGACTCCCTACACCTGAGTAATGAAAAATATTATCTTTCAGGTCTTAGCAGCCCTATACTTCTTTGCGAACGGTTCGCATCAGCGCAAAATGGGCGATTCCGTACTTTGGAATATGTCGCAAGCGTCCTTTTGTAAATGTCTGCATGACGTCACCAATGCCCTAAATCATAGGAATATACTATTGAAGTATATAAAGTTTCCTAACACGAAGCAAGCACGGCAGAATGTTATGAAGGGGTAAGATTTTTTTTAAACATCATTTAAGTTATTAGTGACGACCTCTATGGCGCAGTGGGCGAACGCCCTGCCGAGACGCGGAGGTTGCGGGTTCGATCCCCGCTACGGGACAAATGTTTGTATGTTCTGCAGATATTTGTTCCGTGTCTGGGTGTTTTCTATCTATAATATGTATGTATTTACAAAAAAAATGTATCTAAGTATTATATCAGTCATCTGGTTACCATAACACAGCTTTAAGTTGCTTAGCTTGGGACTAGATGACGCTGTGTGGAATGTCCAAGGATATTTATTTGTATGCGTTTTGTTTTCAGATTCATGGATAAGCATAGATTTCCCGGTGTGATTGGTTGCATTACTGGTACGCATGTGAACATAGTGTGCCCCGACAATAATAATAAGAGGGAATATCATAATAAATTAGAGAAACATTCATTGAACGTACTAATTGTAAGTATAATCTTACTTCCTATCTTAATCATAATCATAATCATTTATTAATTGCTTGTATGTACATTTTGTGTAGCTTAGGTCTAAAGTGAGCTAGGTATAGTGGGTACATACACCCTGTTGGGCGCTGCAATTTGATTTTAAATATTAAAAATAATTGAATTTATTGTAAACATGCATAAAATAATCATAATAATAATTGCTCGGTAAGATTGTCACAGATTAAAATATCGATGAGTTAAATAAAATCTTACTATCCTACTTCCTACTTCCTTCCTATCCTACTTAAATTATAAGTGTGAAAGTTTGTGAGATCCTCAATTTTTTTTAGTAGACCTCGGAAGTAAATTCTTTTAAACACATAATAATTAATATACACCAACCACCGGTGGGCGAGATCTCGTTCGAGGCGAACTACTAGTAATATTATAAATGTGAAAGTTTGTGAGAATGTATGTATGATTGTTATTCTTTCACGCAAAAACGGCTGGGCCGATTTGGTTGAAATTTGGTATGTAGAAAAACATCAGTTTATTTATGGGTGTCTGGGTGTTTTCTATCTATATTATGTATGTATTTACAAAAAAAAAACCTGGCTTGACACATAGGCTTTTTTATCCCGATATTCCCGCGGGAACGGGACTTACGCGGGTAAAACCGTGGGGGGAAATCGCTTTTAACGGTTATATAAAATATAAATAAATAAATATAAATATCCTTGGACATTCCACACAGCGTCATCTAGTCCCAAGCTAAGCAACTTAATGCTTGTGTTATGGTAACCAGATGACTGATATAATACTTAGATACGATTTTTTTTTTTGTAAATACATACATGTTATAGATAGAAAACACCCAAACACGGAACAAATATCTGCAGAACATACAAACATTTGTCCCGTAGCGAGGATCGAACCCGCAACCTCTTGCGTCTCAGCCGGGCGTTCACCCAACTGCGCCACAGAGGTCGTCAATAGTTGGTCGAGGTTATAGTGAGCCAACTGAATATAAAACTTTTGTTTCAGATAAGTGATGATAATCTTAATATACTGCATGTAGGCTCGTATTCAGAGACTTCACTCAAACTTGAGTCTACGTTTAAGCATCGATTTTTGACAGTTCTCTATGAAAACTGAGGTATGAATCACCGCTTGAGACACGATTTACGTTTGAGTGTAGTCTGTGAATACGGGCCTTAGTAAGCCAACTGAATTTAAAACGCTCATCGGTGCTATAAACCGATATTTGATCTTAATAATAGTTTCGACCTCGGCAATAAGGCTTTGTTGGCTGGGTTGGCAACTGGCAGTCCGCGTTTAGGACGATCGCTTGTATCATCGCAGGTTCGAATCCTGCCGAAGTCGTAACTTTTATTAAGATTTTTCAGTAAATTTTTCTGATGAACCTATGTGTGGTTTAACACAGAAATAAATATATAAAAACTTATAAAACTTTTGTTTCAGATAAGTGATGTTAATCTTAATATACTGCATGTGGACGCATCATTTGGTGGCGCTTCAAAGGATGCTGATGTATGGGAGGAATGTCCCTTAAAGGACTACTTGGAAAAAATCCAAAAAGACGGAGAGAAATGTTGGTTGTTAGGTATGTATTATTATAATAATAATATTTTTTTGTACTGTTCTGTGTGTCTGTAATTTGTTTTAATGTAAATGTGGTGTGCAATAAAGTGTTAATCTATCCATCTATCTATACTTTATTTCTTGAAGCGAGCTAATAGGAAGAAAAAATAAACTCACGTGATTGGTTGTCAAAAATAATTATCTATCTTGTGATTGGCTAGATTGTCAAATAAATTGTCAATTGTCAAATCTAGCTAATCCGAGAATAAACAATTATTTTCGACAACCATTCACGTGTGTTTATTTTTCTTCCTATTAGCTCGTTTCAATAAATGAAGTATAGGTATCTATGTAAACAAGTGGCAAAATTGATAATTTTCTTAACTATTTCAATTTCCTAAGAAGATAGCAATAGGTTGTTGGTTTGTTTGTTTGTTTGACGGAGGTAATCTCCGAAACTACTCAACCGATTTCAAAAATTCTTTCACCGATGTGTACAATGCACTGTCGGGATGATTATAGGCTATATTTTATCCCGGTAGTTTGATTAGTACACCCGTGCAAAGCCGCGACGTTATGAGGGTAGTTTTTAATGTTTTTACCGAAATATCTTTTACACTGACAAATTTTGTCCCTTAGTTAAAATTGCAATAAAATCAAAACTTGCTACCTAAAACAGGTGGACGGTTAATTTTTCTGCTGAGTATATATTTTAAAATTAGCCATTTTATATTGACGACCTCTGTGGAGCAGTGGGCGAAAGTGCGACTGAGTCGCGGAGGTCGCGGGTTCGATCCCCGCTACGGGACAAATGTTTGTATGTTCTGCAGATTTGTTCCGTGGCTGGGTGTTTTCCATCTATAATATGTATGTATTTACAAAAAAAATGTATCTAAGTATTATATCAGTCATCTGGTTACCATAACACAAGCATTAAGCTGCTTAGCTTGGGACTAGATGACGCTGTGTGGAATGTCCAATAATATTTATTTATTTATTTTTAGGTGATTCAAGATACGAGCAAACCCCTTCTATGATGACGCCCATTTTTAACCCTCAAAATCCACCCGAAGAATATTATAACGAACAACACAATACAACCATTGATACAGTCCAAGCCTGTATAGGAGTTTTAAAATCAAGATGGCGATGTATTCTAACACATAAAGTTCTATACTACGATCCAATTACAGCCGCTAGAATAGTAAATGCGTGTGTTGTTTTACATAATTTCGCTAATACATTGAATTTGGCATTCCCTGAGCTGGAAAATGTTGATGATTTTCACCGAAATGAGGTGTTTGGTGATGTTCAAGATGGCGCTAGGGATGAACTTGTTCAAAGATTGTGGGAAGATAGAAATGAAATGTTGGAATGATAAATAGAATATCAGTTTTATTTTAAGTAATAGCACAGATTACATAAGTACAGACACCTCGAACATTGAAATCACTCCTATTTTTCTTCATGCTATTTTGTGTGTTTGTAAAATAGGAGTGATTTCAATGTTCGAGGTGAGGCACCCCTGGTAATACCAATCTACCTATCTATAAGTACTAATATTGTAAAGAGGTAATGTTGGTTTGTTTGTTTGTGAGTTGTTGGATTGATAAAATAGATTATGAATCAATACAATTTAATTTTAAGTTTTATTTTAAGCAACGCCAATCTATCTATACCAATAAAGAGGTAAAGTTTGTTTGTTTGACGGAGGTAATCTCTGAAACTTTTCAGCAGATAACAAAAATTATTTCACCAATGTGTAGAATGGACTGTCGGGATGGTTATAGGCTATATTTTATCCCGGTACTTTCACTATTACACCCGTGCAAAGCCGGGACGTGCTGCTTTAAAATAATAAACAATTTCTTATAATTATAAGTTAAATTTTAGATTAAAATAGATTATACATTTTAAACAATCATAGTTATGGACATTGTAAATTAAAAATGGGATATTTATCATGATTCGTAAATAAGATGGCGAATGCAACTGTACCCAAATATCATACCCCCGATTGTCAAACTTGTATCAAATTGTTGCTAATCAAAAATAACAGGCTATCATAAATTCACGAATCTTGGTAAGTAAATATCCATTTGACTGCCTGTTTTTAGAACACAGATAAAATAACTTGAAGTGTCAAATTTGCCATTTTTAAGACTTGTCGCGTGATTTGTCTATTAATTAGCTTGTTTTGGTAATGATATGTGTTGGTGAATGGTTTTATAAAATTACAATTACCTATTTGATTTTTAAATAAACTATTTTTTATTGAAATGTATGTTTTATTCATAACAGTAGCGAAACGCAATCTGAATACTGAATCGTTATTTATATAATTAGGAGTTTGTTAACCTTTTGAGACCCTCTTATCTGTCAGATTTATTTACTAATATTATAAAGAGGTGTTTGTTTGTTTGGTTGACGGAGGTAATCTCCGAAACTACTCAACCCATTTCAAAGATTCTTTCACGGGTGTGTAGAATGGACTGTCCGGGAGGTTATAGGCTATATTTTATCCCGGTAGCTTCATTAGTACACCCGTGCGAAGCCGGGACGTGGGACGTTATATAGATAAACGTCAAATAGTGTCACGTTAGGCAACATTGTCATATTAATGCAACGGATTTCAGAAAACAAAAGCTAGATAACGTGCAATCTCTTACCGCGTCACGTTTCGTAAGTCGTCGAGAATCGACATCTGAAACTAGAAACTGTTTAATAATATTTTTTCTATTTTCAGAGTAAAAAGAAGAAAAATGACAAACAATCGACAGAGGAGCCTCCGAAACCGGGTGATTTGAGGAAACTTCTCTCCAAAACTACGATAGAGGGCTACAAGTGCCTTGAATGTGACATGTTCTTTAAGTAAGTAATGAGAATTCATCATCTTCATTCATGTAATAATAAATAAATATGTAAATATCCTTGGACATTCCACACAGCGTCATCCAGTCCCAAACTAAGCAACTTTATTTAATAATAAATTAGTGAAGAATAAATATATTAGTGAGGACTTGAAATTAGCTCCTTGCTTCTAAATGAGTATTTCTTATCTACTCTATCTATAGTGTTTGTTTAGCTGTAGGTTTTCCTCAAATAAATAAATAACTAAAATGTGGGCATGTACCTACCAATATGTATTTGGTAGGTACCTCTTGCTTGACTATCAAGCCTAGCGTTGGACATCTTCAAAGGATCTAAAAGTTACATTAAAATCCGCATGAAATGGTTAACTTTCCATACGTGACAGGTTGCAAGCCCATCGAGGCAATAAAATATATATTTAAATAAAATGTAACTTTCAGAAACGACGATTAAGCTTATTGTATTAAAGAAATATGATATTTTCAGAAATTCACGCGCCAGAAAGAACCATGTAGCTAGATTCCACAGAGAGGGTCTGCAATGCGATCATTGCAAGAAACGATTCGTTAACAGAACAACATTGGCTACGCATCTAAGGTAAGTGCCTTTTTAACCGACACCAAAAAAGAAGGAGGTTTTCTGTTCTACTGTAAGATTTTTATGTATTTTCGCCTATATGTCCGTCAGTATATTAGTCTATACTAATCTCTATCTCTACTCTCTACTAATATTATAACGAGTAACGAGGTAATGTTGGTTTGATTGTACGGGGAGGTCGTTCCGCGCCGCGCGTTATCGTCAGCGCGATCTAGAATCGGGTCATTTTTACTAGCGCCATCTAGTACTGTAGGCTATATTTTGTCTCGGCAGCATTAGTACACCCGTGCAAAGCCGGGACGTGCTGCTAGTTATATAATTTTTTGTTATTCTCGTTTCAGACTACACGAAGGGCCGTTGCCCCGAGAAGAATGTCCTATATGCCACAAGCTAGTTCGCACCATACAAATAAAGTACCACATACAAAGACACGAGAACAAGAGTCGCTACGAATGTGCCGATTGTAACAAAGTCTTCTCGCACTTAGCTACTTATCATGCGCATTTGAAGTTTTCGAGGGCACACGCTGATGATAATGTATTTAAGTAAGTTCACTCTATTTCAGACACATTCGTTCAGTCATTCACTCGTTCTCATTCACTCATTGACTCAATCACTTGTTCTCATCCCATCCACTCATTGATTCAATCACTAGTTCTCACTTACTCACTGACTCAATCACTCGTTCTCACTCACTCATTGGCTCAATGACTCGTTCTCACTCACTAATTGGCTCAATGACTCGTTCTCACTCACTCATTGATTCAATCACTCGTTCTCACTTACTCACTGACTCAATCACTCGTTCTCACTCACTCATTGACGCAAACACTCAATGACTCGTTCTCACTCATTGATTCAATCACTCGTTCTCACTCACTTATTGATTCAATCACTCGTTCTCACTCACTCATTGACTCAGTCACTCGTTCAAGTACTTACCTATTTTATTTATCTCATAATCTTTCTCACACATTCATTCAAACGTCCGCTAATGTCAAATATAAGTACCATTTAGGTTAAGTAGCGTATTTGAGCGTGACTCAATATTTCCAGATTCCCATGTCCGATGTGCAACAAGGGCTACCCAACAAAAGAAGCGATGCAGGATCACTTTAACTACCAACATCTCGGGAAGACGGCGCACAAATGTCCTATCTGCGATAAGGTATGTACTTTTAAGTAGCATTTTGATATTTAGGTCCGTATTCAGAGACTATACTTAAGCGTAAATTGTGTCTCAAGCGGTGATTCATTCAGTTTTCATAGAGAACTGTCAAAAATCGATGCTTAAACGTAGACTTAAGTTTGAGTGAAGTCTCTGAATACGAGCCTAGAATTAAATAAAGATCTGAAAGAAAAATGTCTACCGCTCCTGGGATACAGTCGTGATAATATTTTTTTTTATATATTTCAGCCAATAGCATCGCGTGCGAATGTAGAGAAGCATATAGCGAGGGTACACGCTGAGAGGAAACCGCGCGCCAGGAACCATCAGTGTCAGAGTTGCGGGAAAGCATTCACGGTATACGATCCTATCCTACTTCCTACTATCCTATCCTACTTCCTACTATCCTACTAATATTATAAATGTGAAAGTTTGTGAGAATGTATGTATGTTTGTTATTCTTTCACGCAAAAACGGCTGGACCGATTTGGTTCAAATTTGGTATGTAGATAGGTGATACCCTGGATTAACACATAGGCTACTTTTTATCCCGATATTCCCGCGGGAACGGGACTTACGCGGGTGAAACCGCGGGGCGCAGCTAGTAATATTATAAATGCGAAAGTTTGTGAGTATGGATGTATGGATGTAAAACCGATTGCGATGAAATTTGGTACATAAGTAAGTAGCTAAAGACCTGGAACATAGGCTACTTTTTATCCCGATATTCCCGCGGAAACGGGATTTACGCTAGTATAATATAAACGCTACTCAAGTTCTTGTCTCTTAAAGTCAAAACCGTTATAAAAACATTTCGTCACAGAGTTGGTCACTTGCTTTGAACGTTGTTTGAAACCATATTACATTTGAGACGTTCTAGCATAATGACAGTAATTAAGAGACAGTAAACAAAAAACATAAAAAAGCCTTCTAAAAAAGCTTTTATTTTAATGTTAACTCATACTTGTCGCGAGGTTTTAGTAAATCATAGATGACAAGTAGTAAATCGCGAGACAAATTTTATGATCAAATTGTCTATACTTCATTTCTTGAAGCGAACTAATAGGAAGAAAAATAATCTCACGTGATTGGTCGTCGAAATTCATTGGATTGGCTAGATTTTACAATTGACAATTGATTTGACAATCTAGCTAATTACGAGAAATACAATTATTTTCGACGACCAATCACGTATACAAACGCTTTGTTTTTTTTTCTAGGACAAGAAAGCTTTGTCTCAACACGAAGTAATTCACTCTGGAGCGCGGCCCCTTTCCTGCGATATCTGCCAGCAAACCTTCAAGCAGAAGGCATCGCTATATACACACAGGAAGAGAGTGCACAAGGTATACCCCGCTAAGAAACAAGTGCATTATATGAACGAGATGCCTAACGCTACGTGAGAATAGTTTAAATTTTTCGTTAAATTGACAAACAGGAACCGCCCCAGGAAAACGGGGTATACCGCGTGTACACTCACACGAGGTATACCCCGTTTTCCTGGGGTGGAAAATAGTGCAAGAGTATACCCCGCTAAGAAACAAGTGCATTATATGAATGAGCTGCCTAGTTCTATAGTCTGTCTATAAAGTCGTGACAATAAATGAGGGCGCTGCTAAAATGTATATAGCAACCCTATAGTGTGACTACTGATTTTGATACTTGCAGTTCGTTCCATGTAAAAGTTCCTACCAGCTTTTAGGTGGGAATTTGGGAAGGCATGTTTTATTTTTTAAATCTTGTGCTTATCTGTGTAATAATGTTGGATTAAAAGGTTAAACTGTTGAGTGTTCATACATAGGTACATAGGTGAAGGCAAATGAAACAAAATTGGATTTCATTGTCATTTTTATAAGAATTTTATTTTTTGCCGTAGTGCACAAATATTAAAATTGTCCATTGCTTTCTTGGCAGACCCTACTGTGTTTCACAGCAGTTTCAAACTTCCCATCATTCTTGAATTCGCCTAACCGTAGGTACTTTCTGATTTACCTACCTGAAAATTAAAAAAAAAAATACTGAAAGTAGGTAATCAAAAGCATTTTAAACATAAAGCAATTAGTTAAAATTTTAAATACTTAGGTAGGCAGAAAACGTAGCTAGACTGTGTGCCATTTTAATGTATCAAGATTAGATGGTCTCACTACAACATGACTTACTGTGATGTTCAATCTGACGTAAAAATGTGCAATGTAAACAATGCCTTTTTTGGTCTCCAAATCGTAATTTAGGTCAATTTGTTACTTCAGGCAGATTAGAAACAACCAATAAAACGATTACATACCCGTTATAGATGCTGTTCGCCCATTTAAATCATCCAAATCCCACAAAATATGTCCAACTTGGTATTCCGCTAAACATTGCTTAAAAACTTAAAAATCACTTCCCGCGTGTCACTCTCATTTACTTTACTTATTTGTGATACTTTTGTGCGTAGTTCGGTTTCATTTCATTGCAGTTTAACTAAGAAAACAATAAAAAATAGAGGAAAATATGTTCTTGAACTCACTCGATGACAGCTGACGACAGCTGTTATACCTTTGTTTGGTGCTGCCAGATACACGAATAATTTTAGTTCCTCAAACATTCATGTCAGGACTTTATAGATAGACTATACGTGAAATTCGTTAAATTGAAATATTTTAGCCTACATTCATATGAATTTATTTATTTATTCATTATGGTATGTGTTGAACTAGTTAACTAACTGAGGAATTTTCTATGAAGATTATACACAAGGTGTACCCCGCTTTCTTGTGGGTGGAAAAGACTACACGAGGTATACCCCGCTAAGAAAGAATTGCATTATATGAGCGAGCTACCTAACGCTACATGAAAATAATTTTGGGTTTTCGCTAAATTAATAATTTTATTGAACCGACTCTTGTAAGGATATCAAATTTCATGAACTCTTGGTGTTTTTGTTAATGTAAGATCCTCATAAGATTTTAAAATAGTTATTAAGTTGTATGGTGTGGTTTTGTATGTCTGATAAATTATGAAAAATATTCTGTAACTAATGATAATAATGAATTCTAAATATTGTAAATACATTTCTAATTGAGTAAGGGTTAGCGTCAATTCACACCAAGATGGAAGCGAAGCGAAGTTTCAGTGTCATTTGATTTTAAACTTTATGAATATTACTATCTTCTTCTTCTTCTTCAGCATATATTTGCCCACTGCAGGGCGTATGCCTCTCCAATTTTTCTCCACTCCGTTCTGTCACTGGTTTTTCTGGTCCAGTCTGTCCCGGCATGTGCTTTAATGTCATCAGACCATCGGGTGGGTGGTCTGCCAGCGTTCCTCTTTCCGAGCCGTGGTCTCCACTCTAGCACGGATTTGCTCCATCTGCCGTCTCCACGTCTACACACATGTCCGGCCCAGGCCCACTTTAGTTTAGCAAAGCGGTATCCTACGTCTACCACTTTGGTGCGCTCTCGGATGATGGTGTTGCGGACTTTGTCTCGTAGAGATATACCCAGCATGATCCGCTCCATAGCTCTCTGAGTAACTTTCAGCCTGTGGACAGTTCTCTGGTTCAGCGACCATGTTTCGCAGCCATAAGTCATTGCTGGAAGAACGCATTGGTTGAAGACTTTGGTTTTGAGGGATTGTGGTAACCTTTTGCATTTGAACACCATTTTTAGTTTTCCAAATGCCGCCCATCCTAGTTGGATTCTACGACTTATTTCTGCCTCCATAGAATTTTTGCCGAGTTTGATCCGTTGCCCCAGGTAGATGTACTCATCCACCCACTCAAGTGTATGTTCTTCTAATGAAATTGGATTTGGGCTCACATCAGTATTTGTCATTGCCTTGGTTTTGTCCATGTTCATTTTCAGACCAACTTTGAGTGAAGCGTGATATAGTTGGGCCAGCATAGTTTGTAACTCCGACTCTGATTCCGCTATAATTACTATAATGCATAGTATTCAAGCGCTTTGAAATACTTGGCGCTTACGGTCGCTCGTGGTCGCCTATGTTTGAAGTTTCTCAAGCGATACCATGTGTTATAGTGATGGAGATAAAGTTTAAAATGAAATGACAATAATGAGCGCCGCTTCCGTCTCGGTGGAGTTGAATTATGATTAGTAAAATTACTACAACTTATAAGACTAAGATATTTTAAACTATGGAAAATGTATTATTATCTTAATAAATAAATCATTTTACTTAATTATTTATTTCGTTTAATTTATTTACCTTATTACTATTTATTAATATAGGAAGTACTTAACAATATTTTTTTAAGTAAGTACTTCTATCTATCTATCCAGCCGGTAACACCCACTGCCAATGGAAGATGATTGGTCTGAGCCCACTGCTGTGAAGGCCTCTTCTCTAAGTACTTACATAATGTAATTATCTATAGGTTTTAAGATAGAGGAAAAGTAAAAAAAACTCCAATATTTATCCATAAGGCACAATTTATTGCTTTTGTACACAATAGGTAATGAAATCATATAATTCACTAATTATAATACCACAGAAATGCAATTAACAAATCTAAAATTCTCACATACTCAAATGCTGCCATAAAATATAATTAGATGAAAGTTATATAAAGCTGGTTAATTTTATAATTTACTATTTCTAATACCTACATAACACATTTTACAAAAGCTAATAGCATATTCATATAACAAATTAAAGATATAGTCGCGGAAAAAGGTGAACCAACTTAAGATCTGTTATTGCTTGCTAGGTTTGATAACCACTAATGGCCGGTTCCTAAAACCAACTTACGGATGTCCGTAGGACGTTCGTCATAGCAACGTTGTTATCTTTCAAAAAGCTTTATACATTTTATGTTGTAAAAACAAAGTCGCTATGATGGACCTACGGACATCCGTACGTTGGTTATAGAAATCGAGATAACTCACTTTTTAACTGTGATCATGGCGCATGCATTTATGTGTTTTATAATATTATACCTCAGAAACATATAAAATGTCGCTGCGACACGTTGTCTGCTGAGTGAAGTTGACTTTTAACTTGTACCTTTTAATTTTCAGGCCCATAACCTAACATATTTTTGTCTTCTACAACAAATTTATACAAACATTTACCTTAGTATAATACTATCGATGTGGTCCACTCAATAAGATTTAAAAGTAAATATCATTATGTATTTAAGTATTTACTATAATTATAATAAGCGTTTTATATTTGAACAGCACAACAAAAGTTAAATTTATTATAAATACTAGCACTAAAGATATTTCAAAACTTTTTCAATAACGAATGCGTAAAAAAAACCGCGAGCTTTGCGGAATGGACGTTTTTGACCTTTACCGAATATTATGATCATACGGGAAGTTGCTCACGTAAAAATATCGTCGATTATACCGACAATGTTTCGATTCTTCCGGAGAATCTTCATCTGGGTATGAGTATAGTCACTCATCGCTGGCGCGTCTCAATATGTGATATTTTTACGTTCCCGTGTGATAATAATAATATTTATTACAACTCACGGTTGTTTTGAAAGTGTTTTAGACCACGTTGTTATTGTCATAGTAAAATAAGCTCAATTTACACACTAACCACGTTATTCACAATGAACTATACTTCATATATTGAAACGAGCTAATAGGAAGATAAAATAAACTCACGTGATTGGTCGTTGAAAATAATATTTTATCTCGTGAGATGAAGAAGAAATGAAGTATAGTAAACTTACGTCAGCTTAAATATGAATCTCTTCACAACAAGAAAAAACATTCTAGCTTTCGTAAACTGACAGATCATTATGAATAATGGTTTAAATCTATCAAATTAATGAATATAACACTTCATGAATAAACTTGAACAATACCTAAATTCATCAAAAATTTTAAACATCTTGGTTCTTTTATCAATAACTATGTATAAGATATTATTTGCACCCTGTTTTACTTAAAACTAACTTTAAAATTCCTAACGAATCTACTTAATACTTTATTTTGTACAAATATTTTTTTAATAAGAGAGCTACCTATTATTTCTTGTTTTAATATAAATGCTACTATTTCTCTATTTTGCGAATAAACACACACTTCCTTATAAATAAAAGACAACAATAAAATAGCTCAAATTGTTGTTTTTATATAATAATAACAGTTTGAGTTGATCTAGTAAAAACTTGACACTAAGGGCCTATGCACACTTAGTTTGAACGCAGTCACTGCGCGATTGTGTAGTGTCTTCTTAATTATAACTATCAAATTACATATATACCTACTATTGGTCGCGAAAACAACAGTAGAAAAGTAGAATGAATCACTTATCTTAAGACAGTGTCTTAAGTGCGTAAGTTATACTGTTGGTCGCGAAAAAACAGTAGAAAAGTGGAATGAATTACTTAGTTTAAAGTTTCAAGAGATACCAACATATACTATTCAATATTGAATTAAATAAACGAAATAGAAAGGCGAATGTGGAACAACCAACAAAAAATGCAATCTATAGACCTATTATATTTACCAATGCACTCTTAGGCCCGTATTCAGAGAACATACTCAAGCGTAAATCGTGTCTCAAGCGGTGATTCATAACTCAGTTTTCATAGAGAACTGTCAAAAATCGATGCTTAAACGTAGACTCAAGTTTGAGTGAAGTCTCTGAATACGAACCTTAGAGTACTTTCCTTTTAGGCACTTATTTCTATCCGTTATTTGTACTACAATTAGGACAGCCACGCTCCAACTGAGCAATACGACTTTGTAAATGCTCAATCGTAGCGTCCCTCTGTTTCACTTGCATTTTCAACGAGCTTATAGAATCTTCCAAGGCACCACAAACAGCCTGCACTTCTGGTTGGTAACAGAAAACTTGTGGAGGCTCGTCCAAGCAGAAAAACTCTCTAACGACAGGGTGGTTGGGTAACTTCTTCAATATCGCATTTACAAAGATTTGTAGCCCTTGCACTCTCTCTTCTAAGAACGCTGGCTCGAAATTATCCCGAAACCACCGCTTGCCGGGCAAAGGTAGCATCAAATTGGGCAGTTCAGCCTTTATTCTCGTAAAGAGACGTACAAAATCTGTATACCGACGAAACACGAGCCAGGATTGGTCGCTTTTATCATCTTCTACTTTTAACTTGTAGATTGTGAACCTTGCTCGTTCCTCCATAACTTCATAGCCTACAATAGGTATTTGTAGCGATTCATACTTTTTATTTCTGAGTTCATCGCTGATGCTACTTCCCAGGCTGTTTCTGTAAGCTTCGTTGATGTTTCCCATGCTTTTGTAATGTGTCCTTGCTTGTATAGGCCGTCTGTTGGACTCATTGTCTGACGATGCCTCGTTATATCTAGATTTGTACATCTTTATAACAGGACGGCGCGTGTCTGAGGATGTAGATGACACTTCGTTGTTCATTTCGTCGCGAGTACCGTTTTGTACTCTTTCCATTTTTGTATGGGCTGGAAGAAAGAAACAAATTTAATATACTAGGTACAATAGAACTATATGGTTTGGTTATAGGCTACTTAAATCCCGGTAGTTTCATCAGTACACCCGTGCAAAACCGGGACGTGCTGCTAGTCTTTTTTAAAGATACAAATTTTTGTACCCAGCAGATGTAATGGTAGTTTCAACCAACATAGAACCGTAGAGCAATAATAATGGATAATGCCACAAAAGTACATATGTACTCATATAACAAATAGAGTACATAACCTTCGATGAGAATAAAGAATCACATACCTTGTTGACAAAGCAGGTCACATAAAATTACACAGGTGTCATGACTTTTGATTTTCGCTGAGGTTTTTAATTCTTGCTCATATTTGTAAATAAGCACTGCACAGGGTTTTGTGCACCTTCTTAAGGGCTCCAAGCGTTAGAAACAGCATTGCTTGCGAAATAAACACGTCAACTAAAAATCTGTATTTCGCTAAAGCATGAAGTGAAATTTACTTTTTCTAACAGTACAGTTTCTCATTACACACGTTCTGTGTCCTACTTAGTATTGTAAGCATCCAAATAAAATCTTAATTAGTAAAACAAAACAATTGAAGCGAAACTAAGACAAATCAAAACAACTCGAGCAAAGAAAACGAACTTTCTTTGACATTAACAAAACAAAAATGGCTGCGAAACTTTACCGGTGCTGCCACTGTTATAGTGTTTTTTCCCATAATTTCAAATAAACTGCACTGTATCGTTGACTTTTATGACTATTTTTTGGTCAAGAATATTTAATTTTTTTGTGAAAAACACATTCTTGTAAATAATCATACTAAATGTGTTGAAAAATTTTCAATTGAATTTTATTAAAAGTAGTTCTTTAGGGTATTCAAATCTGATGATGAAAATAAAATGGTTACCCTACTCAATGGTACTAAATTTGCTCAACTTTCAGGAAAAAAAGTAGTACTGGTATTGTACCTGCAATAGAACGTAACTGTATTTTATTTTCAAAAATTTACCGGTTTTTTAGAAAAACCGATAGCATTAATACCGAGGTAATTAAGATTTTGAAAGACAACTCTAGTATTTAATTCAGTTTTTTGTTCATAAAATAACATGCTAGCTAGAATACAGATGCCTAAGAATGGTTCGGTTCAGTTGATAGGAAATAACTATAATAGGTTCAAATTACAAAGCATATTTTATTCTTCAGTAGGTTTTATTCCCCATAACTTGATTTCATCTTCACAAGCAGATAAAAGGGAGCTGTCTAATGGATGATGGCTCAGTGACACTACAGGCTTATTCCTTGTATGAACCAATTTCTGCGCCACCGTACTACTTATAAGATCCCAATACAATATTTCTCCTGAAGCCGAGCCTGATATAACATGACTGTCTTTCTCATTCACTGTATTCTCCAACATGTAATCTCTACATTCATGTCCAGAGAATGTATTTAAGATCTCTCCGGAGTCTTTGTCAAATAACTTTACTGTGTCGTCATTGCAACTAAGTATGTAGCACTGCCCATCATGCGTCAAGCTGCCAAATGTTACAATGTGACCTATGTAGTCAGATATCATCTTCCCTAGTCTTATATCATACAATCTTACATGACAATCAACAGAACAAGTCATAATCTCATGATCTGTAACTTGTATTGATGTTATAGTGTCTTTGGCATCTTTTAAAGTCTGAATTGGCTCCTGTCTGCGACTATTCATGTCCCAGAAGCAAACTGTGTTATCTACGGACCCCGATATAGCCATTGTAGACTCTTCATTGTACTTTATACAAGTTACGGAGCTCGCATGGCCCCTAAAGCGACGGATAGGTTGTCCTGTTGTCACATCCCACAATATTACTGATTTGTCGGTACTACACGATACTATGTGACTGCTATCGCAAGAGCCTGCAGCGTCTAGAACTTCGTTTGCGTGTCCGCCGTATGTTTTTAGCAGTAGCTGTCGGGTAGGGTTCCATAGTTTAATTTTCTTGTCAGCGCCGCATGTGAGACAATAGGTACCGTCGACGTTGAAACGAACTGCGCGGACAACCTGCTGCTTGCATTTTATTGTAGCTAAAGTAACGTATTCAGTCATTTCTCATTTTCTACAAGTAAATCAACGCACAACAACAAAACAATGATGTTTATAATTTGGAATGGAATCGTGTCGTGCAAATAGCTTGCTTGCTAGCTTCTTCCGATAAAAAAACAGTATAGAACGGAACGTTAAGGAGCAGTTCCAAGCGGAAGGTCACTGGCTGAAAGTGGATGCACGTGGATTTTGCGAGTGAAGAGCCTCACATTTTTCTAGACCCTTTTGTCTATGGTAAATTATTAATTTTATGAAGCAATTAATCAAGCAAGTTGCAACACTAAACGTCAAAAAAAAAGAAAAATAAGCCGAAAGGGCTGTGTATTTTTATTTTTACAAATTTTATTGTTATTGTTTTCCTGCGAATAACTCTAGATGAGTGCTTCAACCATTATTTTATCTAGTCCTATACTTCGTTATATAATTTAGACTTGCAATCCCAAAGCCTGACTGTTTTATAGTGCCATAAATTTGTTGTTAACGTTCCTTTGTGTTGAAACCGTGTGTTCTAACGCTGTAGCGCTGAAAGAAACCTGCAAAACGTGATTGTAACTAGTGAACTGGCATTCGCGTGTGGTTTAGAGTAGTTCTGCGCCTCGGAAGTGTTGAAAAAACCTTGAATTATCCAGAGTTCTGTGCTGCATTTCGCAACATCTTTTCGACGATAACGTGTAACATTATGGCTTTGTTGCTCAATTATTGCTCAGAAATTCTACCTTCCGTGTCAAATAAGATGAAAATGACGATAATTATCGTATAAGAATCCGATAAGCTACTTTTCCGCCACCATGTCGACTGTAGACACTAGCCAGAGGGATTGGACCAACATTTCGGACCAGAAGTTGGACTCAAAGTATGAGAAATGTCGAAATATCACTGAGGAAATATACAAGAGGATAAACATCACGTTTCAGATTAAGAAACTTGAGGCTGGTCAAAGTGAACTCTCTGATAACAGGTAAAACATTTTTTTATCTTATTTTAGACGTGCTAAAAAATATAACACTACATTTGCATAATCCTATACAATATTGATGCTTTTGTAAAGTGATAGTGGTTTGCTCGAGGGTTTTTCAAGAAATCAATAATCCAATAGGCAGCGATGGGCTTGGCTTGATTCAAAATTTGCTAAACATTTACATGTACCAGATACATTAAAAAAAACTGGTGAATTAGTGAGCCCCCACACATATTTTAGATATATATTTTTAGTAAAGTTTTGATTTATTGGACTTAAATATGAATATTTCAAGAAAGGGAATAGAGGTTTGTCCAAATACAACACTGGTAGGTTATACATACTAACATTTGATTTGTGATAGGTTGCAAACCCATTGACGCTTTAAGAAGCTAACTATACTTCATTTCTTGAAGTGAGCTAATAGGAAGAAAAATTAACGCACATGATTGGTCGTCGAAAATAATTGTCCATCTCGTGATTGGCTAGATTGTCAAATCAATGTTTTCCTTCACGGTTTACAGCTTAACTAAAAAATCCATTGATGCATCATTAAAACTTCAAAAGTTAGGAATGTACATTTCTTGTTCAATAAATTGAGCTTCAAGGTTGAAACATGTTTAATTTGCACATTGAAATCATTATGATAATTACTATCGTGAATGGAAATGATGTATGCTGAGTTTCTACATTAGACAAGGAAAAAGATTTTTGAGTTGCCTTTTTACTACATACGTGTCTGGGTGTTTGCTATCTCTATTATGTATGTACTAGCTGCGCCCCGCGGTTTCACCCGCGTAACATCGGGATAAAAAGTAGCCTATTTGTTAATCCAGGGGATACCTTGACCTGGTGATAACCTATCTACATACCAAATTTCAACCAAAACGGTCCAGCCGTTTTTGCGTGAAAGAATAACAAACATACATTCTTACAAACTTTCACATTTATAATATTAAGTAGGAAAGTAGGATAGGATGGTAGGATTACAAAAAAAAATGTATCTAAGTATTATATCAGTCATCTCTTTCACAGAGCATCATATAGTCCCAAGCTAAGTAACTAAATGCTTGTTATGGTAACCAGATGACTGATATAATACTTAGATGCATTTTTTTTGTAATAACACATATTCTACATAACTTTAACTTTGTCATGTTGTTTCCAGCGATCAAATAGACAGTAACGAGCTAAGCAATGAGACAGATCTCTTTGCTTGCGACAAGAGTGATCTCACTTCAAGCAGTGAGGCGCAGAAACCTACAACAGACTGCGGCAAGTTCATCAACAATAACAATAATGAGGAGCGGAGCAAGCTCGCGGCTAAACGACCTAAGAAGAGGTATGTATCAGCACAAAATCGTAGGTCGCGTCACATAAAACCTGAGGGAAAAGCTGCGCAGTAGACGATTTTAAGGAATTTTAGGTGGGATTGTTCGAGGGGTGACGCGGCGCACTTCACATTTATTCACTTCCTTAATGATGTAGCGCGTGGTATTGGTTATGTCAAAATTGAAGTTGACATTTTAATTAATTGACAGTTATTTACCTGCCCTAGGGTAAGAAAGTTTGCGACCCTAGGGGCGCAAATGCTGCTTTGAACCCTATGATCAGGCAACTTATTTTCCGTGTATAAGTAAAAAAAAAACTATTCTATTCTTCTTATAGGTTGAGGAAGCGTGTGAAGAAGCGTCAGCTTCGTCCGCGCAGCGTGAGCGAGGGCTCCAGTGACGAAGCGCCGCTCAGTCGCATAGCCGACCCTGTCAGTACAGACGCAGGTAAAATAAAATATACAGTTGTCTTCAGATTAGAAATTTTGTTTAAATTTTGTGTAAATATTGGTGGCGATTCTGCGGGGCACTAACTAATTTTTTTTTTTTTTTTTTTTTTATGGCTTCGCACTCTGCGCATTTGCCATTTCTCAAGTTAGTTGGTTAGTTATTATAATGTATAAAAAATTAGGGAAACAATAATTAAAAATTCCTAAATTCGAAAGCTCTTATTTCGTTCAGAATAAAGTTCAAAACAAAATGCCAGTTTGAGTGACAGTTCTAAATTTACGTAATTTACGTCAAATTTAAGTAAATGTATGTAATTTTAGTCAGTACAGTAGCCTTGATAAGTTTGATTAAAACTACACCACCTGTGTGTGTGATAGTTTCTAATATATTCTTTATTTTCAGTGCTAAAACAGAAGCTTGAAAAGAAGCCGCTAAAAAAACCGCCCGCGAAAACTCCACAGAAGAAACAATTGCCAGAGAAGAAAAACATTGATTTTTCCAATAAATCTCTTTCGGTAAGAATAGACAAACTGCCCATACCAATTATATCTACGAAAGATGACAGCGTGAAGAACTATAGGTCTTACATGAAGGATAATAAGTTGACAATTAAAAATGAAACAGCCAAAGAGGTTACAACAAATCCAATAGATATATCGAGAACGGATAAATTGTCTATGAAAACGGATAAATTGTCTTTGACAACGGAAGCTGTGAAAGAAGAAAAAGAGGCGCGAAAGAGTTGCAGTCTATGCTCTCTGACTTTCCGTGGCGAAAGAGGATTGAGGTAAGTTTTTAATGTTTTAAACTGCTTTTTACTGAACATTCTTTAAAAAAGACTTAAGTCTTAGATGGTCTTACCAAAACTTTGAAGTTTTAAATTCTTTTTGAATCTTAAAAAAGCTTTTGGTTCTGAGATTCGAACCCACGATGATACACGCGGTCGCTCTTAAGCCGGGCTGCCTTAGCACTCGGCCACAGAACTAATGCCGAGTTCGAAACTAATGCTTTTAACACGAGCTATAAACGGTGAAGGAAAACATCGTGAGGAAACCCGCGGCTAGTCAGCCTCACACGTATTGACCATTGTCTTTCCTGTGGATATGGCTAAGCTGGGAGGATGGTTTAGCTACAAGCCTATTCTATCTCAACGATGTCAGGCACTACAGTGTCCCGTTAAGTGTAGGCAAAGATTGCCTCTTGACGCTGTATAAATCATCTAGTAAAGATGTAAAGGCGTTTTTCTATTTTAATATGATTTATTATTTTAATTATATATTTATTTCTAGGCGCCATATGTCAATGTCACACATTTTGCCAGAAAACTGCAAGTGAATACAACGAGTAGAGTTATTAGATGGATTACCTATTTATTAATTTGAGAGTACTAAAATTACTTATTTTATTTATTTCACTTTCAAAACTATCGTGAGTTGTACTAGATAATTAATACAACGGGAAATTACTCACGTAAAAATATCGTCGATTTAGATACCGACAATGTTTCGATTCTTCCGGAGAATCTTCATCTGGGTATGAGTATGGTCACTTCTCGCGGGAAAATCTAAATACTATATTTTTACGTGAGTTATTTCCCGTTGTATTAAATGACTTATGTTTTTTTTTTTCAAATGTAATCGCTCACACGAATTTTATTGATATTTTTATAGAATTTTTTATTTTTTTTAAATTCAGAGTAAATTTTAGACAGATAAATCTATAGACTGCTATGAAAGAGGTAGTTAAAAAATTAAAAAACATTACCTCTTAATAATAAAAGTACAGAAGTAGAGAGAGAGAGTATTATTTCTATAGCATTATCTGTCTAAAATTGCCATACGTATTCTTTTTTTTTAATTCTCTTTTAGAAAAGGTAATCCATTATTTTTAGTTGATGCTAGATTCGGTAATTATGAGAAAATTGATGTTTTAAGAAAATGAAAATGATGGAAAGTTGTTTGTGAATATGGTTGAAGGTTTTCACTGTTGCTGTATTTACATAGAACATGTAAAACATTTACATAAAACATGTAAACATTTACATAAAACATGAAAAATATCTTTAATTGGAATTTAACTAAACGGTTACACGGATTTGGGTCAAAAACTACCTAATTTTTATGCGTATTTTTTTTGAGAAAAATTAGTTACACGAAAAACGAAAAGTACCTACTTGCGCAAAACTGGACTTAAATAAATTGTTTTTTTTGACGTAGAATAACACATGTGCTACTTTTTACCACGCGATCGAAGCCGCTGTAAGTGTCCGAGTAAGCACGTTCAGATATTTAAATGGTCAGATATGATAATTATGATATATCGGTTTAAAAGTTTATTATTTTCTTGTACATTTTAGTACGTTATTATGCCTCAAATTCCGTGGTTTTAAATAATGTTAGTGATACAGCAACAGTGAGATTGTAAGGCAGGGTTATAATATCTGTGATTTGTTGGCGAATTGTGATGTAGAGCGGAAATGTATTGTACATTTGTTGAGTCTGCTCTGTCGTGAACAAACTTTATAGTACAACGAAGTTATATAGAAAAACTAAGGACCCACACCGGCGCACGGGTCCAATATAAACCTACCTCTTGAATCACTCGTAACTATTAAAAAACCGCATCAAAATCTGTGGAGGGAAGGGATTTAGACAGAGAAAGCGACTTTGTTTTATACTATGTAGTGATTGTCTTTCCTGTGGATATGACTAAGCTGAGAGGATGGTTTAGGTGCTACAAGCCTATTCCATCTCAACAATGTGCCAGGTACTAGTGTCCCGTTAAGTGTAGACAAAGATTGGCTTTCTGACGCTGTATAAATCATATTATTTTCAGAATAAAAAATTAGAATCTCCGCCCTTATTTCAAGTCGTTTATAGACCCTTTTGAAGTCGTTAAAAAATTACAAAAAAAAAATTCTTATTATTATTACAAATTAAAAAAAAAATGGTACAAATTCTCATGTTCTTTCAAAATTATATTTGCAAAAATAGAAAGAATTGTCATAGAATCTCACGATTGTTTCTCTATGGTTTTTTAATTTGGAAAAATACGAAAGGTGTATTTTTTTTTTTGACAGACAGAGCAGACAGATCAATAACTTTGGTTTATGTAAACTTACTTTTTACCTTTTAAAAGCTGTAAAAGTTGCATTTCCGTTGTAAAAGGTGAGTTTACATCGTGTGGAAGTATTTCGGCCGTTTTGAGTACAAAATTCTATTTTATAACATAGAAATAAGTAATGTTTTAGATAAAATAGTCTTTTGTCATAGTTGTAAGTTTTTGAAGTCAATGTTTGTTCTGCAGTGTACAATAGTGTCACACGGACGGATTCATTTATTACTATACTTCATTTATTGAAACGAGCTAATAGGAAGATAATAAACTCACGTGACTGGTTGTCGAAAATAATTACAAGAAATGAAGTATAGAAGTATTATTTTAAAGGAATTTGCGAGTTTTGATACAAATTCGACCACAAATCTGTCATTTATTTACAAATATTTATATTATTTAGTAATTGTGAGACGTATTTGAAAAACGCTATTAGAATATTCTTAAATTGTTTTGTTTTAAGTTGGTCGGGCGTTTTCAAAACACTAATAGAAAATGCAACTTCAAAAAATATAAACTAATGTTTTCATTAAAAATAACGATATAACAGTTAACCAATAACTGTTATACCATAATTCCCATCTTAACTGCAGAGATATTTTTCTATTTTTTTCCTCTGACTACCCCATTAGACATTTTCAAAGGATCTAAAGAATATCTGAAATAAAGTAATAAAGATCTGAAAGAAAATGTGTACCGCTCCTGGGATACAGTCGTAATAATATTTTTTTTTTCATTTTATATTTTTCTATTTATTTGTCCGTTTGGCACTATTCAAACATAATCTATAAACTAGTTAACTATAAGGGTGTTGCAATATTGAAAAAAAAATGTTTATTTAATTGCGGTGCTATTTTTGTGTAAGTTTCTTTATTTGTCATAGAGACATTATTTACATAGATATATGTAATAAGTTGGCGTGTTATGTTTAAGCTAGTCACAGTGAAAATGTTCCTACGTTATGTGGCAAATTATGTTGTTTAATGCACGTTATTGTGTAGTTTAGTTGTCACTTGAGAAATCTCATTTATTTGTATGATCCGGCTCGAAGGACCAATTTACATGATGACCGCACTTTATTGCGGTTCAGCATTCTTCATCAACATATTTCTTTGAAAACCATCCCAGCAAAAGTCAAAATATATTTATTCAATAAAGTCATATTAAAGACCACTTAGACACGTCACGTTCTTAAAACTAGGGGATTCTATTGCCTGTTCCAACGCGATTCCGTACACCAATAATAGAGTGCGGTCATGCCATACACTAAGTGCCAGTTTCAATAACGTGACTTGTCTATCTCTGATTTTGCTTACTGTCGGTAGATATTTGACACATTTTGTATGGAAGTAATGTCAAATATCTACCCGTAGTAAGCAACACCAGAGATAGAGAGGTTATTGAAACTGGCAGTTAGTGTACATATATCTTTCCGATACGCATTAGGGATTTCTCTCGTGGAAATAAATATTTATATTATTGATCTCTAGATGTGTCATCTTTCTTTTCAGAAAATACTGTTTTCAATAGTTTTTACAAATCTGCAAATTTTCATGTTTAAATAATTTTCAATTGAACATATTTTGCAAATATCACGTATTTATTTCCTTGTTATTCATATCGCATTTCGAGGATAAAATTGTTTTAGTAGGTACATAATAAGTTTTTGTTGTATTTGTATAGTGCGCGGCGACTGAATTGCTCAAAACAATTGTAACACTCAATGCCATTTTCAGTGTCGATTTGGTCTTGCACTGTCATTGCATTGTAAAATTAAATCAATTTTGGCATAAACTTTTATAACGCTAGATGGCGTATAATTGACTGTACTGCAAAATCTTGCTGATTGCTATTTGTAATGTAATGACCACCAGTTACTTATTAAAGCAAAATAATGCATTGCTGGATTGCTGACGGTTGTTTTTTTTTTATTTTTTTATTTGATGGATTTGATAAAAAAACGGCCTATTAGAATCTGCGTATTTTTTCCTTTCAAATTAAATTGAATAGTAAAATTTTGATATTACAAGATAGTCGATTAAAGCGCCATCTTTAAAATTCTTGCGTAATTTTCCATTTAGAAAAAAAAGTGTGCCGCCCGATTATAAGTGTCGCATGGTGTTGACATGTACTGTAATTTTACAATTTTCTAGTCTAAATTGTTCATTAGTGAATAATTCGTTTATTGGTGTGCTTTGAAAGTTGTTTATTGAAAATAAGACGATATAACAGACACTTAGATAGGTAATTCAAATGTAATTAGTTCATAATTCTCGAATTGATATTGAATGTTGTCTTTTTATAATAGCACGCTGTATTGGAAGCGTTTTTTTTATTAGTTTACTTACTAAATAAGTAACTATTTTAGAGTCTATGCAAATTTTGCTTTTATCCCATCCCTACATGTCATCTCACTTCTCATCTCAGTCATATGTTTTGAAGAATTGGCGCCATTTTTTTCATAAATGGAATCACAAAATTCATTGTTTTTTTTTGTAGAAATAGAGAAACGCTTCCAATTGTTGAAAATAAATATGAATAACTAATTCAGACTTGAAAGTGAAAAGCACATGTAGTTACATATTGTTTGTATTTAAGTTTTTGTTTTGCAAATATCAATAGATAGGTAATTTTTAAATAGGTAGATTCTCTTGCCATATGTAAATTGCAGTAAATATAAGAACTATAGAATAAACAGATATAAGTACATCTGAAAAGTTTTTTTAAGATATTTTAGAAATATTTTTAATTTTCGGGACCTTTGGAAAGTTATATCTGTTTATTAAATAGTAAGTTGATAAAATATTATGTAAGCACTTTCGGCCAAGCCCATGCATTGTTGATTCAATGTCAAAATCGGTTCAAAACCATTTGTGATGGAATTTTTTGGAAATAAAATTCAATTTATCATTCGAATTTATTTTATTTGTACTTACACAACGCATTTATCAATTTTTGTCAACTTATCTAAAACATGCAAAAAATCTATCTACATTCTTACATTAGCAATCATACGTTATTTATTACATAAATACCCAAACAGCGAGACTCGTTTGGATTAAGGAGGTCGCACATAGGCAACTTTTTATCCGGGTAAATACCGCAAGCGAAACCTCGAAATGAAATTATTAAAACAATGTACAGTACAATAATCAATCAACAAACATACCTACTCACAAATGCTTATATGTATCTCTTACGAAACGACTAAACCGATTTTGATGAAATTTAGTACAGAGATAGACTAGACCTAAAGGATATATTTTACTACATTTTCGAGTCCCAGTTAAACCGCAGCTTATTCATCAGTCAGACTCAGAGTCTTCTCTATTATACTGAATCCTATTAGATTTAATCTGATGGAAAATTTGAAAGAAATCCGACGTCGGCGCTAAAGCACTCATCCCCACCCACGACTTAAGCGTCTTAGAAACATCTTCACTCTTTAGAGCTACACTCAAATTAATCGTCTTATTCAACTTAGATTTATCAAAGAACATTTTAGTACTTTTAATATTCAAATCGGTGAGTAAAGGCGGGTTTGGTCCGAGAAGTTTCTCTACATATTCCTCGTCGTAAGCTTTGTTTGTGTAGTCTATACCGTTGGGTAGTAATGTAGGTGTGGGTTTGTATTCTGGCGGTGCAGTTAAGTGTTCAGGCTCAGCAGTCCAAGATGGGTCGGCGATTCTTAAGAGGGAGGGTATATCTTTGCCGTGAAGGTATAGTAACTCGTACTGGGCGTAGCCGAGACCTGAAAAAGTTAATATTTATTTAGACCCTTAATATTTATTTGTATTGGCCGAGCAAACCTCGGATGCAGCTAAAATGGTCGACAGAACCATTTTTGAGCTGTTTAATTAGGTGGCTAAGCTAGCTTTAGTCTAGTTTCTTAAAAAGAGAAAAAAACTAATTTAGGCCCTGGGCAAAGTCTTCTCTTCGCTTCCGCCATTCGCCCCTGTCCCGCGCCAATCTAATGGCTCCTCTACACAATGGGCCATGATCGACACTCGTTGATCGTCTGTGATCGTCCCGATCATTGTGCAAGCATCCACACGATCGTCCGTGATCATTTATTGAGCGGCAAGCCTTCAAGATGGACGTGGAGGTTATAGCTGCAGCTATCATTAATTTACTATTATTTATTATTTAATATATTAAATAATATTATTATAATTAATAATAATTAATAATATAATAATTAATAATAATATTATAATTTATTATTTACACGGCTCGCTGTCCTCCGGTGAAATGAATGATCGGCGATCGTGTAGGCACGCGCAGGCAACTACAAGCGATTCCCTTTGATGCGTGCCCAAAAAACCGACAAGTCACCGATCGCCGCGATCATGACGACGATTAAGGACGATGATGGGCGACTACAGACAAGTAGCCCTTCTACACGATCGTGCTCGCGTGTAATCGCCCATCATGGCCCATTGTGTAGAGCCGCCATAACCCAAGTCCGACGCGGTCTTAACTATGTCGTCAACCCTACTTGCCGTTACCTCTTTATAATATTAGTATAGACACAGATTACATAAATACAGATGCCTCATCTCGAACATTGATTTCACTCCTTTTTTCTTTGGGCTGTTTTTTTGGTGTTTATTTTTGCGGCGTCACGTAGCGGCGTTTAGGCATCCGACTCCATGCTACTTAGCACTAGATGGAGTTACTTATTTTTGATTGCAGACACGACCTAAACGCCGCTCGGGCGGGACGCCGCAAAAATCAAACACCAAAAAAATTGCCCTAAGAAAAATAGGAGTGAAATCAATGTTCGAGATGAGGCATCTGTACTTATGTAATCTTGGTATAGATAACATTAGTATGGATAATATACCTTCAACGGCTCCTTTAATGAGTGTTGTAGATGTGACAGCGGACAGCAGTACTAAAGGCGTGCCCGGCGCCCAACAAGCATACAACACAGGGCCGGATCTGTTCTCCGATACCAACTGTATGCTGAGGTACATTAGCTCACCGAGAGTCACACATTGTACCTGTGAAATAACATGTATCTACAACACTATACTTCATTACTTGAAGCGAGTTAATGGGAAGAAAAAACGCACGTGATTGGTCGTCGAAAATAATTCTAATAAAAGTTTCATAACAAGGCATTTATTTTACACGGCGTCATCTAGTCCCAAGCGAAACAACTTAGTGCTTGTGGCCTGAAAAACTGCTTCACCAGAGTTGGCCATGATAATGCTTTAGATGCAGCTATAATGCTTTATAAGCTCACTTATAACATTCTCAATATGTAATTGATTACCATAATTTTAGATGTAATTAAGGGACTGACATAGTTTTTATTGTAAAACTCAAAGTCTCTAATAAAAATATGTGTAGAATAAAAAAAAAATTGGCCACTTACTCGTAAACAAACAATGGTAATATTACCTGTGGACTCATATTCCTGTGCTTGCCATTCCTTAAGGCTCTCAGAATTCTGTGCGGCACGGTCCTCATCATCATCATCACGGTCTCCTCGGTGGTTGGCTCGAGGAGACGCACTGCATGCCATGTTCGGGTTTGTGTAGCCACCACTGGGGAGTGATATGCTTTTAACTTAATGATAGAGGAGCTTTTATATATCTTTATGGCCTATCTGATACCTTTAAATAAGCAATTCTTGTTTAGATAAGATCTGAATCTCAGAAAATGCTCTCATGATTTTCGTGAAACCGCGGGGCGCAGCTAGTATATAATATATTTGTGGTGTATTGCATATTGTGTAGAACAGTGGTAAGTAGTGAATTGACAGTTACAATAATGTGAATATGTGTGGGTACGTACAAATATGGCAAGCAAGAAACTTCACAACTACCTGCAAAACACCAGTCTTGAATCACCAAGTAAGTTTATAACAATATTATACCCACATTTGAGCCTCAACCGTCCCAGAATATCCTCCAACTCCTCCTCAGGTAGTGACTTAGCGGCATGCCGGCACAGAACCCGCGCCACACTCGCCGGCAACATCGGCAGCCGTGCATTCCTCACTGCACGCGACACGTCCCGCCATTTCAAGCCAAACTCCGGTACTACTGCTACACAACACGCTTGAAATGACATCTTTGTGATGATGGTCTGGAGTTCTTGTAGTTCTGAAATTGAAATTATATTGGCATAGAGCAGCTGCTGCTTTATTTAGGTATTTATTTAACGATGATAGACGAGCAGCTACTGCTGGTATGTCTATATCACACAGTGTTGGAATAGTCTTTTTAGTTATGTATTGTTAATCTTTTTGAGCACTGATTTATTATTTCGTAGCCAGTTGTCGATGGGATGGGATCTAAAGTAGACTATGGATAAGCCAGGGTGTAAGGTAAGCTATCCTGGTAAAATATTTCGGTCAAATCTGTCGACGTTAAGTATATTTACATTTAACTACACACAAACTTTCACGTTGCGGTAGGTAAAATATTCAAGTGCATATTGACGACACAAACAATATGTACCATTCTTTCGGTATCAAACACTTTATTTATTGAGTAAAAATAAATACTTACTGTTTTTAGAAGCCATTTTCCAAACACCGCGCCAAAGAGAATAAAATCACTACGTCACCGCGCACCGGTCCAAATTCAAATTGTCCAAAAAAACTTCGAATAAAACAAACCAGTCCAACCAATCCGATCCAAACCCAACCACAGAACATAATACTGAGTGAACCCAACGCAATATCTTTTTTGGGTGGGAGACACTGAGAAACAAAATAAAACAAGTATTTCATTGAAATTAATACAAATAGCTCTGATTAACAAAATTAAGCATATTTTTCTTTTTCTAGCTACAAACACATCGTATCAAAATTATCAAATCAAATTACTCTATCTCTTTTCTTAATGCTGTAAATACTTACGCGTGATCAATCTGAAACCAAAAAGGCAATGGCAATGGAACAAACCCAATTCCGACGAACTCGACGAAGTCTACGTTTACACGATAGTATTCAAAAGAATGTTTTGACCCAGAAAAGTGCTAAAACAAAACCAGAAATGGGTTCTAAAACCCTTAGCAATAAAGTTAAGCAGGATACAAGGTGTGACGTGTGCGATATTAAATTCCAAACGATCCAGGCGCTGCGTGGTCACAAATATGCTAAGCACCCTGATACATTGAAAAAAGAGTCTTCTCCTGAGCCTCGCGCCAAAGCGACGCCTAAAAATACCCCTATTTCCCGCGTCAGTAAACGATTACGGCTAATGAAAGACAAGAATTCAGAGGAAAGTGAAGACTCCGAAGATGTTGAAGAGAAAAAGAGCAAAATTGGTTTTTCCTGCCCAAAGTGCAGTAAAACGTTCGCTATTTACTTTCAGGCTCTCAAACATATACAGAAAAGGCACTGTGAGGACAGCGATGGGAATCCAGTGTAAGTTAATACATACTAGGTATAATAATAATAATGATCATTAAATATAGCATCATCTAACCACACAGTTAGGAGTTTGTTTAAAACTACATACTTATTCACTGTAGGTACTACATACATGTACCTGAAACAAGCTTTCACCGATGCATTTATTTTTTCAAAGCCTATTCTATCTTACTGTTACGAAAAGTTACACAAGTGAAATTCTTTGATACATTTTCCAGGTCAGCTGATTCTCCAGATATCCTAAAACCACTAACCACTGAGGATAATAAACCTGCTGACAACAGCATGACCTTGCCACTGACTTCCAATGATACGGAGACTAGTCCCGAGTACAATAACACACTGTACTGTCTCGCATGCGAACAACGCTTTAGAAGCATTGTAACATTCAACAGACATGCATCTTATGTGCATCAAAAAGAGGTGGATAGCATGTTCTTTAAGACTTTGGAAGGTAAAAATGAATGCATAAGAATTTATTTATTTACAAAAAAAAACATATTATATACCTATGTAGTATATCAGTCATCTGGTTACCAAAACACAAGCATTAAATTGCTTAGCTTGGGACTAGATGACATTGTGTGAAATATCCAAGGATATTTATTTATTTATTCATCTATCTTTAGTTTAGCTAACTGTGGGTAGATATTTGACCTTACTTCTATACAAAATGTGTCAAATATCAACATTAAGCAGAACCGAAACCAGAGATAGATAGGTTATTGACACTGGCCATTAGCAGTAGGCCAAGAAAAAAACATTTAATCACTGTATACCTTTTCAGAATTTAATATGTGGAAACAAATGATGGAGGCCCAAGTAAAAGTAAAATATTTGTCTTTGAAACAACAACACACTCAAAAGTACTATCATTGCAACTACGTCTCACCAAGCAATGAATTTGATAAAACATATCTTTGTCCATCTCTAATAGATGTCAAAGAGTTCCAAACTGGCATACAAATACACTACAGTAAAGAACACTTTGGCCATACATGCCCACAATATAAATTGCCAGAAAGTTATCTACAATACTTAACCAACAAGAAGAAAATAAAGCCTGATAGAGATGAACTATACACAAAATTGAAAGAGGTATTAGATAATATAAGTGAAGAGGCTGCAAATATTAGCTACAATAATTTAGAGAGATTGTACAGTACAGCGTTGAAAATGCGAAGCATGTTGAGTGATGAAAAAGATGATACAGAAGTATCAGTTATCAACCGAAGCATGACGGATGATCAGATCACCGATGCATTGGAGGGAAAGAGAACATCAGCCAGACTGAAGCGTAAGAGCGAGACAGTTACAGTTGACACAAAAAAGGCAAAGTATGAAGTGAAGTCAAAGGAAAATCAATTAGAGCCTGCCAAACCAAGATCGCCTCTTTTATCCCCTACATTCAATGATACATATAAACAGTTTATTGGCTCACCGGAAGTAGAGACTAAATCCAAAGTTAAGCGCAAAGAGGTTGTTAAAACGAAAATTGGTCAATATAGCCCTAAAAAGAGGGATGAAAACACTGAAAAAAACAAACCTAACATTCTTAGGCCGTCTAAAACTAATACTGTTGGTAAAGTACTGACGTATGAAGTAATGGAGCAGGAAAATGATTGTAATATTCTTATATTAAAGATTTGATGCTGTTTTGAATAACATTGGGTTGATTAAAAGTCAGAGAGATACGGCCAGTCTCAACTTTTCTATCTTTCGTTTTGCTTTCTATAAATTGCAGATAGATATCTGACATTACTTCCATACAAATGTGACCATGTACCGACAGTAAGCAAAACCAGGGATAGGTTAAGATTGGCCGTAAAAGGCCAAAGATGCTTTTAAATTGGTGATTGAACAACTCATCAACCCATAACTAATTAAATTGTGCCTAAAGTAATAAGCAATAGTACACTCTATTACATTGTGAAAAGACTGAAATTGTCTCTGTATCCCTTAAAAATTCAAGCAATCTTTCCATTATATTGACACACTTATTTTTCTTCTTAAATATTTATGTTGACCATTTTTATTGTAATGTGAATTTCTTACTAAGTTTTACAAACAATATTGGTAGAAATAAGTTAATTGAATGATTATTTCTGTTTGATGTTTGTATAGAATTTAAGCTTATTTTAGTTTTGTACCTAAAACTTGTAAAGTAATGGTTATAGATAATTAAATTTAGAGCATTCTTAATAATAATTGCATAGTAAAAATGACAGGAAACATCGAGTTTGAAGGTACCTATTATTTTAATAAAGGCCATGAATTCACTACATTTTATTATTTGCTAATTATTGATTCCACTAGCATCCCGGCTTGACTGCACGGGTGTACTCTCTTGAGTATTATGTTCTGTGGGTGTACTGCTCATAGAGTAACTTAAGGTACTGCTCTTTATAGTATCATGTTCTGTGGGTGTACTAATGAAACTGCTGGTATAAAATATAGCCAATCCAGACAGTCTGAAAGAGTTTGTTCTCATATTTTCCTTCCTCAACTAATTAACGGACCAGCGTTCATTGAGTTTTTGGGGCTCTCTCTTTACATGTAACCATGATAATGTAACCCTTTGAGAAGGTAGCTCACAAGGTAGCTTCTCAAAGATGTAACCACATCGAACCACAATAATTTTGTTCTAACTTTTGAGTTGTATAATCTGTGGAGTGACTGACATTAGAAAAATTATTTATGTCAAAGTCAAATTAAACAACCCGCCAATTCCACCCGCGCAATGTACTGTCTACGTCCAGCCAGCCAGTTTTTGTTGTTATTTATTTGTTTGTTTTAACGTTAAATTAAACTTACCAAATTGCTTCTAAATCATGATTAGAATCAGTTTTTGATTTTCTCACGTTTTAGTCATGCTTTCATAGTGTAGGTCATTGTCGTTGTCCTCAGACTTCGTGAAAAATGGCTCGTAAAGTGACTAAAAAAGACAATCGGTATTTAGCGAAGCTAGTGACTGAAAATCGAGCTCCCTGTGCTTTTTGCCACCGTGAAGTTGATGATGAGGTTACGTACGGCAAGTTGTATGCCATTGGAGACATACAATGCCACTACTTTTGTGCAGTAAGTTATCAATATCTACGCTACCAAATCTGACATCGAAAATGGAGATTTAACGCTTTCTTGAAGGATTTATCACAAATATGTACTTCTCTGGCTTTTCAACGACTAAACCGATATAATACTATGGACATGCAGTAAAGAAACTGTCTACTTGATTACAATTTTTCAAATTTTTTGAACTGGAGCATTAAGTTATGTTTGTCTAACAAATCAGACTTAAAATTGTACTATCTGTCTGTTGTAAACATCCCATATTTTAGCCGGTCTACCTCTTCTAGTCTATGATAGTCTTGTAAATTGCGGAATAGAAAAAACAGGGCTTTAACTAGGCATCCACCTTGTAAAACTATAAAGTCAAGGTGTAGGTAGATAATGTTAATGAAATAGTAAATAAAAATCAGCAACTTTGTTAACCCTAGAGTGCTCGCGCTATGAGCATTTTGCCGCCCGCGGCACAATTTTCGTTATATTTTGTGTACTATGCATTTGTCATGTTCAAGCGTCCATGTAGCTGCCCCCCTGTCTTTCAACTTCTTGTGTTAGAAATAAAAATTAAATCAGTGCGCGAATTACTGCAGGAGACAAAGGTTATTGGAGGTGTGTCGCGTTTCGCGGCAAAATGCTCACCGCGCGACTACTCACGTTAGTAAAATTTATGGGTCTTAGTTTTTATTTTTGTTGAAATATTATTCATTTTCATTGCGTATAGTATTATTTCAATGTAAATATGGTATGATATTAGTTTTTATTTGTTTTAATTAATTATTGGCCCTTGTGTTTATGTTTTATTTTGTTTAGTTCATTTCATATCGATACGTCCAATATTTCTGAAAGAAATTGCCCTGGCTAAGAATAGACCACATATTGTTAGGAAATTTGGCGTGAACATCTTACAGAAATATCTGAGATACCAAATCTCTCGATTTGTGCCACCGAAACATCAAAATATACCCTCAGTTCGAGAAGGTATATGCGTCATCAAAGAAAAATAGAAGGACAAAAAAGGGTGCATTTGATGTGCAATGTTACTGTGCAACGAACATCGCATGTACATGTGCCAAGATTTATTTGGTGAAATACATGCCGTAAATGACGAAAACGAATAATGTTGTTGGTTTGATAATTTTTACAGTAATAATTATGAAGAAGTTCTAAAACACCAAAAATTATTACCTAAGATTTCCCAAAGCATTTTTTTCTAATTTCTTATTATAAGTTTTTGAAAAAAGTTTTCTATTTTTATAGTTAATGGTCTATTTTATTATTAAAACATAACAACAAATGCATATGACTCCGTATTAACAAAAAAAATTGCGGCGGCAAAATGCTCCCTACGCGATTACTCGCGTTTCACGAGAAGGCGCGACTACTCTAGGGTTAAGACAACATAAAATGTACCTATGAAGTTGACAAATAACAACGTTGCTATGGCGAAAGACCTACGGCCATCAGTAAGTGTAGAACCAGCATTAGACATCTCACAATAATTTTGAAAGTTAAATACATATTATATGCTATGCAATAGCATAGCTTCTATCGCGGGCCTTGAGTGTGGAGACCGAATCCAGAAATTCCGTAACGAAATCACCTAACGCTGTCACTTTAGTTCAGCAACTCGCCTCTAGGTGGCATGCAATAGCTTTACCACGGCAGTCCCCGAGTGCCACACGTCATTTTTTTGTTTTCAGCTGCTCTCTTGCTGCCTGGTGCAGAAAGGGCCGGAAGAAGATGGTCTCTTTGGGTTCATGTATAGAGACATACTAGCAGAACTTGAGAGGATTAAAAAACATGTAAGTATTGTGTTCAAGCAAAAATTTATGCAATAAACATATCAAGTTAATTATTTCTTGATATAATAAATAAATATCCTTAGACATTTAACATAATGACATTCAATTACCTAGTTATCAGTCTATGTTACTCAGTGATAGTGTAGGTAGTGTATTTATAAATAATGTTACCCATATATAAATAATATTTCCAGAAATGTTCATACTGCAGTCGTAACGGCGCTAATCTCGGATGTTCAGTCGGCTCCTGTCGGAAGCAGTTCCATCTGCCGTGTGGGAGAGAGAAGAACGCTGTCTCGCTCTTTTACGGGAGTTACAAGTATGAATATATAAATATGACAACAAATTACTGATTTAAGATTGCCAGTCTCAATTAACCTATCTATCTTTGGTTAAGCTTATTGCTTACTAGCTGCGCCCCGCGGTTTCACCCGCGTAAGTCCCGTTCCCGCGGGAATATCGGGATAAAAAGTAGCCTATGTCACTCTCCATCCCTTCAACTATCACCACACAAAAAAAAACGGCAAAACAGACACACACACTTTCCCTTTTATTTAGTATGGATGGATGGATGGATTGGTAAGTAAAACCAGAGATAGAATAGGTTATTGAGTCTGGCCGTTAGAGTGTCTTAAAGCCAATGTGGGCTTATATAATACCAGGATCAAAAGTAGCCTATGTGTTAATACAAAATATTTTATGTTTATAAATTCAATTTCACCTAAGATTCCTTAAAATCGCCTACTGCGCAGCTTTTCCCCTCAGCGTTCATTATACGTGGCTCGTCCTAATATTAGTGTAATTACCTACTTCTAGATCGTTCTGCAAAGCGCACGTGCCAAGACAGAAAATTCCCGACCACATAATGTGCAAAGCAAGACTGAGGATGAAAAATGACAAGAATAATGTAAAGCAAAATGGTAAGATTAAATTAATGAATAAAAATCACACTGAATACAAAACAGAAAATATCACAAGAGAATAAAAAAATAAATAAAATAAAATAAATAAAAAATCATTTATTGCTTTAAGTAGGAATAGCCATAGACACCAGAAGAGAAATATCAGTCATATTATTTCCAAGTTTCGTTTAAAAAGATCATTATTTTGAAGTTTTCAAAAGGGTTAGTCAGAGGTATTGAAAAAACATTATTTGACGTAAACTTATTGTTTCCAGATGTAAATACAACAGTTGAGGACATGGTGTGTGTTATTTGCTACGAAAGTGTGCAAGCTTATCCATCTGTTGATACTTTCTGGCCGCCGTGCTGCGCCAGAGATGCCTGGTTCCATAGATCTTGTTTACAGGTAGATATAGATTCTTACCCCAGATCTTAGAGAAAGAAAGCAACAAAAAACTCAGGCCTTTGGATCTTTACTAGATGATATTTTATACAGCGTCACCGCAGCGTCAGGAGGCAATCTTTGCCTACACTTAACAGGACACTAGTGCCTGGGACATTGTTGAGATGGAATAGGCTTGCCCAGCACATAAACCATCCTCTCATCATCATCATTTTCATGCCCTTATCCCTATGTGGGGTCGGCACAACACGTGTTCCTCTTCCACTTCCCTCTATCAGACGTCATCTCATCACTCACACCTTTCTTACTCATGTCATCCCTCACACAATCCATCTTTTCTTTGGTCTTCCCCTAGACCTATATCCATCCACATTCATATCTAATACTCTCCTAGTAACATGACATTCTTCCCTCCTCATAACATAAACCATCCTCTACCCACAGGAAAGTCAATGGTCAATACGTATGGAGCTGACTAGCCGCGGGTTTCCTCACGATGTTTTCCTTCACCGTTTAAAGCTTGTGTTAAAGCGCATATAAACTTTTCGATACGAAAAATTCATTAATGTACGAAGTAGATAAATGCTAATAATAAAATGTTATTTCCAGCGTATGGCGCTAAGCGCTGGCATGCACTATTTGAAGTGTCCATTGTGTAACGACAAAGAACAGTTCTACGATGCAGTCGTTAGCCAAGGTTACTACGTCCCAGACAGGTTAGTATATCAGAAAAAAAGAAAGTAAAAAGACGTGTGGCACTCGGGGACTGCCGCGGTAAAGCTATTGCATGCCACCTAGAGGCGAGGTGCTGAACTAAAGAGACAAGCGTTAGGTTATTTTCGTTACGGAATTTCTTTATTCGGTCTCCACGCTCAAGGCCCGCTATAGAAGCTATGTAATAGCTTAATAAAGATTTATTATATTCTATTCTTCATTATACTCGTATATATTACTTACAGTAGAGAATGAATGAAAGTCGTTTAACAAAACAGGTGTATCAGGCGAGTGTGAATGGGACAGCTGGAAGGGGAATACATAGGCGAACATATGTGGACCAAATTGGTGACATTTTGCAGAAAGGCCAGGTCAGAAGTACCCTAAACCGGCGAGCATGTATGAAGAATGTAACGAGAGTGAGTGAGGCGAAAGAGGTGTGTGAGGATCGTAGCAAGTGGAGATCCGTGGTCTCTGCCTACCCCCATGGGAAATAGGCGTGATCATTGTTTATGTATGTATGTTCATTATATTTACAGGGATGCAGCATGGGAGTTGGAACAGAATGCGTTCGCTGAGATCTACGAGCGGCCGCTGAGTTGCGCCGCGGACGAGTGCTCGTGCCCCATGGGCAGAGAACACGACGCTGATCACGGGTAAACCACAGATTTTATTTTATTTTATTTGTTTTAGGAAAACTTACAGCTATTTACAGGGTTAGTTAATTATACAGAAATAATACATGCAGGGCATATCATAGTAAGGAAGGCCAATTATAAGTTACCTACATAAGTCAGATACCTCATCTCGAACATGGTTCTTTTCTCTTCGGGCTATTTTTGTGTTTGATTTTTGCGGCGCCCCGAGCAGCGTTTCAACGACCAATCAAGTGCGTTTATTTTTATTCCTATTAGCTCGCTTCAAGAAATGAAGTATAGTCAGTTTCACACAGAATTACCACCATTATCGTAAATACATATTACAAAGAGACGACGTGATCATATTTTTTTTATTGTAATTTATTTCCAGTATGTGGGACATAAAGCTATGCCTTCTCTGCGGCTCTGTTGGCTGGCACGCTCATTGTATGAGTGCGAGGGAGACGGCGAGATACGTCTGTCTCACTTGCACACCCGCCGCCCCGGACGATATGAAGGCGTTGGCTGATACTATAGACAAATGTAAGTTGTCTAGTCTATACTATAATATTATAAAGAGGTATAATTTGTTTGTTTGTTTGTCGGAGGTAATCTCCGAAACCACTCAACCGATTTCAAAACTTCTTTCACGGGCGTGTAGAATGGACTGTCCGGTTATAGGCTATATTTTATCCCGGTAGCTTTATTAATACACCCGTGCGAAGCCGGGACGTGCTGCTAGTAAAAAAAAGAAAAAAAAAACTGCTAGTAGAAAACTCATTCATAAAACACTAGCAGCACGTCCCGGCTTCGCACATGTACTAATGAAACTACCGGGATGAAATGTAGCCTATTCTACTCCCTGATAGCTTTCATTTGGTTGTATGGTTGTAATGAATAGGCTTAAAAACTACTGTACCGATTTCAAAAAAAATTTTGTCCATTCGAAAGCTACATTATCCACGAGTGACATAGGCTTCTTTTTATCCCGATATTCCCACGGGAACGAGTGCTGAAAATTCCTCTCCTTACCTTATAAGTTCATTTAAAACAATTCTTAACTTTTTCAGTTATTTTTAATATAATTTGTATATTATATTAAAACTTGTTCCCAGTGATATTACAAGAGCAAGCGATAGCTAGAAACAACCACGGACCTATTATGCCGAGTAGAATGTCGCTCAGACGGACCAAAGGACGTCTTGCTAATATCAACAGGTATGTACTTTAGCATATATATTTTATAGTGTTAAACCACACTTAGGCATTTCATTTATAAATGAAAAATCTTACTAAATGTTTGGAGCCCGTCGTATCCCGTCGAAGCCCCAAAGTTTTAGTAAGATTTTTCATATATAAAAGGTATGTATATGTACTTCACTTCAACTGTTCTGTGTGTCTGTAATTTGTTTTAATGTAAATGTGGTGTGCAATAAAGTGTTAATCTATCTATCTATCTATGTATTAATTTCACTGTCAAAACTATCGTGAGTTGTACTATACATATTAATACTTACAACGGGAAATTACTCACGTAAAAAATATTGTCGATTCAGATAAATAAATATCCTTTGACATTTTTACACAGCGTCATCTAGTCCCAAGCTAAGCAACTTAATGCTTGTGTTATGGTAACCAGATGACTGATATAATACATAGATACATTATTTTTTGTAAATACATACATTAGATAGAAAACACCCAGACACGGAACAAATATCTGCAGAACATACAAACATTTGTCCCGTAGCGGGGATCGAACCCGCAACCTCGGCATCTCAGCCGGGCGTTCGTCCACTGCGCCACAGAGGTCGTCAATGTTTAGTCATCAGTGTGAGACGCGCCCGCAAATTTAATTAATTTGAATAATATTTAATCAAAATTTCCATTTCAGACCATCAACATCGAGAGAGCACAATAATATCAAAACCGACTGTGCATCTCCAGGTAAATATTTTTTATCTGAAACTAGCGACCCGCCTCGGCTTCGCACCTGCCCAATTATACATATAAACCTACCTCTTGAATCACTCTATCTATTAAAAAAAACCGCATCAAAATTCGTTGAGTAGTTTTAAAGATTTAAGCATACATAGGGATATAGGGACAGAGAAAGTGACTTTGTTTTATACTATGGAGTGAAGTGGCAGCAGTCGAACTATACTCCGTTCGCCGAGTCGATCTAATATAGACCGCTCTCTCTCGCACTTTTCATGGAAATGAAAAGGACGCACAATAAATTGACTTCCTTCGTGACCCGATTTGACAATTGAGTCTAGTGACAAAAATCTAAGAGCGCGTTCTTTCATATTTTTTTCCACATTAGTTCGATTTGGCGAACGGGGTATACACCGTTAAAATAGGTACAACTATTTATTAGTATTTTTAACCGAATTTTAAAAAAAGGAGGTTGCCAATTCGACTGTTTGTTTTTTTATGTTTGCTACCTTACTTTTAAAGGTTTTGGGTAAACCGATTTTGATGATTCTTGTTTTGTTTGAAAGCCGGTGCTTCCCGTGTTGAAAATTGGTGATTTTGCTTTATAATCTTTGTTTCTTTATATCTTTCAGCTCAATCACCAAATATCCAAGCAAGCCGACAGGAACTCAACTTGAGAACACCAAGAAAACTCATACAATCAGACTCATACAAATCCAACTCACCCAAACACTCATACAAAAGTCCAGAGAAATCTCCAAAATCAAAGAAATCATACGACTCAAAAACATCCCCGATTAAAATGAATGACTCATACAAAAATGCAATTCGATTGGATTCATACAAAAATTTGGATGCAAAGCTGTTGTCGCCTACGAAACTGCTTGAGCAGCGTTTTCGTGAGAAAGTTGTGTGTATGGGAGGAACGGATATGTTGAATGATGAACAAATTGTGGATTTGCTGAGAAATAAGTTCATGAAACCGCGGCCTTTGAGTGAGAAGAAGAAAATTGTTGAGTAAGTATCTATCTATAATAATCTATACCACAGATAAAATAATACTATGTACAGATGGTCCATCTAGAACATTAATTTCACTCCGGTTTTTCTTCGGGCTATTTTTTTGTGTTTGATTTTGCGGCGCCCCTAGCAGTGTTTAGGTCTTGCCTGAAATCAAAAATAAGTAACTCCATCTAGTGCTAATATTTATGATTGCAGGCAAGACCTAAACACTGCTAGGGGCGCCGCAAAATCAAACACAAAAAAATAGCCCGAAGAAAAACCGGAGTGAAATTGATGTTCTAGATCTGTACATAGTATTATTTTATCTGTGTCTATACTAATATTATAAAGAGGTAAAATTTGTTTGTTTGTTTGACGGAGGTAATCTCCGAAACTACTGGACCGATTTCAAAAATTCTTTCACCGATGTGTAGAATGGACTGTCCGGATGGTTATGGGCTATATTTAATCCCGGTAGCTTCATTAGTACACCCGTGCGAAGCCGGGACGTGCTGCTAGTATATTATAGATAGAAAACACTTTTTTTATGTTTGTCATTTGTTCTAATCAATATTTATTTGATGCAGTGAAATCTTGGATGGATTGTTAAGCACAAATACATTGAAACAAAACAAGCCAGTAAGAGAATGGTGCTCGCCAAGAAAATGCTACGATATTGCTGAAGAAGAGGTATTTATTAGCTATTTCCCGCGGCTTCCCACGCGTGGGATCAGAACGAAATGTAGCTTATGTTCTTGCCCAAGGTCTAGTCTATCTATCTACCAAATTTCATGAAAATCGTTTCAGTAGTTTAGGCGGGAAAGCGATGAGAGACTTTTGCATTTATAACACTTATGCTTAAAAGGTCGGTCTTTGTTTCAATCGCGGGTTCGAATCCCGTTTCTATCTTTAAAAAATCGTAATGCCTAAAGTACCCTAATTTTTGAATGTTTTATATCAGCTTGTTTACTTCCAATATAATTATTATCAAACTAATTAAAATTGATCTTTCAGGAAAACCAAATACCCAGCGAGAATCAACCCATAAGTAGTAAAAATATAGTAGAAAATAGCATCCAGCAAACACCAATATCACGTATCACACATTCTACGCCTAGAAAAAATACGAAAGAAGTAAAAGATCAAAATGAATTTAATACAAATAAACCTGAGGAAAGTGAAGAAAATAACAGTTTTGATAAAAATAACACTTTTGATAAAAATAACACTTTTGATGAAAATAACACTTGTGAAAGTTCTGATGATGATTCAAACAGTACTTTTCAATTACCATCAGAGTTTATAGCAGAGTTTAGTGATGATAGTAATTTACAATCACCGAAACGTAAAACTATAGAAATGAATGATTCTAGTTTAGAAATATTCGAACAAGATAATACTGTAAATATTGATCTTACTAAAAATAAAGATTCAAAAAATTCGAAATGCTCATTTAAATTTAGTAAACTTGACAAAGAGAGATTGGAAGAAGAAAATGTTGGTATAGATTTGGAAAGCTTCAAGAAAGAATATCTTAGCGAAGTTGATAGAGAAAAGGATAAAAATATCAACTTACGATCAGTCATAGATTACGCTATAGACTCACATTTTGATAAAGATAAATTAAAAGGTAAAAAACGAAAGCTATCCGGAGGTGATATAGTCTTGAAATACGATACGGAGGTTAAGAAGAGAAAAATGTCTGAAAATGATCTAAATTTAAGCGATTCGAGTGATGATTTTGAAATCAAAAAGGTTTCTAAAAACATGGACTTAAAAGAATCTATGAAAAGAAAGAAAGTTATGAATTGTAGAAAGAGACTTCGTGAGCGAGACAGAAAATGTAACAAAAAAGGCGTGAAAAAATCAATTGATGAAAATAAAGAAGTAAACTTACCTAATAAACTAGAACTGAAAGAAAATCAGAATATCGATACTAAAAGCGAAGAAATTAAACAGACTCAATTTATCGATAAAAAGAAACATAATGATGAAGTAGATGTAATTGATAGAAAACAAGACAAAGCAGAAAACCAATTGATAACTGAAAAATGTGAGAGTAAAGAAAAAATCGCCAAAGATAAGAATTTAGGCAAAAGAAAGAAACAAACAAAAGAAAAACATAAAAAATCAAGACGAGACAAAGAATCGACACGCAAACACGAAAGTGAAAAAATCGCAAAAGATAGAAAGAAAGAAAGACGCTCAAAAGATGAAAAACGTAGAAGCGACAAAAACATTGAAGTCACCATTGATTCTTCAGAAAATAAATTAAATCAAAAAACAAAAACCAAACTTTCAATCACTAACAATGAAAAAGACATCTCCGTCAAAATAAAATGGAAAAAGAAACAATTACGTTTGAAAATAGAATCCAAGAAAAATAAACCGGAAAGGATCGAGAAAGATAATTCGAAATTCAAACAATACGTTTTGCAATACTTTTCTGAAGTAACACCGAAGGGGGTTTTAGTCAAGCCGGAAAAGGAGGTCAGCCCTCTAAGAAGGAAATATGTGAAACAAGAAAAAACTCCTGATAACTTGAAGCAGATGTCCATTCAAAACTTTTTTAAAGTTAAACCTTAAGGGCCAACTTTATGGGGTCGATAGTGGAGCGTGTATAAATTGTTTTTTATTTGAAAGCGAATAATTCGATCGATGTGTTTTTTGTTTGAAAGCGAAAAAATTTGAGGATCTCATGAGGATCTTTCGGAGCTATAATGCATTTTTTTGTCTATTCAACAATTATTTCTTAATAGATTTATGAACAGTAACATCGAGAGTGCTGGAAATTTCATTCAATCTTACGAAATTGAACTCGGTTTTGTAGTATTTTTAATTACTATTAATTTATTGTTAAATGATTATGATTACGTTTGAATGTATTTTTTGTTGTAAAACGGTTTTTTTGTAGCACACGTTTTCAAATTTTGGCGGGTTTAGTAGTGACTTTTGTTGGTGTTGCATGTTAAAATATTTAAATAGAATTTAGTAATTTCTATCATCACAACTCATACTTAAAACGTACTTTTATTTCTTTTACTCTAAATGTAACATCTAAAAAAAATATCTGAATAAATCAGTGAGATTTGAAGTTACATTGTGTACTTTGCGTCTCTAGGTCTGTAAAGTATGCAGAGTCCCTAGGGACGCAAATAATTAAAAATGTCACCTACACATTCTATAAAGCTGAAGTATTATTTATTAAATCGTTTTAACTTAACCTCTTGCTTTAAAAGATCACTTTCCTTTCACCCTTGTCTACTATTGCATTTGTTATCTTGATATATATAAAAATAAGAATGATGATTTTCTATGAAATACTATTTTCATAATAATATTTTTATATTAGTTTAAGGCGTTTTACTATATTAATTAAATAAATTAAGATCCTGTACGAAAATGTTTATTTATTTGCCTAAAACTACAGTTGATCCTTCGAGCTTCCATGGATTAGTGGAATTCAGACTAGGTATTAAGTTATGCTAGTTAGCATGAATTAATGAGTTAGAATGCATCGACATGCTACAAAAAATGTGGAAATTAATAGTGCTATTTTGATTAATTGACAGTTAATAATAATAATTTAAAAAAATCCAGCCCTAGGGCCGAATCTACTCAACCGATTTGTAGAATGGACTGTCGGGATTGATAAAGGCTAGATTTTATCCCGGTAGTTTCATTAGTAGGAACACCCGTGCAAAACCGGGACGTGCTGCTTGTATCATGGAATTTAATATATTAGGAACTAAAAAATTGTGTAAACTGTAGTAGAAAATGGTAGGAATTGGTAAACAAAATAGTATGGCAGCACCGCGCCAGCCATTGTTTACAACGCCAAACGAAACGAAACAAAAACAAGTACCAGTCGATTATATAGTTTTGTACCTTGTTCGGGCGAGCGTTTAACGCATTTTAATCAAAAATAATAAAATAGTGTTCTAAATTCAAAATAAAACGTAACAAGTGAATCTCTAGTAAGTTTAAAAACGAAAGAAGTTAAATTCCAATTTCAAAAGTTGTTTTCTTTGTTCAAAAGTGGTAGAAGGTTCGCGACGTTGCCGCTCTTACATACAACTTTTCTAACTAGAAATTTCGTTCTGCAACGGTTTACAATCGACTTTTTTGTATTTTTAGAGATACTGTAACTCATTTTGAGTGCAACAATCCCAAAGGAATGCTTCAGTGTCTTGAAATGTGTGGATTTGAACATTCTTTACTTTCTGACGCAATAGAAATCTGGCAACAGCGCGCAGAATCGGACTGAATAACTTTCTGATGTACTAAAAAAAGCACATCGGATTCTTCCGATTACACATTTACCCTAATTTTATGAGGTGAGTTATAGTTTTAATTGTGTAATTTATTTTGTAGTCTACTTACCTGTAAAGTTTTTTTATCAATAAAAAGAAGTGTAACGGCTAATTTAAATTTTCCCGCCGGATGACGTAATTCTTTACGAATCAGCCATCTTTTTTTGGACAATCAGTCATCTGTCAAGCGCCCTTGGATTTGTTCGTGCGCAGTGAAAAATAAAAAAATCATCTTATAGGGTGGTTTTTAGCACTAAATCACCACGGAAGCATCCGGGTAAGTCGAATTGATTAATTTCAGCATTTGTTTTAAGTCGTTCCACTTCTTTTTACCGTGTACTTTGTATTTGTTGAACATAACCTTACTTCGGTTGCTAGGTGCCGAAGTACCCAGATTTTAGGTCAACCAGTGTCTTCTTCATGGCGAAATTCCATATTAGCTTATATTTATTTGCACAATTGACGCGTAGACCTTAAAATATAGCGAAATTATCGTACAAGTTGTAGAAAGTTTTCGTAAGTAGGTAGGTATCAACTATTTATGGAAATAGCTAGAATCAAGTAAGTAAACTTACGAATTCATAGGTAGGCGGATATGCCTTCAATCTGTTGCTAGCTATAACTTTTTCATTGAAATTTACCTGAGTTTTTCCATAGTATGTCCTCTATTCCTACTGTTTTACTTTATTTTGTTACCTACTTTCATTATATTTAGTACCTAGATATCTATGTAGATATATGTTTGGAATAGTTCATACATATCTATTAAAAATATTTCTTTGTGCTCTTAGAATTGCAGTTTATTTTTATCCGCAGTCAAGTCTTAACTTGCTCTAGGTAGGTACTGATGATTTCATCATTACACCTTACATTTTCTCTTTATTATTTCACAACTATTAGTCAATTTATTATTAGCGTAGTTAATCATGTCATCTAAATCTTTAACCTATCATTGACACATAATTTTCTTTCATTTTAACAGAACTAGTAGAGATATTTTGCTTATCTTGAAGAAAAAACTCTAGTATTTTGTACAGATTAATTTGAAGCCCAAAACCGCCCTTAACTTGAAAATTTGAAGATGAAGATCTTGAAGTCTGAAGTTCTTTGTGCTTAAGAGCAGCAAAAACACATACTTCCATAGCTACAAACTTTCGCAAAATATAATATTAGCAGGATGGGTCACCAACCTTTAAGGTCAATGTGCAACCCTAAGGAGGTTGATCCCATCTTGTGTCAACCCAATGAAATTAAGTTAGTCTTAAACAAATATTTATTTTCTCAAGCGTTTTCAGTTAGGGACTCTTACTGTCAATATCTTAGTAAGTAGGTATTAAGATGTTTTTATTCTAAGTCTTGTTTCAACTTAATATTTTATGATTAACATAATCTTATTACATAAATTTTTCTGCTGTATGACAATCACCGAAAATTTGTGACCTGGAATAACACAGGCTACTGTTTATCCAGGTAGGTACAAAGCAAGCAAGGCTGCAAGTAAGCTTATTCAGAAACCTATATTAACTAAATTTACTACGGACTAAGCCGAAAGGCCAGTTAAAGTTATTTAACTTTCAAAACCACTGTAAAGATGCCGTTGTTAAAAGTGGTTCATTGTAGTAGTAATCTATTTGGAGCAATGATAAGGCATCTATTACCACATTGCCTTCTAAACCACTTGTGTTGGTAGTTTTAGTTTTTTATTAAAATTGTAGACACATTAACTTACTGAACAATATAGCTGTGTCTATAAGAATTAGCATAACCACAGACAAAATAACAAAAACTTGCTGAACTCAAGCTGATGAAAGAATTTTGCAACAAAACTTCAACACATTTGAGCAACAATTTTTATTCACAAGTTTTAATAATTGAAATTAATAATTGAATGTCAAAAAGGTGAACTTGTTAGAAGCAATAGAACACAAAATAATCTTGGCATCGATAGAATATTGTTTACATTCTTTAGGTGCAAGAAAATAGATTCATTTATAGAAACTTATGAAGCTTATTATAATCCATAAAAACAACAATATTGTTATCTCCTGAATACTAGTTTAAATCGGTATGTATTCTTGAATAGACAAGATTATTATACAATTCGTTAATTTATTACAAGCACGTTTTTCATCACGTTGGTCCTACTGCGTCATTTCGGACACATTTGGTCCTGCGTGACCTAATAAGATATTTTACATTAAAACAGGAAAATAATTCACATCCATATTTAGATGTTTGCACTGAAATAATTCGGGGAGGGAAGTTTTTCTCATGAGTTTAAGCTATCTTAAATACTTCAATTGAAGATTTAGTTTTGATTGGTCCTTCAAACCGGATCGATGGCGAGTAATAATAAATGCTTTTTATGCTAACTAACTTTTACGTCACTGCTCAAACTATTGTACCACTTTTCAAGGCTATAACAAAGTTTTTGTGAACCAAACCAAATAATCATTCGCTTTAAATTTAATTTTGTTGTGACGTTCTGAGGCTTAATTTTACACGTGCTTTGATACGATTAATACAATCGCAAGAAATATAATATTATTCTTTTGACTATGCATATTAAATCCGCGGTGACATTGATTCGATTTCTGCTAATTAAAATACGCTTACCCAGCAGTATGTAACGTCAAAACTTATAATATATACGTATGGCATCTTATTTTAGGTAGGTCCTTTGAATGTCTTGCGCCTCCGTTGTACATTTTGACGTAATTGCAATTTAACTCCTTTGCAATCAGACTTTTATGTACCCCAGATAGTAATATATCTTATCTGTGGTCCAGGCCAGATTTTAACTTAATAGACATGGAAGTTTCCAAGAGCCAGTCTCAATAACCAATCTATCTTTGGTTTTGCTTACTGCTGGTAGATATTTGACTTTACTTCCATACACAATGTGTCAAATTTCTCCCGACAGTAAGCAAAACCAGAGAAAGATCGGTTATTGAGAGGCCGTAAGAGTATTATGGTACCTACAGCCAAATTTTCTCCAAGCCAGACATTTTGAAACCCTAAAACATGTTCAATTCATCCTTTGTAGGTAAGTAGGTACCTACGTAGGTAAATTCACAAGAGTTGTTTGTACAGCTGAAGTTTTGAGAACTTCTACGCCGTAAAACGACAATGGAGAAGCAATTGAAACGACTGTAATTTTCTCGAAACAATTACACACCTGAAATAGCAATTCAATGAGACCATTCAACGTGAGAGTGGCTTACATAAAAAAGGCGACGTTATTGAGCACACAGAATCCTACTCCACACTTTAATGAACGTTTAAAAGCATTAAGTATTTATTTATAGCGGTAGACATTATCTCCGATCTATAAACATCAAGAAATATGTCTAGATATCCCGTATTCAGAGTTCATACTCAAGCGTCGATAGTCTCTCAACCGGTGACTCGTCACCTTAGTATCCATAGTGAACTGTCAAATAATCGATACTTGAGCGAGGACTCAAGTCTAATTGCAGACTTTGAATATTCGTCTTAGGAGTACTTAATAGCTTGTTTTACGTACTAAACGAAAAAGACGTGTGGCACTCGGGGACTGCAGCGGTAAAGCTATTGCATGCCACCTAGAGGCGAGTTGCTGAACTAAAGACACAAGCGTTAGCTTTTTTCGTTACGGAATTTCTGGATTGGGTCTCCACGCTCAAGGCCCGCGATAGGAGCTATGCAATAGCTTAAAACTTGCGTACATAGGCTTCTATTCTAACATTAAACTTTACGTACAGTCTAGAGTCCGCTAAATATGAAGCTTATCTTACTACGTGCACGTGCCTAGTTGTAAACCCGTTATGACCTCTGCTTCCTGCTAACTGTTCCTGACTGTTGGAACATGTTCATAAAAACAATGTTGCAATCTACGACAGTAGAACTAAGATCATTTGAACGCTCCAGATTTATGTAACTACCTATCAACTTGTGGCATTATTTATCTGTACAGTTTCAATCAATACATTGTTTTATTGAAAATGCACAGATGATAACAGCACAAGTTGATGGTTACATACATTTTGGAGTGCTTGAATTGGACGCCATAAATGGCTAGAATTTGTGTGATGGTTTTAGCTTTTATACACGAACCTAGCGATGATAAAACTGGTATCTGCTGCATCCATGGTAAGAAACTGTTATAACTATCGCTCTAGCGAGTTTATAACCATCTCGGATCATACAAATCCTAACGTGAATGGCCTCCATTAGTGCATGTACTACAAGACCTGTTCCTTGCATCCCATGTACTACAATACCTGTTCCTGGCATCCCGCTGTTGCTGGCTTTCTTGTATTCCTGAGATCCTGTTCCGAAACCTTACCACATCCTTTCCTGCCGCATTATTTACGACGTTTTAATAACCTTTGGTTTTACTGTGGGTAGATATTTGCCATGTTGTTGTATGGAGGTTATGTCAAATATCATCCAAGCAAAAGCAAAGATAGGTACTAACATTACTATAATCATAACTGAAAGAAATCTTGCAAACAAAGAAGAGTGAAGTCTATAATTTGGTTGTCATTCATTGTTTTTTTTTTATTTAAAAAATGAAAATGGCTACTGAGTTAGTCATGGCTGTTTGATGTGGATTATTTCAGGCCATAGAGGAGATTCTCAATGTTACGTTTCAGCGTGACTAGCTCAATATAATCGCGTATAGCATGACATATCCACAGAACTATTTACGGTTAAGTATGATGGCCATCATGCTAGACTCACAGAGCGTTTTACTGTTACCGCAACATTTAAAATCCGTTTCACGTAGTTCAAATTTAGTCTTACGTTCTTTCTTTCGTTTGTTACAAGTCTAAAACAATAACATATTATTTGGGTTGGTTATTAACATAATTGAATGTAAAACTGGTTTCACACTTCACAGTCGAAGCGCGAACGAATGATGTCAACAGAATCAAGGTCTATTTTGCACAAAAAAACAACTGAACATCATTGAATTTAAATCTACCTACTATTTTAATTTCTGCTTCTAAATTTGAAAATCGAATAGTTTCAACAACAGAGAAAGAAGGTGTACACCTATAGGTAAACAAACCTTCTTGAAATCATTAATCATTTCTAGTGAACCAAGAAGTTTCAATGGAGACCTTTCTCACGCTTTTATCCTTTCTTGCGAAACAATTGTTACTCAGAGCAAAACATAAAGGCGTTCTAGCGAAGCATGTTTGGAATCACGTAGAGGGGAATGCTACGGACATGTTTCTTCAATTTAGCGTTTTGTTTCGGAAGAAATATGTAGCTGGTTGTAATCGGTTGTATTGTATTTTTACTACGTAAGTAGGTACTTACTCTGTTTAAATTACTTACCTACTTACATGTTTTTATTTTAAACTGTGCGGTGTAACCCGCATAGTTCCCGTTCTGGGAATAACGGGATCAAAAGTAGCCTATGTATTATTCAAGATTTTAAGCTATCCTGGTACTAAATTTTATTCAAATCCGTCCAGTCGTTTTAGAGTGAAGGAGTATCAACACATTAACATTTACACACGAACGTGTGATAGTTTTAAGATTTTCAAATTCTTCGCCTACAATTAACTAGCATTTTTTAAGGTTAGGTTCCTATCTGTATAATTATCTTATCTTTAAATAATAGTTAACAAGCATATTAAGAGTTAAGACTGCTTAAAAACTTGTCTACCTTGCTATTTTTTGTCTTGATAGATAACGCGAGAAAACTAACTTTTTATCACATCACGTAGGTATGGTAGGTACATACCTATAATTGTGGCTGAAATTGATTTACATTACCTAGATACTTACTTTATTTATACTACTTACTTTAATTTGTAGCAATGACCAAACAAACAAATCCTAGGTAGGTACTAGGTACCTCATCTACTAAGGTTACCTAAGTATTATTGTCAGATGAAGAAATATTTCTAGTGTTGATATTTGTTACAAAAATGCTATTAGGTACTAGTTGAAAATATAAAATGAATATCAGATCTTGTTTTTCAACATCAAACTATTTTTATCACTAGAGTTTCTACAACAACAAGTCTGCCATTTTGAATGATAAAAATAAAATTGCTGTTTTGATTTCATTTGACAGTCATTACTGCTAAAAGATTTCTTTTTTTTATTTTTTATTTTCTCTTTCACGCTCAAACCGCTGGCGCTGGCGCTGGACAGATTTGAATGAAATTGGTACCAGACCAGGATAGCTTATATCCTAACTTTACACATTGGCGATATTTTGATCCAGATATTTAAACGGGAACGAGAACAGTTCAACTGTAGGTAAATGTATCCAGGATCTAAATGTACAATAATTAATTACAAAAAAAAAACTTTATTGCTCGTACCTAAGGAGAGAGAGAGGGGTATGAGATAGATAGACAATAATTGCTCGTTAGGTAGGTATGAGGTATATAGACAAAACTGCTGGATTCATCCATAGTGTGGCAACATTGAATGCCTATGACCTAATTCAACTGGTCCTATGTCACGTAGACGGCGCGTGCGCGTGGCCTTGTTCGGAGGCTGCGCATCTGCGTAGCCACAGAGTATAATACTTGTATGGGCGTAAGTTTTTATGGTCTCGCAACAGAACAAAAAGTTGCACACTAAAAACATCAAAAGTAAAAAGAAAATCCTCTTTGAAATTGGTTAAAAACGCAAAATTTTGATGAAATTAAAATTGTTGTTTAAGGCCACGGCCAGTCTCAATAATCTATCTCTTATTTTCGCTATTGTCAGAGGTTTTTTTTTAAATTTTGTAATCGGTTATTATTTTGAAAGATCAAAAATATCAAGGTGTTAAACAGCTGTCGATGCAAGCCATCTGTTGATAGCTTTTATAAAACAAGTTACTGTCAAAATACAGCCAACCAAAAGGTGTTCGAAAATAAAGCAAAACCGCGATTCCTGTTTGGAATCTGCACAGCTGCTCAACTTTATGATTTGAACGATTTTATTTGAGGAAAAAAAATTCTCTGATTTTAAAATATGATTGAAAAAATAAAAATTGAAGATAGGGTAGGTTAGGTAGGTAGGTACGGTATCCATGCATACGTTGTAAAACATTCTAAGTCATATTGAATAGAAGATTTAGCTACTAAAGTGAATAGATTGATCAAAGCACTAAGCACTTACATTTTAATTTCGGTTAGGATTTTAATTCTTAAAAGTTTCAATATTTTTCAAATATGTATTAGAATTAAATTTTCAAACTTCTGAAATTATCTATAAAAACTTTTAAAATTACAAAATCAACTACTATTTATTTTAATTAACTTTTCATTTTTTTTAATTTATCAATTGTTAAAAGTTCTAATCTTGACTCAATAAATGTTTATGTCTAACTTTCATGTAATATTTGAATTTAGAACTATGACTACTCGCTAAAACCTTTTGAAAATCTGTTATAGCAATTTTATCGCTTTCGTACGGTATTTCGACACCTTATGGAGAAATCTACCGTTTCCAATGGTGTTTGTGTTCAAGACATATCTTTACTCTATTACGTCACACTGTTGTTTACCGAATTGTAATATTTAATTTGAGGCCGCGGTTTACTATTTATATTTACATTGTGCTTAATATTTCCAGTCGTGGAATGAAATGACCACCTTAAAACCTGTTATTGTTTGCTAGTTATATTTTGATCATTGTGAGGAAAGCGGCTGGTCAGCCCCTCACGTATTGACCATTGTCTTCCCTGTGGATATGGCCGGCAGCTGAGAGGATGGTTACAAGCCTATTCCATCTCAACAATGTCCCAGGCAACTAAACTAATACCTACGTCTAGTTAAATCAGACAATTTAATTTGACTATAGATCTATACTTCATTTCTCGAAGCGAGCTATTAGGAACAAAAATAAACGTACGTGATTGGTCGTCGAAGATAATTGTATTTCTCGTGATTGGCTAGATTGTCAAATCAATTGTCAAATCTAGCCAACCCAATGAATTTCGACGACCAATCACGTGCGATTATTTTTCTTCCTATTAGCTTGATTCAAGAAATGAAGTATAGTTGCAAACTTGTAATCTTGGCAAGGTTTATGCTGAAAATTATGTAGTAACTGCCAGAATAATCCACCTACAAACAATTTGGAAGTACGTAATAGTTGTAACCGGGCTTTTTGAGTCAAAGCCAAGGATTTTTCCCTGTTTTTACGTTGGTCAAGGCGGTTATTATTTTGAGTGTCATGACATCTTTCTGGAAAACTACCTTGGGCACATTTTTAAAATAATAAATCACAAGATCATTCATCAGTTTACAGTTTTTGGTTCAAGGTCTTATTTACTATTTTGTAGGTAAATTGAAATACTAAATGAGACGTATGGATTGACTTTCAATATTTTTATTATTAATTTCATCTTCAGTAACTTAAAAACATCTTAAATTTTAAGAAACCATATAATTTTTTTATGTTTTTACTCGTTTAATTTTGCAAATATTCAACCGGAAGCAACTTGACTTCTCTGCGATTAACAAAACAGGTCAAAACACTACCGTGTTGAGTTCTCGTACCGGTGAGCCTTGTTGTGACCTCAAAATTGATTATTTCTAGGTCGCACTAACAGTTTCTAATTTATTCTGAAATACATGCGCTAATATTTAACTGATGGACACTCATTACTCTTGCAATAAATATAGACAGTTGATTAATCTAACTAATAAAACAGATGTCAAGATTGAATAGACGACAAACCTACTTAGCTACTTTGTTGTGTTCTATAGATATCTGAGCAGGTTAATGAAAGGGAGAAAATCGAATGGAATAAACCTACAGGATTACCTACAGGAGTGTAGAAAATATGAGAATGTGGGTAGGCAAATAAAAGTAAACTACAAACGCGTTGCACATGGCATACAGTTTTAAAACCAATTCGTTTGACGCGTTGCAAGCTCATACTACCTTTTTAAACTGCTACTAGAGTGTTGTGTAAATTATGGTTATCAAGCTAATATCTATAAGGAATAACAGATCTTAAGGTGGTCCGACTTTTTCATTCGCGACTGTTCAAACTGAATACATCGAAACCGTGCTGAGTGATAATCGGCCAGTTAAAATATTTTATTTTGGCCAAGGTGAGTCGACTTCTGTTATTTTTAACCTCCAACCCACTTTGAACTTGATAGGCCCCTCGATTGTGTCATTTACATTTTAAACTCTTGGCGAAGACGATGCTTACGAATAGTTTTTCATTTAAATGTTGATAATAATAAAGTACAAAGTAATTTAGCTCTAAATTAGTGCTTTAGATATTCTAAATTTGAAAGAGCTAGATGAGAGATATCTTTGTCATTCAAGTTTCGAATCAATAACAACTACCGATTTTTTTTTAAAATATCTAGCTAAACTTTTGATTGTGTGTGATTAAAATCTGTAAATAGTTACTAGAGTTATCAAGTTGAGTTTTAATAAAAAAGGTCATGTAAAATGCCAAAACAATGTAAAATTTCGAATTCCTGAGTAAATATTTCCCAAGAAACTCTTCCCAAACATTTGCAGACTACACAATAATACACAGTGTTACGAAGCAATGTCCCAATAGTAGCTACCAAACTAGGACGTAGTATCTCGACGATAACGTATTGCGCATTTAAATTGATTGCTGTAGCTACAGCGAAGTGGGAATATCATCGAACATAACCTAAAAATGTACTTGTACTTGGATGTAAGTACTTATTTATTTATTTGGATGTTCAGTAATAAAGATAGCGTTATTTTAGCATAGAAAATAGACTACAGTTCTATGATAAAATGTAGGTCAGCTTAAGGTTTGTGAAAATTAAAACACATGATTTTATGTTTGGTTGACTGTTAATAAAATTTTAATCAAACCCAAACGATAAGTTTAACCCATTCAAGGCCCAAGTCCTCCGTCTCGTCCGGGGCATACAGCGTGATAGTGTATAAAAGATTTTTTCCGTTAAAGTATGAATCGCTCTCGGTTTCACGATTAACATAACTCACCATTTCGCGCCTGAAATAGACATTTGAAATTAGAACGCTGATAGAGCGGATGGGCCGCCATATTTGTTTATCGTTTTGTAACGGTTTTCATATTTAGCACGGGCACGTATGGTAATAAAGAAACTCTTTCACCTCTAAATGCTATCCTGCTATGCTAATTAGCATTAGTATCTAAATTACATTTTATTTTCATTGTTAACTTTTCACACACTAATTAGGTATCATTTTTTTTATATTTAAACTCTGGTTTAAGTAATAAAATATTTGCAGTTCCGTTTCCTAGTCATTAGTCATGTCTAGTTAGTTTTAGTTTTATTAGTTTTATCCTAATAACTAGGGCGACAAATAGATTTGGTTTAAACAATTAACATCTAAAAAAATCAATTAAATAAAATAAATTAAGAACGTAATGAGAGTGAGTGAGGCGAAAGAGGTATGTCAGGATCGTAGCAGGTGGAGATCCGTGGTCTCTGCCTACCCCCATGGGAAAGAGGCGTGATTATATGTATGTATGTATGTAAGTAAAGTATAGGTAAGTGTAGGTATGGAAGCTAATTATTAGGTAGTTGTAGAGAATATTTGAAGACAAACAGATGTTAAAATAAGAATGTGTTATGACAAACATACCTACATGCCAAAAAGCGTTTTCACTGATTACGAATGTGTGCGAATTCCTTATACAATTAAACAAAACATACAGGTTTCTAAACCATTGTTATGTATACGTTTTCACAATGCCGTGTCTCTTTAGAAGCGTTTTAAACTTTAGTTACCTTGTACTAGTGTTTAAAATTAGAATTGCTGGTAATTTTCTTCTCCCTTATGCATATTGGGCCAGTAAACCTATATTAGCTAAGGCCGATATTAAATCTGTAGCTATCTCTTCGTAGCCATAGATTTTTTTTTAAATGTAGGTATATAAATTTATTAAATTGTCAAATCTTTACCTTTGACAAATTAGGCTAATGTAGGTTTTTTTTAAATTGTTGGTAACAAAATGCTTTGCCAGCAACAGGCAGGATCATAAATAGTTAAATACTCCCCTCCCAACTTGGAATGCATTCCTGGGTTTTTTTTATAAAAACGGTTATCATCCATTTGCGTTTTATCAACAAGAATGTCATGGTCAGTCAATATAGCTGTGTCATGTCATGACCACAGCCATCTTTAACCGATTTTAAAATGATGAATATGCATGACATTCAAAATTAATTTAAAGTCTGTCTATGTTCGGGTTTAGAACGCAATACTTTTGATCGCATTACTTACTTCACTAGGCCAACGCCGTTCTTTATCCTACTAATATCACAGAATAAAGATATTATGAATGCGAAAGTTTATAACCATAAATAGATGGATGCATGTGCCTGTGTTAACTTTTTAGCCAGGGTAGCTTAGTTAGGCATGTCCTGGATTAACTCGGGCTACTTTTGATCCTGGTATTCAAACGGGAACAGGAACTGATCACCGGAGGCAACACCGCGTGCCGTAGCTAGTTTAGTTACACCATAAATAACAAAGCAAATTTTATTTTAAAACAATATCATCTTCACGCAATGCATGGACGCACGTACACACTTTCACTAACCGAACCGCCCATCGCATCCATCCACGCGATTAAATTCTCTGAATAACATGTTTCCGAACGAAAAGTAGTATTGCTTCAAATTGTCTATGGATATATTTTTTTATGAACTCTGAGGTGGCTAAGGTTTTTAGAGAATTAATTTTGAATTAGGAACAATTTTACAGAATGTTATTTTTATTTGTTGACCTTACCGTGCTTCGAAATTCAAATAGATCATTGTGTTGACCAACTTTAGTGGTAAAAGGCGAAAACTAGCGAAGACTTCAAACAGAGTAAGAGATATAAACCACAGAGTACTTGATATACGGGTATAAGCAAACTCAAAAACAACACGCAGCAAAACTTAAGCTAGAAATATGATAGGCCGTACTTACCTGGCTATATCAATCGTGCGTCAACAAATAAAAAACCGTGTTCAGTCGATGATTTCGTGAATATTTCGCGACGATCACGAAGCTACGGCGTGTTTCGTGTTAAAAATCAAAGCCCACGCTCATATATCGTCGTTGTGGAGGAAGAAGTCACTAACTCGAATTTTGGGCAAATTGACTTAATGATGCCAAAGTGTTTCTAAACCCATTATCTACCATATGAGAAAATAAAAAATATTATTTTCTATGTATTTTCGGAGATATAGTAATGTCAGAAGTCATTAACTGATGTATATAGCAAAGAACGAGTGTGGTGTAATTAACTAACTACACTTGAGTATTATTAGATGTAATATTTCACGAATATTTTAGCAATCACTGTTCATAAAGATCACTTAGTTACTTTTTGCATACGAAGCATCCCTAATGTTCGATTCTTTTGAAGTCACTAACTAATCATAGTTATTTTTAAATGCAAGTAAACAGCCGTTATGCGATTTATAACCTTAAAAAAGTAACTAACGTACGTTATTTAAAATGAGATCTTTAATTATTCGACTTGATAATTTTTTTTATACGCGCCCTTCCCTAATTGCGTGTTAAATTTTTTGATCAATGCACTCCTAGCCACTGGTGCGGAAGAACATTGTTTTAATTTATATGAAATTATTGAACTTTATCACGTATTTCCCTTATTATTTAATTTCCCGACGTTGCCCGACCGTAGGGGCATGAGTCTTCAGAATTAAGACAGTAGAGCTGGAACTAGGTGGTATTATTGTAAACCTAGACAAGGATTCTCTTTTTACAAAAGTCCCACTCCATGACTGTCTTGACGTAGTGAAAACAAGGCTTAAGGACAATGAACCACCAGAACAGTATCTTGTTCTAGGTACTGAAAACCTGTAAAGAGAGAAACATTTTATACCGTGGACCACCACCTCCAGATCGACGGAGTAGTCATTGGCGCTGGTTTTGGCTAACATCTAGATGGACCACTTTGAAAGCACGTTGGATCTACAAGCTAGCGGTATAGAACTGGGAAAGCGTTATGTGGATGACATGTTTTCTGCAATATGAATGGGATTTAGAACAATTTACGTGAAAATTAAACTCCATGTACCCTAATATCAGGTTCACTAACGAAATTGAGAGCAATAGGTCCGTAGCGTTTTTAGATGTCCTGTTAAAGTGAAACCTGACGGTTTTTTGGTGCATTATGTCTACAGGCACGTCGTATCACAAGCACATGCACATGGAGAGATATTTAAACGCTACATCATTCACCATCACCCTCTCTACCAACAATCTGTAGTTTCTTCTCTTACAAATAGAGCTAATGATCTATGTGACCTTAAACATTTGCAAGGCGAGCTGAAGCATGTTCAGGAGGTGCTAACACAGAACGGTTATCTTGTAAGAAAGAGGAGCTCAAAAGGGAAGCGCTGAAAAGTACTGGATGTCAGCAAATAGCCCATCTTTTTGCCGTACATGGAAGGCGCACAAATAAGCGGTAGCGGAATATTTACTGGACTCTGGAACGAATCACCCGATTTCCCGACCCGAGAAGAACTTTCTAGCAAACGCCACTACTACAAGCAGATGGTCCAAGAGACTTTAGAAATCTGTAGGTACCGTAATTTCAATCGTTAGGATGGTTTTTGTCTCTCGGCCTCGTAGAAACCCGTAATTAGTAGTTGTGTGAAACGTTCTGATCTGGTAATTCCGTACGAAGATGTTGTTAGTGTTGTGTGTCGCAGACTGTTCATTCCTGATTCTGAAGGCGAATTATTGAGGGTAGACGAGGATCCTACCCTCAATTAGCGGCGGTAGTTCCAGTAAAGCAGTCTAGTCGTGACCACGAGAGCTGTAACGCACTCGAAACTTCGGGAAATCAAATAATAACGTAAATATGCAATAAAGTCCCGTAATTTCTTATAAATTATAAACTAAAGATTGCGAAAGTTTCAATTGAACATTGTTTTGTTGCCGTTTGTGTGAAATTAGTTTCTACCACATTACTTAATGAAGAACGTTACAAAGAAACGATAGAGATCGGATTTTATACTGATTTTAGTGTCAGAAAACTCAGAATAACATGACTTACATTTTTGTTAGCTTAGAAGCTGGTAAACATGCTGTTTTGTTGACGTAAGTGGCATACGATGTTATAGTATGCGTAAGGTAAAAAGAACACTGAGGGGAAGCGGCGGTGGAGGTTTGTAATAAGAAAGCTGGTTCGTGTACTATGGCTAGTGACATGGTATTGCCGAAGGTTTATTCGTCTTCCTGGACGATCCCACTTAAAAAAAGAAAGACCTGGTGCCAAACCTTTGTCAAACCGACCTGACGAATTTCATTTCTGGTTCGAATCTAACAATCTAGCAGATAATGAAGTGAAGTTAGTGTAATGAAAGTAATTTAAATGGTTTTAGGTTGTATGGGCTAGTAGTTTGAAGGATTTTGTGAACTGTATTTTGTAATTTTACCTTTGGGAATAAGTTTTACTGTATGTTTTAATGTGTTTGACAATTTAATGAAAATTTTGGTTACATTTTAACTACTTTTAAAAACCTTAAAAACCTTTTATTTACTTGAAATAGGAAGCAAAAAGTCACTAACTTGCTACTTTCTGTAAAATACTATAGCAATAATTCATTAACTAACATGAATAGTTCACTAAGTGTTCAGAAAATTCGTTTTCTGTGTATGCTAAAACTCACTAACTTTTCTTTTTTTACATATTTCTTTATAATTACATTACGAAAAGTATAATTGAATATTTTATTTAAGATTATAATAAATGGATAGTTTATTTGTATTTTGTTCCTAGAAACCGCTTTCCTAACTATAAGTGTTGTCGAGTTATTACGGCTAGAATGTCAAAAAAACTTTAAAACGCGTTTATCTCGGAATGACCTTTTTGTAGTTAGTGACTTCTTCCTCTACAACGACGATATATCAGACTTGTTTATCAGCTGGTTTACGGTGTTCAAAACGCATTTTGTGAACTAGTCCTAAATCATAAACATTTATTCGCAGTCTAACCATAGATTTTATATTTTTATAGTGTTACCCATTAAATAGGTATAGTGTTAGATTATGGACACATTGTGTGGAAGTAATGTCAAATATCTACCAGTAAGCTAAACCAAAGATAGATGGTTATTGAGTCGGGTTTGTTAGTAAAGTACGTAGGTAAATGTTGTCATAGCTCCAAAACTGTTGTTTTCATTATGTCAACGACCTTCCTTACGTAAGAGAATGATATAAATATATCACGCTGAAAACAACCTGCGCAATTTGATAAGAATTTGATATTTTGATAGTTTGAGGCGTGACGATCAGGTTGTACAAAGGTGATTGAACGAAACACGCAGATACGGATATCTGAAAACTGTTTTCATGATATATAAGCCCTATTATTTATAGATAGATTCTGGTACTTACAGCAGTAGGTAGTATAATAATTATTGTAATTTTAAAGCCTAAGGTCTAAAATACGTAGTAAATCTAATTGTACAAAATTATCTAAAACAGCTGAGAGTTTCCGCCAATATTTCAGTTAAAACAAAATGGCGGCAAGGTCATTGACTTTGACATCTGCTGAACCAAGACCTGAACCCTGTTCCATATCTAAATAACGGTTATTTTGTTGTTCGCCCTCTTTGTTTAACATTGATTAAATCACATCTGTTTTACATTTTTTTTAGGTCGAATAAACTTTACTAGGTAACCAACCATAAGTTATTGTAGATTTAGACTGTATGAATGTAATGTCATCATCATGAGTTCATGACTATTGATCTGAGTCACTAATTGGAAGCAAATTGGAAGCAAGAATAAAGAAATATTTGCACCTAATAACTATTGTGTACCTATCTACGAAATGAAATAGGTAAGTAGGTACATTATTTTAAGAAATTTATTAGGTTGGTAAATCTCTACTCTGAGGAGTTATTATTGTATTAATATTAAGTATATTCAATGCCTAGCTATTGGTATTGACTTTAAAACCCATAGATTTTACTAAGTTAGAGCTATTTATTGAAATAGTAACTTTGTTGTTCGAATTTCAAACAAAGGCGACATTATAAGGTTTCATTCAAATCAAAGTCATTGTCTATGGAAGACCGACAAAGACCAAACAGCTGTTTCGTGTGACGTCATCGCCTTACAATATGACGCACGATGCAATAAAGACAGATTAAGTTACAATGACATGTGTATAAACTGCTGAGTGCTATAATTTGAGAAGCTAAGTGTCAAGAATTGATTGGGTATAGATCAAAGTTCAAATTGAATAAAACTTAAGTACACTTCTACCATATCTGATAATTGAAACCATAAGTATAGTCTTTACAAGCAAATTATATTTGCTATTAATAGGGCGATGTGGTCGCCCAGCGACAAAGCCCTTTTAATTTAAATATAAAAAAAAAATTGCTATTGGGCCTCTATGGCATCTGTCACTGTGACAATACCTATAAATTATATTTAGCTTTTAAATAAGTTTGTTAATATTACTTCCTTATAATTGTAGGTTACACAAATCATGTGAGTAAAGTACTTCGAGTTTTACAAAACGTCATCAAATACGCGTTTTGATTAAGTTTCCATATAAATTACAAAATCAAAATGAGTCATTAATAACTGTATGTAACCAAACAAGAAAATCGGAAAAATCTGTTCTAAATATAAATTTGAAATCTGTAAGAAGAAGTTCTTATTTTATTTCAATTTGACAGCTGAAAAAAAATTTTTTTTTAGAAAGCAAACTGCATGGGTGTATTATTCTACTAAATATAAAGTTACGTGGGTACTTAACTACTTACCTATCTTGCAAAAGTTAAAGTAAAATACCAGTTTTCTGTTGCGTGTCTCACCACAAACAGAGCGTAGTGATAACCAGAATATGAATAAAGTGATATACTTTCTATTTCAACAGTGGATTTAAATGAAATAACATTACCTAAGTAGGTACCTACTTTATTTCTTAGACAAGCTAAACCTTATTATCACACTACCACATAATTTACCTATTTTTTTTAGACAAACTAAAGTACAGAATAGGGATGAATGGAAGGAATGGGGGGGGGAGGCCTTTGCCCAGCAGTGGGACATTGAAGGCTGTTAATAAAAATAAAAAAAAGTCCCATTTGGATGATCAATAATCTTGCATCTTGTTAGTGAGACTGTTCGCAAATAACATTCCATTTATTGCGAAACTTAGGTACTTCGTAAAATAAGTCGATCTTCTTTATGATTATTTTAAACTGAGCATTTATATTTTTGTATGTGTAGGTGTCTTGTTGATAAGTCTGTCTTACACGTTTTAATATTAGCAAACATTAATATTATTTGTTTAATATTTTATTATCGCAGTATTTTCATTTCTGTTACGTAGGTACTTTACGACGGCATAAATGATTTGAAGAAACGTTTTATTGCATATTGTGTTAAAAACATGTGTTTTTATAGAAATAAGACTGGTTGACCTATCTGACACTATTCAAATGATGTATATACATAATTAAAAGCGAACATTTTTTAAACTAATATGACAACTTTACAGGTAATTTATAAAAACAATTGTTATTTCCCTGTGAAGAGACCCATCGCGTTTTGCGAGAACTTAATCGTTCATAATAGTATTAAGGGGCAACCCAGTGTATACTACGGGTCAAGGGAAGACCGGTGCATATCAAAGTTTTCTTTTAAAAGCTTTAGCGTCGCTGTGTCTCATAGAGCACAGTGTACTAGGCCTACATCAGTGTTCAACCACTGTTTGTACGTATCTGATCTTGTTTTGAGACGCGCTAAAGGTCGCTAGGCAATTGTTTTTCAACAAGACATTGAACCTGGTAACCTTGTTTCACCCCCACCTTTCCATAGACAACTTCCTATTACATCAAATCCTGTTCCATAAACAAGTGACATTAGAAAAAGAACTGTCACTGTCAATATAGTTCATAAACAAGTGACATTTTATAAAAAAAAACAACTGTCACTGTCAATAAAGACATTAGAATCTCCTTACAGAATTCTCATAGCAATCCTCTTCCAAGAACATTGCTCCATACTCCTTTAACAATCCTTATAGCAATCCATCCCGCTAACCAATCAGCACTCAGTGCTGACAGCGCTCTCTGTTATTGATCAGGTACTAGGGCCTTCGCGCCCGGTCGCTCATACTTCGGGTACGAGCTGAGGGGGGATCGGCGCGGGCATATACAACGACATCAGCCGCTGCTTGCTCTTGCGCACGCTTAGGTAAGCATTACATTTGTATTGGAAACTAGGCTCTACTACTTTAATTGTAGGGATAAAGCCCGACAGTCAATTTCATACATCGGTAAAAGAATTTTTGAAATCGGCTGCGTAGTTTCGGAGATTACCTCCGTCAAACAAACAAACCAACATCGTCATGTCTAAAAAAAAATGCCTAATATTCAGAACACCATAAAGTGAAAACTGATAATATATTTTCTACAACAGTTTAAGTACCTAATCAAAAAGAAGGGCAAAAGAACTTAACCCCGCACTAAGCCAAAACCGCGGAAGATAAGTAAGTTTTTATCATTCATTCACTCATTCACTCATTCATTCGACAGGTGCCGATTCACCCGCCGCTCGAAGCCAAGCCCGATGATGTTGAGAGCGGGCGCGGAGCACCCGGATGCTGCCGTTGCGACGTCGTCTGGCGTCGCGCCGCGCGATCCCAGCGCGTTGTACGCAACGCTCAACGAGTACCTACTGTTAGAGCACAAGTTCCAGCCGAAACTGTGCCTGCCCGCTGAATCTGAGGTAACTCATTCACTCACTCAATCCCTCACTCAGTAACTCGCTCAATCACTCACTCACTCACTCACTCACTCACTCACTCATTCACTCACGATCAGTCTCAATAACCTATCTGGTATCGCGCCTCGCGACCCTACTTCGCTGTATGCGACGCTCAACGAGTACCTACTGTTAGAGCACAAGTTCCAGCCGAAACTGTGCCTGCCCGCTGAGTCTGAGGTAACTCATTCACTCACTCACTCACTCACACATTCAGTCACTCATTCACCCACTCACTCACTCACCCACTCACTCATCTTATATATTATTCCAGAATGGCGAGGTTACGACGGGCGCCCGCGACGGCGCGGCTCACGTGCTCCGCTGTCTGAAGGTGTGGTACGATCTACCGGCAGAAGTACTCATCGACGCCATTACTCTGTTTGACAGGTATAAAACTTAGAATAACGAATAACTTATGTGGTGGTTAAGGCTGCTGTGACGTATGATTTTAAGCTTATTTAGCCGCAAAAATAGAGCCCGACGAAAAAAGAACATGGATCACTGTGTGATATAGACATACCAGCAGTAGCTGCTCGTCTATCATCGTTAAATAAATAAATAATAAATAAATAACAAATGAAAAAGCTGACAATATCTTAAAAAATAAGGACAACGTAATAAAAGCTTGTTTTCAAAGAATATAGTTATTGTTGAGATGATTTATAGAGCGTCCGTCAGGACAGGAGGCAATCTCTGCCGCCCCTTAGACATTGTAGTGCCTGGAGTAGGATTGCCCAGCAACAACCTCTTAGCTTTTTTAGACTATTATTAACATTTTTTAGATTGCTATTGACATTTCCAGATTATTATTGACATTTTTAAATTACCTACTCATGACATTTTTAGATTATTATTGACTTTTTTTTTTATTTTTTTGTATTTTTGTATTGGTATTAGTATTCAAGTTAAATAGATGATGTGAATATGTTAATTGACTTGCCTATGTTGTGAAATATAACTTTATGGCGAATAAATAAATAAATAAAATAAATAAATAGCTTAGCCGGCCATATCCACAGGAAAGACAATGGTCAATAATACGTCATTGTAAGATTGTTGACTAACTTTATATGTTTTCAGATTCCTGACGAAGATGAAAGTGCGTTCGTGCCACGTTCCGTGCATCACTGTGTCTTGCATGAACATCGCTATAGAAGACTACGCGAGACAGAACAATCTGAAACGTACCGTGTCTATTGAAGGACTAGGTATGTACTAGCACGTCCCGGCTTTGCACGGGTTTACGAAACTACTGGGAATATAGCCTATAACCATCCCGACAGTCTACTCTACACATTGGTGAAAGAATTTTTGAAATCGGTTGATAAGTTTTGGAGATTACCTCCATCAAACAAACAAATATTATCTCTTTTAATAGGTATAAGTATAGATAACAGTATCAATTCCATGACCATGTCATTACTATGACCGTTAAAAGCGATTCAGTTTAAATTCTATAATGAACTGCTTTTGTACAAGCTAAGGCGCTGACGTAAAGTTAGAACACCTAAACTAAATTATTTAATAATACGTCATGGTAAGCCTTCTGCCGCCTTATTCTCCAAATAACCATGTCTTGCCCTGGCACGACACGGCGTGGTTATTTTGAATAATGCCATTGCAGAAAACAAAAGCTAGATAACGTGCAATCTCTTACCCTGTCATGTTTTAAAAGTCGTCTCCAAACGTCATGACAAGCTTTGGTTATTTCTGTGTTTTCGATTACAGTATCAATCTTGTTCTAATTTTCTTTGTTTTCGATTACAGTATCAATCTCCCAATCAGCGTGCACAGCCGGCGATGTATCCCGCATGTCTCGAATCATAGTAGACAAGCTAGCTCTGTCCGGAGGCACCAGGCTCACGGCGCTACACTGGCTGAGGCTGTTACGAGAGCTACTGGCACTGCATACTGAGACGTTACCTCCTTGCTGTCAGGTGAGAAATTTAAAAAAGTGGCGGGAAGATTTACAAAATGGTGGAAAAAGCGGAAAATGTGTTTTCATGGACCTATACTTTATTTCTTGAAGAGTGTTAATAGGAAGAAAAATAAACGCACGTGATTGGTCTTCGAAAATAATTACATTGGCTAGATTTGACAATTGACAATTGATTTGACAATCTATCTGTTTGTCTTTATTTCAGGAGAGCGAGCTAATCAACCTACTAGAGATAGTGGCGTGCGACGCGACCTGCGCCAGCGCACGAACCAGCGAGCTAGCGCTAGTATTGCTCTACCATAAACTAGGTAACAACATTATTACAATAAATAAATATCCTTGGACATTATAATGAATTGAACGGGAATTACTCACGTAAAAATATTGTCGATTTAGATACCGACCATGTTTCGATTCTTCCGGAGAATCTTCATCTGGGTATGAGTGTGCTCACTCCTCGCGGGCGCGTTTCACACTGATCCTTGGACATTCCACTCAGCGTCATCTAGCCCCAAGCTAAGCAACTTAATGCTTGTGTTGTGTGTTAGATAACTGATATAGGTACCTAATACATACATATATTTTTAATTTTTTTGTAAATACATACATATTATAGATAGGAAATACCCAGACACGGAACAAATATCTGCAAAACATACAAACATTTGTCCCGTAGCGGATAAAGATAAAGTATATTTGTAGATAAAGTTTAAAATGAACACAACTGCCGCTGGTGTGTCACTGTGATTTAAACCTTACCTCCTACTAACAGGGTGTATTATTGTTTCAGAACAACAGCTGGTTGAGTGGTCGCGCCTGCCTGAAATGCCCGAGCACGCATTCTATCTCTACGAGTTCGCGACTCAAGTACAACAGCATTGCCATGTAAGTGTTTCTTATGTACTTACTACATACATACATACATATAATAACGCCTCTTTCCCATGGGGGAAGGCAGAGACCACGGATCTTCACTTGCTACGATCCTGACACACCTCTTTCGCCTCACTCACTCTCATTACATTCTTCATACATGCTCGCCGGTTTAGGGTACTCTTGACCTGGCCTTTCTACAACTTAACGTACTTACTACAACTAAAAATAGATCGTTTCGAGCTACGACATTAGGGCTTTGTGGCCGAGTGGTAAGGCAGTCCGGCTTGAGGACAATCGCTTGTATTTCGCGGGTTCGAATACCGTCGAAGCCTAAAACTTTTAGTAAGAGTTTTCATTTATAAATGAAATGCCTAAGTGTGGCTTAACACGATAAAAATATATCCTATTATTATTCTACTATTCTACTTCCCACTATCCTATCCTATCCTACTTCCTACTACTCGGCTGACTAGATCTAGCAATGATAGAGTCTAATCTTTTTATAATCTTTTGTTATCAGATGACAGACCTGTCACTCATGAGTGTCCGCAAGCTGGTGAAGTGTGTGGTGAGCCGCTACGAGACGCGCGCCGCTCAGCCGCAGCGGCAGCGGCTAGTGTGGAGACTGTCTGAACGCACGCTCAAAGTATATATCCATATTCCATATGTTATTTTGCCTTTCTTCCCTTGTATAGCAATCTACTATTATTCAGACACACATGCTGATTAGAAGTAGGTACAAAAAAGAGATACTAGCATAAACAATAGATAAGTAGGTATAGGTCGAGCCACTTAAAAAGAAAGCTGAGGGGAAAAGCTGCGCAGTAGGCGAGTTTAAGGAATCTTAGATGGGATTGGTTGTGTAGTGACGCGGCGCACTTCTATCTCTCTATCTATCTATCTATCTATCTATGTAGCGCGTGCTATTGGTTATTCGTGCTTTTTACGTGGCGCGACTTATACCTACTACCCACTAACAGAACTATGTAATAAAAATACTACCTAGCCCTTCCTGGGACTATCAGCCGCGGTGTGGCTAAAAGAATCCAATCACAGCGTAATTCTACTAAATGATGACAAGTGTTTAACATAACATAATACTTCCAGGTGCTCCGTCCGACCGATCGCCTCACGTCTCTCCTGCCGACTATAGAAGAGCAACACTTTGCTACAGAAGCCGTGCCACCCAGACCCAGGTGAATTTCTTATATTTATAATAATAATAAATAAGTTGAAGTCAGTTCCCCTCAGTTGAAGAGCTTAGAAAGTTTCTTAGGAAATTCCATTATGTTTGGTATCTATAGTGGTCATTTTAGAGTGATACCAATCTGATGTGATTTCTCCTTACTTTGGTCAAAGAAGAGATAAGCGTCGCAGTCGTATGTACTCAATAAACTCATAGAAACTAAAATTTATACTTACACATTGGTCATAATTAACCGATTTTGTTGTTGGAAAGGAGTTATTCTAAGAGTCCCAAACAAATTTTGAGAGTTGAAACAAATTTTTTACTTACAGATCGGGCAGCGAATCAAGCGAGAGTGAAGATACAAGCGACTGGCCGCGCAGTCCCGTCCTACCCGTTTACTGCGACAACTGATGATGATTCTACCTTCCAACGCCGGCCAACAACAAAAAACAATGACACTGACAGCTAGCTGACAACCTATTCACGTTTTACGAAATGCCTGGCCGCCAAAATGAACACGAGCGAAAAGCTAGCCGACAATGTCACCGAAATGTCAATGTCAAAGGCTGAATTGCCGCCAAAATTGAAAAGAAAATTTGATCATTTATTTGCATTTGGCAGCTATTAGGCGTAATGGAAGACAGCATTTTAAAATTGTTATGCTTAAAACATGTTTTTCGACATTTTGTTTACTTTTGAGCGTTTATTGCTAATTTGGATCTTCCGATTTTGATGGTGTTTTAAGCATAGCAATAGCATTACAGTGTGATCCTACTTTTGAGAATTCAAAATTCCGTGATCCTTTTGGTTCAGCGTGTCAGTTTGCATGTTATTTTTAAGTTTTTTTAAGTTTAAGTTATCGCAATTTCGAAAAAATGACTACGGAGTATTATTTAGGTATTAATGAATGGAATTTAATTCAATTTGCATTTTGACATAGCTGCATGTAAACAATTTGAAATACATTTCTTTGAAATAATAGATTTTTTAATTTAATTTCTTTTTTCGACTTTTCAGTCCACAGTTTTGGATTTTCAAAATTATTTGTTTGGACTGAATATTCATTGCTTCGTAGTCAAAAAAAGTGCAATTAAAAAAAAAATATTAGTTTATTTTTAAATATCAATGGGAATGCGCTCACGCACTTTCCTTGTATTTTGGTTTTTATCTTTTAAATTCAATTGTTTTTAGCGCATCCTCATTGAGCGAGTTTGCCTCTTAACTTAACCCAATGTCGAAAATAGGAGCTTTAATTTTTTATTTTAGTTTAAAACCTTTTTAGTATAAAACCTTTTTTTAAGAACTAAGCGGCAAACTTCGGTTTCAATAGCTTTTGTACTGTGATGATTGTTGTAAGGGAAAGATGCTGATTCCAATATTAATTTTAAGTTGAAATTGTCACATTGGTGCGTGAGTTTTAAGAAAAAAAAATGTCCACCGAACATCTTTGTAGTTAAGTTTTTTGTTGGTAAATAAGCATTTTGTGTTATAAATTTTACAATTTTTGCAAAAATAAATGACATTGGTTATAATTTAAATCAGTGAATGTGAACCAATATTCAATATTTTATAGACGACATGTTTATTTACTGACGAAGTACATAGATTATATAATTTTAAGTATTGAACATAATTTTTAAATTAATATATTTTCCAACACGACTAACTCAAGAGAGTTTGAAAAAAATAATAATATCAATTTGGCATTATCTTTAATTTCTTATTAGTTTAGCATAATCATAATGTAGATAAATAAAATGACAAAAAAAAAACAAATATCGAAAAATTATAAAAAAACGATCTCAAGTTAAACTTTTCTTAAATGTCGGTATAAATATATAAATGGTTTAGTGTGGAGTGTTTTGACATTTATTTATTTATTCTTTTATTTTACAGGACTTAAGTCACTTAGTGGCTATGTCATGTTGACAACTTAAATCTACGAACAATATTAGACATTAAACCTGTTTGTATCAGACCAAGATATTCCTTTTTAAAATCAAAAGTAAATAATCAAAATACTCCACAGATTAAATCGTAAGAATGTAATTCAGTGCTGCGTTGTACGTCCTAATCTCATTAAAAACTCGACATACGAGTCAAATACTGCGCTATGTCTTGCTTTTAATACATTTTCAGCCGTTTTCTCGAACGAAGATCATCTCCAAAATTATTAATGGTCACGTGACAGGTGTCAAATTTACAACAAATCACGCGACAAGTGTCAAATTAGCAACAAATCTGACACTTGTCATGTGATTTGTACTTACGGCCGGACTTTGACCATAGAAACGTTGTTATCTGTCAAATCGTTTCATGCATTTCATGTTGAAAGGAAGATAGTTGATATGGTGATGGACCTACGGACATAAGAACTAAGATGTTATTATTCCGTGATTGTGAAGTCCTGATTTTATAACTATTGCTTGTTTCTGGAAGATTATAACCAATGGCTGTCAAGAATAACACTTTTATTTGATCAATTCCCAATCTGCACAACCACGCCGCCCCACGTATCCTGAGGTTGGACATCTTGACTCTACATTGATTATAGAAGTCAGCTTTAGTTAATTTTGAAGTTGATCTGCGTTCGAGAAACTGGATTAGGATGCTCGACTTACGCTCTCGAATCTAAGAACAAAGGAAGAAAACTTGTGCTTAAAGTAAAATGTTAAATGTGTGTATGAGTTTTGTGAATAGTATTTATGGAGGCTTGAACTTTTCTAATCTTCTCTTTCTATTATGTTCAGATAAATAGATAACTCTTTGTGACACAGTTACAGCAAATTCATTAAAGTACCTATCATTTCATTGACTTTTGCATTCATTTAATTTGACTGTCTGGCTTGCATTGTTTCAACCAAGGAAGTCAAATATTCAATTTAATTCAATGTAACAAATAAAATGCATAGTGTTAATAGAAGGTACTTAAGTCCATGTAAAATTAATAAGTATAAATCAAGCTACTCAGTGTCACTCAAGTATATCTATCTATCTGAATCTAGGTCTAGCGAAGCTAGGCAATTAATCTTTGGTCAAGAATATTGTAACTATGACTCAAGTTCAAATAGTACTCAAGTTGGCCGGAGCTCAATTGCTTTGATTCAATCTTGAGAACATAAGTTTGATCTTGATTTTATGATTTCCATTTGAAAATAGCGATTCTGTGATACCATCGCCTTTTAAAATCAATTCAGCCATTTTGGCCTTTCACAACTGCCGGTTAGCACATTCATTCTTTGGATCCACGTTGTGGGCTCACTTTTACTATTAAATCATGGAGATGCGAATGTGTTAAGTAATCTAGCTGACCTTGTGCCCGGCTTACCATGACGTATTAATAAACAATTCAGTTTAAGTTCTAACTGTCAAAACTTTACGTCAGCGTCTTAGCTTACGTCAAAAGCAGTTCATTATAGGACCTAAACTGAATCGCTTTTAGCGGTCATAGTAAGCTGAAACCGGCAGTTTCGGTAGTCTTCAATTTTTTTTATCAAGTACAATTCGTTAACTTAAAATTCTATATTTTCCGCTGTAAAATTTAGAATTTCCAAATCTTTGTATTATAGTTCCGATTATAGTTTTGTAGAGATTTTCAATAATTTTAATAAATCAACAATATGTTTCAAATGTAAATAAGAGCTATAATGTTGTAACATAGTTATGTACTTACATGTTTTTGTTACTTAATTTTAACGTAATCAATATTTATGCACATTCGATCACTACATATCTTCACACAAGATAGAGAAAGATATTGTTGATATGTTAAATTCTATTTTCTGCATTTACCCGTCTCGATGTAGCATGTAGTATTCAAAACATCGAATACAAATCATTGTATATAAGTAGTGTGTGACCATTTTTAAAAGTGACAGGCATTTGACAGTTGTTAATTGGTTAATTCCAGACAATTTTTAAAGCTAGTCACTTATAAAACTGGTTTTAGGCAGTATTGTGTCAATAATTTGTACTATTGTGAATGTCATGTGGCTAAAAAAAATGAAAATCTCGAATGAATGCGAATAAAAAAAGTTGGGACTCTTTTTATGTAGTTTTATTTTTAATTCAGATAACTTAAACTAATTTCATGGAAATTAGTAGGTACCTATGCAGAGAATTTCTAGGGCGATGAATCGATCTAGATAGCAAGGATTCATTTTTTTTATTGAGTTTATACGTTTCTACACAGGCAATGAAAAACTGAAAAATATATATAAACTCGAATCGAGGAAAGGAGAACAATCAAGTAAGTGGCTCATTTATACCTACTGTGGGTGGTCCAACCAAGCAGATTAGAATGCGTCCGTCTTTTCTAGTCATCTCTAGAAGTGCTATTCTCTTTTCATCTGTGCACTTCACCCAAATGGGCGAAGTTTCTACTTTAAACTGACCTGCGATTATTGGCACGATAGTAGAAGGGCTGACATCTATTGGCGAGTAGTCAAACTATTGCTCTCTGAAAAAAATTATTACCTGACATCTATTGGCGAGTAGTAATACTGACATCTACTGGCGAGTAATAATACTATTGTAAATAAATACTTATCAAAAATAGAAGAAAAGCAGACAACGCATCTTCAGGTTCAAAAACGCGACTTGGCAGGAGACTAGGTTATCTACGCCTTTTATTATTAGTAAAAATACATTGTACACACAAATTATTTATTTAGGTATTGTACATTTTACATAAATTCGGTAAAATTTTATTTTTATACATTAAGTAGGAACTATATTTCGAGACATCACAAATAAATAAATAATGCTATTACGACTTTAAATTTGTCAAATAACTTAATCATAAAGTAAAATACACGTCTATTCTATAGGTTTGATAATGTTTTGCGGCAGTCAAACATACAAGAAGTAAGTTCGTTTAACTGACTGAGTGGTCGGTCGGTAAGTTTGTTCTCCCAAATTAACGGCTTTACAGCCGGGACCGACAGTTTTACATGGCTGTGAAGGTGCCAAGTTTATTATTCCTTCAGCATGGTACGTACCTACATAGGTACTAGCAGGTATCTTTAACAATTCATAGAAGTATGTGCATCACATTACTAGGAAGGTACCTATTTATCGTTATTTATTCATAACCTGGTGTCCCACTACTGGTCAAAAGTCTCCCCAAACGTTCACTGGTCATAAAATTACTGGTAGGAATTAATCATAACTTACAAATAATTTTTAAAACATTGCTGAGGACACTTTAGGACCGCCTCCACGAGCGTGAGAATCTCGGCGATATTATCGTTGTATCAAATATTTCTGTACACTTGTCTCCACACGGGGCGGTTTCATCGTGTCCATCGTGGCGATACCACGAGTGACACTGACAAGCAATTTAATATGACAATCGCCGTTTCGTACACTTGTCCGTGAAGGCGGTCCCTAGAGTCCTCGCACGAATCAAGTCTTACGGAAAAAGCTGGAACAAAATTTGTATTTATCCCCCTACACAACACACACGTTTCCTTGTATTATGCAAAAGGTTTTCTTCGTCTGCCAATCATTATGTATTATTGTTCAAGCTTTTATGGAAAATTAGAATACCTAATCGAAACATTATTTTGCGATTGCAGCGCTGCGTCTATCGGACTTGATTCGTTGCGCGTATAAGTTTTTGATTAGTTTCGAAAACACTGGGACTATGATAATTCGTGACAATTTATTAAAACAGACTGCTTATTTTCTTATCACAGTTTTAAATATTCGTATTCACCAATCGAGAGGGTGATTTAATGAGTCTCTGAAACTAGTGCTGTTCTCTGAATAGAACTGCGAGTACCAATTTCTAAACGCCCGTATTGTCTTGTCCGCTTTCACATACGCCGGAGCGCCGACGAAGAGTTTGCTGTTCCATATCACAATGTCACGTTCGATCTGTTAACAAAATAATGTAAATAAGCAAAAGATACAATGCTGTTAATACTGAGTTGGTAACATGTGCGTAGGTATATAAGGTGGGCCGGGAGAAGAGGCTTTACTATGACGGTATTATTAAACAATTCAATTTAGGTTCTAACTGTTCCAACTTTACGTCAGCCAGCGCCTTAGCTTACGTCAAAAGCAGTTCAAAATAGGACCTAAATTGAATAGCTTTTAACGATCGTAGTTTTTAAGCAAAGTAGATACTAACCATCAATCCCTCGCTAATTATAACCGGCACGCTCAGTATAGCATTGTACGTCGGCGTGTACAGTCGATGCGTGACTCTCTGCAGCATCGGTCCTAGTGGCGTCACCGTTTGAGTGAACAGCAATGGACCGAACGGTGTCGCCATTCGTAATCGCACTAGCCCCGGTCCAGTCTGGAAAAAATGTTTATTAATGTTTTTTTAAACAATTAACAATAAGTAGGTACCTACTTACTTAACGAAAACAGTTTATAAAAGAACACCATCTCAACACGTGCTCTGCCGTTTATGTCGCAGATTGGTCATGGATGGGGGAGTGTGGATTAGACATTCAGGGGCCGGAGGCTTAACATGACGTATTATTAAAAAGTTAAAGTTCAGTTTGGGTCCTAACTGTTATATCTTTACGTCAGCGCTTTAGCTTACGTCAAAAGCAGTTCTTTTCGCTTTTAACGGTCGTAGTTAGCCGGCTGATTTCAAGATGGTCCACCTTTTCATTCCGCCGACTGTTGTTTGGTGGATAGGATAGTGGATAGATATAATTACCTGTGTAACAGTGAGTTCTAGATGAGCGAGTTCCAAGCCAAAGATCTTGTAGTGATGCTTCAGAATCATGGTAGCCGTGTGGTCATCGTTGCGTTCCCACGTCGCTCCCCATACATGTTGACCTGTGTAAAACATTTTATGCCATTAGGAACACAACTTCTAACAAGTGCCAATATTTTTTTTATTAAAATAGAAAGAAAGAAAGAAAGAAAAAATATGTTTATTTCGTAGGACCTCAAGGATCGCTCAAAATAGTACAGTCTTAAAAGCTAGGTGACTCTATTGCCTGTTCCAAAATGACTTCATGACTTCAATAACACAACTAGTAGGTTAGGTACCTAGTTACCTACCATACATTTTGTGAAACTTACTTGACTCGGTATCGAGGATAGCAATAAGAGGCCCTTTAGTTTCAGACCTACTTATATGCCAACAAAACGAATTCTAAACTCACCAAATATTACATTGAAGAAAGGATACTTCTCGCCAAGCGATGACAGCAGTGAGGTGGCGTGGACCGCGTTAAGATGAGCTACGTCAGCGCCATTTTCTGGTATTTCCTGAAAATAATAGCAATTTTAAACAATTTCAAACATTAGAAAATTAAACTTTATTAAATTGACTTCAATTTCGTAAGAAAAGAGCACTCTCGAGGTGCATTTTCTTATCATTTCTCCGAAAATCCATCAGCCGCCTTATTCTCCAAATAACCATGTCTTAACGTGGCACGACATGGCGTGGTTAATTTAAATAATGCGATGGATTTCAGAAAACAAAACCTAGATAACGTGCAATCTCTCACCGCGTCATGTTTTGAAAGTCGTCGAGATTCGACGTAGGTATTTTCACACATCTAAGATTTTTTTTATTAATTACCTGTATATGAGCGCTGACAGTAAACGCATTCATCCCTCGATATCCCCACTGCTTGCACTCAGGCGCGTCTTCAAGCGGCCACAGTGGCGCCCTCTGTTCCGCGTCGTGCCAGATAAAGACAGCGCCATCTGCTTCTACTGTGTGCCAAGTACGGATAGACACGCCTTTTGGAGCTGTAAGTTTATGTAGATAAATTAAAAAAATTGTAAAACTGAGGCAATTTTCTTTGCCTATACCTACTAACTAAGTAGGTTCTTACCACGTAGGTACTTCACGGGACATTGGTCAAAATTAAAACTAAACCTAATTTAAAGATGATGCCGTCCCTTTTTAACAATCAAAATAAAAATTATGGTATTTTTGGTCTACCGCACATACAGTAGAAAAACATCGTGCGGAAAAAAGCAAATAGATTTCATTGCTTTCCCAAAGAAAGTCAAGATTGACCCTAATTGGCCAACACTGTTCTTAGCTAATGATCTAAATCATTCACATAAGTTACTTCATCCTAAATAAAGATGGCGCTTACCTTGATTCTGGCCTGGGACAGACACGCAAACTCCTTTCTCATCAAACGCCCACTTGTGGAACGGACATTCAATACAATTGCCACAAACACTGCCGCCGATAGCGAGGTTTGCTCCGAGGTGAGGACAGTATGCGTCCACGCATCTTGCTACGCCGTCTTCACCGCGGTAAACGCACAGATTGTGGCCTGAAAGGAATAGTTTAATTTAGCGCCATCTAGTGGTTGTATAAGGAACAAAAGCAGCTGAGTTACCACAGTTTTAAATCAAAAATTAACAAAATAAGTTAATAAAGAGCATTGTATTAAAATTATGAACATAAAAACGCTCGAGTTTTAATAATAATTTTAGTCACAACGTGTTCCAATTATAAAACTACCACACTAACCGAACCTTTTCTTAAAAAGGTTCATACTTTTACAAAACCCAGCTTCCGCTACTCGCCGCTAGATGGCCTTACCTAACACATCAGCTGACAAAACGCCCCCAGTTTTAAGATCCTTGCTCTCAGCCACCGCAAACCAGCCGTTGGGGTACGGAGGTGGTATTTTATTCCCCACTCGCCTAGTGGCCTGGGACCGTGCGATTCTCTGATCCCTATCCTTCCCAGGGGGGATGTGGTCAAAACCAACTTCGGTTAGCTCCTGAAAATGAACATTAATTTCAATCAAAAGTAGTCTTCCTTTTGTCGACTTTACTACGCAGGGTGATGAAACTTGTCGCGAAATCGTAAGAAAGAATAGTAGATTGCTAGGAACAACACATGCTACTTTTTATCCAGGTACAAAGAGATAGCGCCGTGAGTGTTAATAACCTAAATTTGATAATTCAATCCTAAATTACATACTTAACATATTTTGATAAAAGATCGATTTAAGTGGTTATAAAAAGATTATTAATTATCTTTATCTTTGTTATTTAACATATAAAATATTATTATGCGATAATAATATTTTAAATAGGTACAATAAACAACAATACCTAGTCTATACCTACCAATCATATTAAGAGAAAATATTTGTAGTACCTACCTACTTTAAACCGGCGAAACCAAAAAGGAGGATGTTCTCTGTTCCACTGTATGTATTTTTTTTTTATAATTATCATTATCATCATCATTTTTTATGTATGTTCGCCGATTACTCCGTCAGTTCAGTAGTGGACAAATTTTGAATTTTTTTTTGTTTGAAAAAATATACCTACACACAAGGTGGTCTTATAAATAAGTTTGAGGATCTGATGAGGATCTTCGAAAATATGAACAACGTTGCATTTTTTTCGTCAAAAGTGAACCGACACATGTTCTAGATAAGTTATTATAAGCTTCCTTATCTACAATCAATAAACTCACCTTGACATACGATATAGGTCTCACAAAACTTTTATACAGCAAATACACTATAAAAACGAATGTCACAGACAATAGCATCACAGAACCATAGACAAGTAGAAAGTCTAATGCGGTATATAAATAGTTCACGTTAAAAAACAAATCACTTTTGAATTTAGAATGTAAAATTTCGTTGCATCCATCATTGATCAGGTTTTTCAATTCACCACCCTTTATGCAGGATGGATCGGTGCTATTTTGCAGCAACATCTGCAAAAAATAAATAAATAAATATCCTTGGACATTCCACACAGCGTCATCTAGTCCCAAGCTAAGCAAATTTAATGCTGTGTTATGGTAACCAGTCGGCTTAACATGTGCAACACGAGAAATTATCTCGTCGTCGACAAAACATTCCCTCCTGCTATAACATAGTACGTAAGAGCAGTCTGACATCGAGATATTTCATTTGTCGTGTGGAAACGTTGCACATGTTAAGCCTACTGATGAATATATTAGACAAAAAAATACAGTGGAACGGTGGTATTTTTACACTGTATGTTTTTTTGAATGTATATTAAGGTGGACTAATTTTGAAACTTATTTTTTTGTTTGAAAAAGAAAAAGACCGACGTGGTTCTATGAAACAAAATTGAGGATCTGATGAGGATCTTCGAAGTTATGAACAGAAATGCACCTCGAGACAGGAAATTGCTCTCTAACGAAATTATAGTCTGTTTTATAATATTTTAATTTTCTCACTTATTAATGAAATAATAATGTATGACGAATAAAATATTGATTTTTTCAATTATTTATTTTCAATACAAATAAACTTAAATATTTTCAAAGTCTTTACCTTTTTTAATTTCTTTCACTAAATATATTTAGGTGATTCCTTATTTTCAACTTTTTAAATTCAGAATTATGAAAAACTGTCAGCTTTTTCACTATAAACCTACTTAATTTTTTTTTATTTTTATTCAACTTTTTAAAGTACGGATGTCCGTTGTAGCTGATCTATAACCACAGAATAAAGATCTTTAACTGAGTCATGAACGAATATATCCAACAAATATAGGCTCGATGGATAGATAACGATAATAGATATTACTCATGTATGAAATTGATGTAATTTCAAAGAATACTGGACCAATAAAAACGAAAAATAAGGAAAAAGAGATTTAAAAAAATATTTGTGGACATTTCGCAAAGTTATAAGTTTTTGTGTTAAAACACAGCTCTTTACATCAGTAGTTACGTTTTTATTAACTGTTATTTACTTGAAAATCCAGGATATCCTCGCCTTCTCCGAAAATTCTTTAGATTCTAGTTTTTTTACGGGCTATCTCGGGAGTACCTACCCATTAAAAAAAACCGGATTCGAACCCACGACCTTCGGATTGAAAGTCGATGCACTAACCCACTCGGCCATCATGGCTCAATGTCAATAATTAGTAGGTAGGTAGGTCGGTTTTTCAATACACCGTTTTAAAGAACTATCTGGAACAGTGCAAACTTTTTCAGTAGGTAGATAGGGATGTACGCTCGTTTAAAATTCCAGAGTTTTGAGGTCACCTAACAGAATCAGTGAATTAAATTGCCAGCTCCAGAAATATCATTTTGGGTTTTTTTAAGGAAAAATGATAACCTAAAAAATATGTACACAATACTAACTTGCGAATGACACATTTTATTGCCTAGATATAAAATAATGATGATAATCAATCCATATTTTAGGGCTAGCTCGTGTAATATCATATTACACTGTAAAATGCCTATTTACTCGTGTGAAATGCAGACATCGCGAAATTCCCGCCAAATGGCGACCTTGTCTAGCTGTCAAAATTGACATGACAGCGAAAAAAGCGCGAACTCGAATTCCTATTACATAAAATACAGTAAGCACAATCAATTTTAACGACCGACCGATATTGGGCCATAGTTATTTTAATTAGGGAATTTTGTACTACTTCGATCCAAAGGTCGTAGCCTCGTGGGATCGAATCTTGCCGTACATCAATGAACTTTTCGTGTGGAAAAATGTATGCGCTTTAAAACGAGCTTTAAACGATGAAGGAAAACGTGTTCGTGAGGAAACGTAAGTATTTCTGTTGGTTCTTATTCCGCGGCAAGCTGTAGTGTTGCCACTCTTGGAATCAATTTTATAGAGATGCATAGAAAATATACCTACTTCATTTACCTATTGAAACGAGCTAAGTAGGTATCTAATAGGAAGAAAAATAAACACAAGTGAATGGTCGTCAAAAATATCTAATTGTTTTTCTCGTGATTGGCTAGATTGTCAAATCAATTGTCAATTAGTTCTTACATATCAATTGTCAAATCTAGCCAATCACGAGAATAAACAATTATTTTCGACGACCAATCACGTGCGTTTATATTTCTTCCTAATGCTCGCTTTAAGAAATGAAGTATGTATAGTAGTGTCGCTTGCAGTCTGCAGCTGTAGTTTGCAGCGTGCAGTCCATCTTGACATTGCACTTAATGGTGTGACTCATGCACTATCGACGTTGTCAACTCTAAAAACAGGCTCACGGCGCTATATGCAAAACACTTCAGATTGACATCTGAGTCATAGATATCACGTACGTTTTATCGAGAAATTGATAGTACACAGATAAAAAAATTTGTTTTTCTCGTATTTTCATTAAAATACGCAGGAAATTCAGTACCATGACTGAGTTAATTTTTTCTATCGTTATTTGAACGTTGAACGCTAGAAATTAAAATGGTATTTTAATAACATAGTATAGAATAGAATTTAAGAACACTATATTTGATACTAGCAGGGGTGCCTCACCTCGAACATTGAAATCACTCCTATTTTTCTTCGAGCTATTTTTTGGTGTTCGATTTTTGCGGCGTCACCTAGCTGCGTTTAGGCATCTGACTGCATGCTACTTAGCACTAGATGGAGTTACTTATTTTTGATTGCAGGCAAAACCTAAACGAAACAAAAATCAAACAACAAAAATAGCCTGAAGAAAAATAGGAGTGATTTCAATGTTCAAGATGAGGTATCTGTACTTGGTAATCTGTGATACTAGCAGCACGTCGCGGCTTTGCACGGGCGAATTAAACTACCGGGATAAAATAAAGCCTATTATTAACCATCCCGATCCATTCTACACATCAGTGAAAGAGTTTTTGAAATCAGCTGAGTAGTTTCCGAGGTTGTTATTTTTTAGAACATTAAAAAAGAGCAAGTGCCAGAAAAACCAGTAGGTATTTTATTTCTGATCGCACATAGAATTCCCTTTTTTTAAGTCGGTTAAAAACTTAGTCATTACTGATTATACAATACGTAATGGCATGATTCAAAAGACTACAACTAGTACTTAGAATTATATTATCTGTGGTACAAAGAAACCTGCCCTACCCTAATTCTAGTCATAAGTTTGTATCGTTTGAAGCGCCCGCGGCGCAGCTTGAAAGATATTCTTGATACATCGTCTAAGGTATTCAGAGACTATACTCAAGCGTGAATCGTGTCTCAAGCGGTGATTCATAATTAATTTTTTATAGAGAACTGTCAAAAATCGATGCTTAAACGTAGACTCAAGTTTGAGTGAAGTCTCTGAATACGAGCCTTAGCCTTACGCCTCCCTCATTTCTGCAATATGAAATGCATTTAGCTGCGTTGTTTTAAGAAAGAAAGAAAGAAAAATGTGTTTATTTATGTAGGACCAGGATCACTTCAAAATGTACAGTCTTATAAGCTAGGTGACTTGCCTGTTCCAACGCAACTCCCTACACCAGGGAAAGAATCAGGCAAGAACCTGGTGGTCGGGGCCTAGCTTTTTTTTTAAAACGATCCCTTAACCACATAAATAGTCAAGCTTCAGTGAGAAGCCAGTCAAACAAAGTAACATCTTAGAAAAATTAAATAGGACGTGTGGCACTCGGGGACTGCCGCGGTAAAGCTATTGCATGCCACCTAGAGGCGAGTTGCTGAACTAAAGTGACAGCGTTAGGTTTTTTCGTTACGGAATTTCTGGATTCGGTCTCCACGCTCAAGGCCCGCGATAGAAGCTATGCAATAGCTTAATAAAAATATATATATACCTACCTAAGGCCTGCCAGGTGCCAAAAAATTAGTCATTACACTTACTTCCTTGTTATTTTCCTTATTTTTCGAAAATAATCGTAATCTACATTATCTATGGTACTCAGTGACGATATCGTAGTACTTGACGATATTGATTGATTAGATAATATATTCAAGGTAATGTGAACTAAACTAAAAATATTTTATAGGCTCTAACAAAATAGAAATAAAGTAAGTAAGAAAGAATGAAAAATATGTTAATTTCGTAGGACCTCAAGGATCGCTCAAAAACGTACAGTCTTAAAAGCTAGGTGACTCTATTGCCTGTTCCAAAACAACTCCCTAGTCCCTACTATTCCTACTATCTCATCGATTTCATTCCATCCTAAGGTTGTCTGGAAGAGATCGCTTTTTAGCGATAAGACAGCCCATTATTACTAAGGATTTGTAGTTCATAAGTTCCTTTCTATAAGTGCAATGCAAGCATTTTCATTCATTCATTCATTCAAAGTTTTTAAAGTATATACCCATTTTGCAGAAGACTGCACGTCCCTTTGCACGGGTGTACTAATGAAACCACCGGGATAAAATATAGCCTATAACCATCCCGACAGTCCATTCTATACATTGGTGAAAGAATTCTTGAAATCGGATGAGTAGTTTATTATAGATTTTACGAGTTAGGTAGGTACTTGAGTGAAGACTCAGAATTGCGTGCCGATTGTTAAAATTCAAAGTAACGCGTTAAGTGCAAGTTTAGTACGTTAAGTGCAAGTTTAGTGCATCAGTTTAATCTGATAAGTCGATAATGAAAAGTTTAAAAGCAATATATGTATTATCTATAGGTAATAAAAGAACATTTTGTACTGAAGCGCAATTCATTATAGATTGGGTAGGTACTGTTATCTATACTAATCTATATCTATATCTATACTAATATTATAAAGAGGTAAAGTTTGTTTGTTTGACGGACGAGTAATATCCGAAACTACGTAGCAGATTTACAAAATTATTTCACCGATGTGTAGAATGGACTGTTGGGATGGTTATAGGCTATATTTTATGCTGATAGTGTCATTAGTACACCCGTGCGAAGCTGGGACGTGATGCTAGTTGTTTAATAAATAAGGTAGGTACTATTATGCTTTTATAAGGTGCAATTTAAGATAATCCAGCTTTTATTTAAAACTAAAGATAATGAAAATATTTAATCAGTTTATATAGTTTTAGACCAGTTTATATGCGCTTTAACACGAGCTTTAAACGGCGAAGGAAAACATCGTGAGGAAACGCGCGGCTTAGTCAGCCCCACCACAATTGACCGTTGTCTTTCCTGTGGATATTGCGCTGAGAGGATGGTTTAGATACAAGCCTTTCCATCTCAACTCAACTATGTCCCAGGTACTACAGTGTCCCGTTAAGTGTAGGCAAAGATTGCCTTCTGACGCTGTATAAATCATCTATTAAAGATGTAAAGGCCAGAGTTAAGCCATGACGGAGGCTTCAAGGCGGTATTAAAACTCCGTCACCAGAGTCGGCCATACATGGAATGTTTATTTTTGCAAATGGATGCAACAAATGTGTATTTGGACATGCCTCTGACTACCATAAAACATCTTGAAACGATCCATAAAATATTTGAAAGAAAATCTCTACCTCTTGTGAATACAGAGATATTTCATTTACATTTACAAAGTTAAAGCACAAAAAAATTGAATTTTTCAAAATGGCGGTGTAAGTAAAATGGCGGGAATAATATCTTGGTGACTCTAGCACTAGGAAGCCCCGTGAGATCTTACCATATGCGAAATAAGTAGCTTGAAATAATAAACTTGACATTGAAAGTACACGAGGATAGTGTTAGCAATATAAAACATAGGAAATTATGTTTTTTAAATAGAACTACCCCAGTTAGAAGTGGCAAAAATAAATCACTCTGTAGCAGCCAGCGCACGAAGGGACGCAATATTGTCCGGGAGAAAGTGATCCGTGGAGGGGGTCACGACCCTCAGCACTGAGGAATACGACGCGAGGAGGAGGAGCAGCCAGCGCAGCTACCTACCTGCATATCATCTGTCACTACATCATCCCATACCTGCGGCGCTCTCCAGAAGGTAGCTGCGCTGGCTGCTACAACTCCATAGTAAGTATAAGTATAAACAAAGTCGATTTCTCTGTCCCTATAACTCTATGTCCATATGTATGCTTAATCTTTAAAACTACGCAACGGATTTTGATACGGTTTTTTTTAGGTACAGTGATTCAAAAGGTAGGTTTATTGTATAATTATTGGACCCGAGCGAAGCCGGGGCGGGTCGTTAGTTATCCTATAAAAGCTTAAATAATGTACCTACTAAATTAAATTTTGTAAGGAGAGAGCAATTTCTTGCACTTTCGAGGTGCAATTCTGTTCATAATTCCTAACAAAATCTTATGGAATAATACTGAAAGCACCTTTCTTTGCACTGAAAGTTCTCAAATTAAAAAATCATCAAAATAGTTTACACAGTCATAGATTGGGAAGTTACAAAAAAAATGATTTCGAATTTAGAACCTAAAGTTCGTGAGTTACAAAGCTTTTTTCATTTTCAAATATTCATATGTTCTATCGATTAAGAAAAAAAAACTTACCATAAAGTTTCTTATACTTTTTCGTGAAAAGCGCGCGAAACAAACTTTTTAAATAGGGAAGATGGCGGTATACACGTTCATTCAGCCCGGGGCGTATGGCTACACTGATGTCCATATAATCAACTATTCATATTAATATGTAGGTTGTTTGTCTAATAAAAGTTATAATGTTTTGGGAAACGAAATTCAAAGTTTTGTATTGATTTATATTTTTAACATACAAAGAAACTCCGACGATTTTAGAATCATCTATATTTGTTGTACTAACCACCAAATACTGAAACGAAACTTTTAAACAATAACTTAGGTACCTCCTTGTTTAAAATACTATCTTTGTGATTGAAAGTTTATATAGACCACTGGGCCAAATATCTTATCTATATAGATAAAATCTACCCATATACTTTTACTGTTCAAATATTTATAACATGACTTTTATTTATTTATAACTACAATATAATGATAACTAGAAATAATACATTTATTGATTTATGAGAGTGTACTCAGAATATTTACTAAGTAGGTACAACATTTTTACAAAAACACCGGAAAATACACAAGGAAAACATCACCATAGTAAGTGTGAGGCCTGCCTTTCTAAGGGCCACTTAAAGAAGGTAGGTAATGAGTTGTGCGAGCTTGTGCTACAACCTCCTTTGCCTGAAAGTGTGTCTGCCGCGCCGTGCGGCGGCGGAAAGTGGAAACATATTTCAGGAAGCTCACATGAGTCTCCATCTAGCGGTGAGGAGTTGGAACTTATGATAACAAATATTTGATCTTGGAGCAAGAGTTTACGTCCAAAATATGAATTTTGAATAGGTACCTACTTATATAATTATTGTGTGTAATGTAGCAGGTAGGTAATGTGTAATTAGAGTATGTCTCTCAGGTCAAAACAGTTTAATAGACAAAAAATTAGTACGTAGACTTACGCATAGGTATTTCCGAAACTAAATAGCTGTTGCACGACAGGAACTCGAACCCACACCTTCAAATCCAAACACAATAACACAAAAAAGCTTTCCTAAAACCAAATTTAAAAACAGAATCAAAGAACACTAACAAAATTCAAATTTAAATTTCGAACGTCATGTTCGAAAATTGAAATCAGCTTCAAAGTATGCTATGACGCAAATAGAATTTTTCTTAGAATTTTTGATGGCAACTTTGAAAACAATTATTTACCTAGTTAGCATTTATGTTTTACATAATCTAGGAATATTGAGTGAAAAATCGCTACGTAGAGCAAGATTATTATCGCCAGTCTCAATAACATTCTAAATCCATAACATAATTATTAACATTATCAAACCTTTGATTCTGCTTGCTGCTGGTAAATATTTGGCGTAACGTCCATACAAAAATGAAAATATGAAATGAAATAAAATATTTCCATTTTGTTATGGACTTCCAAAATGTGTCACATACCTACCGACAGTACTGAAAACCAGAGATAGATAGGTTATTGAGACTGGAATTTGTAAGTTAATTAGGTACAGATGTGTCGCAAAATATGAAATTTTGTCAAACAGACTTCAATTACACAAGGAGAGTTATTTCCTGCACTCTCGAGGTGCATTTTCTGTTCATAACTCCGAAGATCCTCAAATTGTATAAATGAGACCACATTGGGGATCTCTTTAAAACAAAAAAAAACACAAAATTGGTCCACACATTGACGGAATAATCGTGTTTTACTTAACCTTAACATTTTTTAAGGTTATTATTTTCCATACATAGGTTGCCTGGAAGAAATTGCTTTTAGCGATTAGGCCGCCAATTGTACTACTAATTTTAGTCCTTTTCTCCTGTCTGTAAATTTTTGTTGCAGGTAGATACAGTAAAGCATTATTTATCTCTATCTGAACACACCTACAGTGAAACAATGAACCTCCTCCTTTTTTGAAACCGGTATAAACCGGATCTTGATCTGAAATAAAAATATATTATTATTATTATTATAATAAGGTAGTCGGACTATGACCACATTTCACCAATGAATGAATGAATGAAAATACTTTATTGCACACAGAAATAAACTTATGAACTAAAAATCCTTAAAATGCCTACCAATATTTAGAACAAAACAGTTTTCCCGCCAGAACGCTCCTGAAAACAAGATGGCGACTGCTAACGGTCACGAAAACAGTGTCAAATTGTGTTTTACAATTCAGTTCATGCATTACAGAGCAGAGACATTTGCCTTTACGGTTCTCGAATAGATAATAAATTGATAACCCTGCGACGACAAAGGGGGATGTTATTATGAGTTGTTGCCATTTCAGCAAATATTTATAAATTTATTTTACTTTGTTTTATATCTCATTTACCTATACCTATATTCACGGACGTAGCTATAGCTTTCCTATGGGGGGGGTCCTAGGCATCAAAGTTACCTTACCCCCCCCCCCCTCCGCTCGCGTCCAATTTGCTGAGAGAATTACCGGAACAAGAAAAACGCCGCGAGCGAAGCGAGCAAGATTTTTTTGACTTAAAAGTAGCGTTGCATGCTTCGCTAGCGTCATTTTTCTTGTTTTTTAAGATAAAAGCAACGTATCAATTCGCTTCTCACTCTCATTCAAAAACGACGCGAGCGAAGCGAGTGAAATTTTTCTTCTGCCGGTAGGTACTTATTTTGGGAAATACGACGCGAGCGGAGCGAGCAAAATTTTTTTGAGTAAAAAGCAGCGTATTGGTATTGTTCTTATCTTTATTGATAAAAGCGTCGTGTCACTTTGTTTTGTTTATAGCCGGTTCTTATTCTGGTAAAAAGGACAAGAGCGAAGTGAGCAAATATTTTTTAAGTTAAGAGCAACGTAGTAGTTCGGTTTCAATTTGCGAGAAACGACGCCAACGAGTCATTTTTATTTTAATAGAAGTCAAAACTATGTCGTCATAGGTATATATAGGTATGTATGAAGTTTTAAAGGTCTCCAAAGACCACTTAAAATCAAAAGTCCATCCGAAAAATCGTACCTAGAAGTATCAATGTTGTTACAAACGTTTACTAATGTGCTGTTTTTTATTCTTTGTTTTTAATTTAGATTGAATCTCATTCTAAAAACAGATTACTATTTTAATTAACTATCCAAGCACGTGGTAGGTACACACACAGTGCACATTTTGTAGACAATTTTTTTTTTCGTCATAGGCTAAGGGGGGGGTCCGGACCCCCTGGACCCCCCCTTATATACGTCCATGCCTATATTGTTTCTTCTTGTACCTATTTTGAATGTTTGCTGAATAAATTTATTTTCTTTCTTTCTTTCTTTATAAGATTGTTCCTTTTTGTATGCCTAAGTTTGCAACATTGATAAATATGTAGTTAATAGCAAAACAAATGTTTGTTAACAAATAAGTTTTTTGAGTACAGAACCGTCTGTTAGCGAGTGTAAATCGCACTTGACTAGTTTTTTTTTATTTTATTTTTATTATTATAACAAGCTCCACGTCCCGGCTTTGTACGGGTGTAAGTAGGTACTAATGAAACTACCGGGATAAAATATAATCAACTTCCTCTTCTTTCAGCACGCAATGGGTGACAATTTTTTTAAGCATGTAACATTCCACGTGACATTCCGTCGATGACAGAGGCTTTTAGGCAGATTAAAATTTCAGAGTCACGGTTTTTTTTGAATTTTTAAAAACTTAGTACAATTTTAACTTTTACAATTTAAACTCGCGATATTTCGATTTTTTTTTAAAACTTTGTATCATACCTAGCCCTATTAGGGCTTAGCTTATTTTATTACCTACTAGGTACATTTATAAGTAAATAATGTTGTAAAATTAATAAATATCTTACTATTATTGTGTTTTTAATTTTTAGCTTACAACTAAACTTTTTTAATTTGATTTTGATACTACCAATATAAGTTTAGTATTTTTGTTTGTGTTAATATGTTTTCAGCCAGTACGAACTTATAAAACGTTTAAAAATACTAAAGTTGGTACCTAGCCAGCCAGCCAGTTTTTAGAACGTTCGAAAATTCAAATATTTCCAGCCAGTATTATTTTCCCCTATTTCTATTCAGAACACGTTTCAGAACGCTCCTCAGATTATGCGCTCGCCCCAATACAATATTAATGCGCGTGCGTCAAACTCCCCGGTTCTAAATTTGAATAGTTTTACATCTGTCGGCACCGATTGCGAAATTAATGACCGTGATTTTTTTGATTTTAGAACGTGTATCTAAACTTTCCCACCCCATCTTGGAAAAATGAAAAAAATAGGAGAATGGAGAATGTTATACAACAAATCCATCACTTCGTTAGGTTCCTTGTTGACAATGGCACCCTGAAAAAACAGTCATCGTTAGAATAATTATATATATTTAATACAATAAGCAAAATAGTAGGTACCTATATTAAAAAAATACCTAATACTTCTAGGGATCATCCCCTAGTAGGGGATGATAGGTAGTAGGTAGAGTTTCAGTATTCGGGCGTAGGGGACCCCTACGCCCGAATACTGAAACTCTACCTACTCAAAGTATTATAGGTACTTACCTATAATGCTTTTGTATAAAATTATTTGACGTTTGTATAAACTAAATAAGATATTAAATAACACCTGAAATTAACGTGTAAGTTTTCGGGCATAAATCATCTTAGTGAAGGTTAAATTTCATAAAAATCGGTCAAGCCGTTATTATGTTTTTAAAATATTTTCATTTTGATTACCCCCCAGGAAGTGTCTGGCTTCAGAAAAAGCAGAATAAATTCAAAACAAAAAAAAGTGATTCGGCAGCTTTTTTTTCATGAATTTAAAATCTTTTTGGAAGGTCAGAATATTTTGCATCCATCAATATTTAGTCGTTTCCGCAACGGTTTAGGGTTCCGTGGGAAATTGAAAAAACGACAAAACTAAAAAAAATAGCTACTTACTAGGCTTTCCAAGCGTGGGACCCAAACAAAATAACAAATTTAATGTAGGTACCTTCTTTCCCAAGTCCATCTTTGTAAATACTTATCAAAAGTCATGATAATCGGTTCAGTAGTCTAAGCGTGACAGCGTAACAGAATAAATAAATTTCGCATTTGTTATATTAGTGAGGATTATTTTGTCAATGTTAATGATAAGATTCAGTTTCAGATATACCTAACAGCCTACCTAAGCTATACTGATAAGTCCATTATTATAGGGACAATACAACGTCCTCCTTTTTTGAAGTCGGTTAAAAATACGGAACCCAAGTGAGTAATTATCTACTCTACTTTACGTCCATATTTTGCAATTTTCGGTAGAAATCTAAATAAATTGGGTCACTGCTGTTGTTTTTATATAACAAATCGCTGATAACGTTACCTACGCAACTGGCAACGCATTTACAATGTTCTTATGTTCCATATTTGAAAATTTGAAAATGTTTTTGCGTTCATGCATTCAAATAGAATCGAAGATTCAAGGCGTTCCAAATATGAAGTGGTTTTAAAAATGCATTCAATTAATAGTAGTCACAGACGATCGAACTTGGTGCGGAGCGCACCACGAACATGGTGTGCTCCGCACCAAATACGATCGTGTGGCGCACGGTCCGGCGGACATTATTATTATTAATATCGGTACGGCTGGTTCGGAGCGCTTGCACATCGAACGCGGTGCGTACCGCACCGATTCGATCGTGTGGACGGCGCACCGAACCACATGTCGGTTTAGTCGCTATTGTGCTATCGTACGCGCAACACTATATATGCGATTTCACAAGATCCAACAATTCAATAAATGCTTCGGAACTCATTCGAAGATATATACGAAAATCTTTATCATCGAGATCTTTGATGAGATTCATATGACTGTACCGTTGTCTGTTTCTGAGATAAAATTTTGCCCATTCTTTTCTTCTTTTTGTTGGGTATATAACGGCGATGTAGTAACGATAGCTGCCGCAACTAAAGCAATTTTGGCTTGTTTTGATAGAATGGGCGGCATTTCGAGGAGACGTGTTCACGCAACGCTAGCACGATACGACTGGACAGTTCGAAGTCTGGTGCGATCGTCTGTTGTATAGATCGCACCGTGCGGTTCGTGGTGCGCTCCGCACCAAGTTCGATCGTCTGTGACTACTTTAACCATACTCAAAGTTTTTTTTCTGACGTTCCAATTTTAAAATATTAAACTTTCGCAAGGAGAGATCAATTTCCTGACTGCACTCTCGAGGTGCATTTGCATTTCTGTTCAAACCTCCGAAAGTTTGTGTTTTTTTTTTAAGTTTTTTATAATTACTTCATTTATTGAAACGAGCTAAAATGAAGAAAAATAAACGCACGTGATTGGTCGTCGAAAATAGGCAATTGTCTTTCTCGTGATTGGCTAAATTGTTTTTCTTTGAACAAAGAATATTAAGAATATATTTATTCTGGATACCTATATCTATTGATGTCATTGTTTATCAATGATCGTGTCCCGAAAATTTAGTCTTGTGAAATCGTTCTAAATTTGAACAAGTGATAGACTACTGATAGACTAGCATTTGTCTATGGGTTTTTTGATTGTATTCTAAAAAATGAAGAAAAAGATAAAATGTCTAAGTACTTACCTACCCACCTATTACTACCTATACCAATTCAGGATGGGTCAAAATATTTCCTTAAGTTTTTTTTGAAGCTGGTCAAAAAGGAATGCCACCATTTTTATTTAGTTTAGTTTTCGTTTTGGCGAGATCGATCGCTATTATTGTGACACTAACACATGCGAAGTCGGGACAAGCAGCTTGTCGTAAAATATTTGTAAATCCGGAAACAGGTTGTCAGTTTTCCTTAAAATTTATTGCAGAATTTGCACGAAATTTGGGGAAAAAAGCATTTGATTTTTCCCCCAAATTTCGTGCGAATTCTGGAATACATTTTTCAGTTAAATTTCAAATTTAAAAATTGTTCTCATTTTAAAATTCTAGGTAACGGATTGAGAAAGGGATAAGAATGAACGAGATGAATGATTTGAATGAAAATCCATCAAGTTAGAAATCTTTAGCTTTTTCGGCCTCATTACAAAAAACAAACCTTGCTAAAACCTGGTCTATCAAAACTATAGTCTAAATTGGTCATTTCTATACTTCATTTCTTCAATCACGTGCGTTTGTTTTCCTTCCTATTAGCTCGTTTCAAGAAATGAAGTATAAATAAACTACGGTTTAAGAAAAATTATGATCACAAACCCTAATTTAGCGATAAATGGTCTAACAGTTAGACCATTGGTGTTTCCTATAGTTACTATAGAAAAAACCAAATATGGTCGGCAGCTGAGAGGATGGTTTAGGTGCTACAAGCCTCTACAATGTCCCAGGCACTTGAAAGAAAGAAAGAAAGAAAGAAAAATATGTTTATTTCGTAGGACCTCAATGATCGCTCAAAATAGTACAGTCTTAAAAGCTAGGTGACTCTATTGCCTGTGACACTACAGTAGGTATGGCCATCCGTAAGTTTAATAGGTATAGGAACCGGGCGATAGGTAGGTGAGGTTTTTACCCTTTGAGTACGAAACCCTTAAAATATACAGACACTACATGCGTCACTGGATCGGTTAGAATACATAGGAATAATCGTGAATGTAAAAGTCGGGCGAAAGGACACGATGATTCAGTTTTCGGCTAGCAACACGTCCCGGCTTTGCACGGGTGTATTTATGAAACTACCGGGATAAAATATAGATACTTTATAACCATCCTAACACATTCTACACATCGGTGAAAGAGTTTTTAAAATCGGCTGAGTAGTTACAGAGATTACCTCCGTCAAACCAACCAACATTACTTCTTTTAATATTAGTATGGTTCCGTCCTACTAATTTATATCTTTATCTATATCTATACTATCTATACTTCTATACTAATATAAAGAGGTGTGTTTGTATGACGGATGTAATCTCCGAAATTACTAAACCGATTTCAAAAATTATTTCACTGATGTGTAGAATAGACTGTCTGGATGGTTATAGGCTATTTTTTTTATCCCGGTAGGTTCATAACTACACCCGTGCGAAGCCGGGACGTGCCACTAGTATTATATAAACGCTTTTTCCACTTATTTTTCATTTAGGTATACCTTTGTTTTCTTGTAAAACACAAATCTATATGCTGTTATTCAAATGGCAAGATGGCGCTGGCAAGATGGCGCCACCGATTCGATATTCAAATGCTTAGCCTACTTTCACGAACTCAAGGGAGTGAACCTTCAGTGGAAAACTACAGTTTGCGCATGGAAACACTGAAAATTATCATTATGCAAAACACTCTATTCAAAGTTGGATTTAAAAGAAAATGGGGTGGGTGACGCATGTATTAAATGCGAAAGTGTGTGAGTATGGATGTACCTGTTTGTTTCTCTTTCACGCAAAAACTACAAAACCGATTGCGATGAAATGTGGAATAACGGTAGCTTAAGACCTGGAATAACACATAGGCTACTTTTCTAGGCCACCTAAAGGCCTCCGTCATGGCTTAACGACTTTGAAAGCCGGGACCGACAATGTTACGTGCCCTCCGAAGCACGAAAGCAGTTGTTAATGCCACTTGCGGTCACCCATCCAAGTAGTGACCGCTCAGAACGTTGTTTAAGTTTGACGATCTATCAAGAACGTCTTAGCAAGCTTCGTCACGAGCGCTTCAGGTATAGTCGACAAAGAAATTGGTTTACCACTTTTGATGACATCTCCCAGTAACATAATTATTCGCTAAGGATTACTGAATGACAGATTCTGACGTAGCAGGTCAATCTGTCAAGCGAAAATAGCCCTTGATATTTTGTACGTGCAAATGATATTCAGCCTTAGAGTGGTAAACCTATTTTCATTACTCATACACGGAAAGTACGCACGAAGTTGCCTGATTATAGGGTTCAAAGTAGCATTTTCTGTCCCTAGGGAAAACAAGTACTTTCCTGCCCTAGGGCAGGAAAGTAAATAACTGTCAAATGTCAACTTCATTTTTGACATTTCTTTTGTGGCATGTCGATGCATGATAAGTGTTCAAGTTCTTCTAACTCAATCAGATGCTAGATATTATGTCTCTCTTGCACGAATTTGTGCTTCTCTAGCACTAATTATATTTTATTTATTTATTTTATTTTATTTATTTAAATTTTTTCATCATCAAAAAAAACTACTGGTAGAATGCCTACTACTTTTATAGCCATTCTACCAGTCAGTATTTTTTTTTAAATCTGGAACGCAGCTATGCCATGCCATCGTTAGCTGCTTTTAGTCAATATTAAATTAGTCGATTTAAAAAAAAGGGAGACAGCTAATTTTCGTGTGTGAAATTTAAATTTTACATCAATTTTTTTGGTAATTTCCTCATATTCGTAATGAAAAGTAGAGTACATACCTCGGAAGAAAGGCCCTTCGATGCACTCGAACTATTATCCATATAAACCATCTCGTGCATCGGAATCTGTGCCTTTCTTCCTCGTGTAGTAATCTACTATTCTTTGTCGACTATACTAACTAAGAACAGTCATCTGGTTACCATAACACAAGCATTAAGTTGCTTAGCTTGGGACTAGACGACGCTGTGTGGAATGTCCAAAGATATTTATTTATTATTTATTTATTACCTTTATGTCAGATACCTCATCTCGTACATTGTTCTTTTTTCTTCGGGCTATTTTTGTGTCTGATTTGCGGCGCCTCGAGCGGCGTTTAGGTCTTGCCTGCAATTAAAATTGTCTAATCAATTGTCAATTGTCAAATCTAGCCAATCACGAGAAAGACAATTACTTTCGACGACCAATCACGTGCGATTATTTTTCTTCCTATTAGCTCGCTTCAAGAAATGAAGTATAGCTTATAAGACTGTCCAGTCCATTGTTAAGTGAGCCTTGAAGTCCTATAGAAATAAACACATTTTTCTTTCTTTCTTTCAATGGCAGCGGAAAGTCAACCTACTATAACCTTCGAAATTAAGACACTAGGGCGGTCATGATCACCCATCTATTTAGTATGAATGCTGAACTTTGCATGGTCAGTCTTAACATAGGTACCTAATGTTTGCAAAATGCAATCGGCCTTATAACTTTATTTTTAATTTACGAAAGTTTTTTTAATTTTATGGTTTTGTTTCGTATTCAAAATCATTCTTTAATATCCTTTGAAAGCTCCTCGGGGCTGGCTACAGAGAAACTATAAAATAAATTCTGCGTGGTCATTTTGCATTCGGTTTACTTAGCGATGTTATTTAATTCAATTCTATTTTTAAATGTTTCGAAATTTTTGAAACCAATACAATACCAATTTCATGAATTAGGACATGTCAATGACCTATAACAAAACCTGCGCTGATTTTCCTAAAAAAACAAAATTTTAAGGTCAACCAAAGCTTTCTACGGACTATACCTATCTAGAAAAATATTCAACCATCCTAAATCCGTTCAAAACTCACCACATTTATTGCAACGTGATAGAGTAGAAAATCATTTCACGACTGTAAAATAATGTTGCGTTCAAAAATCGAATACAAAATCCAAGGGTATAAAATTGGCGCGCATCGCTCCAACCTGCGCAGTGCTAGACGGCGCATATTCCCGCCAACACTCCTGTCAGACCAGTGTGGCCACTCTAAAAAATTCTTTTAAGAAAAATGAGTGCAGTCCTCATCATCCTGGTCGTTTTGCTAGCGGTGTATAAACTCTTTAAGAGGAAAACCGTGACCAAAAACTCAGGTAGGGTGCTTAAAACCGCACCGGGGCCTACTTCCCTCCCAATCATCGGTAATTTACACCTTTTGGGGAAACATGAGTCGCCTTTTCAGGCGTTTACGGAATTAGCAAAGGAGTATGGTAACATCTTTAGTTTGAAGTTGGGAGCGTCGAAGTGCGTAGTCGTCAACAATTTGGAGCTTATTCGGGAGGTTTTGAATCAGAATGGCAAGTTTTTTGGCGGGAGACCAGACTTTCTGCGGTTCCACAAGCTGTTCGCTGGTGATAGGAATAATTGTGAGTATTTTTAAACTTTTATCAAACTTTTTATCTCTTTACTTTTTATCAAAAAAAAATTTTTTTTTAACTTTTTACCCAATAAGCTATCTATGATTTTTCGTACCGCTTGTAGATAAGTATTTGGCATTACTTTCTTAAAAATAATCAAATATCTGCAAACAGTAAGCAAAACCAAAGATAGACGTGTTATTGATATTAGCTGCTAGGTATACTCGTATAATATCGATCCTAAGGTAGAACAGTGACGAAATGGTTTACAATTTTTAAGGAGCTTTTCTTCCACTTCGGGTATTTTGCTAAACTCAATTTTGATAAAAAATACAAAAAAAATACGTCAAATTCTACCAGATGAACGATATTTTTTTAGTTATTTAGTCTTTCGTGTTCTTTTTTTTATAAACTAAAATATTAAAAAGACTCTAGTATTTTAAAAATTTATATTTTGTTCATTATTGTTTTTTAAAGATAGAAATAATTTGGTAACCCTCTCCAAACTTATTTATTAACAATTCCAATTTTGAATACAAACTGATATAGGCAATTATGCCATAACTACCAAGATACCTGCTCTCCCATAGTTTTCAGTTGTGCAATCCATACAAAATGTAGCCTATGTCCTTTTCCAAAGTCTAATCTATCCTTGGATCAAATTTCATCAAAATCGGTCCAGTGATTTTGGCGTAACAGACTAATACTTTCGCATTATTAGTATTTAGAATTATTTAATCAAAAGTTGTATTATTTTTTGTTGTTAACAAATTTTTCATTCACATCTCAATTCATTCATTTTTACGTGACCTTTTTATAAACAATTATTTTTTCAAAATTCAGCAATTTTTGTAATTTCTTAGAAACAAGGTCACTTCTTACGTACATTATGACCTGTATTAAATACAACTCATCAACAAGTTTTTGAACTAGTATTTTTTAACCGACTTGATAAAATTTGAAGGTTCTATGTTACTATAGTATATATAGCCCGAATACTCAAACGCTAATAAAAGTAAGTGGTACTTATCTATTTCATTTGACTTGTCCATACAAATTTGTCAAAAATTTACTTCCTTAACAGTTAATACGGCATTAAATATTTAACTACTAGCTGCGCCCCGCGGTTTCACCCGCGTAAGTCCCGTTCCCGCGGGAATATCGGGATAAAAAGTGCCTATGTGTTAATCGGTCCAGCCGTTTTTGCGTGAAAGTATAACAAACATACTTACATTCTCACAAACTTTCAAATTTATAATAATTGTAGGATAGGATAGTAGGAAGTAGGAAGGATAGTAGGGTAGGATCGTTTGAGTATTTAGGCATAAGACGTTAGGTTTAAAACTTGACCATGACCTAGTTATTGCTAAGTTTGTTAGGTCTTAACTGAAACTCTAGATGCTACAGTCAACGGCTATTGCTCTGGCATTAACTTCACTTAATGCAAAAGCTTTAAGTGAAGTTAATCCAAAATAAAAATTTTGGATCGTTCGTTCGTATGAGCAAGTGGCCAACTCTTGTGACGGACTTTTTAGGCCGCCTAAAGAAAAGAGCCTAAATAAACATCTATCTAAATAAATCACAACTTTTAACCGTACCCCACGAAAACAAAGGTAGGTAGGTACTTTCTTTACGTATGTGTTTCTTATTGTTACTTTGTAAAGTAAAGTAAAGTAATTTAAATATTTATTGTAAAGTAAATTAATGAAACAGAGGGCTGATTGTGAACCGTTTTTTTGACGGAAACTGAAAGCAGTTTCAGTCAAATTTGACAGATTTCCTATAGAAAATCTGTCAAATTTGACGGAAACTGAAAGCAGGCATTGTCAAAAAAACGGTTCACAATCAGCCCTCAGTTCATGAAATTAAAAAAATAAAAGATATCATAAGATTTTCTTAATACTTAGGTACTATGCATAAGTTTTATTTTGTATGTGCCACAGCAGTAGCCATAGACTGTAGTCTCATATTCGTCTGGTAATTTTACTCATTAAAGTAACGAGTAAAATTATCTTGTTAATAAATAATTACCTGTCATCTGAGTGTTACCCAACTGAGTGACGAATGATTGTGTGAAAGGAGGGTTGTGTTTTCTAAAAGTTTCAAATTTTTTTCTCTGAAAAAATTTTAATTTCGTAAAAACCAAATTGCATTTTTAATTATTCCGAAGATCCTCTTCAGATCCTCAATTTTGGGGACTACTTTTAAGTATAAATACTTAAACTTTAATAATTGCAATTGTTTTAAACGCTCTCACATATTTAAGTAGTGTGTCAATGTTTAGGTATAGGTAGAAAATTAAACCGATTTAGTTAAAAAAAATTAAAAAAAGTAATAATTTTAAAATTAAACTAAAAAAAATCGATTTAGTTAATAATTTGAATAAACAATAAATATGTTTACGACTGTATTCTAAGGAGCAGTAGACATTTCTTTCAGAACTTTTGATTCTTTCTATTGACTATTGACGGGAAAATCTAAGAACTACAAAAATCTAGTGTATCAACATAACCTCCTCCTCTTTTGAAGTCAGCTTAAAAGTTTAGTAATTAAATGTAAGTAAGTAGGTAAGTAGTATTCAAGTAATATGACACTTCAATGTTTAGATTTTTAGTTCCGAGTTTCCGACATGCGTTAAATATTTCGTAATTTGATACGAAATTAGGACAAAGACATAGTACTAGACATTTTGGCTAGTTTATTTTAGCTGAGGCAGTTTTTGTAAATGTGTTGGTTTCTTTGTTTCTCATTTAGAAGGTTGTGGGCTCGAATTCCCGGTCACAGTTGATTTTGTGTTAAAGAAAATTTAGTAGATAGATTCTTATTAAATTATGAATTAAATCATAGTGAGTAAAAAGTAAAACTCGTTCAAACACATCTGAATATCATAGAAGTGTGATCTTTCAAACACAATTTTTTTTTAATTAAAATCTGTACATTATTGGTGAATTAATCGGAACAAACAAAAAAAAGTAATTTATCGATTAGGTATGCAATTGGGGGACCGATTATGAAAATTTTTTCTTGTTTGAAAGTACAAGTGACAAAAAATTTTTTGTTAGTTATTGTAAAACTGATAATACTTACCTACCTCTTTATCTACGTGTTTGTAAGATATTAATGATTTACGCTCTGATTGTATGTCTTGTATTATTCAAAGATTTTCAATTTCTATGGTGTTTCTTTGTTGTTTATCCAAAGCTCATTGTAGCGTGCTAAGCAAAAAGCACGTTTTCTCAAATCAAAACTTAGGAATATTTTTAGTTTACACAGTGTCTATTCAGATGCCAAAACTAAAACGAAACTAACCAAAGATGTTGCCGTCCTTTTCATAGCGATCGAAATGAACAGGATGGCACCATCTTTAATTAGTAAGTTTTGGCGGTTTACTAATCCTACGACTTTGGTCTGAAACGATCGCTTGTTCATCGACACAGGTTCGAATCCTACCGGAACTGTTAAACCACACACAATAAAATAAATGACTACATTTACCTATTATAGCTGGCAACTCAAATTCATTTTCCCTTGTCCCCAGCTTTGGCGCTCTGTGATTGGTCAACACTCCAAACCCGGCGTCGCAACCTGGCCCGCCGTCATTGCGGTCCCAAACAGCACACAGACAACTTCACTCGCATCGGATCCGTCGCCACATTCGAAGCTATCGAGCTCGTGCAAACCCTGAAGGAGAGAGTGAGAGGCACTGATGGTGCTATCGCAGTCAAACCCTTCCTAATGTCTTCTGCCATGAACATGTTCTCCCACTACATGTGCAGTGTTCGATTCGATCCAGAACAAGACGCACAGTTCAAAACCATAGTCGAACACTTTGATGAGATCTTTTGGGAGATCAACCAAGGTTACGCCGTAGATTTCCTACCTTGGCTATCGCCGTTTTACAGCAAACACATGGAAAAACTCTCTCAATGGTCAACAGACATTCGCTCTTTCATTCTATCTCGTATCGTTGAACAGAGAGAGCATGATTTAGATGTTGATGCGCCTGAAAAAGACTTCCTCGATGGTCTGCTAAGAGTTCTACACGACGATCCAACTGTTGACAGAAACACCATCATCTTTATGCTGGAAGATTTCCTTGGAGGGCATTCGTCTGTTGGCAACTTGGTCATGCTATGTCTCACAGCTGTAGCTAGGGATCCAGAGGTAGGTAGGAGAATCCGGAGCGAGATAGAAGCAGCAACAAAGGGAAAGCGTGCTATCTCCCTCACTGACAGAAGCAATCTGCCCTACACAGAAGCGACTGTCCTAGAATGTCTCAGATACTCCTCATCGCCGATCGTTCCTCACGTAGCGACAGAGAACGCTGCAGTATCTGGATTCGGAATCGAGAAAGGTACTATAGTCTTCATAAATAACTACGAGTTGAACATGTCTGAGCAGTATTGGAGTGAACCGGAGAAATTCGATCCAAGCAGATTTCTGGAGAAGAATAAAGTTCGTACGCGGAGAAATTCGCAATGTGATTCTGGTCTGGAATCTGATGGCGAGAAAAATGGACCTAGCACTAAAATTTCTGAGGCAGAAAGAGAAGTTTTGACTGTTAGAAGAAACATCCCTCATTTTCTACCGTTCAGTATAGGAAAGCGGACTTGTATAGGGCAAACTTTGGTTACGACAATGAGCTTTGTTATGTTCGCGAACTTGATGCAAGAGTTTGAGGTTAGGGCTGAGAATGAGAAGGATTTGAGGCAGAAGCCCGCTTGCGTGGCGCTTCCGAAAGACACATACAGTTTGCATTTGGTACAGAGAAAATAAGACATTTTCTTTAGATAGTACTCGCGGTGTGCGGACTTTTTAGTCTTTTAGATCTTTTACTCGTAGATTTAGTTTCTTAAATTGACTTGTAGTTTTTTTGAGTAGATAGTTGTTCTTAAAACTATGTTTTTACTTCCTACTAGGATTTTATTTAATTGACTTTTTCATTAAAAATATTTAATTTTTAATGAATTGATGCTTTTTTCTTAGTTTTTTAGTAAGTACTTACTATTTTTTTTTACTAAATTTAAGAATTCGTAGGATTGGCAATAAATTTTTATTTTAATAGGAGTCTAAGTCTAAATTTTATTTTTTGTAGGTGACTTGTCTTTTTTTTCTTTTTTCCAAAGTCGCACATCGCTTGTAGAGGTTAGCGCTCAAAACTATTTATTTTCTCATTAAATCAAATAAGTTATTTTAAAATGAATTCAACAAAGAAATTGAGACTGTTTAAAGTTATTAGTTAATCATAAAAAACTATAATTATTTTTGAGTACCAATGTAAACATGTTTTGTCTTTATTTTCTGTCTCTTTCTCTCTCGTAGTACTAAAAGCATTTATAATGCATTTATTTTAGAGAAATCCAAAGTTCCTTACTATAAGAAAAGTCCAAGGTTTTTTAATGTCTATGGCTGTTTGTGAAGAGACCAAAGAAATGTAAACAAAAATAAAAAAAACAGTTTTCACTTTTCAAAAAAATTTATACTATTAATTAAAAAATAAAACAAAGGTTATAAATATACAAATATTGGTTTTTCAATCAATTAATTTAATTTTTTTGTTTTTATCATACATTTTTATTTGAATTTTTTGTATATTTGTGTATTTCTTTGGTCTTTGTGTGAGTGTGTCATTTTTTTGAAATAGAAATTTGAAAAATTGTATTCAGACTTAGAATTTGTTCGGGTAGAATGTCAATTTATAATCTAAGGGGCGTTTTCAATACCATTAATGGTTTAGTAATATTTTAAACCTCCATTAGTTGGACTAACGCATTTTATATAAGTTTTAATTTTAAACCATTGTGGGTGGCAACCCTGGCTTTAAAATCACTCAACAATTTTAGGAATTTTCAAAGTCATTATTTCTATTGTATAACTGTTTAAAATTTAAAATACAAATAAATTTCTTGTTCTAATTTTAAATTTAATTTCTTCTAATATTGTTAAATGTTTTTAAATTGAAGGAAACATTGATGAGTGATTTTTCCCGCCATTTTTCTTGTTGTTTTTCCAACATGGCTGACACGGCATATCCCTTGACTTAATAATTTAGTTATAAGTAGTTAGAAATAAATTGTGACCTGTAGATGTTTTTTTATAGAATCTGAAATTATAGTTCGTAATTTGCAATTTAATTGGTGTTTTCTTTTTATTACTTATTCCTATCTATATAGAATAATCTAGTTTTTTTTCTCACTGAAGCTTGACTATTTAGATTGTTAAGGGATCACTTTAAAAAAAAGCTAGGCCCAGACCACCAGGTTCTTGCCTGATTCTTACCCTGGTGTAGGGAGTTGCGTTGGAACAGGCAATAGAGTCACCTAGCTTATAAGACTGTACATTTTTAAGTGATCCTTGAGGTCCTACAGAAATAAATACTTTTTTCTTTCTTTCTTTCCCTACCATCAATTTTCGTTTTCGAGTGATTAACCTACTGCCAGTCTTAATCAATTAATCTATCTCTGGTTTTGCTTACTGTCGGTAGATATTTGACACATTTTGTATGGAGTAATGGCAAATATTTACCCACAGTAAGCAAAACCAGAGATAGATAGGTTATGGAGACTTGGTGATAGTTAACAATCTATAGATAGGTAGGTATCTAGGTATATCTATAGGTACTCATATTATAAAGAGCTAATGTTGGTTTGTTTGTTTGACGGAGGTAATCTCCCAAACTACTGGGCCGAATACGTTCATTTTCAAAAAGTTAGTTTTACCACAGATTAGTGGTTTTACCTATAAAACTTACTTTTGTCATGTTGGTTTTGAAAAACCAAACTATAGTAGACTAGCAGCACGTCCCGGCTTCGCACGGGTGTACTAATGAAGCTACCGGGATTAAATATAGCCTATAACCACCCGGACAGTCATATATTCACACCCGTGAAAGAATTTTTGGAATCGGTTTAAGTTTCAGAGATTATCTCCGTCAAACAAACAAACAAACAAATTTTACCTCTTTATAATATTATATTGGACACACTGGACCGCACTGGCTCTTAGTAGAGACGAGTGGAAGGAAGGAAGGGAGGCCTTTGCCCTGCAGTGGGACGCTACAGGCTCGTAATAATAATAATAATAATAATATAATATTATAGTACTTACTTATAGAACATATATACATAGTATAGACTAGTATAGATATATACAGATAATATATAGATAGTATAGACTAGTATAGATATATACGAGAACAACGTCAGGAGGCAATCTTTGCCTACACTTAAGTAGCGGACACTGCACCTAGTAGTGCCACAGGTAGTGCCTGTCATTGTTGAGATGGAATAGGCTTGTAGCACCTAAACCACCCTCTCAGCTGTCGGCCATATCCACAGGAAAGACATTGGTCAATACGTGTGGGGCTGACTAGCCGCGGGTTTCCTCACGATTTTTTCTCACCGTTTTGTTAGACTGTTTTATGTATGGTTCGCCGATTATTCCAGAACATAATGTAGGTACCTACTGGAATAATCTCCTCCTTTTTGAAGTCAGTTAAAATTAAAATAAATGTAAGTACTTACCTATATTTATTATTACATAAAACAAAATTTAAATCTACTCGCAAAGGTAAATATTTTTTACTAACGCCATCTATCACCGAGTAGCAGAACTAAAATGAAATCATAAATCTAAAAACATCGCTATTTTCTAAACAAAGCTTACGTGGTCGCTTTTTGCATCGCGTTATTACAATAAATTGAATTTCATATCACACGGATAATGTTTAATGCAAGGAAACCGCTGTATATAATGAATAATACGATATGTTATACTTCTCTGCCCTCTGCAAAGACGATAGTGGGTCGTTATATATTTAGGGATTTAATTTCATATCAAATTAAAAACATCTTTACTAATGATTTTTAGGTGTCGTAGTTTTCCATCAAAGTTTACCAGCAGGCATTGCCAAGTAGCAGCAATTGTAATTATTTACCAAAACAGCCAATGATTTATCATAAAAAAATGATATTGGATTGAACTTCAACGTGACTAATATACTAATATAACCTACCTACCTAGGTACTATTCGCTATCAATATTGTTTCAAAAGGAATTTCACAACGTTAAGTAAGAATCTTGAAAAAAATCGGCGAATAATTAGAACAAGATGAAGCTCACTTTCATTTCAGAGCTGTGAAAAATCTTTTCCGAAAATATAGGCAAATAAAATAAGTTTCAATTTAATAAAACACGAAACACCTGACTAGGAACTCTGGTTGTAAATAAAAAAATGCAGTCTTATCATACTATCTACTCGTTTTATAAGTAGAAACGCAGATAGATATAGGTACAGTCAAATTTATAAATCTTGTTTTTGTGTCGGGGTCGGGGGTCAAAATTCAGACTGCGTTATACCCGTGGCGCCATCTATGAAAGCTTAAGTTGAACTAAAGTTATTTTACTCTGATATTGAGGTAGGTCAGATAAATTATTTATGCGCATAAAAAGACAAGGTTACGCCCGTTTTCTGATCGTTCAAGTTTTTCATTCACAATTTCACATTTAATTCAATATTTTTTGTAAATATTGTCGGTCTAGACAGCATGTGATTCAATAATTTATGTTTTGACGTAGGTCTGCTACGAAATGTGTTTTCTTTTGTCTTTTTCTACGAAAGGTATAATTAGACTTTGTACGGGTATACTGATGAGTCCCGGTATTTTACCGGGATAAAATAAGCCTATGTTCATTTGGAAAGTCCAGACCTACATTATCGATGAAATTATTTTTGAAATCGGCCAAGCAGTTTCGGAGATTGTCCTTTTTCGATCCGAAGGTCGTCGGCGAATTTTGGGTTAATTAAGATTTTTTGATTTCTGTCCATAAGTTTGCATTTTTAATGTTGCCAAGTTATTTGTCATTTTCATACCTACCTATTTTAAAATTCGCATTCTACTTACCTATTATTTACCTAGGTATGTATGTCTAAGTTATTTTATTCGTAACAAATTATTGTAACGTTGCACATCGAAACGGATAAATGTATAAACTTGTACCTATCATGTAAGACCTACCCTTGTACAACAGTTGTGCAATAAAATATTTCTGATTCTGATTCTGATTCTGACATGAATCGAAAGCCCCTTTGTAAAATCTTTGAGCAAACTGCTGTCATGCAAAACCTAAAACAGTAGGGGCTGTGGCGAAATTATAATGGATGTTCAATTAAAAATTGTTATTAACTCAATTGAGTTTTAGCCCAAACACATCTCTTTTTGATTAAATTAAATTCCTCTTTTGTTTGAAATTATTTTACTTTCTTCAAATTGATGAATATTTATTGACTTAATGATTTTAAAATATGTAAGTACCTACCTACCTATAAGTCCAACCAAAATTGGGTTGGTAAAGTATTGGTAAAAATGTTTAGGATAAAATAGGTACACCTACCTACATCAAAAGTTGTGTCGGTATGGGTTTGTATATACATATTAGATATATCCTACAATCATTTTTCACGTGTCTCATGGCCAGTCTCATTACGTCAAAACTATAAAAAATAGTTTTCGTGAATTTTCCTCATGGTAAAGTAAAAAACTGATGTAAATTTTCAAGTTTCTTAGAAATTTCGTAGTTCATCGTTGGGACGTCATTGTTTGACTGTGGTACGTTAGATTTTGGCAAAATTTCAAGTTATTTAGTAGGGAATCAAGTCTAACATTTGATGTCCAGATTGAAACTGTATTTCACTGGCCTGTCTCAGCTCACGGATAAAAAATATAGTCTATGTTGATTGCGAAAGTCTGTTTTTATTTTTACTCTATTCAATGTCAATGAAAAAATACATACCTGTAGGTAGGTAGTGAAACATAGACCTTCTTTTTTTTAAAGTCGGTTAAAGAGATAGCAACAGATTTGATAGCCAGCACCATATAAAAATAATAATAAACTAGCTGCGTCCCGCGGTTTCACCTGCGTAAGTCCCGTCCCCGCGGGAATATCGGGATAAAAAGTAGCCTATGTCACTCTCCATCCCTTCGACTATCACCACTTAAAAAATCACGTCTATTCGTCGCTTCTTTTGCCGTGAAAGACGGACAAACAGACAGACAGACAGGCACACACACTTTCCCTTGTATTATATGTAAGGTTTCATAAATTTAATGTAGTAATTTAGATACTGTTTGTAAAATATTTAGTCCGGATTGACCGGAAGTGATTCAAAATATAGCTTATAGTATGTTTAATTGTTTATGTTTGTGAAAATATGAATAATGGCGTTATTAATCTTGCTTACTATTTTACACTGTATTAATAGAAGATATTTAGTTGTTTTATATTCTGTATATTTCTCAAAGTCACTAAACGAATGCCGTCACGGCACGACACCGCCGCCATCTTGTTGTTTACGAAAAAGCGGGTTATAAAAGTAGTGGGGGCAGTCGTGCCGGGATCATTCGTTGTCTGACTGCCGAGCTGGAAGCTTCACTTAACTAGGGTAAGTGCATACCTACTTGGACTGTAACAAAATATAGGTACTTAGATTTATAGACATTGTTAGATGTTAGATGTTAGATAGATAGATGTTAGATGTTAGATTAGATGGTTAGATTTATAGACATGGATAGATAGACAGATTATAGTTATAGATAGATTGTAACAATGGCAATGAAAATGTAGAAACGTGCAAATAAAAGATTATTGTGACATTTTAAAGTGTTGTCCCTTATAAGTCAGAAGTGACAAGACCACGTGCTTGTAGGCCTTTATCATATTTTCTTGTTCAAAAAGTACAAATATTGCAATAATAATCCAGATAAATATAGAGTTTAACGAATCCAATGGCCTAATTTACAAAATAATAAGTGATCACAATGATTTAAACTGATTAAGTATAATGGTTTTCTTTTACTAGAAATCAAGGTACCCTCATTGAATATTTATTTCCTTTAATTACTAAAAATCTGTTTTCCTATGATATGAATGTCAATTCATATGAAGGGGTACTAGTATGGGGTCTACGGGGAAGTGAAATATCATTATTTTTGAGCTACGACGCACCGTTTTCGAGATAATCGACATGAACCGTTTTAACTCTGTGTTTTTTTTATCTGTTTTCGAGATGCTCCTTAATCGTCACGTTCACGTCGATTAAGGACGCCTGATGGCATCGTGGCGGCGGCGTCGTAGAAGTCGAAGTCGAAGTCGAAGTCAACACGCTCGCCACCGCGAGCCAAGTCGTCGCAGCGTTCGAGAGCTGAGCCACAGTCCAGCACGCTTACGAAGCGATGGGCGCGCACCCAGCCACGTTCCGGTCCACCCAGCCAGCGAGCCGTATCGGGGACATCGAAGCAACGAGCACCCTTGGCGCGACGTCGAGACGACAGCCAACGAGGGAGCAGCGTCGCGCAGCACTCACGACAAACAAGGTCACGTAGTTTTTTATTTTCGACGACCTCTGTGGCGCAGTGGGCGAACGCCCGGCTGAGACGCGGAGGTTGCGGGTTCGATTCCCGCTACGGGACAAATGTTTGTATGTTCTGCAGATATTTGTTTCGTGGGTGCTTTCTATCTATAGTATGTAGATTTGTATACACAAAAAAAAAAAAAACAAAAGAAGTTACAAAGTATGGGTATCTGATCTATTTGAGGTTTTGGCTCATTTGATGCATCTTTTAATGCTTTAAAAGTAAGCCTAGTTCCGACAGGATAAAGTCAGCGAGTTTTGTTTTAAAAACATCAAATGAGCCAACACTTTTTATTTCAGCGGGTAGTTTGTTGTACAGCTGAGCGCCATCAGAGACAATAGCAGTTTTGCCGTAGTTAGTGCGAGTCTTGGGTAGGTCGAGAAAACTTCCTTTGCGGCACGTGGATCGTGTTCGCATTGCTAACTGCTTGATTTTAGTGAAGGCTAATCAGAATAATCAATTTATTGGTAAATTCCGGTTTACGAGTCATATTATTAGGTACAAGTATAATAAAAAAATAACAGTCATGTTGATTTAAATAATTTTATGGTACATATAATTAAGTATGTATCTACATGTCACTGGATTTTACAGACAAAATCCTCAACACGATAGAACGCTTGCTCGATGAGCCACGATTTTAATTTATTTCGTTGCCTAGCCTAGCACACAACTTTTCTATGTGACTGCCCCTAAGCCACGGTCGATCACAAACCCTAGCAGAGTGATGGATTTTACTTGATCCACAGGAGTCTTGTCTATGCATACATTTAGACTTTTGTGTGCCTACCCGAGATAGAGAAGTGAATGAAATGCGTTTGTTTAGTTTGAGCAAAAGTCCATTCCACTTAAACCACCGTGCTATTTGGTTGGCGACCTCATTCAGTCGCTGCTCGAGTTGTTCCAGTTAGTATGGATTGATTTGTGGAGGATTTTTTCTAACAAGAATACAGTACTGTAATTATATAATTGTTTGATGTTCATCAGTTTAGTTTCTTGGTAAATTGTTTTTGACGAAGTTAATTAGGGTAATTAAATAGTATTTTAATAATTTTGTTTTGGATAATTTGGAGCTTACTCAGTGTGGTTTTAGTGGGGCTACCCCGAATTTCCACTAGATAGAGTAGATGTGAGTTGACAAGTGAGTTATAAATCATGTAGCGTATTTGCCATGGAACACATCAGACAATGTTTCGCAGTGATCCAGCAAGTGATGAAAGTTTGGATGTGATGTGTTCGATTTGTGTGTTCCATGTCAAATGGCTGTCCATACGTAAACCAAGATATACTTCAGTGTGTTTTTCTTGGGCTACATTATCGATAGTCGGGTGAATATATGGTGGGCTTATTTTATTTTTGATGGGAATATGATATAGCATGTCTTAGTGGTGTTAATTGTCAAGAGATTGTGTTGAAACCAGTCAAACAACGTATTGAGATCTTTTGAGCTAACGCAGTTACATGATGTAACTTACATCTTGTATTGAGGGTCCAAAGTAAAACAGACAAGTATCATTCGCGCACAGGGTTATCTGACCAGATAGGCCTATTTTATTTATGTTATTAATGAAATGAAATGAAATGAAATTTATTTATTGAGCAGCTTAAACATACACATCAAGTAAATTAGGTACTAACTAAAATCTATAATTATTATAGATGCATATCTAGGACATGGTGTCATGTTGAAACCATGGTGATTTGTGAGAGTACTTAGGTATTACTTGCATAGTATGGGTTGTTTGGACTAATTAGGAGCTAGTACCTAACAATGGATTATAAGTCGAGGGATAGGAAGCTGCTTACTAGAGTTACAAATTATAATTATGAGCCCTAGGCCTCACACTAGGAATACCTGTGTCGTGAGGTCTAGTACCCGCCCTTGTGCAGTAAAATATAACATGCACGGTATAATAAATAATATTATAATGAATAAGTAGGTAGGTACTTACTTAATGAAATAAAATAATTGGTGGATGAAAAGGTGATTTTGAATAAGAGTGATTCTGATAGCCTCAGAAGGATGGCTAGGTAAATTGAAAAACAAAAGCTATTAAAAGTAGTGTTCAATGTAAATCAAGAATAGCAATGGGAATAATATAGAACCTCGTGGGACTCCGCAGGTTATAGGCATAGACTTGCTCTGAGCATTATTGATTTTAACTATTGATTCTATCTACTTGTAGTCTGTTTGATAGGTATGACTCAAACATCTTTAGGGCAGTTCCAGTTACACCTATGCATTCCAATTTCTTGATCAGTAATTTGTGGCTAACCGTATCGAATGCTTTCTTCAGATCTATAAATATACCTAGAGCAATGTTTTTGTTATCTATATTTGTTTTGATTCTAGTGACTAGGTCAATTGCCGCAGCTAGTGTGTTACTTTTGGGCCTGAATTCGTATTGTTCTTTGCAAATGAAGTTTATTCGGTTTAAATATCTTTCTAACCGTATTTGAAGTATTTTTCTAAAATTTTGGAAAGCATAGGTAGTACTGAAATAGGTTGGTAATTGCCAAGATCTGTTTTCGGTCCTGATTTGTGTATAGGAGACATTTTGGCAATCTTAAGTGTATCAGGGAATGTGCCATCAAGCAGAAAGCAATTGGAAAGCTGATGTAATATAAGGTTTTTATACATTTTGTGCTTTTAGTATTAATGCCATCAATGCCAGAGCTAGACAAATTCTAAGTCAATCAAGTCCAGATTCTTTATAATGTTATTAATTTCACAAGATATACAGGGATCGAAGGAAGTTAATTTGTTATCGAGAATAGTTGTTGGGAGTGCTTTTATGAAGTTGTTGTGGTAATATTTAGGTATTTGAACAGCCAGATGGGGGCCAATAGTGGAGAAATATTCATTAAACATTTCACAGATATCGTTTATTAGTAATTTGTTTAGAATTAACTATTAGTTTTGGTGGATACATGTTTCTTTAATTTTGTTATTTGTCAGATTGTTGATAATTTTCCACATTTTTGGGTTTGTTAGTAGTACTTATGAATTCTTTGTAGTAGTAATTATCTTTCGTATTCTGAATAAGTTTTGCAGTGTGGTCTCTTTTTGCTTTAAAGTCTGTTAAGAGAGTTTCATTTTCCGGTTCCTTCTTTGATTCTATCCAGAATTTATTACACAAGCATTAAGTTGCTTAGCTTGGGACTAGATGACGCTGTGTGAAATGTCCAAGGACATTTATTATTATTTATTTATTTTCGTCTAAAGATGTGGCAAAATTGCTAAGGCACTTGTCACACCGGCAACAAGTAACGAGTAGAGCTAGAACTAGAAACGAGTTAGCGAGAAGCGAGGAGCGAGTGCGTAGTTAGAAAGAAAGAAAGAAACAAAGAAAGATATTTATTTCCGATCACCATTATGAACTAATACAGTAACAAGTAGATCGGACTTCCTGTTAAGAGGTGACAATGGTACAAACTCTTAAATTGCTAAAATTAACCTTAAATAAAAATAATAGAAATAGAGAAATAGAGAGGTGAGGAGAGTAGGATATTATTGTAGAGCTTTCCGCTATGCCAACCAGGGTTAGTTCCGTTATTTGTATAGCTCGGATATAAGCGAGTGTCCGAGTGAGGCGGGCGATTACTCGCATCACTCGCTAGCGGCAGTCAAGCACTGTAGAGAGATGACCACTGGTTGTTCTCTCGGCGTGAGTTCTAATCGTTTGGCGAGTATCGCCGAACGAGTGTTATCTTAATAGCTCTTGTCGTTCAGCGACAAACTAGTGAAGAGAGTGCTCGCCGGCAGTGTGAACAGTCAGCGATCAACTATTTGTATATGCACCCCTTTTTGTTCACACGGAAAGTATTATCTATTGTACGTTTCTTGAGCGAGAAAATAGCCGATAGTTAGTCGTTTACTCGCAGTTGGTGAGACGACTGCCTAAAAACAGTGAGCCAATAAAAAAAAACTATTTCTACGATTGATTGATGTTTATTCAGGATTTTCAACAAATCATATAGTTGTACTTTAAAAGTTGTTTTTGTTGTTGTTGCAGATTGATTACCATGGACTGACCCTCCAAGATGCTAGAGATGAACATGGGCGAATTCCAGGACCGATAGTGATGATCGGTTGATTGACCTGGTTTCGCCAGCGCGTCGAAGGCTATGAGGAAGGGGACGAGTCCTAGTAATACAATCAGAAAAATCTCTTAACGAGATAACACAAGTGATGCCAGAACTGAGGCTTGGTTGGTGAATTTAGCTTCCCTATATTAGAGAGATCCAGAGGATGTGATACGTAATGAGACGTAGATATTCATTCTAGGATGTACTACGTAATGAGACGTAGAGATCCAGAGGATGTGATACGTAATGAGACGTAGATATTCATTCTAGGATGTACTACGTAATGAGACGTAGAGATCCAGAGGATGTGATACGTAGTGAGACGTAGAGATTCATTCAGAAGATGTATTACATAGTGAGACATAGAGAGATTCAGAGGATGTATTACGTAGTGAGACTTAGACAGATTCAGAGGATGTATTATGTGGTGAGCCGTAGAAAGATTCAGATGAGGTATTACGCAGTGAGACGTAAGAGTTGATTGTCATGACTTGACTCTGACTTCATAGTGAAAACTACTATAGGCCGAATGTAAGGTTTCGTAATTTATTAGGTTTTCAACAGAAACATGCATGGGGACATGCATATTATCAGAATGGCCGAATGTAAGGTTTCATAAATTTAATGTAGTAATTTAGATACTGTTTGTAAAATATTTAGTCCGGATTGACCGGAAGTGATTCAAAATATAGCTTATAGTATGTTTAATTGTTTATGTTTGTGAAAATATGAATAATGGCGTTATTAATCTTGCTTACTATTTTACACTGTATTAATAGAAGATATTTAGTTGTTTTATATTCTGTATATTTCTCAAAGTCACTAAACGAATGCCGTCACGGCACGACACCGCCGCCATCTTGTTGTTTACGAAAAAGCGGGTTATAAAAGTAGTGGGGGCAGTCGTGCCGGGATCATTCGTTGTCTGACTGCCGAGCTGGAAGCTTCACTTAACTAGGGTAAGTGCATACCTACTTGGACTGTAACAAAATATAGGTACTTAGATTTATAGACATTGTTAGATGTTAGATGTTAGATAGATAGATGTTAGATGTTAGATTAGATGGTTAGATTTATAGACATGGATAGATAGACAGATTATAGTTATAGATAGATTGTAACAATGGCAATGAAAATGTAGAAACGTGCAAATAAAAGATTATTGTGACATTTTAAAGTGTTGTCCCTTATATATATTACTATGGATGGACCATACATCCATACATTAACTTTCGCATTTATAATATTAGTAGGATCATGGGTAGGTAAATGTAAGCTGAACAGATAGACTGGTGGCATTATACACTATTTTGGTACGTGTCATAAAAACCAGATGTTTGGTTTTACAGTTACTAAGAAACCTCATAATGTTAGACTCATATTCTGTGGTTTGATAATATTTACATCTTAACAAATTATGAAATCCTAAGTCGATATCGTCTTCTAAATACCGAGTTTAGGTAAGTTACATACATCTTTACCAGATGATTACAGCGTCAGGAGGCAATCTTCGCCTACACACGGGACACTGTAGCTCCTTGTACATTGTTGAGATGGAATAGGCTTGCAGCTAAACCATCCTCTCAGCTTAGCGATATCCACAGGAAAGACAATGGTCAATACGTGTGGGGCTGACTAGCCGCGGGTTTCCTCACGATGTTTTCCTTCACCGTTTATAGCTCGTATACCTATACCTACAGATAAGAAGCATAGGTACACCCGCATCAAAGTTATTTATAATCTAGTGTCATGGTTTAATTTAGGGCCCCCGCAGACGGCCGACTTTTTGTAGGTGGAAAAATCGGTCGAAAAAGCGACCTACTTTTCCACCTACAAAAAGTCGGCCGTCTGCGGGGGCCCTAAGACGTAAAATGTGTCATGGCGGCGAAACACCGTGGTGAAACACATCCGTAATACGAAACTTCTTTTGATCTAGTTAATATTATGTATGCTTAAATCTTTAAAACTACTCAACGGAGTTTGATGCGGTTTTTTTTAATAGATAGAGTGATTCAAGAGGTAGGTTAATATGTTGTCATTGGAATCGTGCGAAGCCAGGGCGGGTCGCTAGTCGTTGATAAAATGTTTTATACTTAATGGGTCTGCAAATATTTGTCGCGAGTCTGGGTGTTTTTTTTTGATGTCTGGTGGGTTATAATAAAAATGTAGGTGGGTAACGCCCGGTTGCTATAACCAACTTACGGATGGCCGTAGGACTTTCGCCATAGCAACGTTGTTATCTGTCAAAAAGTTTCAAAACAAAGTTGTTAAAGTGATGGACCTACGGACATCCGTACGTTGATTATAGATATGTGCATATCCTAAACGGATTTAAATTAAATTCGGTACCAGGATAGCTTAAATACTGGATTAAGATAAAGGCTATTTTTGATCCCGATATTCCCACGGGAAACTATTTACGCGTGTAACACCGCGGGGCGCGGCTAGTATTGTAATAAATTTGAAATATGGTAAATTAAAATAATATTAGTTTACAATACGATAAGTAATATTATTAGTAGTAAATTAAATTTACAAACAAAATTATTGGCAGAGAGCCAAATGGATTATCTCATTCTCGCCGTTTCGTGATACGGTCCGACTGTCGTTTCTAGAAAAGGAGTAAGAGGTACTGTAGGGACCAATAAACGAAATTTAAAATTAGTAAATCTGCATCGGTTGAGTAGTTTCGGAGATTACCTCCGTCAAGAAGGTAATCTCATATCAACCGAATTCATAAATTCTTTCACGGGTGTGTAGAATGGACTGTCCGAGAGGTTATAGGCTATATTTTATCCCGGTCGCTTCATTAGTACACTCAGGACGCCACCCGAAGCCGGGACGTGCTGCTAGTATAAGAAAAAAAGGAAATTAATAAACATACTAAAATCAATCAGACAGAAGTAAATCATAAATTATTTTTGTAAGTAGGTACTTACTGTAAATACTTTTATTGTATGCTATTACCTGTTGGACTGTAGCCAGCAACGGTAAATACAATCTACTGATATTCGACCATTTTCCTTGTGCGAGATAAATGCAATGGTTTTAATGTATTTAGGAACGCGTTACGGTTTGGTGATTCATCATTATTTTTTTTCTTATTGGGAAAAACCAACAATTATGTTTAAAAATAAAGGATGTTTGGCTTATGGCCTAGGTAGTAGATACAACTAGTAATTAGTAAAAACTTATTATAAACATAATCCTCAACTCTTCGCATAGAATTAAAACATTCACACATTTTATTTAGTCTTTTGTCCAACTATCTCACATCGATTGAATAAAACTGCTCTAAAATATAATATTTGTTATTTAATAGAATTAAATACCTAACTACTTTCTCAGTACCTATGGTAGGTAGGTAAGGTACCTAGCGGTCTTGTAGGTACTATTTAGGTATATTATAATTGTTAGTTTAAAATAACTTTGCTACACAGTTTAAACTTTTGCAGGTGTCAACTTCCCATTGTTTGTATTAAAAATTGTTCTTTTGTTCCAAATAAATGATTTTTGATTTTGATTTTTTTTTTATTTTTGAACTTGCTCTTTATTCAATCTTAATAATTTGCGTTCGTCAAAATTTTGTTGTATTATTCGTTTCCATTTTCTGACCCAAAAATGTTGCAAACAAATTATTTGAAATATCTCTATAACATTTTTAATTTTGTTTCCTAACAATTACGACTAACATGTAACACCATAATCTAGAGCAGATCTTTTATCACGTGTGACGTCACGCTCCGCCAATCTAACCTACATATACCGCGTTTTAGTTCTCCATAGAGAAAACTGTCATTGTGTTGTGTACTGCCTACCCAGTTCAGTTCGTTTCGCGTGTTTGTGTGAGATAAACGTGTTTTAGGTAAGCATTTTTGTTTATCTTTTTCGTTTATGGCCGGCTCCTATAACTTAGTAAGCTCACAGATTACCTTGGTAAGCTACAGGAAAAGGAAGTTTTTAGTTTTCCTATCCAATTTTAGTTTAGGTTTTAAAAAAAAACCCTTTGTTTAGATAAATTTGCTTTATGTTATGAGTGGTTGTGATTGCCTAGACATTATTAGACCTAGAAAAGATAAATAAATCCTACTTCCTACTATCCTACTATCTTATCCTGTCCTACTATCCTATTCTAATCCTATCCTACTTCCTTCTTCTTCTTCTTTCCGTGCCTCTCCATTATTGAAGGTTGGCAGTCAGCTTCTTAAACTCCTCCTTGTTCAGCGCAAGTCGAAAGAGCTGCTCCACAGTTTTTATCCCCGTCCACTCCCGGATGTTCCGGAGCCACGACATCTTACGTCTTCCGACCTTGCGCTTCCCCGGTACCTTGCCCATCATGATGGTCTGTAAGAGGTGGTATCGGCCATGCCGCAGTACATGTCCGAGGTAGGCGTCCTTTCGCTGTTTAATGGTCCAGATAAGTTCCAATTTTTTCCCCATACGGTCTAAAACCTCTACATTTGTAATCCTATCCGTCCAACTGATGCGAAGCATGCGGCGGTAAGACCACATTTCAAAAGCCTCAACTTTTCTTCGGAGCTCTCCTCTGTTTGTAAGAATGTATGTATGTTTGTTATTATTTCACGCAAAAACGGCTGGACCGATTTGGTTAAAACTTGGTGTGTAGATAGGTGATACCCTGGATTAACACAGGGGATTAACCTATGATAGAAAAACTGATTATTTTTCGAGACTGACAATGTTTTTCTTTTGTTTTGGCGGAACGCCCGAATCTTTCTGCTTTTCTTTGAAAGTTAAAAGTTAGATGGTGTAGCGAATAAAATAAATCTACTAAGAATCTATTTGTTGATTGAAATATATGAATATGGATGAAAAATCATTGTTATTTTTAGCTATGTAGGTGTTTCTCGAGTGAATTATTTTGTAATGGGCGAAAAGAAACTTTTACAATGTTTTTACATTCATTAACATAAAACTATTTGCAACCTTTTGTTTTGGCGGAGTGTCTGAAACTTTTTCATTCTTATTTTATTTGTTTTATGTATTCTAATGATTAATTGAGTAAAGTATTTTAAAATGAGGTTGTAAGCGACGATGGATAACTATCTATACCTAAATGAACAATCTTACTAAAAGTTTTGGGCTTCCACGGGATTCGAACCCGCGAGATACAATCGATCGTTCTTAAGCCGGACTGCCTTACCACTCGGCCACGAAGCCCTAGTGTCGTAGCTCGTATCAGTAAGATGATATTTTCGGTTAAAGTCGACTAACAGTAAGATTTTAATTTATAAATGAAATGCCTAAATGTGGTTTAACAGTATAAAAATATATAAACCATACCTAAATTACTTTACCTTACTATAAAACTCGAAATCTCATGGTAGTTATACCGGAGTAGATATTGACTCACTCTCAGGAGTTTCCCACAACAGTCAACAATGAACAGTGTCTTGACAAGGCCGTCTTGCTTCAGTGGATGGAACTTTGTAAGACTAAATGATCGACCGATCCAAATCGACCTATTTTATTTTGATCCTAAACAGTGGTATTTAGGACCAAAATAAAATAGGTCGATTTGAAATTGGTCGAATTGGATTTTGGTCAAAATAAAATCGGTCGATTTGGAATTTAATTAAAATCAGTAGACTGAGTTTGAAAATTATTTTTTGTTTGTAGAATTCTTCAAAAAAAAGAGGATCTGATGAGGATTCGCACAACTTCACAGTAAAATTAATGCCATCCTTTTTTTGATGAGAAAATACCGCTTCGTAGTCTATTGTATTATTTTTATTCTTGCAAAGCAACATCAAAATAAAAGCTCAGTCACAATATTAGTGTGTCTCTGTCACACATCCCACGTTAGAAAGAGACAGGAATATATCAGACATCCATTAGCAATGAGCTTGACCAGATGTCCTTGGATATAATTGACGTTTCTTATTTTAGAATTTAGAATGAAATAAATTATTTAATTTGTTAGGTTGTGTTATAAAACGTTTATTTTATAGGCTTTATAGTAAATTTTCATATAAAATGTCGCACTGGTGCGACATTTTACATAATTATGTATTTGAAAAAAATATGTAAACTTGTTTTTCTAATAGTTTTACTAACAAAACACATTTGTGTTTTGTTTTTGTTTGCAGAAATGCCAGAGGTACACCAAGCGTTCGTGAATGCGGGCGAGAAGGCTGGCTTAGAAATATGGAGGATAGAGGTAAATATATGAGGATGGAGATCAATTTTGAGGGTAGAGGTATTTGGACGAAAGGGAAGATAGCGGTAAATATAGAGGATAGAGGTAAATGAAGGATAGAGGTAAATAGAGGAACGAGAAACATAAAAACAATAGAGGTAAATAACCAACTGCAAGCTCAGTTGTCCAGAAATATGTATTTTCAATCATTAAGTTCACGGTTTCGTTCGGAAATTTTCTTTATTACGTAAGTGTACATAACATAAATATAACAATACATGTGTGTAAATAACCGGGAAATAAAATTTCTGTAATAACTGTATCATAGACTAGTAGCGATCATTGTATCCAATCCAGCCAGATATTCAGACTTATCTAGCCCACTCCACTTGAAAGATACCTAATGGATGTGTAATGTAATTTAGCACTCATAGCTCAAAGCTGTTTGAGTATAATGTAGTAATAAAAATGCTCTCAAGTGGGTTTTCGATACTGAGGATCTACGAAAACAAACTTTCATGACTATTACCGGCCGTCAGCTTATGTTGGTCGATATTGAATTTACAATTCGTGTAACTTCATTTTAACCGAAACTTGTGAATATCCTGGATTAAAATATAGGCTACTTTTTATCCCGTTATTTCTTCGGGAAGTAGATCTATTCGCCTTGGATAAAACCGCGAGGCGCAGCTAGTAGTTTATATTACTCAATAGTACCGAATGACCAAAAGTAAAATGAGGCAAAAATGGCGAAATATTGTGAGGCGCATCACATTACATACATCTGCCCCCTCCACTACTGATGCTACATAACGATCACGACCACTCTGATAAGAAGAAGAAGAAGTACCGTACTCCAAAAGAAAAAGATTTGATCTCGATAACAATTTACCGCGAGTAACACCGCAGAGCGCATTGTCTAATTTGTCTAATATACTTCTACATTTATCTTGAGGAATAAACATCCAAAATATTATCTCCGTCCGCCAAAACAAACAGAGCTGAGTCAATGTATTAAGTGTTTTATTAAGATAAACTAGTATTTCTAAACAGTATTGTGAAATTGAACTCAATGATTTATGTTATGACCGACACCTTTTGAAAGCTCCAGTCAGTGCATCATTATTTACAGTTCCAAATAGTTCAAACGGGAATGGAATACCTACTTTTATTTAACAACTAGCTGCGCCCCGCGGTTTCACCCGCGTAAGTCCCGTTCCCGCGGGAATACCGGGATAAAAAGTAGTTATTATAAAGAGACCGTAATTGGTTTGTTTGTCGGAGGTAATCACCAAAACAACTCAGACGATTTTAAAAATTCTTTCTTCGACTTGCATGAGGAGACACGTGCCAAATATAAAATTGCACACTCGGTACGCTCCGTAATCCAAGCTATTTTAGTGAAAAAAACAAGTTTTATTACTGAATCGTAACTCACAAGTACTTACCCATGTTTACGATTAAATCGAGATCAAATTTATTTTGAGATGCGTGTCTGAAAGACATCTGAGTGAGGAGGGGTGTAACTTACAACCTACACACTTTTTAACTGACAATAAAGAAAAAGCCGTGTTGGCCGAGTTTATTTATTTATACGTTGACTACACTTTTTAACCGACGATAAAGAAAAAGCCGTGTTGGCCGAGTTTATATAAACGTTGACTTTCGAAAGTCAATGAGCTTTAACACGAGCTTTAAACGGTGAAAGAAAACATCGTGAGGAAACCCGCGACTAGTAGCGTATTGATCATTGTCTTTCCTGTGGATATGGCCGGCTAAGCTGCGAGGATGGTTTGTGCTACAAGGTTGCAGCCAGCGACGCTGCTAGAAAGCTGACTAGTTTCCTCACGATGTTTTCCTTCATCGATAAAGAAGATATAGTGAGCAAACCAGTTAACATTTAGTGGTCCACTAATTGACGAAATAATCCATGATCATGGAACATACTAGAACCTCTTACTTTTATGACGTCGGTTAAAAAAAAAGACGTGTGGCACTCGGGGACTGCCGCGGTAAAGCTATTGCATGCCACCTAGAGGCGAGTTGCTGAACTGAAGTGACAAGCGTTAGGTTTTTTCGTTACGGAATTTCTGGATTCGGTCTCTACGCTCAAGGCCCGCGATAGAAGCTATGCAATAGCTTAAAATTGTAATTTTTATGTTTCATTGTAGAAAGGAAGGTAGGTATCTACCTATTATTACTTCATGAATTAATTGATTAGAGAGAGTAGTCCATTGGGTTCAATTATATTAATCACTTTTTGTTTAGGTAATGTTGCTAATGCAATTAAATATATGGGTTCGGCTTTTTCATTTATAATTAGTTATTTTAGCGGATAGCTTATCAATATTTACTAATTTGGAAAGTTAGATACCAACTGCTACTACCTAATTTAGAAAGCCATTACCATAGAGTTGGCTACTTGCTCATTGGAATTTTGGTAGGTATGTTGTTAACGTTGAGAACGGACGAGAGACTCTTTGAACTGGAAAAAGAACTTGAAAGTATTAAGTGGGATCTAATAGGCTTGTCAGAGATCAAACGAAGAGGAGAAGAACAAATAAAACTCTTTTCGGGTAATATGTTTTATTACAAATGGTGGCCCCGGGGATTTACTAGACCTCATGGCAGACCACCTGCCAGATGGATGGACGACATAGTTGCTGTACAGGGTAAGACCTGGATGCAAAAGGCCCAAAGCAGAAGTGTTTAGCGTTCAGGGAAGGAGGCTTATGCCCAGCAGTGGGTTCTACCAAGCTGACAATGATGATGATGATGATGTTGTTAATTCATAGGTCGCGCCACGTAAAAAGAACGCTGAGGGGAAAAGCTGCGCAGTAGTCGATTTTTTCGTTTGGACACGGGTTTTCGCTCACGAACCAATAGCACAATCGCCCACTGCGCAGCTTTTCCTCTTGGCGTTATTTTTATGTGGTGCGACCTATACAGCTACCTATATTAAATTTACAAATCATTATGAATAAGACCATAAATCTTAACATATATTTTTTCAGGACTTTGAGCCGGTGCCCGTTCCTTCTTCACACTTCGGCAACTTTTATTCTGGCGACTCTTATGTTGTACTAAAAGTAAGTATTTTAGTTATTAAATACTTTCTGGTTACTTACTTAAGTGGCATTATTTAATACAACGGAAAATTACTCACGTAAAAATATTGTAGATTTAGATACCGACTTACCTAAGTGGCATAAGTACCTACACACATAAGTTTCATAGAACCTTCTTTTTCAAAGTCGGTTTAAAATAAAAAAAACTACTGGAATTCGAACCCATACCCTCCAGTCTCACATTCAATGTCCATAATTGGGAACACAGGGGGAGACGGGACAAGGTCAGACAGACGCCATGTTTCCATAATAGCGGCATAGTGACGTCAACACTCGATCAATACTGAATACCATGACATTTACTATGGTGGACATAGAATGGTTTTTTACCGAAGTTCTGAAATAGTAAGCGGTCTACACACCAAAGCCGCCGGCCCGGCCCGGCACGAACAAAGATATATATTTTGTTCGTGCCGGGCCGGGCCGGCGGCTTTGGTGTGTAGACCGCTTAAGCTTGAACAGGCATTAAAGTCACCTAGCTTATAAGACTGTACGATTTTGAGTGCTCCTTGAGGTATAACATATAAAAAAATAAACATATTTTTCTTTCTTTCTTTCTTTCTTTCTTGTAAGGGTGATTATTTGGGACAGGGTTTTCAAGCGGCTCTGCTTGAAAATAATAGAAATTGATTAGTCAACGGGCTCATTTTTTTTTCGCGTAATCCTTAAAGCCTCTTCTAACTGGGAAACTGATTTTTATACAATTATTTTAATAAATAATATGATTAAAAAGGTTAAATACCCTCGTTCTTTGATTTTCGTGGCGTGTCCCCAACCCCGATTTAGTCACTTAATCAATTATATCTTTTAAACTAAGCGCTACATGTTTACCAAAAAAATGACACAATGACCTAAGAAGTTTACAATGCAATAAAAAATAAGACCATAGTTCTATAAGAACTACATTTCCTAGAAAAAAATAAAAAGTAACTGTCCCGAGGTTGTTGCTGATTTGCGTGGTTTATTTTGAATTCAACGCCACAACTCTTATTTCGCGGCTGGATTCTGTGTCATCCTAATTTAAGGTACAACTAGCCACCCCCCGACAGCTAGGCAGAGTGGTGATGTGCTGGTCCCTAGATTTTTCGAAAAATAGAAGTTTGAAAGTCGTTGCGTGGATTTGGTTTCACAAAACTTTGATTTGCGTGGTCCAATTATCTCCAGTGTCTGTGAATTTATTTACTCAATAATATATTGTGGTAAACAAGTATAAGGTAAAGTAACTTATACTCAAAACACAGTTTATTAGCTTTAAAGGTTTTTGTATAATTTTAGCACAAAGGTTTTATTTTGATTTTCGTGGTCGTGATTTTCGTGGTTTACGTGGCAGTTTTGACCCACGCAAGTCAATTTTTGGCCATGCAAATGAAATAACTTTGAGTTTTGTATGAAAATATATTTTATTACTTTAGATAAATGTAAATTTCCTGGGTTCTAGGCTTGACCAAAGAATACGATGAAAAATATTATTTTCTCTTTTTTGTATTTTTTTTGACAAATAATAAAAAACCTTGGACTGATTCTACTTTAAAACTATTTCTATATTGGTAACCGTACTAATTTTTAAACAATATTACTTTTTTGTTCAATATGAAGTAAAAAAAAACAAATTATAATGTTGTTTTTTGATTTGCGTGGCCTCTATTTTTTTAAACTCGATTATCTCCATAAGTATATCGCTCTCAGAGGTGCCTCTTTTATAAATATATATACTTTTACGTATATTTTAAGACTCAGGTATCAATATATAAAATATATTGAATTTGAAAATGGCCACGAAAATCACCAAATAATGCCTTACCCGAAGAATCACTCGTAAATAGCTTGAAATAGTATAAGCATTATAAATGCCTGAGTAAATGTAACATTCAGTTTCACTTAATAGTAAGTACCTACTTAGGTATGGTAATTTAGGACATTTCATTCAGCTCTTCTGGCTAGTATTTCTTTCAGATTAATGATCATATTTGCTCTTAATTTCCCAGACAACAGGCGATGAGTCCCGTCGTTCCTGGGACATCCACTTCTGGCTGGGATCCAAGACGTCCCAGGATGAAGCCGGCGCGGCCGCCATACTTACTGTTAACCTGGATGAACAGCAATTCCAAGGTTCGTTCTTTATTATATACATACATACATACATATAATCACACCTCTTTCCCATGGGGGTAGGCAATTTACACGTTCTTTATTAACGACCTCTTTGGGTAAAAAATGCTAGGCCCACAGCCCACACCACCGGATTCTTGCCTGATTCTTTCCCTGGTGTAGGGATTTGCGTTGGAACAGGTTCGTTCTTTATTAACGACCTCTTTGGCTAAAAGCTAGGCCCCCACCCACACCACTTCTGGCCTGATTCTTTCCCTGGTGTAGGGAGTTGCGTTGGAACAGGCAGTAGAGTCACCTAGCTTATAAGACTGTACATTTAATTAACAGTTATTACTTTCCTGCCCTAGGGCAGGAAAGTTTTGCGACCCTAGGTGCACAATGCTACTTTGAACTCCATGATCAGGCATGTTCGTGCGTACTTTCCGTGTATGAGTAGTGAAAAAGTACTTACTTCGATAAACATCTCTCCTGCTTTCAGTGGGTTTTAAACTAGAAGTTTAACTTTATATTTATGTTTAAGGCGCGGCGATACAGCACAGGGAACAGCAGTACTACGAGTCTAAGCAATTCCTCAACTACTTCCAACCTGGTAAATATTTTTTACTTTTATTATGTGTACTAGCTGCGTCCCGCGGTTTCACCCGCGTTAGTCCCGTTCCCGTGGGAAAATCGGGATAAAAAGTAGCCTATGTGTTAATCTATGTGTTAAGTATAGTTAAGATCTAGAATAATATTTCACAATCAGTCAGCGTCGGTTTTTTAAATGTCTGTGAAATGTTTTTTAATTGACTTACCTATATTTAAATAAATAAAGAAACAATAAATGTATATTTCAGCGATCAGATACTTGAAAGGCGGTCACGCGTCCGGTTTCAGCCACGTGACGATCAACGCCGGCGCTGAGAAGAGATTGTTCCAGGTTAAAGGGAAACGGGATGTACGGGTTAAGCAGGTACGTTTTACTTTTATTAAAAAACTCAGGGCTTTACATCTTTACTAGATGATTTGTACAGCGTCAGGAGGCAATCTTTGCAATGCCTACACTTAACGGGACACTGTAGTGCCTGGGACATTGTTGGACTTGGCCAGCACCTAAACCATCGTCTCAGCTTAGCCATATCCACAGGAAAGACAATGGTTAATACGTGAGGGGCTGAGTAGCCGCGGGTTTCCTCACGATGTTTTCCTTCACCGTTCAAAGCTCGTGTTAAAGCGCATATTATTATAAACTTTTCGACACGAAAAGTCCATTGATGCACGACCTCCGGAACGAAAGTCGAAGTACCAACCCACTTAGCCAACACGGATTTTTCTTTTTTCTAAGCTTATAATAACTTGCTTATTCCAGGTGAAGCCTACATTTCAGTCTCTGAACAAGGGTGATTGCTTCGTGTTGGATGTTGACCATCAAATCTACTTGTATGTTGGTGAAAAGGTGAGTTTACTTCTAGGTAACTCTGTTTTTATTATACTAGGTAATTGATATAAATAGTTACTTAACTTAAGAAAAAAAGCTTGTTTGAAAAAATACCATATAACTAGCAACACTTCCCGACTTTGTACTTGGTGTACTTATAAAACTACCGAGATAAAATATAGCCTGTTGGCTGTTGTAACCATCCCGACAGTCCATTCCACACAGCGGTGAAAAGAATTTTTGAAATCGGATGCGTAGTTTACCTCTATCAAACAAACAAAATACTAACTCCCATTTTAGTATAGGATTGAGAGTGACATCACTATGATTCTGAGCAAGAACTTTCATATGATACCCATAGTGCATTGAAAATAACTAGTCCGCCATCTTGGGTATTCCGCCATGTTGGATAATATGATGTCTTTTGCTAACTTTGGTGTAGACTCGATGGTGATAATCCCTGTGGTCCTAACGAAATAAACGAGATTCTTTCCTAGATAGAGAAAATAGTAATTATTAGTTTTAAATAATAAATATTAAAATTTGTATAATTCCAGGCGAAGGGTGTTGAGAAACTGAAGGCCATAACCGTCGCGAATCAAATCCGCGATCAGGACCACAACGGACGCGCTCATATCGAGATTATAGGTAAAACTGATGGACTGATTGACTGACAGACTGATGGTTTGGCGGACTGATATATTGATAAGCTTATCAATATATCAGTCCATCATATTATATCATCGTCATGTATCTTACTTAATAAGTAGGTAGGTCTAAAACTTAAGTAACTACAATAAGTGCCATATTAGTATAAGCATGTCTATCTTGTGATATTTAATTAAACATATTTAGATTTAAGATAATGCTAAAAGTAGGTATCCAACGGGGCTCTTGTTGCGGCCAAACCTAACATAAGACCTAATGTACCAACTTGAGACAATGAATAAATTAATATGAATGAATGAATACTTAATTACATTTTAATTTATATTTCAGAGCAAGACTCCAGTGAATCAGACCTGGTGAAGTTCTTCGAAGCCCTCGGCTCTGGAGACCAAGAGTCGGTCGCTGAAGCCACTGACGGAGGAGACGATGAGGTAAGCGTATATATCATATCAGGAACCAAGGCCATATGCTCGATTTCTATAATCAACATACGGATGTCCGTAGGTCCATCACCATAGTAACTTTGTTTTTACAAAAGACAATAAATCATAAGTCAAAAGTCAAAAGATTGTAAAGGGATCGCTGTACAAGCTAGGCCCACACGACCAGGTTCAAACGTAAGGGGGCGTGGATTGTTTTAAAATATTTAAATCTAATGTGTTATCTGGAAGCGTTGTTATAAGATGTACATAGATCAGTCATCTGATTACCATAACACAAGCATTAAGTTGCTTAGCTTGGCACTAGATGACGCTGTGTGAAATGTCCACGGATATTTATTTATTTAGGATTATTTACAACTGAATAACCAATTAACAATTCGCATAAACTTACTAACCAATAATACTTATTGCATGCTTTACCAAAATACACCTTAACTTGCAGCATTTACAGGAGTTCGAGAAAGGTGAGAATAAAGAGGTGTCTCTATCTGAAATCTCAGACAGCAGCGGCAGTATTAAGATCAAGAAACTACCGCCGCCATTGTCGAAAGAACAACTTGATACTAAGGTAATTATAAGAGTAGATTAGTAATAATACCTTTAATTTTAAAATAATGAGATTGAGTTGAGTATTTTAATAGAAAACATGTGAATTTTCAATAGGAAAAAGTCATGTCCGAAATCTTTGGGAGTCCGCCATATTGGATTTAGAATGACGTCACTGTTAAGTAACTGTAGGTAAAGTTAATAACCGCCATCTTTTGGAGTCCGCCATGTTTAAAATAATGTCGCTTAGTTATAAATAGTCATTCTTCAAACGTGTAGTTCCGCCATCTTGAGGAGTTTTCTATACTTTCCACTTACGGGTATCAAAATGAAAGTGCTAAAAATAAAGTGATGTCATACTAAATCAAATATGGTGGACCACACCTATGATTTCTATGATATGAGTATCAAATGAAAGGACTAGAAAATTAGAGAAACGTAACTTTAATAAAATTATTTTTACAGGAATGCTACGTTTTGGACACTGGCAGCTACAGCGGTATCTACGTGTGGGTGGGAAGAGGTTCAAACGAAAAGGTTTCTATTTTGAGTGCTTAAAACCTTTTTATAGACAGACATGTCTAGAGTACCTATTCATTAATATTACATAATGTTTACAGGAAAAAGCAGAAGCGTTGCAAAGGGCTGAGGCATATTTGAAAACAAGCGATTATCCTCCATGGGTATGTATTTGTTACTTGAAATAGAAGTAGCCAAGTGCGTGTCGGCCCCCGTTTTATGTAGGGTTTTGAAGTTAACCAATAGTGGCGATTCTGACGCCGCCAAAACTTAAACTAAACTATCTAAAAATTATGCTATCCTTTTTTTTTAGATCGTTATGAAAGAGACGGCAACATCTTTAGTTAGTTTAGTTTAAGTTTGGTGACGTCAGAATCGCCACTAATATCGATTTATTTAGTTTATTTAATTCTCTTAATAACTTACAAAATTAGATAAGATTTTTGATTTTAATTCCATTTCTTTGATTAAGTACCAAACAAAATAGTCATAAAGATAAAAAAAATGTATTTAAATTTTAAAAAAATGTTTTCAGGTACACGTTTCAAAAATCCCCGAAGGTGCGGAACCCACTGCGTTTATTCAGTATTTCGACGATTGGAATTAAAATATTTTATTTTAATAAAAGATTTTGTATTATTTCTTAATTATTAATTTGTAACTAATATTCTGCCTCGCACAACTCGAATAAAGTATTTAAGGAACCACTAAAATTGTTTATTTTTGTAGGACCTCAAGGATTACTTTTAAGCTAGGTGACTCTATTGCCTGTTCCAACGCAACTCCCTACACCAGGGAAAAAATCGCAAGAACCTGGTGGTGTGGCCTAGCTTTTTATTGTGTCATACTTCTCCGCAGAACCATCTCAGAACCTAGGTATGAGAGTATATAGGAAAAAATATAGCAAAATTATATTAGCAAAACCTCCTTCTTTCTTGAAGTCAGTTAATCAAATGCAGTTAGCAACAACATTAGTAATTGTGGTAGGAAAATACAATTAACAAACAAATTATATTTAAAACTAAAGTTTATCATTTTCTGAGAAACTTACTCATAATATTGTTGTTGTCTGCAAATGTCGCAAACATCCTATACTAGCTGCGCCCCGCGGTTTCATCCGCGTAAGTCCCGTTCCCGCGGGAATATCGGGATAAAAAGCAGCCTATGTGTCAATCTAGGGTATCACCTATCTACATACCAAATTTCAACCAAATCGGTCCACCCGTTTTTGCGTGAAAGAATAACAAACATTCTCACAAACTTTCACATCCTATATTAGTAGGATTAACCTCAGAATAATATTAAATGCAAAAGAGAGAGAAGTTTAGTATGAACTTTTGTAACTCTTTCAAAAATTCGTAAAATATTTAACTTCACTCATCATCATCATCATCTCCCTGCCCTTATCCCACTAGGTGGGGCACAACACGTTTCTTTCTTCCATTTCCCTCTATCGCTCGTCATCTCACTCACTCCTTCACTCACTATTGTTTCATTATTATAAAACCGTGTGGGCCAAGTGGATTGGTACTTCGTTTCGATCGTGAGATCCAATCCGGCCGTGCGTCATAGTCCGGTCAAATTAGTATAAAAAATAGGGGTAAGGTTACATTAATTCGCACCTGGCTGAAATTTGGCATGAATGTTGGGAACCCTATTACACATAATTTGTCAATTATCCACATCAATCCAACGTGTGGAAAAAAAGTTATTCAAGGTCAAATGTTGCTAAAATCGGTTTTCTGAGTTTTCCAGGTAAACGGTACGTTTTATCATAAAAATAGGTATGACAAAAGTATTTATCATGCAATTTTCTATAAAAATTGCTCATTCACTTTTTTCCTGAGAATCGCCATTTCGGAGATATAGCGATGCAAAATGTTAAAAAAAATAACACTTTAAAGCTATATATTTCACAAACGAATGTTTTTATTGAAAAATGATATTAGAAACCCCCTAATGTTTTTAAAAGACCTATCTAATGATATCCCACACTATGGAGTACAAGCCAAAAAAAAAATTCACACTCGCTTTACATGTAGGGGAGATACCCTTAAAAAAAACTATTTTTATGATTTTATGCTACCACTTTGTCGGCATTATATATATGTATGTTCTTGCCAAATTATAGTTTTCTAGTATCAATAGTCTCTGAGAAAAGCTGCGGAGGGACGGACGGACGCGCGTACGGACAGACCGAAACTATAAGGGTTCCTTGTTTACTTCAAAACCCTAAAAACGCGCAATGTACACTACCTCACGGGTGGCGCGGAAACGTGTGCAATAGTGTGCATATTATTTGTAACAAAACTTTTTCAAGATTTTGCATAGCTATATCTCCGAAATGGTGATTCTTAGGAAAAAAAGTGTATGTACAATTTTTATAGATAATTGCATGATAAATAATTTTGTCATACCTAATTTTGTGATAAAACTTACCATTTAGCTGGAAAACTCAAAAAACTGATTTTTGCAACATTTGACCTTGAATAAAAAAAAATCCACACGTTGGATCGATGTGGATAATTGACAAATTGTGTGTAATAGGGTTCCCAACATTCATGCCAAATTTCAGCCAGGTGCGAATTAATGTAACCTGGAATGTTTATTTTGACCGGATTATCAATAGACTTTTCGTGTTGAAAAGTTTATATGCGCTTTAACACGAGCTTTAAACGGTGAAGGTAAACATCGTGAGGAACCAGTTAGCTTTCTAGCGGCGTCGATGGGCTTGCAACCTGTCACTGCAAAATGTGGGCATGTAGGTACCAAATATGTATTTGGACATACCTCTGACTACCCCATTAGACATCTTCAAATGATCTAAATATCACAAAAATAATCAGTTTTATAGGTAGAAGTCGTGATCAAAAAAATATCCTTTTGGATTTTTTACCTTTTTCTCAAGCACTCGAACCCACGGCCTTTGAAAACTTCACATTGCCTTCCACTAGGCTAACTCAGTCTATATACATAACTTTCATATCCATATTAGTTTATTTATTTATTAGTTACTAGAACACAATCTGTTGTTAATATTATATTTCTCAATAATCTTATCACAAATAGCTTCTCTGAATTATTAAGTTTATTTGTAAACTAACGCTGTATTGGCCTAGTGGTCGTATCAACTGTGATTTCCGTCTAAACGTGGGTTCGTTTCCAAGTATCATTTTTCATTTTGAAACAATGATATCAAAATAATTAGCTAATTAGCCTGGATTTGAAGCGCTCGTGGCGAAGCTTGCTAAGACGTTCTTGATAGATCGTTGAAGGCAACGTTCTGAACGGGCACTACTTAGATGGGTGACCGCTAGTGGCAACAACTGAACACTTCGTACACGTTTAATTGTCGGTCCCGGCTTTTAAGGCGTTAAGCCATAACGGAGGCCTATAAGCGGCCTTAATTCTCTGTCACCAGAGTTGGCCATTTGCTTATACGAACGAACGAACGAGTTAGTCCATACTAATATTATAAATGGGAAAGAATGTGTGTGTCTGTTTGTCCGTCTTTCACTGCAAAACGGAGCGACGAATTGACGTGATTTTGTTATAGTTGAAGGGATGGAGAGTGACATAGAATCAGAAATATTTATCTGCAAAACTGTTCCCGCAAAAACGGGACTTACGTGAAACCGCGGGGCGAAGCTAGTTATGTAATAAATCAGTGGGGTCAATCAAAACCGCGTGCGCAGATTATAAGATCGCTTTATAAACTCGTTTAAGTATATCCATTGATCAAAACTGGTCAGTTGTTCAGTTGTGTTCAATCCGTGATCGTGAGCGGTCGTGAATAATGTGAGTTTTATTTATATATACAAGTAGCACGTCCCGGCTTTGTACGGGTGTACTAAAGAAACTACCGGGAAGCTAGTACCTAATATCACAGACATAAGTACCTACCAGTGGAACATAGAAACTCTTCAATTTTTAAAGTCGGTTAAGTATTAGAGCGAAACCACGGGCTTGTTAAAATAGCTAATGATATTATCTTTATTGATAAACAAAATTTAACCTTTCAACTCTGCGTATTTCTCAATAACTGATATCGTATTATGATGTTATGTGTAGGATGTTTAAAATTAAGATAAGAAGTGGTAATTCTATCCTATCCTACTTCCTTCCTACTTCCTACTATCCTACTATCCTCCTACTAATATTATAAATGTGAAAGTTTGTGAGAATGTATGTAGGTTTGTTAATCTTCCACGCAAAAACGGCTGGACCGATTTGGTTGAAATTTGGGTTCAATAGATAGGTGAAACCCTGGATTAACACACAGGCTATCCCGATATTCCCGCGGGAACGGGATTTATCTACGCTAACATCAAACATATTCTTAATATTAAATTATTGGTCTAGCTTCTAGCTAGCGCATCGATATTAAAATTGATTAAAGTACTTATTTATTTTATTTAGTTACTTATTTATTAAAATATAGGTAGGTACCTTACCTACCTACCTATACTTCATTTATTGAAACGAGCAAAAAGGAAGAGAAATAAATACACGTGATTGGTCGTTGAAAATAATTGGATTGGCTAGATTTGACAATTGACAATTAATTTAACAATCTAGCCTATCACGAGAAAGATAATTATTTTCGACGACCAATCACGTGTGTTTATTTCTCTTCCTATTTGCTCGTTGCAATAAATGAAGTATAGCTAGGTAGGTAAGTACATCCTCAAAGCTTTTATCCATCTTACTCACTGTATTTATGACATTGCATACAATCACAGAATACTAAATAGGTATAATAGTTGGTCCATTGAATGAATTCACCTTGGTTTCTTTGTTATTGTGGTAGTGACTCAGACTATTTTTATAAGGAAAACTAGGCTTGAACTATCGTACCTACTTAGGTAAGAACACTGACGTTGTGTTTACTTATTAGAAAGATAATATTATCATCCATAAAATTTAGCTACAGAAGACAGAAGTAGTTTACCTTCCATTTCTGCTTGAAAAAGCAAGGTTAATGACCCAGAAATGAGTAAAAATTTACATAAAAATTACATAAAATCTGAGAAAGACAAAAGCAACAAAAAATTTACAAAAAAATTTAAATTATTGCCTAACTGCTTGTAAAAAGGTTGCATAAGGAGAGTAGAACCTTTTTAAAACAAAATAGTTGTTAAATAGTAGATTACTACACGAGGAAGAAAGGCACAGATTCCGATGCACGAGATGGTTTATCGCGCGAGCGTCAGCGAGTGCGATAATAGTTCGAGTGCATCGAAGGGCCTTTCTTCCGAGGTATGTACTCTACTTTTCATTACGAATATGAGGAAATTACCAAAAATATTGACGTAAAATTTAAATTTCACACACAAAAATTAGCTGTCTCGCTTTTTTTTTTTAAATCTAGTTTAAAATTGACTAAAAGCAGCTAACGATGGCATGGCATAGCTGCGTTCCAGATTTAAAAAAAATACTGACTGGTAGTAGAATGGCTATAAAAGTAGTAGGCATTCTACCAGTAGTTTTTTTTTGATGATGAAATAATTTAAATAAATAAAATAAAATAAATAAATATAATATAATTAGTGATAGAGAAGCACAAATTCGTGCCAGAGAGACATAATATCTAGCATCTGATTGAGTTAGAAGAACTTTAACACTTAGCATGCATCGACATGCCACAAAAGAAATGTCAAAAATGAAGTTGACATTTGACAGTTATTTACTTTCCTGCCCTAGGGCAGGAAAGTACTTGTTTTCCCTAGGGACAGAACATGCTACTTTGAACCCTATAATCAGGCAACTTCGTGCGTACTTTCCGTGTATGAGTAATGAAAAGGTTGTTTATCTCTGGTGACGGAGTTTTAGGCCGCAGGCCTCCGTCATGGCTTAACGACTTCAAAATCCGGAACCGACAATGTAACGTGCCCTCCGAAGAACGCGATCAGTTGTTATGCTACTTGCGGTCACCCATCCAAGTAGTGACCAAGTTGAGTAGTGCACAAGTTTTTTTTTATTTAGACAATGGTGATCCGTTTTTTTCAGAGGCGGTTTAAAATAATTATTTTTTCGTTACAGAATGGCTCATCTAAAGTTATTGTTGCTGCTGGCATTTGCAGCGTGTGTGGTCGCACGCACCACGGTTCGTCAACAGTCTATCTCGGGACCAATCACATCGCTCACTGATAAGGTATGGTTCATTCATTTATTTAGGTAGGTACTCATTTTATATTGAATCAATCGTTCATTCATTTCACTCATTACTTAATTAGAACACTCATTGTGTTCATGTATTCATCCAATTCTTAATAACACTCATTCAATTGCGTTTAGCGATAAGGCCGCCAACTAACTGTACCACAAATTTATGCTTTTCCCCTGTCTTTTTTCTGTAAATTTATGTTGTACAGTACAATATATAAAGCATTATCTATTTATCTATCATTCGTACATTCATTCGTTCACTCACGCGTTCACTCTGTGTTACTATGCAGAGGTTTAACTAAGTAACACGATGTTATTTCCAGGATGCAAGAAGCAAAGCAAGAGTGCATACGGCATTTGCGAACGCAGGCACACGCCCAGGCGTTGAAATATGGAGAATCCAAGTTAGTATAATAATTGTATAGGTCGCGCCACGTAAGAAGAACGCTGAGGGGAAAAGCTGCGCAGTAGACGATTAAGGAATCTAAGGTGTGATTGGTTGACGCGGCGCACTTCACACATTGATGTAGCGCGTGCTATTGGTTCGTGAGCGAGTGACCCCCCACCAACACATACCCCCTCCCGTTCCACACATAGTTTTTCTTACGTGGCGCGACTTACGTACATATTTTGTCCCGCAACGGGGATCGAACCTGTAACCTGCCTCTTCTGTTCCAGTCCTTTAATTTGATTATTTTTATTTATTTATTTTTTAGAGTTTCGAGCCAACTCCTGTAGCAGCAAGAGATTTTGGAAAATTCTACAAGGGCGACTCCTACATCGTACTAAAGGTAAAAAAAAATATAATTTTACACAAAACAATTCTAATGAGACAGTTCAAAACATTATAAAGGTATTTTAAAGTTAGGCATCATAAGTTTTTAGACTACTGAGATGCGTATGTTAAGATGGATGTGTGGAGTGACGCGAATGGATAAAATAATTAATGAGTATGTAAGGGGAAGTTTGAAAGTGGCACCTGTGACTGAAAAGGTGAGGAGTGCCAGATTAGCATGGTATGGTCATGTAATGAGGAGGGATGAAAGTCATATAACTAAAAAAGTTATGAGCATGAGTGTGGATGGATATACAAGTAGAGGAAGGCCGAGGAAGAAGTGGATGGATTGTGTGAAAGAGGATATGAATGTGAGAGGAGTGAATACGGAATTGACGAATGATAGAGATGAATGGAAGAAGAAAATATGTTGTGCCGACCCCACCTAGTGTGGGACAAGGGCAGGGGAATGATGATGAAGTTTTTAGACTACACTTAGGCATTTCATTTATAAATGAAAAACCTTACTAAAAGTTTCGAGCTACGACTAGGGCTCCGTGGCCGAGTGGTAAGGCAGTCCGGCTTGAGGATGATCGCTTGTATCTCGCGGGTTCGAACCCCGTCGAAGCCCAAAACTTTTAGTCATCATGATCTAAATAATCTAAACGCTGTATAAATCATCTATTGTATCTGTACTATCTAAACGCTGTATAAATCATCTACTACAAATGCAAAAAGGCCTCAGTTTTTTTTCTAAACGTTTCAGACAAACAAAGACAAAAAGAACAACTTCTCCTGGGACATACACTTCTGGATCGGCAGTGAATCAACGCAGGACGAGTCGGGCGCGGCCGCTATACTCAGCGTGGGCTTGGACGACAAATTCAACGGAGCGGCGATACAGCATCGGGAAACTGAGGGATACGAAAGTCCACTGTTTCTGGGATATTTTTCTGCACGTGAGTGTATTTTAGTAAAATTATTTTTATTACGTAACTTCGTTTTTAAAGGTCAATGAACTACAATGACGTCATGCGTCTTGTCAATACAACCATCAATGTTCTAAAACGAATGCTAATTGACGTCAAGAGCACAGTTTTCCACCGCACAAGGAATCAGTTCCTTGTGCGGTGGAAAACTGTGCTCTTGACGTCAATTAGCATTTGTTTACCTCTATGCTGTTTAGTTAGGATAATTATACCCATTTGAAAATGTGAAGTACGTAGCTACGGAATTGCCTCTGACTATCACTTAGGTAACCTATCCATAAGGGGCCAAAAATGTGCCCCATGCTTCGGTCGAATTTGACTCATTTGAGGGACTTCCTCCTTTTTTTCCTCCTTTTTTGAAGACATTAAAAGAAGACCCTTCCGATGCCGACCTTCATGAGTAGTCGATTTTCTTTCAGCTTTTTCTGCCCCTTTAGGGCTGGGCATAAATTCGATCAGACACTCAGGCAACAGCCCAAGCCATAAGTTCCCTACCATTCTGGAATCTTACATTTATTAAAACTAAAACATATTACATTTAAATTTTGGCGTAGAGGCCTCTACGCTGGAAAAAGGTTTTAAAGCAAAGATTTTGATCTCTGGCCCTCACCGAAGTCCGGTCTCCAGACAACACAACATAAAATCCTTAAAAAAAATAACAGAAATAGAGTAGCTTCTTAAATTAGTTAAATCTCTATCTCAAAGTATACGGGTGAAGTTAACAGTGTATCTTTCTTTTCAGCCCTCACATACTTGACTGGAGGCAACCCATCTGGTTTCAACCATGTTGTAACCAACGCGGGGGCAACCAAACGACTTCTGCAAGTCAAAGGGAAAAGGAACGTACGAGTCCGTGAAGTAAGTACATAGATTATAGTTGCGCCACGTAAGAAGAACGATGAGGTGAACGTGAGGGGGTATGTGTTGGTGGGGGGTCACTCGCTCACGAACCAATAGCACGCGCTACATCAATGTGTGAAGTGCGCCGCGTCACCACACAACCCAATCACACATAAGACTCCTTCAAATCACCTACTGCATCTTTATTCTGTGCTACTGCACTTTTCCCCTCAGCGTTCATTTTACGTGGCGCGACCGATATCACTACATACATAGTATAAAAAAGTCGCTTTCTCTGTCTCTATATCCCTATGTACCTATGCTTAGATCTTTAAAACTACACAAAGGATTTTGATGTGGATTTTTAATAGTCATTCAAGAGGTAGGTTTAGATGTGACCCATGCGAAGCCCGGGCGGGTCGCTAGTCTATAATTTAATTTAAAAATATCTTTCAAGGTGGACCCCCTCATCTCATCAATGAACAAAGGCGACGTGTTCATACTAGACAAGGACAACGATGTACTCGTGTACTTCGGCGAGAAGGCAAAGAACGTGGAGAAATTGAAGGCGAACTCTATAGCGTCACAGATCAGAGATACTGACCATAGGGGGCGTGGCCGTGTCTATACTATTGGTATTTATAAATGGAAAATCTTACTAAAAGTTTGGGCTTTGACGGGATTCGAACCTGCGAGAACGATCGTCCTCAAGCTGCCTTACCACTCGGCCCCGAAGCCCTAGTATCGTAGCTCGAAACTGTCAGTAAGATGATATTTTATTAAAGCACCGACTATTGGTATGTTTTACAACCAGCCCTTGTTTTGCTTTCGTAGACTTCGAAAAAGCGTTTGATAGCGTTGAACACTGGGCCATGTTTCATTCTCTTCGTCGCTGCCACATTGACGAGCGGTATGTTGATGTCCTCCGGAACCTGTATACATCTGCAACCATCCAAGTCCGCGCCCATGTACTCACTGATCCCATTCCGATAAGGCGAGGAGTGCGACAGGGAGACAACATTTCACCCAAGCTTTTCACTGCAGTCCTAGAAGACGCAATACAAACGCTTGAATGGGATAGCAAAGGAATAAATATAAACGGTGTCAACCTGTCGCACCTCCGTTTTGCGGATGATTTGATCATGACCAGTGAGAATATGCAGGATCTCCATAATGCTTAAAAATCTTTACGATGCTTCTCTAGCGGTAGGTTTAATATGGTTTATGATGCTTTGCATGAACATGTCCAAGACGAAGAGGTATAGGCCCCCTCCAGTTTTAAATATAGATAGCTACAGATACACCAGTTAAATTAACTAACAGAACGAATATTTTAAAAGTATTGTCTATTAACAGATGTGTACTCAAGCGATGTGGACTATCAGATGTTCTTCACGGCCCTCGGCTCAGGATCGAAGGACCTGGTACCAGAGGAGTCAGCCGGTGGTGATGATCAGGTTAGTATTACTATTTTAGTATATCTTTTGTTTTAGCGGCAAAATATATAAATATCCTTGGACATTCACACTGCGTCATCTAGTCCCAAGCTAAGCAACTTAATGCTTGTGTTATGGTAGGTACGAGTACTATGCTTACTAACTTTAAAAATAAAACAAACCTACCACTGATTTCTACTGACTTTTATTTTCAGGCTTTCGAGAAGAAAGAAGAATCATCAGTGATCCTATCCGAAGTTTCAGACAGCACTGGAAAAGTAAAGGTCACTCCCCTCCCTCGTCCATTCAGACAGGAACAGCTAAAACAAACGGTAAGATTATTTCGCAGTGTTATGCTATAGACCGATGGCAAAGTTGTTTAGGTTTTTGCTTTACGTTCCAGGGGGATGGAGTTCAAATCCTGTAAATATGTTTGGAGTTTTGTGTTTTCTATTCATTGTACAGACTAAAATATGCAGTTTCATTGTTATCCGTAACCTTTGAGAATCTGGCTGCCTTCTCAAAGTCTATTAATAATAATAATAATAATAATAAAGTTTATTTCTTCACAAACGTTACATGTCATTACATCTTAAGTCTAGATACTACCTGTGCCCCGCGGTGTTACTCGTGGAATAGTTTCCGTTCTTGTGGAAATACCTTAATCAAAAGTAGTCTATGTGATTGTTAACTCAGGATATGAGCTAACTTGGTACCAAATTTCATTCAAATCCGTTAAGCTAGTCCCACACGTATTGACCATTGTCTTTCGTGTGGATATGGCCGGCAACTGAGGGTGTGTTCATAAGGTTCCATGTAAACAATGTATCAAGCATAACAGTGCAATGTTATCAACAATGTCATAAGCACTAACTACCCCCGTCTTGTTAATTGAAGACAAAATTGCTTCCTAACACTTTAAAAATCATCTATCTACATAAGGGCTCCCACACAAAACCGCGACGTCGCATCGCATCGCCAAAATCTGCGAATTCGCGCGATGGCATCGCAAGAATTTGCGATCTGCTTCGCATCGCACATTCCTACATCGCCCTACTAAACGGCTTGTCGCACGAATTCGCGCGAGTTCGCATCGCAGAAACTCGCAGAAACTGGCGATGCGAATTTCTGCGATGCGAGCTCGCGTCGCGTCGCATCGCGGTTTTGTGTGGGAGCACTAAAAGCCTGTGTTTAGTATCAAATTATATTTAATTTCTCCAGGACGCATACATTCTCGACACAATTAGCGGCCGTATCTACGTGTGGGTTGGCAAGCAAGCCACCGACAGAGAGAAGAACGAAGCTATGGCGAAAGCGCAGGAATACTACAGCGCTAAGAAATACCCCGCTTGGGTGAGCGAAGCGAAATGCAAACAAATTTGATAATATTATGAGGGCTGATGATAAACTGAAGCGAGCTTGTAAAAATAGAGTTTTTCATTACTCAGCACGTCCCGGCTTTGCACGGGTGTACTAATGAAACTATCGGGATAAAATAGCCTATAACGACAGTCCATTCTACACATCGGTGAAAGAATTTTTGAAATCGAATAATTTCGGAGATTACCTCCGTCAAACAAACAAACAAGCAAACTTTACCTCTTTATAACATTAGTATAGATAGGTTGATATAAGTTATGAGACAGCGAAGCAAGATAGAAAAAATATTTGGTGTATTAAAACTTGCGCTGCATTGAATGTTTTTTTAAATAAAATGTTTAATTTTAATTGTATTTAAATCTGTCGTTTTCATAAACATAATTTAGTAATATTCTCCATCAGGTGAAAGTGGAGAAGATTCTTCAAAACACCGAGACGGCTGTCTTCAAGCAATACTTCACCACCTGGCGTGATGGAGGCATGGCTCACAATCGTTTGGTATAATGTAAGTATTTTAAAAAATATTATTATAAATAGGAAAGTGTGTGTGCGTGTCAGTCGGTCTTAATTTTTTTTGTTGAAAGAATACATTCATGAGGTGGTCCCATACAATTTCAAAGTTCCTTTTAAATTATGAACAGAATATAATGACTGTGTTAAGTAATATTTAATTATTTTTTTCAGATTATTAAGAAGTTGCCGAAAACCAGTGCCATTTCGAGAGATCTAAATATTATTAAGATACTGTATTTTTTGTATTCTCCACTTAAATTCTGAACAAATTAGGTTAAATATTATAACAATACATAAATAAAAAGTTTAATTATAAACAGAGTTCATTTATTTACAATATTTTCTAATAACATAGATATTATTTTTTAATTTAATATGGATTTTAAGAATATTTTTTCCTGTTACTCTTATGTCCGATTTCAAAAATTCTTTCACCGATGTGAAGAATGGACTGTTGGGAAGGTTATAGGCTATATTTTATCCCGGTTGTTTCATTAGTACACCCGTGCGAAGCCGGGAAGTAATTAAATAAAGTTAATTGGATTTAATTGTACCTACCTACCAATTAAAACTTATAACCCCTAGTTATACATCTTTATTCTGTGGTAATACTTAGGAATTCCCACAACAAAATAAAACTTACCTACCTATCTAGCCAGTAGCATAATTTTCTTACTATTTATCCTTAAGTAAATACTATGTTTCCCTGGAACCCCCCGATAAGGTGAAGGCCTCTCTATAGGAGTATATACCTTGTATAATATCGCAATACTTAGAAAAGAGGTAGATTTGTTATTGGCGCCTATTATTAATTGTTTTTTTGAGGACGATAAAAAAATAGAATACAAAAAATCAGACAAGTGCGAGTCGGACACGCACACGAAGGGTTCCGTGCCATTCCTTGAATTATATCTAAGGATCTGTTGTCGTTAAGTAAAAAGATCACGTTTGTTGTTTTTTGGTTTTTGTATAGAATTTTGTATGGAAGAAATGTTAAATTTCTACTCACAGTAAAATAAACCAATGACATTAAATTTTGAGACTGGCTGTTAGAAAGCTTCGCCACGAGCGCTTCAAGAGTAATAGGGTCCCGTTTTACCTTTTACATACGGAACCCTAAAAGAGATAAAATCATCAGTGCAAAGACGAAACCGCGTATGCAGAAACAAGTTTTCTATATTAATGCATGTAGTAGGTACCTACCTACCCATCCTACCATGAACGAACTATCCACTGGACTGGACATAAAAGCAAACGGACCTTTCCCGGTCTTGTCAGTAACCAGGACATTTATCCTTGGTCGTTTGTTTTGCCTCAAGCTTGTCAACAAAACATCTCCCAAAATAACTAATCAAATACAAAAAATCTTTGTGTGATTCACTTGGTTAAACGAGTTAACATACATTTGAATTTTATTTTTTGAGTCCTGTGGCTAATTCGTTCATGGGATGTACCTACCTACAACTTGTTATTTTAAAACCAGTCATTAAAGCATCGAACTTCAAGGAAACAAGATGTTTTTAATATTAAAATTGTTATGTTTGTGTTTTGTACTGCAATACGTTGAAAATGTGGCTAAAGGGAAAATGGAGGAGTACTTCTCATGGAAACAACTGCAATTTGATGTTTATGGCGTGAAATGTAAGTCAATCCACTATCATTTCATTTTTCATTTTCATTTTATTTACTTCTCTTTCGACATATACAAATGCGCTTAGATTCGTCAATAATTCCATAAACAAAAACAAAACATCACTAAATCAAAAGTTATACAAAATAAGAATCTTAATTAATCAAACAGATACATTTCGGATAATGAAATAAAATAAAAAGTTATATTCATTTAGTTATATTCATTATCCACTTTATGCATATTCGTCCAAAAACAATTGTGAAATATGATGGTGTGTAGGTAAGTTACTTATGTACTAACTTATATATTTAGCGTAAAGCTGACCATTGTTTTCGCAGATTACCTACGGTTATTTTTGTAGGAGGCAAATTCGGTGTTTGTAAACGAAAATGAACCACGAAACTGATGAAAGTTACTCTATTCTCACGAAATTTGTCATATTTTTAAAACATAAATGTATTTATTTATTAAGAAACAAATAAAAAAAACCCACAACTGTAAGTCATTTCAATAACAAAAAATTGCCACTTTTAGATACAAAAGACTCCGACTACAGGAAAAAGGTCGGCCCAATAATCTTCAAACAAGATCTGAATGAAAGCGAGAAATACTTCATACAGTACAATAATGTGCCAATCGGACTCGCTGTGGACGATAAGTTTCCGGGTCTGTTCATAACTGTACCTAGAAGACGATATGGTAAGACTTCTTCATGTCAATAATTTAAAATTCTAAATGAGTTATGACCTTGAGGTAAAAGGTCATTGACCGGCGATCTCACAAAAAGGTCACTCTCACTGATCTTGAGGTCATCATTAGCAAAAGTGATCCCTAGGCAGCCCCTCCACGACGCTGGATATAGCTGTGCCTAGAAGACGGTATGGTAAGACTCTTGACTTTCGAAACTCAAAATTTTCGAAATGTTTTCTAAAATAGCAAAATCTGTTAAAGGTCACTGAACTTGAGGTCAAAGGTCATTGGCTGTCAGATCAATGGTCACTCAAAAAAATTCAGAATTTTGTTTTTCCAAATAGTAAAATCTTACGATCTCACAAAAAAGTCACTGATCTTGAGGTCATACGTCATTGACCTTAACAAAAGTTCTACAAATATTCTAACAAAGCTTTTACAATTAAAGTGTATTTTAACTTCTCACCGCCAAAAAGCCTAATCATTTGTTCTAGGAATAATAGCAACAGTGAACTCTGTATCGGGCCACCAGTCACAATCACCGCTCTTGACGCCTGTACCGGAACCGCCGCGCTTCGAGTCACTAATTTCAGTGTACCGACCGACAATAGACCGCTGTAGGAGACTGTGGATGGTGGATACCGGGGTGTTGGAAATACCAGGTAATTCTTTCCTCCTCACGCTGTTTAAATCATCTAGTAAAGATGCAAAGGCCTGAGTATCCGCGACAATGTCGCCTCAGTTCGAGTCACTGGTATCAGTGTACCGACCGACTATAGACCGCTGTAGGCGACTGTGGATGGTGGATACCGGGGTGTTAGAGATACCAGGTAAGTACTTAATATACTAGCTGTACCCGGGATGTGTTGGCCGAGTGGATTGGTACTTCGACTTTCGTTCCGAAGGTCGTGATTTCGAAGCCGGACGCGCATCAATGGGTTTTTCGTATTGGAAACCCGCGGCTAGTCAGCCCCACTCGTATTGACCATTGACTTTCCTGTGGATATGGCCGGCTAAGCTGAGAGGATGGTATAGGTGCTGAACAAGCTTATTCCATCTCCCACTACAGTATCCCATTATGTGTAGGCAGAGTTTGGCTCCTGACACTTTTTTGCCGATTTTACAAACCGATGTGTAGAATGGAGTAGATTCTTGGTTTTGTAAATCGTTATCGTTTTTTTTCAGATGCTCGAAGGCAAGTACAGCCTCCTTCTATAGTGGCGATTGACTTAGACTCCAACGATGGACACATTTCGCTCAAGTACGAGCTAAAACCAACTGATTTGGTTAACAATAGGACCAGCGGAGGTACGTAGACAATAGTGGCGCATAAAACAGGATATTTACCATGATTCGTAGATTTATAAGTTTCCCGATGTTTCGGCACAGTTGCATGCGCCATCATCACGGCCAAACTATTTAAGACAAACAGTTGATTAGAAGGATTCTCAATTTCTTATAAAGATTTACAATTACTTTCACATACGTTGTTCAAATGTGAAAGTTTCTGACACTCCATTTCTTTTTTCCAGGTCTAACCTCAATATCAGTGGAGATTGGCGACTCCTGCGACGATGCATACGCGTACATCAACGACCTTGCCACCGAGACTCTGATAGTGTTCTCATTGAAAGACAAGGATAGTTGGTCGTTCAGTCACCCCAGCTTCAAACACGATCCCAGCGCATTGAACTTCGTTGTTGCTGGTGAGAGCTAATTCATATTTTGGAAGAGCTGACCCTGACCCTGACCCAGACCCAGACCCTGACCCTGACCCTGACCCTGACCCTGACCCTGACCCTGACCCTGACCCTGACCCTAGTCTCTGAGAAAAGCTGCGGACGGACGGACGGACAGACGGACAGACGGACAGACGGACAGACCGAAACTATAAAGGGTTCTTTGTTTACTTTGGAACCCTAAAAACGTACTTACGTTTAAATGAAAGTAATGAAACTATACTTCCAGGGCACGTAATACCGTGGCAGGACGGTATCTTCAGCACTGCACTTGGAGGGTCAGGGAGGAAGAAGCTGTACTTCCACGCGCTAGCGTCCACCCAGGAGTACTCCGTGTATACTGACGAACTGAAGATTAAGGGAAATAAGGAGCTGAATGTTATGGTAAGCTATGTCATGTCATCATCATCTATCTCCCCCTATTCCACTAAGTGGGGTCGGCACAACACGTTTCCTTCTTGGCATAAAGCGATGTAAGTACCTTTCTCAGTCACACATACAAAGAGAAGAATAAAACCCAGCATTCTTGAAGCATTGAATCTTTTGTGTATGCCGCTATTTTCTAAGACAATAGTTTTCCGAGTTTTTACTAACAGCTTATCACACCTTTATTCAAATATAATAATAAATAATAATAAAAAAATCATTTATTTTCTCTCATAATTGGTTACATGTATGAAGTTGAGAAGTTATGTTCGTAAACAAAACTTTAATTTCAGTTAGAGGGCGACAAAGGCCCAAACACACAGAGCGGTTCGCACGCCTACCACGCAGCAACTAACACCCTCTTCTTCGCCGGCGTAGCACAAGACGCCATCCTGTGCTGGAACGTCAACAAGCCACTGACACCGGAGAATGTGGGGGTCGCTGCGCAGGACCATGAGAAACTCGTGTATATTTCTGGTAAGTGACCTTTGCCCCTGATATTGACCTTGCCTTTGATATTACTTTTGACCCTGACTGTGACAAACTTGTGTTGTTTTTCTTGTAAATGTTGACCTTTGCTGTGTAGTACAATTTAAACTTTCGCGATCTTTTCTTTTGCTGTGTAACCTAACTACCTTTACTTTTTGGGTACTATACAAAAAATATGTTCTATTCTATTCTATACTTACCTTTCTAATTACCTTACCTACATATTTTTCTTTTGTTTCAGACCTAAAAGTAGTGAAGGATGAAGTGTGGGTGATGGCCAATCAAATGCCGAGATTTATATATCTAGCACTAAATCCTGAGGAAGATAACTTCTTCGTTCACAGGTAAGTTACACCTACCTAGTTATGATTTTTTAAAAAATCCAGTGTTTCCCAAATGACGGGCCTCGAGTCTCGACCCGGCGGCATATAAGTACTTACACATACAGGGTTAGTAGAGTTGTATTTTTACACCTGTATATAGATCAAAGATCACATCAACTTCGTCTTTGACCAAGATGTTATGGCATATTATACCACAATTTTTCTTCTGTATTATTCTGTATATTTCAAAACAAGGCAATGTTGCGACTCTGTATTTTATCTTGATCTTTGTATTATTTTCAAAACAAGGCGAGAATTTTGCGACCCTGTATTTTATCTTGATGAGCACTTTTTGTTTCAGAGGTAAAGTCAGTGACCTGATCAAGGGTACACCGTGCGAAGCATAAAGCTAAAGATGGTATCAGTGAATTCAATCAGAAGAAATTATTAGGTCAATTATTTTAATTATTAGGTTTTGGAAGAAGCAAAAATTATTTATGTAATGCCCGATCAAAGTAATCAATCAAAGTATTTACTAATAACACACTCGTAGAAAACACCTACAAACTTTATAATTACATTAAATATATTAAATACAAAATTTTATGTTAGTTTTATTAATTACTAGTAGCACGTCCCGGCTTCGCACGGGTGTACTAATGGAGCTACCGTGATAAAATATAGCCTATAACCTCCCGGACAGTCCATTCTACACACCCGTGAAAGAATTTTTGAAATCGGTCCAGTAGTTTCGGAGATTACCTAAGTCAAACAAACAAACAAACAAATTTTAGCTCTTATATTGACTAGTATACCTAGATGTTTTATTACTAGCTACGCCCTGCGGTGTTACCCGCGGTGGATAACTGTTTCGGTAATTTTTCCTACGAGAAAGTATAGTCAAAGCTTTGTTGGGATGGATAGGTTAATACTTCTAAATAAAATATGTTTTAAAATTTTAATTTTATTAGAACAAACGTCTTGATACAATGATAAAAAAATACAAAAATAACATTCGCCATAACACCAAAACTTTAAAATATATGTTATAATAAGTGGAGGATTGGGAGTTGAGATTGAGATTTCGAGGGAAGATCATGAACAAGATTTGAGAAAGGGAGTGTACAGAATTTTGAGGAAGAATTATGTCCAGGGTTTAATGGGGCGTGTCTTTAAAATATCTATTGTAAGTAGAGGATTAGTAGTTACTTATATCTTGAGATTTTAAGGGAAGATTATGAACAGGATTTGAGGAAGAATCATGTGTGATTTCTAGTGACTGTCTTAAAAATATCTATTGTAAGTAGAGGATTGGTAGTTTGATCTCGAAGGCACTGTGTCCTGGGGACGCTGCGGTCTGTTTGTACGTCGAGGCACTGATGGGTAGCTGGCGCTGCCTTCGCAAGCAGTTCCTGATATAAGATCTTGTACGTTGGCTCTGAAAATACAAATACATGTCAGAAAACTGACACAATTGGCCCCACCCTGTATACAACAAACCCGTCTATAGATCGTGTTTTTATTTTATTTGTTTGATGATCCATCTATAAATTTCGGGTTCTGGACCTTTTGACAACTCTCATCCCATAAGAGCTACCTACTAGTTCTTTTGAAGTCATATTTAGTCTTGCCCACTTTTCCTACTCATTTAGCTTAGTATAGTTAGATTTTATAGAAAAAGCTCTTTTGTATTTTGTTTTGTACTTTCTGTGTGTTGTCAATAAATGTGTTCTTATTCTTATTCTTATTAGGGTTCAGCTAATGTTGGTGGATACTGAATTCGTTACAGTTCGCCAACATAAGCTGGCCCCGAAGGGCCCAGCTCACATATTCCACGTGTGTAGGCAGTGAAAGTGTTAAGGACTTCACACACAGCAGCTATAATATATATTACGGTATATTACATCCCGGGATATATAGCTGTATATTATCGTAAGCTATCACACACAGAACAGATATCTGCTGTAATATATCTTTTGCACGGACGTAGCTATAGCTTTCCTAAGGGGGGGTCCGAGGCATCAAAGTCCCCCCCCCCCTCTCGCCTCTTTTTTCTTCTATTACTTGTAGAAATGGCGCGAGCGGAGCGAGCAAAATATTTTTAGTTAAAAGCAGCGTATTAGAATAGAATAGAATAGAATGAATTTATTTTGACAACACACAGCACAGACGAACACAGTAAAAGAAGTACACAAGTAACACAAGAGAAGGTAACAAATAAAAAAAAAAAGGCTTAGGTACATGCTAAAAGAGTCGGCGGCGTTTTACGCCTGCGCAGGTGTGTACCCAAAATAGGATCGGTCTCAGCTTTGAGTCGCCCTGCACCGCGTAGGTACAGAGCACTTGTAAACTTGACTCACTTGTAAACATAGAAGTTGTAGTCATTCGGGTTGAGGCGCGAGTATCCGAATCTAGGCAACGTGTTTGTGATCACCCAAACCTCATCACCTGTCACGTGGAGATCTGAAACAAGAATAGAATAGAATACCATACAATACATTGCTTGAGAAACTTCAAACGCAGGCGACCACGAGCGACCGTAAGCGGCGCCAAGAACGCTTCTTGATTTAATGTGAGGTTTTTTGGTCTTTTGTGCCCCCACGGTCTCTCTTTGCACCATAAACTTGATTTGCCTGTTTTGCCCATTCTCGTTTATGAAAGACTTGTAAGACGTAGTTAGTCTTTAAGGGGGCATAAACACTCACCAGCCGGGTAGCTAAGTCTGGTCACATCGCTCGCCAGCACAGTGAAGGACTGCGGGTCTAACGCTCGGTTTGTGTTCCAACACGCGACGCCGTCAGCACCGATGTCGGCGTAGAACAACACGCCTGATGGATGCATGTCGTGCATCGTTGATTGGGAGTTGGGACCGCGTTCGCCTACTATCTGTTGATCATTTATTTATTTATACACTAAGTTAAATTATTGTTCATGTATTACGAGCTTTTAATACTTAAATGAATTACTTTATGAGAAGAAATAAGTCGCGCGACGTAAAAAGAACGATGAAAGGAACGGGAGGGGGTGCGAAACACATTTGAAGCAGATTTTTGCGAATGAAATAAAAATTTGCGTATGGGTCACTCGGTCACAACCCAATAGCAGCTACCCTTATAATCTAAACATTTTGGCAAACCCTGTGCTTTACAAAATAATCACACAGGTCATCAACCACGAACGACATTCAGTCCTAACTACAGTAGTCAGGTCAGTCGACTACTCTCAAAACCGAAAACGATAAACGATACATCGAGCCAGTAATCGTAGTTCAAATTAGGTATCTTCTTATAATGTTTACGTCAACATCGTCTTTTTTCTCGCAAAAAGCGCATAAGTACCTAGTAAGCCTGCCGCCTTATTTTCCAAATAACCATGTCTTGACTTGCCATGTCACGGCGTGGTTTTTTTTAATAACGCAATGGATTTCAGAAAACAAAAGCTAGATAACGTGCAATCTCTTACCGCGTCATGTTTTGAGAATCGACATCCTGTATGATTTGCTTATTGGTGCATGTTTCGAATTTAGTTTTAAATAACTTGAGCTTCGATTGACGACGATAGACGTAGGTATAGTTTACGGACTTTACGGTTTTGAGAGTAGCGGCAAAGACTTCGATCAATATGTTCTATAATTAGATTGTTCTGGGAAATTTCCTTATAATGCCTTCGAGTTTATAGACCGTACGTTTCTCTGTGAGAAAGTTATGAAATATGATTTTATTTGCCTGTTTCGTTCGGGTGATGTGTCAGGTCATCTATGTAAATTCACAGCAAAACGATGGAGAGTGACATAGGCTACTTTTTATCCCGATATTCTCGCGGGAACGGGACTAACGCGGGCGAAACCGCGGGGCGCAGTAATTTTGATACGTTCATTACTATCCCCCCCTTCCTATCTTCTCCATAGTTTACAATAGAAATAGAATAGAATAGCATAGCATATAGCTTTATTGTACACCATAACAGAAAAATAACAAAAAAGAATAAACAGTACATTGAAACTAGTGTGACAATGGGCGATCTTCCAGGACAGGAGTAGTTTACCTCATATCTCGTCCAGTATTCCGAGTCAGTGTGCGCCGTGCTGTTGTTCAGTGTGCACGTGTTCACTGAGAACTCCTGCGTGCTGATCAACGGGTGGAAGTACGCTGTACGACAGCCGGAGCCGGGTGATAACGCTATGCTGAATATACCGTCGCTCCATTGGAAACGATGACCTGTTTGATATTTGATACAAAACTTGAATACGTTTTTTGAAAGATCGATTATTCATCCCAGCTTTTACCCACCTGGTAGCAGCAGAATTACGGCTAAAGATCCTACTTTTTAATAAAAAAACCTGTATTGGAATCTGTTTTATCATTTAGAGCTACAGTGTCACAAACAGACACACACAATGCTTAATAAATTGAAACGTTATATTACACTTCTCTATCTCACTAGCTACCTTTTTATATCGGGGTAAAAAAATATAAATTATCTGAATCTCACCAGCTATATTTTGATTTAGGGGTTAAAAAAGATAAACTATATTAATCTTACGGTATACCTATTTTGATTTGGGGGTTAAAAATATAAATTATCTGAATATAACCGCTTTATTTGAAATTGGGGGAAGGGGGTTGATAAAGATAAATTACATAAATCTCACCAGCTATATTTAAGTTGACAGCGGCAGGATTGAAGTGGAAGTAGCTGTGCGTGACTCGCCAGCTGTCATTGTCTCTGAGCGAGTACACCACTATGCCGAAGGTGGTTAGATCAGGGATGTAGGCGAAGGCGTTAGAACAACCGTTACTTGTGTCCACGGTTATGGAGGCTAAACCTGCAATTTACACAAAAAAAAATATGGGAATAAAAAATTGGGATACTTTTTACGAAATTTTTACCAAATTCCAGTTTTCCCCTTTTGAAACTCTCAGTGGGGAAAATGGGAATTACATAAATTACGTTCTTGTTATCTGGATATATTTTACACTCACTTGCAGTTTTCTTAACGGAAATTTATGGAGAAAACTGGGCTGATGAGCTCTATTCAATCCACGTTTGCCGCTAAGAGCTCATGTTATTGAGTATTGTATCTTATGAAACGAAAGGATTCAAACCCATGTCCCTTGGATAGAAAATTTAAATACTAACCCACGACTTTTCATAATAGCATAATTTATGTTTAATATTCTAGCATTGTTTACCTGTAGGCGTGTTATTGGCCGGTACATCAGTCTGTTTGAGTTGGTAGCGGAGGATCTGACGATTGGTGTTCAGATCAAACACGACGATGGACGGCTGCTGGACTTGACGCGGGTTCTCTGTTCACAAAATAAATAATTAATAATAAATATTAAAAAAAGCCTTTTATTCGGAAAGTATTACTTTAATGGTACTTTAAGTAGGAGCTGAACCTACTACAATCTTTGTAGGTGTCTCGTGCTTTAGTAAAAAATTTCTTGTACACTACTGTTGTTGTATATTGTACTACTGTTTTCTCATATTTGCTTAGCCACAAGAAATATTTTATTAAAGCACGAGACACCTGCAAAGATTGTAGTAGGTTCAGCTCCTAAATAAAGTTAGCTACATACCAGGCAGTTCCATTAGCCCCGTGTCAACAGCCCACAGTCTCCCGCAGTTGTCGGCGCGGGTACGGTAGATAGACACCAAGCTACTCGACTCTTGTAATGAAGGGTAAGGCTTGATGGGGGGCGAACGGGATGTGTCGGATAGATCAATGTAGTTTAGTGTTGATGGGATACCTAGAAAAGGTAAAGTGATAAAAGACGATTTATTTAATAAAGGACAAATAAAAAAATATATTTCATGGCGTGCGTCGGTCGAAGCGACGCGTGATCTGGCTGGCTCTTATTTGGCTCAAAGGATCAGTATTGGAATTCAGCGTGGCAATAAATAAATATATATAAATAAATAATTTTCATTTTGTACATCTATGTATTAGTTTAGTTTCTGTAAATAATACTACTTTTTAATTGTTTAATAATCCGTCATGGTAAGCTTTGAAGTAAGTTTGAAGTCGGTTGCCCCATGATACATATTATACTGCCGCCTTATTCTCCAAATAACCATGTCTTAACGCGGCACGTTTCGGCGTTCTTATTTTGAAAAATTCTATGGATTTCAGAAAACAAAAGCTAGATAACGTTCAATCTCTTATTACCGCGTCATGTTTTAAATGAGTTCAAGAATCGATCAGCCCCCTTATTCTCCAAATAACCATGTCTTAACGCGGCACGTCTTGGCGTTCTTATTTTGAAAAGTTCTATGGATTTCAGAAAACAAAAGCTAGATAACGTGCAATCTCTTATTACCGCGTCATGTTTTAAATGAGTTCAAGAATCGATCTCCTGGTTTAGATACACTGATAACATGACATCTGACAATGGATATTGTTATTTAAAATAGTTACCAGATAAAGAGATTCAAGATAAAAATAACAGAAGATGGATTTACATTCAATTTAAGTCAAGGTTCAGAATAAATTAAGGTTAATTTAAAGATTTAAACGAATATCTCCTGAATCTAACTTACTGAAAGGCTTCTTAAATATTTGGTAGCGTATAAACTTTTTAAGACGCTCTTACCAAGTTAAGCGCCACTTACATGAAAAATGCTGAAGGGGCTTGTGACATTTAAATTGCCTTGGGGGGGATTTCGACACTGATCCTAATTTTATTGTGTTAGCACAAGCTAACAGAATAAATTTAACTAAGCTAGCTTGTTGATATATTACACTTAGGTATTTACTTTGATTCATTTGTTTTTATAATAATCGTATTTAAAAAATATCCTGTCGTTTCTATTCAATAAGAATTAATTATTGCGGAAGACCTTCTAAGTTATAAATTGTTCTAATTTTCACAAAATAAACGTTTATTTTATGAAGGTTAAAATATAACATACAAATATTATACTTCCTACTAATGTTAAAACCGCGAAAGTACCTATGTATGTTTGTTGCCCTTTCACGAAAAAACTACTGAACGGATTTAGGTGAAACTTAAAACATACATAGTTGATGACCTGGAATAATACATAGACTACTTTTGATTCGAAACTACCCTACATAAATTATGATAAAAGCTGTTTAATGCCCGATTTCTTTAACCAACGTACGCGGACTTTGTTTTTACAACATAAAATGTATGAAACTTTTTGACAGATAACAACGTTGCTGTGACGAAAGTCTTACGGACATCCGTAAGTTGGTTGTAGGGACGAGCCGTTAGTTGGTATTGCAAATTTTTTGTTATAAAGTACTAACCATATCTTCTCCTAGGTAGAGCGATGAATAATCTATCACCGACCCTCTCAGCACCCATCGGCAGATTGTTGTATTGGATGTAGAAATTATCAGTTTTCTCTGAAAATGTACAAAACGATTAATTTCAACGGGATAACAACCTATTTCATCAAAATGATTACGATTATGTACTGATTTATATTTTGATAGTTGCGCAGTTTTTAAACCTAACAACCCCTCATTTTAGTCAGGGGTTGAAAAAGTTAATTTTTAATTTTTACCTAAACCATTTTCTTTCTAGTAGCATCATCTATGCTATACTAATACTATAAAGTGGTTTCGTTGTTTGTTTGACGGAGATTCCGAAACAACTTAGCCGATTTCAAAAATTATTTCACCAATGTGTAAAATCGGCTGTTGGAATGGTTATAGGCTAGATTATATCCTGGCAGTTCCAGTACACCAGAACAAAGCCGGGACGTGCTGCTAGTTATACGATAAAACCGTAGAATCATCATTATTTCGGAAGTAGATACATATAAAATGCTATTTCAGCATGACTCACCATCTAATTTTGGGGAATTACCGTTGTCAGTGTTCAAATTAGGCGTTTGTCCATTGGAGTCACTATCCGGATACGCTAAAACAATTAAAAACAAATGAAAAACCTCAGTTCAAAGAGAAGCAGAATTTCCTATGACCTTGCAAACTTAAACCCCCCAGATTCAAGGGTTGAAATTAATAACTCTCTATATCTCTTTCCCCTTCAGGTGCTTTTACTTGTCTAAACTTAGGTTACATTTATTTAATTAACCCCAGATGCAGGGGTTGATATACCTAAATAAATAATAGGTACTAATAAATAAATAAAATAATGCAGCGGTTGAATTTAATAACTTACGCGAGTTCCAATCTCGTACTACTTCGGGCGAGTCGTTGAAGTATATAGCGTCGGGGTTGTAATTGTTGTTGTAACTCGATCTCTTGGTACGAGGAGTTGGAGCCGTGGCTTGGTCGGTGTTTACTAGAAAACAATAAAATAAAATTAGTTTTTAAGTAGTGTAGGTATTTTTTGTTTCTGTCTTTTATTTTGTTCCTACTAGAAAATTATAAAAATAAAGGTTCAAGTTCGCCCACCTTTATTTACCATGTTGTGCCGAGTATAGTAAAGATGTAAAGTAAGAGTTAATGGTACTATGTAAAACAATAAAGGTATTATCTATCTATCTATCTATCTATCTACTTACTAATATTTCCATCAATGTTGTAAGTCATCTGCTTCCAAGCGTACACTTCAGTGAACTTGCCGACGACCCGTCTTTGCGAGTGCACACACGTGCATACTGCTAGTATTAAAAGCAGCTTCATATTGTCACTGTAGGAGGAAACAGAACCTATAAGTCTAACTTGTTTTAAATTCTATCTCGAAAACAACCGTGAAATATGATAGTAGGTACGTAGGTAAATTATAACTAAAAGAAAAAATGGTTTTCAAAATCTTTTATTGACGGAATCTGGGATTGCCTATCGATATTTAAGTCAAAGGCCATTTTACAGGTATTGCCCATTTTGTTATCTTATTAATAAATATTGTTGTTTGTAAACATCGGATATCGGTGTTGATAAAACTGCATTTTGTTCGCCACGCGTTTGCGTATGGGTGCTAATATTACTAGCACCACATCCCGTCTTTCAAACAAACAAACCAACATTATCTACCTCTAGATAAAGTGGTAATGTTAGTTTGTTTGTTTTTTTAACGGAGGTAATCTCCGAAACGACTCAGTCGATTTCAAAAATTATTTCACCGATGTGTAGAATGGACTGTCGGGATGGTTATAGGCTATATTTTATCCCGGTAGTTTCATTAGTATACAGTAGTCATGATCTTCATCTTAACTTACCTTTTAAAACCTTGTTGAAATAAAAACACCTTATCTTTAAAAACACCTAATAGAAACAACAAAGAACAACAAATTGAAATTAATCACTGACTAAAATAACTATAAAAATCAATATCAATATAAAATAAACAATAAACTTTACATTTATTTGAACTGCTATTAACACTGCAATTAATTACACTAATTAAATTATCACGGCGATGGAAAAATACGAGTAAAATAACCCATCAAACGGCCAATACTTATCATAACTATTCACAGACTGATGACCATGTCTGTTTGATCTTTGTGTATACTTATAGCTATGTCTAATGCCGGCCACACACGCTACGGTGCATCAGGAGGTCTACTAGAAAGAACCCGCGCAACCGGCTTACTTTGCCCGAAAGCGATTCAGTTTAGGTTTAGGTCCTATAATGAACTGCTTTTGACGTAAGCTAAAGCGCTGACGTAAAGTTAGAACAGTTAGAACCTAAACGGAACCTAGCGTCATGGTAGATAAGCCTCCAGTACGGGGATTGTATAACTTGTATCAAAATGTTGGGAATCAAAAATAGTAATCCGCGAAAACAACTGTGACATATGAAATGTAAGATACTTATAACTAACTTACACATTCAGAGTAAAATCTGAACGTTGTATCCGTGGATTTCTGTTATTGATTCGCAACAATTTGATACAAGTTAGACAATCGGGCCGGCCGGTGTACAGGTACCTACAACTTTCTGATGCACAGTAGCGTGTGTGGCCATAAGGTGATCTGACTATACCTACTATAATGTTAGTTTATTTGTTTCTAGAGGGTAATCTGCAGCCCCACACGTATTGACCATTGTCTTTCCTGTGCATATGGCCAGCTATGCTGAGAGGATCCATCTCAACAATGTCTCAGGCACTACAGGCAAAGATTGCCTCCTGACGCTGTATAAATCATCTAGTAAAGATATGAAGGCCTGAATTCTATAAATATATTCTACTTAATTATGTACATTTGTAGCAGGATAAAGGAATACCAAGTAGGTAATGTGGGGGGTAATATAACAATTAGTTTGATAAGTATGTAATTGTGGGTTTATTTTATCATAACTGTGTCAGCTATTTATAAGTAAGTGCAGCGAACTCAAGGCGACAGGCGAAATCGATAAATCAGCGATAGCACGGCGACAGCGTCAGCTCGGCGACAGCTTCAGCTCGGTGACAGTATCAACTCGCCGACAACTACAGTTCGGTGACTACTCACAGGTTGGCGACAGCGACAACTACAGTTCGGCTACAGCGTCAGCTCGACCTACTTTGGGGCACGAAAAGTCCATTGATGCACGACCGGATTCGAGCCTAAGTCACTCGAGTAAAGTCAATTCGAGTTTTCGAAGTACCAATCCACTTGGCCAACACGGCTAGCAAGCACACTGAGATTTTATTAAATGATTGCTTCACGGCGAATAACAATGTTCTCAGAAGGTAATTTTGATTTTAACGATGTTTTCCTTGTATGATGACTATTGATGACCACAGAATGATTTACGATGTTTTGACCTTCATACAACTGCACGTTGTGTTATTAATGTTTGAACTTGCTTAGCAATATATGAGTTGTTTATATATTACACTTATGACCTCTGTAGCCAGGTATCATTTTTTGAGTACCAACTAGGTATAAGGTAGGTACATGGAATATGAACAGTATTGGTATTACAGTATGCTCTATCTCTTACTGTCAACCACGTATAGTGTAGGTAGACTAACGCCCGGTTCCTATAACCGACCTACGGACGTCCGTAAGACTTTCGCCATAGCAACGTTGTTATCTGTCAAAAAGTTTCATACATTTTATGTTGTTAAGTTAAAACAAAGTTGCTTTGCTATGATGATGGACCTACGGACATCCGTACCTACGTTGGTTGTGGAATTCAAGCATAGGTAAATGTCCAGTCAAACTGGTATTTTTGACCAATGTCAAACGTTCTTAGTTAAAATTAACATAATTTATACACTATCATTAATCAAAAAGTAGAAAACTGATTTTAAATTAAAGAATTTCTATTTAGAAATTTTTATCCTTGTTTTATTTAGGTTAAGATAACAATTAACTTGTTTTAATACCAACTTCGCCCCGCGATGTTACCTGCTTTGAATAGGTTCTCGTTCCCGTGGAAAACCGGGAACAACAATAGGTTATGTGTGTTATCCAACGTATAAACTATCCTGGTACCAAATATCATTCATATCCGTCCAGCCCTTTGAGCTTAGACAAGTAACAAACACACAAATTTTCACCTATATCAGTGTGATGAACTTACCTAGGGGGTACCACGTGGTACCTACAAAACCATTGAGATAAGATTTTTAGAATTTTTGTATTAATTTATTTAGGTTGGTAGATATTTCTTTCTAGTGTATTAATTTTAATTACGTTAGCAAATCAAAGATCACTTTGCTAATTATTTTATAACAATCACGTTTCAATGACAGGGTAAATACTCTGTCACTTTTGACACGTGCTCTTAACGGTGAAGGAAAACATCGTGAGGAAACCGCAGGCTATTCAGGCCTTAAAAACACATTTAGTATCGTCCCACAGAGTAATTAAACCTAAGAATAAATAGTTTAATTGCAATAGTTTATTATTTTTAACAGCCTATGCACGCCACGTTTTCTAACGTTCAGTCTTTCTTTAACATTCCTATGTTTAAACAAAAATTTGTCACTTAAATTTGACAATCATTAGAACTGGCCAAAAATATTAGACAAGTAAAAAATAAAAAATAAATGTAGGTAGGTACCTACCTAACTAAGACAATACATCAGCAGTAATAAACGCTCTCATACTTTAAACTTACCTAGATGAAATAAAAGTATATGATATTAGTGTTATGCTGCTTTTAGTAGGTATTTGCATTTATTTGTAAAGTAGAAAACAAAAAAATATCACGTATCTAATCTACCTAAAACTTTATAACCGTAACAAAAAAAAAACTTTAACGAGATTTTTTGGACAGTCTAGACTCATCTTTACAATGATTGTTTAGCTTTTTAAAGATGGCGGATGTTTTTTCTGACGCATATGCTGCCAGTATCAATCATATTAAACTCAAAAGTTAACATACAATCTTCTTTTTTCTTCTTCTTTATCAAAAAATATAAGTAGGTATTATAGGTACCTACTAAACAATTCTCACTCACATGATTCCTAACCTTATTCCGAACGTGAATGTAAATTTGTCTAGTTGGGCTACTAAGCGGCCTAAAAACTTCGACACTAAAGTTTCCTTTTCCTTTTGCTAAAAACTTCGACACTAAAGTTTCCTTTTGCTCATACGAACTTACTTTTAGGTAGTAGGTAGGTAGGTAGGTATACCTACTTCTGTCTATCTGAAAGTTCTTTTAAATAATTTGGTTTGATAAATAGAATGTCTACGATGTTTTGACAAAAAGCGGCCCATATTGAAACTCAATGCTATAAAAACTTTATGGGTGATCTGTCAAAAAACTTTAAATATCAAAAGTCATAACCCAAAATTTCAGCAAACTATGCCAACAATATAATTTCCAAAAAATGTTTTAGCGCCTCATTCAGTATGGATAACCCAACTTCTAAGGTAATGTGGGTTCAAACCGTGACCGTGCAACAATATATCAAAAATGAAATTCCACACGAGCTTCAAACTGTATACTGGCGTACTATTTAATACTAGCAGCACGTCCCGGCTTTATACGGGTGTAGGTACCTACCTAAAACTACCGGGATAAAATATAGCCTATAACCATTCCGACAGTCCATTCCACACATCGGTGAAAGTATTTTTGAAATCGGCTGAGTTGTTTTGGAAATTACCTCCGTCAAACAAACAAACCATCTTCATAATATAAGAACCTACTGAGAGAGTAGTACCTACATTATAATAATTACATTTTTAAGGTCATCAAGTCGAAGTCTTCAAACAGCGCCTTAACAAAATGTGAAAAAGAGAACCAAGGCAGAAAGAAAAGTAAGAGTAACGCCGAGTTCCAAACTCTTGCTGTGAAGAAGAGAGGAGTTTACGTCGAAAATAAACGTGCAAAGAATTTGACTGGTAGAGGTAAGATTTTTTTATAGCAATCTATAATAGGTAATTTAAGAAATCAACCCCTAAATTTATGACACAGATCTCCAAATCCACCCTTTCTAAAAGATAAAAGTAAAGTAGGTATTGTATTGTACCTACCGAAGTTACTTACATTGGGAAAACAGTAAAGATTAAAGTAAAACATAACCTAGTGTAAGGAAACGGAGGAAAGGTTTTACTACAAAATCAAAAGCTAAAGATAATTTTGACTTAATTGTTACAGAAACTGAAACCAAAATTGACGAGATCCAACCCGTTAAGCCTCCTCGCAGACCGAAGCCAGGCAGCAAGCGCTTCCTCGCTTCCGTCCTCACAATTCTAGCCAAATCCACCACCGGCACCCAACACCCTGACGCGTCAGAAAACAAAAGAAAGACCAAAAAGAAGACTACAAAAGACCCAGAAAGAATCGCAAAAGATCCCGTTGAGAAAGAGAAAAAACCAAAATACAGATCAAAAATTCTCAACGATAATAAAAACCAACTCGATAAGTTCGAAGTGATACAACCTAAGAAAGAGATTATCCATACACCTTCTATTTACTCCGAAAGAAGTTACAGAGAAGACATCAAATGGTCTGATCTACCGAGACTCGTTAAGCCAGAAGAAGAAACCAAAGTGACAGTAAGCAATCTAGTCAGAGAAGTGACAGAAGGGAAGAAGATTAAAGAAAAGAAGGTGACTATAGAGGAGCCTACAACACTTGTATCAGAGCATAAAGATGATAAAAGACTGTACAATTTCTTTGTTGATCTATTAGAGACAACTTTTAGTGTTTACAATGTAAAAGCAGAGTATACAGCGCCAAAAGCCAGCGCCGTATCTTCAAATATTGCGTTTGAAATAGACGAATCTGTTGCTAGAAAGCTGAATGTCGGCACGGAAATGTTTGAGGATAAAACAAAGAAACCTGAATACTGCATTAAGAACGATAATTGGAACGATGATAGTTTGATAGACTATTTTCAGTCGACACCTTCTTCGACGAAACGCAACGAAGTACCGTTACAATTTCCAAAACGAAGGACAGAACCATTTGTTTTTAATAGAAGCAAAATCCCATTACCTAAATCAAAAAGTGTCTCTCAGCGCAAATCTTTCTACAGGAAAAACAAAAAGGAAGATTTGCTCAACATTTTGAAAGAACAACTAATGATGGATCGTGTTTCGTTCGAGGAACCGCAGAATTTATACCAAGCTTTGAAAGTCATGGCCAAGAACAAACGAAAGCAGAAGACAATACGTTTTGAAGCAAAGACTAAACCAGGTTACAAGCCCCCAGAATGCATGCTTAAACGTCGAAAAGTAATATCACCCAGCACAAAATCCACAAAATATGAGAGTGATGTTCGCTCAAATCGATCTATTTCTCAAAAGTTTTCCGAATTGAGCGGGTATAGACAAGATGACGATGAAATTTCGAATCACTCATTAGAAGTCTATGGTTTTGACTACGAAGTGCCGTATAGAAAAAAAGAAAAGAGACGAGAGATGCTTATGACGTACCATTCTCCTGAAGAGAGTGAGACAGAAGATATACTAAAGTTTAATGATAGCAGTAGTACTATCAGAGATTTCACGAATTCTATTGAGTTATGCTGAAAATGTAACCTGAATGAGGCGTAATAAAAAAATTGAATAAAATATTAAACCCTTTTGACTAACCCAACTATACTTACTTCATTTCTTGAAGCGAGCTAATAGGAAGAAGCTATAGCTATAGCTAGACACTCATATTAATTTGACGATGACTGTTCAGTTATAGAGAGGTAAAAATATCAAACAAGGATTGTAAGTATACAACATTTAATGTAGGTATTATTACATTCAGGCCAATAACATGTTTTAATACATTATTAAGGTGTCTCAGAAAACGTAGTACTTCAAAGTTTACAGAATTACTTGGTACAACTATAATTAACTTTAACTTAATCTTATAGGTAGGGGGTAGGTACTAGGTACTTACAGTCATTAAAAAGTTGAAAATTTGTGTAATGAGCTTAAAATAAGCAAAATTAGCTTTATGATAGCTGTTTGTATATCATGCTTATCATTTTAAACCGACTTCAAAAAATGATAGGGTTCTTTATTCTACTGTATGACTATGTCATAACACGGTCCACTATTGACCGCAAAATCGGTGAATTTACATAAAAAATAAAATAATACATAACGGAACATAATTTCTCTTTTTTTGAAATAGGTTTAGTGAATGAAATGAAATAATTGTATTGTATAGTGTATGCTACGTTAACTGAGACGCCCTACATTAGGTCTTTGGTAGTTTTAATAATAAAATACTATGTCACACATATTCCGAATATACAAAAAATACAATTACAAATTTTGGAAAAGCTATGGTAACATACTCGGTCTAATTACAATTTTAAACTAGGTACACATAAAACCTGGTTTATCAAAACCATGGTCTAAACCCTAACTTAATCCATATAATCGTTTTTTTCTTGTCTATGGTCCCGCGCAGTTGTATTAACCACCGCCAAACTAGAGGTCGCCTAGCTTTAGACCATGGTTTATCGCTAAAACAGGGTTTGTAATACCATTTTCCTAAACCGTAGTTTATTTAGATATAGTGCGAATAGACCATGGTTTTGATAGACCAAGTTTAAATCAAGGTTTACTTAGTTTTCTGTAATGAGGGCTACTCGTAACTTTGAATATCTTGATTTTCTAATTTGGCAGGCTTATTGCCTAACTTGTCGCGAAACAAAAAAGAATCGCCATCAAACAAATATAACAGTAATTCTCGAAAATAACTGTCAAATATGGAATACTGAAGTGACGTAGTGAGACAGCACTGTCAGCTACGCTATTGACTATCTTGTTGCGAAATCGAAAATCGCTATCACAACTGTCAATGATGATAACGACTGATTTTGATATCGCGGCAAGATACAAAAGAAAGTAGGTATATAGGTTCTTCTCTAAAATAATAAGTATCACAAATATGTTTCGCGACAGATTACGCAGTAGCCCTGATGGCAAAAGTGTTCTATTTAGCTTAAATACAATACTTATACAAATAGGTACATAAAACACATCGCATTGTTCTTTCACATTTAGGTAAAATATACTTAACTGGTATTTTAAATGACAAAAAGCTAAATATAGATATTTGGTATACAATGACTTTGCATCAGAACGTAAAGCCTATGCACACGACGTTTTAAGAACGCAGTCACTGTGTTCAGAACGTTTTAAAAACGCGAGCGTAGAGTCCGCGCAACGCAACAATTTTGATAGAGTGACGCTGCAATCGCAGAAATTAATGTTTCGATTAGGATAATGCCAATTTTCCACGAAAGCTTGAACAATACTACTTATGCAGTTGATTGGCAGAATCAAGAAAACCTTTTGCTTAATACAAGGAAACGTGTGTAGTACGGGGATAAATACAAATTTAGTTCCAGCTCTATCCGTAAGACTTGTGTCTAGGTACTACTAGAGTCCGCTAGTAGTACCTAGATACCTAGACCTAGAGTACCTACATGGTCACTATCTGTGTCACTATCCAGTCCATCCAAAGGTTGCCTGGAAGAGATAGCTTTTAGCTATAAGGCCGCCCATTGTACTTTTATTTCTTAGTTGTAATGTCTGTAATGCGTTTTCTTTTGAGTACAATAAAGTGTTTATCTATCTATCTATCTATCACAGCACAGCTTGCCGACTGTTTTTTGTTCGCCCCGCTGGCGCTGTCTCGATACAAAATCGCAGTGTTTGTGTATAAATTCAAGCGCGCCGTTTAAAAACGCCGTGTGCATAAGCTCTTTTTAATATAGTAATATCAACTAAATTAAAAATAACATTACAATGATTATAATCTAGACTAAATCTAAATGTCTTGAATGAAATTTTGATAAGTACCTATTTTTTTTTTATATTGTGACAATTGATTGTAAGCACAGTGTGATCATTTGATGTCGATTAGGTAGGTACTTAAACTATCGGTTCGCATTGCCACAAAGACAAAAGACCAACGCCCGGTTCCTATAACAAACTAACGGATGTCCGTAGGACTTTCGCCATAGCAACGTTGTTATCTGTCAAAAAGTTTCTCATACATTTTATGTTGAAATAACAACGTTGCTATGGTGATGGACCTACGAACATCCGTTAGTTTGTTAACTATATAGGAACCGGGGGTAAGACGAGAGACCGCGATCGTTATTTGACTTTACAGGTACAATTTTTTATGAGATTCTTACTAGACTAGCTGACTCGAAAGATATTGTTCTGAAAAGCCAGTTTTTGTACGAAACAAGCAGCACGTTCCGGCTTTGCACGGGAGTACTAATAAAACTAACGGGATGAAATATAGCCTATAACCATCCCGACAGTCCTTTCTACACACCGGTGAAAGAATTTTTGAAATTGGCCGAGTAGTTTAGAGATTACCTCCGTCAAACAAACAAACCAACAATGTTTGTTTGACCGAGTTAATCAGATGTCTCGATGTGTAGAATAGATTGTCAGAATGGGTATTGGCTATTTTTTATCCCGGTGGTTTCATTAGTACACCCGTCCGAAGCCGGGACGTGCTGCTAGTATCATTATAAATAAATCAATCATACCGCGCTTAGCTTTTAGGACAGTTTTTTAGCATTCATCATGAATTTAATTTTTAGCTTTGTAATAAAAACTATAAAATATTTTAATATTTTTAAAAGTAGGTACGTCAATTTTATGTAAGTAGGTACGTATAAATGGAATGATAACAACTACAATAAAATACATTTACTTAATTCTAAAAATATTAATAACGCTGACACAAATGCATATGGGTTCAGCAACCCGATTGTCTAACTTGTATCAAATTGTTGCGAATCAAAAATAAGTAATCCGAAAAACAACTAAAATATGATGGTATTTAGTTACTTTGGTAGTAACTAATATATTTAGCGTAAAATCTGACCATTGTTTTCGCGGATTACTGTCACTTTTGATTCGCAACAATTTGATACTAGTTAGACAATCGCGACAGATGTAGCTATCATGCTAAAGTCCACACATGAGATTCATCATTGATTACTGTAGTTTTGGACTTAACACATAGTTACTGGGACTGACATAGTTTATTAAATGTAAGACTCAAAGTCCCTGAAAAAATTGAATTAAAAACAATAGAACTGCCTCGTTTTTAGAAGTCAGTTAAACAGGCAAGTATGGCAACAAAAGTAACATTTGCTTTGCAATTCGCATGGCTATATATCATACTAAATCGAAATAAAATGAAAGTCCCTGTTTAAAAACGATAATTCGTAAGTGATTACAATTTTAGATAAATAATAATGTTCTTTTAAGAATAATATTGTTTAAATACTTTTAAAATGTAATAACACAGGACTTACTTAAAATAGATATATGACATAATTCTATAACTAACGTATGGATGTCTGTAGGTCCATATCCATAGCAACTTTGTTTAAACAACATAAAATGTATGAAACTTTTTGACTAAGATGTGAAGAGATCATTACTAATATATGAAATTGTTAATAAATTAAAAAATAAATTTGAACTTTAAAATTATTCAGCTGCTAATCTTAAAATAAAACATGCATTACTGTGGTAACACTATAATACTGATTTTTAGTTTGGTTTTAACTGGCAACACATAAAATTAAAATTGTAACATAAAACTAAACAGTATAGCATAGATCTGGGTTTATGTCTGCATAGGTACGTATGGCAAGACCGCTTTAGACATTGGCCGTTCAAAATCATGTCTGTAAGTAATAACTAGTATTTTCCGAGGCATACAAACCAGTACAATATGACCATCTGTAGTCTCAGTCACCTCAATATTAAGGATCGGGTAGACAGACAGGATTGGTATGTCAATCCGAAGACTGAAGTTATACTCCTTGACTGGCTTGAAGCGAGTTAAATCGAGCTTTCCCTCAACGATAGGTTTGTAGTAGACACTAACGATACCGCTCTGTGTTCCGACAAAGAATATATCATCCCCATATATTTGCATTTTGCTGATGTATTGAAGTAAACCAGTGTGCGGCTGGCGTCTCATTTGTGATTGCAATATATAATAATGTCTCCAATCTATAGTTTCCAGCATATTGTGTCGATACAAGCAATCCATTAAGTTTGGCATGGTTTGTAGTTTCAACTTCAAAACACATTGGTTATTTGCATACATGTAAATGTTTTCTGTCATTGTTAGAATGTACAAATATCCGTCGCCGTATCCTAACGCTCCAAGGCCATCTGGGATTCCCTCAGCTAACTGTTCGGGAAGATGTATTAATGTTGAAGATTTGTCGTGATCTAAATGGAATGAATACAGTTGCTGACGGTAGGTTGTGAAGAAAACCCAACGATCGCCGATGATGAAGTATTTGACGTCGTTGAACCATATCTCATCGTCTTCGTTCGTGTTCATTATCAGATCTGAATGCCAATCGTGATGCGGTTTATTCACTATATGTAATTGAGCATTTAAACCCAACATGACAACAACATCTTCAAACTCAACCATAGAAATGTAATGTCCGGCGAATCCTTTACGCCTCGCTGCTTCTAGCGTCAAAATATTATGATACGCAACTCTAGTTCTTTTGTGGACCATAATAAGACCTTTCTCCTGTACCACAGCGCTCCTCATTTCTTCGTCAATAGTATCACTGTGACAGAATTCATCGATATTCTCACGGGCTGAAGAGAGCTGGCTCCATAGAGATAGACTACGGTACATTTCGAACCAGTTAGTGATGTTAGGTGACTTCCACATCCCTTTTTTGTATATCTTGCTGTAATCGCGGCTGCAGAACCGCTCCCAAAGACTATCATCTTTTAGAATTGCGTCTATTACATCGCGCCACTTAGCGCATACTTGACGACAACGGATCATGTCTTTTGGTGGAACGAACGCGAAGAGAGTGAAGAAAATCTCAGTGGGCAGCATACTGAGACTGAGCTCGCTGCAGCCAGGTTCCTCGCAGTCTTCCATCATGATTTATGTTTATAAAACTTAGAAAACGATTGTATCTGCAGATGGATATTTTTTCACTTTTATAATGAGTTTATCATGTTTAAGTGTTCATATTTACTGATAACTTGAGCGGAGCATCATTAATGCTCGGATTATTTATTTATTTACAATGTGAATTGCGAATATCGGAATGTGCGAGATCTCCGAAATGCCGAAAAATGTTTCACCGACCGGACGGACCGACCGACACCGACACGACACACGGTAAATAGTCGTGTGTAGTTCGCGAATGAATCCTTCAATTGGACTACTTCAGTTGCGTCTAGTTCTTCCTTCACTAGTTCACTTCCAATACAAACACTTCAGTAGTCCATTCGCTTCACCGAGAAGCGCGAACGAAACGAAGTACGCACAATTCTGTGTTACGAATACAAACGAACTAAATCGAACGTTGCCGACCGAGACGTAATGTCTGCCTCTGCCGGCCGGCCGAACGAAACGAGCGATAGTGAGGTTTATATCTATTTCGCTCACACTTTCGTAGGTACTAAGAAGCATTTCAGAACTTGATTGAGCTTTATGACAAGGGAATAAAATACATTTTGGTAGGTATATTCATTAATGCCATTTTGATACACAATTGGTTGGCGCCAAAATAATAATATTTCGAAACAAAGCTGTGTGACTTGACTGTGTTAATTTCCGTTTACTACTCGATTATTGTTTAATTTCCGTTCATGACATTTAAAACGAAATACATAAATAGGTAAGTAAGCATACCTAATTAAATTAAATTAAATATTTAATATTTAATATTAAATATTAAATATTAAATATTCAGCAGGACCGTGAGAAATGGCAGAATCAAAGGGAGGCCTATTCCCAGCAGTGGGAGAAATCAGGCTGCGGATGATGATGATGATGAAATATTTAGACAATATAAAAATAATCTGGATTGTCAGTCCTAAGCCTGAATAAAAGTATGAAGGGAAATCTGTTAATCACAGTAACTAAGAAATACTTACCTACTAAGGTATAACCCTAGACAAAATTATTGTTCGCAGTTCACAGCATTCAAAAATACCGCGTTGATCGATAATCCAACTAACAAAAATGATCATTTGAACTAAGAGTACGCCAATTGAATAATTCATTTCCGAACGACACCCGACTAGCTGAGTTATTGACGACTTCTTATCCATTGAACTAATTGAACTACTGAACTAAAAGAGTGATATAGTTCTCTATGATCAAAAGATATATTTATATCTTTTCAATTCAGTGACACATTCTGCGCATCCCTAACGGTAAAACTTAGTGCTGCCACTGTAGGCAGTTTCATTTGTGATGAAATTAGGTAAGTAAATTATTTGAAAGAACAAAGAAAATCTTAATTTCTGTATATTTTTAGACGGAACTTCATATATGATGAATGTTGAAATCGACCAAAGCTATGTCTATTATTTAAAACTCAAACTAAAATTTAAGTAGTTTGGTTGAAGAGAAGAGAAGAGTCATGAGGAGGGATGAGAGGCATGTCACACGGCGATCGATGAATATGAATGTGGATGGATACACTGGAAGAGGTAGGCCTAAGAAAAGATGGATGGACTGTGTGTGTGCAGATATGTGTGTGAAAGGAGTGAGTACTGAGATGACGAGCGATAGAGGGAAATGGAAGAGAGAAACGTGTTGTGCCGACCCCACCTAGTGGGATAAGGGCAGGGAGATGATGATAATGGTTGAAGAGAAGAGGACAAAATAAAAATATCTTTCTCATACTCCAAGTCTTCCATAATGCAGCATAAAGTATCGAACAGTTGGACATTCTGGCAACACATAGAACGATTGAATTCGATTAGACATTGACATAACAAACTGTCTGGCACAGATTATTTAAAACATTAGAACCGAGTCAGACCGAGTTCTCAAAAACCGGTGAAAAAGAATGAAAATATTCGAAATGTTAATAGCATTTTGTGCTAGGGAGACCGACGGGGCGTTGTGAGAGGGGAGGGGAAGTAAAAAACAAACCAATCACAAATCACAATCAATGAATTAAATTACCAACCAACTGCCAGCCAGCAGCCATCTGATATTCTGATTTCTGATTATTTTCATTCATTCAAAATTTTGTTTACGTTATTTACGATCAAAACAAGACAAAGTTTATTTAATAATTTGTGAACAAAATATTGCAATGTCCGCGTTCAAATCGCTTCGAGACGTGAGCAATAACTTTGAACATGACTTACAGCTGGTTTCGGCAGAGTTATTCTCAGCCAAAATAGGACATAAGTTTGATGATGTTATTGCGAAGAAATTGAAAGATCTAACTTTATTTTCTTCAAAACTAAAGCTGCTGAAAGCGAAACCTTTATCATGTAAGTACCTACTTATGTAACACGTTTATTCATTATCTTATTAGGTCTATTTTTTTGTGTTTGATTTTGCGGCGCCCCTAGCAGTTTTTATTTATTTATTTATTTATTACACACATTATAGACTATAACAGCAGTGTTTAGGTCTTGCCTGCAATCAAGAATAAGTGTGTTGGAGTTACTTATTTTTGATTGCAGGCAAGACCTAAACACTGCTAGGGGCGCCGCAAAATTAAACATAAAAAAATAGCCCGAAGAAAAACAGGAGTGAAATTAATGTTCTAGGTGGACCATCTGTATATAGTATTATTTTATCTGTGTTCATACCAACTTCTCTCATTCACAAATAACTTATTTCAGCGACACCACAAATCCAGGAAAGAGCTACTGAGAATGTGTTACAGGAGTACAGTGACACAGCTGTTTGGAAAGTGCTGGAACAAACGACAGCAAAGTCGTTGACACAGGCGCATGCTGTGAAGGCCTTAATAACAACTCCGGAAAGTAATCTTGATGCGGAACTCATTGAAAGAAAAGAGTAGGTGTACGAGCCCAGAGCTTTGTGGTAATAGGAGTTAAACGCCGAAATCAGAAACAATAGTATATTCACGTTTAATGTACAAGTGGATGAAAAAGTACTCATCCGTTCCCGATCGCGGTTATTGCTTAACTAACTTAATCTAGGTCGCGTTTGTACGCGGCGTCAGCATTTGTACGTAAACTGTACAGTAGGTATTATTTATAGGTTTATATGTTTTTAATGAAGTGGGCAAACATTGTTACTGCTCGGGAGCCTGAAAGAATATTAAAATTGGTTAAATGCGGCGGGTTAATTAAAATTGACCTTAATTATAGTTTCAACCAGACGAAAGAGTAACAAACATCACACTGACACGCAAACTTTTACCTTTATAATAGTTTATAATAGTGTGATATGAGTTGCTTGTGACAAAATTATTGTCCTAACTATCATTATAGAGCATGAATATTCATCAATTTTATATTTTCAGAGCAATCATCGATAACCTAACACGCTTCAGACAGACCGAGTGTCAATTGCGACATTTAAACGCGTTATTAAAAGAAAGAGAAGCAATACACAATGATGTAAGACAACAATGGGATGAAGCGATGGCAACAGTGCGGGATACGAGAGCGCGGCGTGAGAGCAGCGAGCCACAGTGTCCTAGCCCGCTTTACAAGTGAGTTTATTACAATAGCTGCGCCCCGCGGTTTCACCCTTGTAAGTCCCGTTTCCACGGGAATATTGGGATAAAAAGTAGCCTATCCAGGTCTTTAGCTGTCTATATTCTATTTTTTAGTTCTTAGTTGGAACCTCATCGTCGCTTGTTTGGAGAGTGCTGACTCCACTATCAGTTATCAACTTTTGTGGTAGTCATCGTTCCTTGTTGTACAGTCAGTGTCAAATTGATATGAGCGTTTAGCAGCTAAGGGCCTAAGGTGTTCCAAATATCTTAATACTCATTGTTTCATATTTATATATTTTTGTTTATTATAAGATTATCATCAGGTATGATGTACATCATCCTGTTATTAACTGGTGTAGGTTTGTGTTTTGTTTTATTTTTTTTTTTTTTTTTTTTTTAACTTTTTCTATAATGTGGGTATGTATATGTATCTGTGTTTTAGTAACTCTGGTTCTCTTTCGGACATATTGTACTATTGTTGTGTTTGTTTTACTTTATTTTTGGATTTATTTTATAGTGTACCTAGGTTCTGACGGAAGATCAGCGTTGCGTTTGTCTGTAAACGCAACATAGTGCTGAGTCAGACCCTTGTAACACTAGGCTAAGCAGACTTTAGCGTGTATTACCTCCTAATTTAGTTTTTATGAGTGTTTTGTCTGCTTGTCTTTCTGTTACAATAAATCATTTATCATTTATTTATCATTTATCATTATCATATAAGCAGTCAGGGTGTTCAAAATTATCTTCACAAGGTTCTCAAAGTGATATATCTATGACATTTCAAGTATTCACTCAAAAGAGTTTGCATACTACCTTTGAGAGCTTTGTTTATGCACAGATAACTTTAAAGCTCACCAATTTGACTCAATGTTATTTGCAAAAATAAATGATTTAACTATATTGTTTCAGGAAACTATCAGATCTCGTCGGTAAGTTAGAGCTAATGCGGTGGCTTGTAGCGCGGCTGGTGTGCGCCCGCGGTCCTTACGACTGGCTCGCTGATCCGAGGGGAAGGGTCGCCGCCCTGACGCTCACTAGGGAACATAATACTGTGGAGTTGTTTACTGAATAAACTTATACAACATATGAAACTGTTTTATTTCAACTTATACCTCAATATGTCCTACAATAATATGTTACTAGATGACGCAACTGTGTGTGAAAATTTGTAGTATTCGCGCGCAAACTAAGTACTTTTACCATAGACAAAGGTTTTTACTTTTTTAGATGTCAACTGTCAGACAGTTGTTTTGTTAGCGCGGCTGGTGTGCGCCCGCGGTCCTTACGACTGGCTTGCCGATCCGAGGGGAAGGGTCGCCGCCCTGACGCTCACTAGGGACCATAATACTGTGGAGCTGTTTACTGAATAAACTTATACATCTATGAAACTGTTTTATTTCAACTTATACCTCAATATGTCCTACAATAATATGTTACTAGATGACGCAACTGTGTGTGAAAATTTGTAGTATTCGCGCGCAAACTAAGTACTTTTACCATAGACAAAGGTTTTTACTTTTTTAGATTGATTAGATTTTTTAGATGTCAACTGTCAGACAGTTGTTAGCGCGGCTGGTGTGCGCCCACGGTCCTTACGACTGGCTTGCCGATCCGAGGGGAAGGGTCGCCGCGCTAACGCTCACTAGGGAACATAATACTGTGGAGCTGTTTACTGAATAAACTTATACAACATATGAAACTGTTTTATTTCAACTTTATGGTATTTACGGTTTAAGAAACTCAAAAGATATTTTTACAATATGTAAAATATTAGGTTGGATACAGTTACTGTGAAAATTTGTAGTAAGTAGGTATTCGCGCGCAAAATTTTACCATAGACAAAAAAAAATACATTTTACCATTGGATAAAATAATAGTCTATTATGTTTTTCAACAGTTTATTATTTATACATTACAATCTTAGTTAAAAATACTAAAAGTAAATTTAAAGGAACCTTATAAATTGCTATTTAAACTAATATCTATAAAATTTCGAAACTATCACATTATAATCATAAAAATGTACGAGTCACATAAATAAGAGTGTTGTTAAAAACAAATGAATAATTACAATCTTTTTAAGCTATTGCATAGCTACCGCGGGCCATGGCGGGGCGACCGAATCCAGAAATTCCGTAACGAAAAAATTCCGACCGGCGTTTGATGTTTTTTTCACCTTTATAGCTTTACTGCGGCAGTCCTCGAGTGACGTCTTTTTTTTTTAATAATGACTTGTAACTCACTTTTCACTTACGTCCAGTCCCAATAAATCTTTGTAAAAACAAAGTTGCTATTGTAATGGACCTACGGACATCCGTACGCTACGCTGTTTATATTAAATTATGGGACTGTATCACGTCTTGATAAAGTCCCGTAATATCTACTAATATTAAAAAGAGATAATGTTGGTTTGATTGTATGGGGAGGTCATTCCGCGCCGCGCGTTTTCGTCAGCGCTATCTAGAATCGGGTCATTTTTACTAGCGCCATCTAGTACTGTAGCGCTATATTTTGTCTCTGTAGCATTATTAGTACACCCGTGCAAAGCCGGGACGTGCTGCTAGTTTCATATAAATTTATGTCAAGTTTAAATTGTACTATCCATACGATTCGTTGATTATAGACATAACTCCATTCTCACTGATCTAGCGGACAAGTGACGACCCGCGGCCCCCCATCCTGTATGCTACGTTCAGCGAGCTCTGTCTCCGCGTCGTCGCGTTGTAACCTCTCCAGTATACGCTTGTATCTGTCCTTCTGTTCATCTGTCATGTTGGCGGGATGGTTCTTTAGATGGTAGTTGAGATGGCTTGATTGCTGGAAGCGAAAATTTTATTTTCATTAGGTAATGGATAAAAACAGTTTATAATAATACTAGTAGCACGTCCCGGCTTCGCACGGGTGTACTTATGGAGCTACCGGGATAAAATATAGCATATAACCTCCCGGACAGTCCATTCTACCCACCCGTGAAAGAATTTTTGAAATCGGTCCAGTAGTTTCGGAGATTACCTCCGTCAAACAAACAAACAAATTTTACCTCTTTATAATATTAGTATAGAAGATAAGATAAGAAGATACTTAATTGCACACCAAGAAAAAAAATACAAATTAAACAAAACATCAAACAGTGTAACAATGGGCGACCTTATCGCTGACATTCCACACAGCGTCATCTAGTCCCAAGCTAAGCAACTTAATCTTCGTGTTATGGTAACTAGATGATATTAATACTTAGATACATTTATAAATTAGGGGAGGCTTTTGCTCAGCTGTGGGAATATCCTACTTTCTACTATCCTTCCTTCCTATCCTACTTCCTATCCTTCCTACTAATATTATATCTAATGTGAAAGTTTGTGAGAATTTATGTATGTCTGTTATTCTTTCACGCAAAAACGGCTGGACCGATTTGGTTGAAATTTGGTATGTAGGTGATACCCTGGATTAACACATGGACTTTTTATCCCGCTATTCCCGCGGGAACGGGACTTACGCGGGTGAAACCGCGGGGTGTATCTATACCTCATTTCTTCAAGCGAGCTAATAGGAAGGAAAATAAACACACGTGATTGGTCGTCGAAAATAATTGGATTGGCTAGATTTGACAATCCAATCACGATAAATACAATTATTTTCGACGACCAATCACGTGTGTTTATTTTTCTTCCCATTAGCTCTACTCAATAAATAAAGTATTGTATATATAAGGCCTGAGTTTTTTTACCTTAAACCGCTTATCGCAGACAACGCATTGGAAAGGCGCCACGTTGGTGTGAGTTCTCATATGCTGCTTCAAATGTATGGTCTGAACGAACCGCTTGCGACACAGCACACATTCAAACGGTTTCACCTGAAAATAAGAAAGAAACAAAGAGATAAAAGATAGTTTGTTTGCTTGAACACAGTAGGTCAAATAGATGTTAACAGTAGGTATTTAGTATCAATTATGTTCTACTTAATTTAGCATCTCATTTAATTAATTATTCATTTAATGATCTGAAAGAAATGTCTACCGCACCCTGGGATACAGTCGTGCGTGATCATACTTCATTTTCATTTCATTTAGCATGCAAAAGAAAGAAATCATTTTGTTTAAATAAATAAATATCCTTTTACATTTACAGGTTGAAATCTAGTACCAAAACAAAATAAGCAACTTAATGCTATGTTTAGTTAAGAAGGAAACAAGTAGCAAAATCATTTTGTTTCAATAAAAATCCTTGGACATTTACACTTCGTCATCTAGTCCCAAACTAGGCTATGGTAACCAGATGACTGATAATACTTAGATACATTTTTTTTGTAAATATACATGAATGTTTGTATGTATTCATTATAATTAACTGTTAAAAATAAGTCATTAATTCTCGCTCATTCTTGTACACTAAATAGCTTGCTGTCTGCCGCCTGTAATTATAATAACATTTAACTTGTTTTCTTTTGCATGCTCAACTTTTTGTATGTTTCGATGTATATTGTGTTGGTGGTTCAAATAAATAAATAAATAAATAAATAAATTACCTTTGTATGAGTGCGAATGTGTTGTTCAAGGCCCGACTTCTGAGTGAACGCTTTGGGGCAGAACGAGCACGCGTACGGCCGGTCACCCGTATGCATACGCATGTGCTGAACAACGCCACCCTGTATTACACAAGTGTGTTATTAATCTATCTATCTATCTATATCGAGATATTGTCAAATCAATTGTCAATTGTCAAATCTAGCCAATCACGAGAAAGACAATTATTTTCGACGACCAATCACGTGTGTTTATTTTTCTTCCTATTAGCTCATTTCAATAGAAAGAAAGAAAGAAAGAAAATAATTTATTTAGACACACACACAGTATACAGTATACAATAAATGAAGTATATCTATCTAGCCGGTAACACCCACTGCTGGGTAAAGGCCTCTTCTCTATCACGTGTTATTAATAGTAAAAAAAAACTCCCATATGCACACGTTTTGCAGAAGTTAACTTTCCATATGTGACAGGTTGCAAGCCTATCGACGCTGCTAGAAAGCTAACTGGTTACCTCACGTTGTTTTCCTTTACTGCTTATAACTTGTGTGCAAAATGTGGACATGTACCAAATATGTATTTGGACATACTTCTGACTACCTCATTAGACATCTTCAAAGGCTCGTCGCGACTGTTTCCCAGGAGCGGTAGACATTTCTGTCAGATCTTTATGTTTAGATTCTTTGAAGATGTCTAATGGGGTAGTCAACGAACCAACAGCACGCGCTACATCAATGTGTGAAGTGCGCCGCGTCACCACACAACCAATCACACATAAGATTCCTTAACATCGCCTACTGCGCAGCTTTTCCCCTCAGCGTTCTTACGTGGCGCGACCTATAATAATAAATACTGACCTGCGCAGAGAATTTCTTCTGACAAACGGAGCATTCAAAACGTTTCTTCGGAAAGTGCAGTAACTTTTTGTGTTCCGTCAGCTCATTGGCAGAATCAAAACCTTCATGGCATAGCTGAAAATTTAAAATTATTATATACTCAGATGTTCAATTACAAATATGCATCTAAAGAATTGGTCCACAGTGGCTCAAAATAGAGATAGCTGGAGAGAGGGAAGGGGGGCCTTTGCCCTGCAGTGGGACGTTACAGGCTCTTAATAATAATATAAGTACTCGGAAAGAATAGTAGATTGTTATACAAGGTGAGAAAGGCACGTATTTCGATGTACGAGATGATTTACCGCGCGAACGTCAGCGAGAGCGGTAATAATGAGTGCTAAAGCTACTTTGAACCCTATGAGACTTACCATGACGTATTTTTAAACAATTAAGTTTAGGTTCAAACTGTTCTAACTTTACGTCAGCGCCTTAGCTTACGTCAAAAGCAGTTCATTAAAGGATCTGAACTGAATCGCTTTTAACGGTCATAGTAAGTTAGCAGGAAACTTCATGCGTACTTTCCGTGTATGATTATTAAAAAATTATATGTTTATAATTATAATTAGATAAAAGAAACGCAAAACATAATTACCTCGCACGTAAAATCTTTGCTTTGATGGAGTTGCGATAGAGGTCGCTCGCAAACCTGAAAATAAAATGAAAGAGTAAATAGATTAAGGCTCGTTTTCAGAGGCTTCACTCAAACTCGAGTCTACGTTTAAGCATCGATTTTTGACAGTTCTCTATGAAAACTGAATTATGAATCACCGCTTGAGACACGATTTACGCTTGAGTTTAGTCTCTGAATACGGGCCCAAGGGAGCAAATATCTTAGTTGACTTTACAATTACTTAGTACTTGCTCTGACATGCCTAACTTTGTTCGGCTTGACTATTTAGGTAGATTGTTACGGGATCACACCTGTAGACTTACCATCAGTTTTCGAGTTGTATAGTTAACTATCCTCGATAACGGTCAAGTGTTTCATATGTATGAAATTTTTAGTTCATGCAAGTTACCGGAGGCGGCGCTGAGCTCAGCGCAGCTGGTTTCTCATACATTTTGCGATACTTGACCGGTATCGAGGATAGTATCAGTACTACAGTAAACTGGTGGTATTGCCTGTTCCAACGCAACTCCCTACACCATTGTCCTTTACCGGTTGATGTTTATCATCACCACGTACCTGACACCTGGCTGTCCGCCGCCGCGGCCTGGTGTGTTCCGTCAACTGATGCTCCGAGTACTCGCAGCACGAGAAGAACATCTGATGACAGTTGCCGTCTGAACCGAACGATGACGCCTCCAGACACTCAAACGGACCCCTAAAAAAGAAATGAAATGAAATATGCCAACACAAATGCCACTCTAGCTGCTTTTTGTTAAACAACGAAGATGAAACTAATCTGTGAAGAACGTTGTGGATTATGTTTATAATAATTTGCTACTAATTACTATTAGTTTGTTTTTATTTAGTAATTGTTTGTTTTTCCTAATAAATAAAATAAAAAAATTATTACGACTGTATCCCAGGAGCGGTAGACATTTTCTTTTAGATCTTTATTTAATTCCTTTGAAGATGTCTAATGGGACCCCTGAATGTCCATGGATATTTATTAAAATAAATACGCCGCTTAGTGGCGCCGCAAAAATCAAACACAAAAATAGCCCGACGAAAAAAGGAGTCATTTCAATGTTCGAGATGAGGTATCTGTACTTATGTAATCTGTGGTATTAGTAAAGTGACTCACGTTATAGCCTCAGGCTCTTTCAACTCCATCTTCTCACTCTTTTCCTTCTTAGTCTTCTTCTTCTGCGGTTCATCATCACTCTTATAGATGATGTAACTCACGTTCTGTGATGCTAGCGTTGTTATGTCAGTCGCTTGCATTGTTGATATTATTTCATCTTTGTTTCTTGGTAGTTTTCGTTTTATCTTCTTGGGCGATGGCTCAGCTGATGTCTGTGGATAAAATTGTTTATAGTTTTTAAGCTATTGCATAGCTTCTATCGCGGGCCTTGGCGTGGAGACCGAATCCAGAAATTCCGTAACGAAATCACCTAACGCTGTCACTTTAGTTCAGCAACTCGCCTCTAGGTGGCATGCAATAGCTTTACCGCGGCAGTCCCCGAGTGCCACACGTCTTTTTTTCAACAAACAAACATCCATACAGAATTTCGCGGTTTCAATATTAGGTAGTAGGAAGAAGTTATAAAAATCTGGAATTAAAAAGGTTAACTTACAGACTCCTCAGTCCAGATATTGGGGTCACCCATCTCATATGCTTCAATATGGGAGATACGAGCATGGTTCTAGAAAAAAATTAACATATTATGTAAAATCTATGTTTTAAATCAATTTCAATTATTAGTAAATTAAATGTGGGTGTCTAAATTAAATAAATAAATAAATATTATTTACCTGTAGTGCAACACAGCTTGCAAAAACTTTGTTACATAGTTTACAGCTCACTTCAAACTCATTTTCTGATTCCATCTCCACCTGAAAATTAAAATAGTACTCTTATCTGCTAGTCTCAACCTATAATTCGGTTTAGCTCACTGTTGGTTGATATTGAACATTACTTAGTTTACTTTCATACAATACTAGTAGCACGTCCCGGCTTCGCATGGGTGTACTAATGACGCTACCGGGATAAAATATAGCCTATAACCACCCGGACAGTCCATTCTACACACCCTTGAAAGAATTTTTGAAATCGGTTGAGTAGTTTGGGAGATTACCTCCGTCAAACAAACACACAAACAATCAAATACCTCTATATAATATTAGTATAGATAGTATAGATGTGTCAAATATCAACCGATATTAAACAAAACCAGTTAGTTGTTGAGACTGTCCGTTAAAGCACAAGCAGCCAAGACAAGAGACTGAAATGGGGGACTGCAACCATTACTTTACTTGAGGTACAAATACAAATACAAATTTTATTTATTACCAAAAACACAGGTTTGTACAGAGATTTGATTTGAGGTAATCATAATATGTACTTACTGCTATGTAAGTATACTAGCAGCACGTCCTGGCTTCGCACAGGTGTAGTAATGAAACTACCGGGATAAAATATAGCCTTACCAACAGTCCATTCTACACAAACAAATCTTACCTCTTTATGTGTAGGTGTAGATGGTATAGATAACTACATACTTATGTGTACATATGTGTTTCTAAATGTAGCTCTAAAATATAATAAGGTATAATACTTTAATTCACTACAAATCAAACCCTATTTGGTCAAAAAAAGGTAAATAATCAGTTGTCTATCTAGCTACTAGACTTCAGTCTTAAATGGACCAGACATGAAAATCAGGAAGATTGAAAAGTACAAATATAAGAAGTAACCTACAATCACATGTAATATAAAAGTAGATTCATACCTTGACACTTTCTGGAGCAATAGTGTAATAGAACTGCTCTGGTTCCGACATTGTGTATTAATTTTCATACAGAACCTGTAAAAATGTAATAATAAATATTACAATAAAAATTACCTTCGTGCGCCTTTGGTATCTCTAAAAAAACACTTACACAATCACCGTCTTCCTTAACCTCTGCCAATTATTGTCTTAGCCAAGTAGGTACTTAATTTAATTTAGATTCTGTATCTTCTCGAGATAGAAAAACTTTCAAAATACAGCCGGGCGGGCGCGGGAAGAGCGATTGGAAACTATTTTTTTATAAAATAAAAATTTGGCTATGGCATGGCTAAAGAAGTGCTGAAGTCGAATGATGTGAAACCTAAATTATTTTTGTACTAACATCCTAGTGATAAAAAATCATGATCATGTTTTATTCTTTTCTAATCTAATGTTTGAAAGATAAAACTCACTTTTACACCAAATTATTATCACTTTTTTTCTCATTTGAGAATAGATTTGGCGTATGACGTTTGTTTTTTTTTAAATAAAAGTAAAAAGGAAGGAGTTAAAAAAAAGAAAAAAGAAGTATGGCTGCACGAAAAATGTCATAACAACTGACCTGCCGCCACAGAACATAATACTCAAGAGAAGAACGACAACTTCATACATTTGAAATGCATACACGGAGCACACTAGCGCTCCACTTAATGCCAAATGTACTATTCTGTAGCGCGGCAGATTCAAATTCTGTAGCGCGGCAGATTCAATTAATAGAATCGAATTGACTTTTCATTATAAGGCATAGAAATATAGAATTTTCGTTTACTACAACAGTAAACGAAAATTCTATATTTCTATGCCTTATAATGTTTTTATAAAAGTAAGTTTGGCTGTTTAGAACCTCCAGGAGATCGATTCTTGAACACATTTAAAACATAACGCGGTGAGAGATTGCACGTTAACTAGCTTTTGTTTTTTCGAAATCCACCGCGTTCTTCTAAACGTGCAATATCACGCGCGACTGGGGCTCGTTTAGATTTAAATTGACCAATGAGAAGATAACATGGTACGTTATTAATTTTCCTAAGACGCTGTTATTTAAACCATGCGCGACTAGACGCGTAATTACTTGTCAAATTAACACGCTTTCATTTAGCTTGTTATTGAAAACGTGTTTGAAACTCGGTACAATTTTTCATATCTTCCAATGAGAATTGTGTTAATATAACAATTTAACTGTGAAACAGAATACTTGTAAAATGAAAATAATTGAAATATGATGCCAGTATGTAGTAGAATTCTCGGATCTTTTTGTAGGTCCTTAACTTTTAGATCCTTTGAAGATGTCTAAGGACCCCCTTAGTCAGAAGTATGTCCAAATACATATTTGGTACCTACCTACAAGCCCACATTTTACAGAAGTTAACTTTCCATAGGTAGGTACGTGAAAGCCCATCGACGCTGCTAGAAAGCTAACTAGTTTCATTGCGATGTTTTCCTTCACCGTTTACCTAGGGCTCGTGTTAAGCTCATATACTTACCTATTTTTTTTTTAAATATAGGTATGAGCTATGATATTTAAAGTTCATTGATGCACGGTCGGATTCGATCCCATGATATTCAAATCGAAAGTCGAGTTACTAATCCACTTGGCCAATACGGCTTTTCTATAGTATTTATACAATAAATTATTCTATCATGAAATCGGTGATTTTAGGCGGCAACTAAGATAAACGACTTTTTGGTCTCATCAACTACAGCCTCATTGGAGGTCTTTTTGCAATCAAGAATCGTGACAGGGTTTGACTTGACATTGGTGATGGAAGGCGAGTATTTTTTTTTGTATTGGCTTCGCACTATTTGTGCATTAGACGTACCTTCCTACAAGTAAGATTTTTCATAACTCTGAAGATCTTCTCATAAAAAAATATGGGTCTGGACCTACCGCGTAAATGTTTTCTTTCAAACAAAAAATAATTTTTAAAATCGGATAGCTATTTACGTAGAAATCAGCGCACATAGGTACATAAAAATAAATATTTATTATAGTGCCTCTTCCTTTTTTAAGTCGGTAAAAAACTCCTTGGAAATTGAAGTCTATCTAGTACAAATTAAACAATTCACAAAGTAGGTTTAATACTAGTGGTATTAATCCTACTTAGTGCAATGTTAGAATAATAATAAGGATTTATTTATAGATTAAACCGCATTTAAACTTTTTTGTTTGATAGAATAATGAGGTGTTATCACCTCTATTTTACGAGTACCTTTAGTTTTCCATAAAAATAAATATTTATTATAGTGCCTCCTCCTTTTTTATGTCAGTAAAAACTCCTTGGAAATTGAAGTCTTTTTGGTACAAATTAAACAATTCACTAAGTAGGTTTAATAGTAGGGGTAATAAACCTACATAGTGCAATAATAATAAGGATTTATTTATAGATTAAACCGCATTTAAACTTCTTTGTGTTTGATAGAATGATAGAGGTGATAAATAGATTTCCATAAAACCTTTTTGACATGAAAGAATGCTGGCAGGCAATTTAAAAATCTTTTTGAAAACATTAATGTACAGTCAGCATCAGAAGTAAGTGACATGATTTAAAATCAAAAATATTTATCGTTCGTGTATATTGGAACTGTCAATAGTTAGGTATTGGACAGTCAATAGTTACTGTGGGAAGTGAAAGAAAACTTATGATCAAAACAAAATATGACGAAATCAACTTATGATTTTGAAAACGATTTTATTATATTGAAGCCCTTGAACATTCATGTTATTTAATTATTTAACCTGTGTATCAGATACTTTGATGTTTGTTGTAGAAATTACCTACATTAGGTTGATTACATAACCTGAGAGTAAGAATTAGCGGCGACCTACCTAGAGCACTTGCGCACCTAATCATGCATAATATTTCGATTAGTTATTTTTGAAATTAAAGTTTGTAGCTTGTTATGAAAACAAAATTGCGAAATATTTTTGATTTTCAATCATGTCACTTACTTCTGTCTGATGCTGACTGTACACAGGTTTTGAATGACGTTTCAAAACCGTGGTCTCGAGAATATCATTTTAGAAAACATGCCGGGTCACGGAATTTTCGCGTTTTGAAAACCACGCCTAGTCGTGCCGCGTTAAGGCATAGTTATTTGGAGAATAAGGGGGCAGGTTATAATCCTAGCCTACCTACCTATAAACATAACCTCCTTTGGCAATCGGGTAAAGTTCAAAGTTAAAACAGTTAACGAAAATTCTTATGCCTTAAATTTAAAACAGGTACTTAAAAACGGATAGTAAATAAAACAGAATTTTAAACGTTCTATCACATCTATTTATTTTTTTCTTCAAAGATTTCATTTCATTTCAAAAGTCATTTTCGCACAGGAAGAGTCACTAGCCGAAAATCACAAATAGCGTAAATTTCGCATTGAAGTCTCTATTTCACAAATTTTTGAGGGCACTGGAAGCACACCGAAAACTAAAATGTTAGTTTCACACTAATTGAGTCCTATGAAAACTATCAGACAGAAAATTAGAGAAATTAACGAATTTACCGGCACCAAGTCAAGTAAAGTAAACAAAACAAACAACCACAGAGTACTTTGCTACCACCATAAACCAGCCAGTGTTGCCATTTCATAGAACCATATTCTAACAAATCTTATCTTAATAAATTATAAAACAATTGCTTATTTCATTAAAATTTGTAGTTTTAGTCTACAAATAATCGAAATCAAGTGTTTAAACAATTTTTACTCTATTTTTAGGTAGTAAAATGATATTTTCGGTGTGTCTTTCAATAATAAAACCTTCCAAAATGGTAGCTACGTTTTGAGTCGTGCCTGATCCTGCTATCTTTTTCTTTTGTAGAGCGTTGTCCTCTTTTGGTTTATTATGCCAGTGCTTGCATTGGTTCTCTAGTAAGCTGACCCCCCCTGCCTGCCGCGCTCCAAAAATATTCAGAAATAGCACTATTTAAAAACAACAATCTACATATAAGGAACATTAATTGATTTTAACATAAAAACAGGCACAGCTCGGTTCACTTGCACGATGCGACGCCATGCGCCATTTCATTTCGATCGATTCACGACGCGCCCTGCCGCCAAGTGCCAAACTGCCATAGAGAAAATTCTGACATTTTGCCGTACAAAACTAAACTCTATACGTGCATGGTATATAAACCATTTCACTTTGCAAGATCAAACGACTGTCGTCTGCTTGTCATTTTCAGGTAGCAGGCTCGGTAAAACAAAAAAAAATTAAATTAGAAAGTTTCCAAATTGGTTAAATTAAAATTAACAAACTTAATTAGTTTGGCTTGATTTGGTTGCTATGTATGTTACAACATAAAATAAAGGCGGTAAGACTCGTCTGTTGTCTATGAAAGTAGATTGCGCGCCAAAGTTTAAACTTTATCGAAGACTAACGCGATGGGTGATTCTGTTATTTTATTAATGTTACATCAATAACTAGTTACTAAGGAAGTTTAGCCTAGCTAGCCCAACGGTAATCATAAATAAGAAATCTGTTATACTCATAATGGCGGTACCTAAAGCGACTACAATAAAAGAGGCTATTAAAAAATGGGAGGATAAAACTGGGCTTCAAGCTACAGAGGCCACTGAAGTAAGCTTGGTATTTCAATGGCCAGCCATTGAGAAAATGGATAATACTTTGGCAACTCTCGTTAACTGCGAGTAAGTTTAATAAAATCTATTGTCTTTATTATAATATACCTACCATAACCAAGGCTAGCACAATTTTGAATTTAGTACTTATAAGTATATTTTAGTAAGTACAAAATTAAATTATATACATACCTACTTTCCGAAGGAAGTTATGCATGAGGTTCTTTATTTCGCCTCAAAACATTTGATTACAGAAAGTTGAGTCTCTCAACGAATACTATAGAGAAGGTGACAGGATTGAACACTCTCAAAAAACTGCGTGTTCTCTCCCTAGGAAGAAATTACTTGAAGTCATTCGCTGGGATGGTATGAAGTTACTCTTTATTCTCCTGCTAACTCTAGCCGTAGTATGCAATCATTATCAAAACAACCATCTCTACTAGGGTAAGGTAACCCATCTAGCTACCACGGTAATCGGTTAAATGCACCAAATAAACTTTGTTCTATTCTAATCTACCTACATATTATATTCCATAACAATCAAAAGTCAAAAGTCAAAAGTCAAAAGTCAAAATATTTTATTCAATAAGATCATAAGACCACTTATACATGTCACGTTCTTAAAACTAGGGGATTCTATTGCCTGTTCCAACGCGATTCCCTACACCAGGGAAAGAAGCAGGCAAGAACCTGGTGATGCGGGCCTAGCATTTTTTTCAGTGGTCCAATAACTGAGTTGGAGCATGTTCAGTCCCAAGCGTTTTTGTCATCTAAATAATCTGATATTTTATAATAAGCTTTGTTTAAAAGATGACGTTTAATTTGCTTTTTAAATTTGTTAATTGATAAGTCTTGCAAATCACTTGGAACTTTGTTATAGAAGCGTACACATTGCCCTTTAAATGATCTCTTAACTTTTTCGAGCCTAATCGTGGGAACAGCGAGTTTATCCTTATTTCTAGTATTTACATTATGTTTATCACTATTTTTCTTAAATAATTTAATGTTTTTCCGTACATACATCAGGTTTTCATATATAAACTGGCTAGGCACAGTCATTATAAATATTTCTTTAAACTTATTTCTAAGTGACTCTCTGGGACCCATACAATAAATTGCTCGAACAGCCCTCTTCTGCAACACAAACACGGTGTTAATGTCTGCAGCACACCCCCACAACAGAATGCCGTAAGACATAATGCTGTGAAAGTAGCTGAAGTAGACTGTCTAGCAGTATCTACGTCTGTGTATAGACGTATTTTTTTCACTGCGTATGCTGCAGAACTAAGTCTCTTCGACAATCCATCTATATGTGGACCCCATTGAAGCTTACTATCTAAAGTTATGCCTAAGAATGTAGTGGTGTCCACGAGATCTATTTGTTCGTTTTTTATTAATATGTGACTCCTTACTTGTTTAACATTTGGTAGTATAAATCGTATGCATTTAGTTTTTTTCTCATTAAGTAATAAATTGTTAACATTGAACCATTCTACAACCATAGAGATAGCATTGTTTACTTCGTCAAAGTTAACCTGTTGTCTTTTCAACTTGAATAGAAGTGAAGTGTCATCTGCAAACAGTACAATCTCATGATTGTTTTCAATAATTTTAGGTAAATCATTTATATAAATTAAAAACAGAAATGGACCTAATATTGATGATGGATGAATGATGGATTTACTCAGATATTGTTTTAGGAGTGTCTTGGGGACACATTGGAAGAGCTGTGGATATCTTACAATCTCGTGGAGAAACTGAAAGGCATTCACGTATTACGCAATTTGAAAGTCCTTTACATGAGCAACAACTTAGTGAAGGAATGGAGCGAGTTTAACAAACTGCAGGTAAATGCAAAAAAAAAATCTAACATGCTGAGTTTGAAAATTAATAATTTGCAAGGCTTAATTTAAGTTTAATGGAAACAATTGGGGGAGACTTTTGCCCAGCAGTGGGAAAGTAGATAAAAGGTTAAAAAAAAAACAAAACCATATCTGTCTTTTAAGGAGAGTTACATAGGCTACTTTTTACGATATTCCCGAGGGAACGGGACTTACGCGGGTCGCAGCTTGTTAAGCTATTGCATAGCTTCTATCGCGGGCCTTGAGCGGGTAGACCGAATCCAGAAATTCCGTAACGAAATCACCTTACGCTGTCACTTTAGTTCAGCAACTCGCCTCTAGGTGGCATGCAATAGCTTTACCGCGGCAGTCCCCGAGTGCCACGTCTTTTTTTTAATTTAATTTTTGCCCATAGGAGTTACCACACCTAGAAGACTTGCTATTCGTCGGCAACCCACTATACGACGCGTGTGAGTTAGAAGCGTGGCGGTCTGAAGCGGCGCGTAGATTGCCAAACCTTAAGAAATTAGATGGAGAAACGGTGTTGAGAGAGGATGATCCACCTTTAACTGTTGCTGATATGCAGGTAAATTAACTATAGCATAATAAATAAATAAACACTATAGCATAATAATAAGGCCGACTGGACCATCTTAGCACAGCAAAGAGATGAATGGAAGGAGTGGGGGGAGGCCTTTGCCCAGCAGTGGGACATTGAGGGCTCATAATAATAATAATAATATAGCATAATAAATAAATAAATATCCTTGGACATTTCACACAGCATCATCTTGTCCCAAGGTAAAAAACAGCGAAGGAAAACATCGTGAGGAAACCCCACACATATTGACCATTGTCTTTCCTGTGGATATATCTGGACAATGTTCCCAGGCACTAGTGTCCCGTTATACCTAATGTAGACAAAGATTGCCTCCTGAAGCTGTATAAATCATCTAGTAAAGATGTAAAGTAGGTAGTAGAAACTCAGTGGGCATTCCAGTGAATCTGTGAAGAAGTTTTAACTTTTTAATAAAATACCTACTACCTATAAATTTTGTGCACCCTTCAAACATGCACAGTATTTGTTGAATCATTATCTACTATTAATTGACCTATCTACCTACCTATATTCAAAAAAGTAATCTAGCTATGCCCCATGATTATTAGCTGTTCTAGAAAATTCTTTTGATAGGAGAATAACCCTGCATTTTTCTTTACAGCCGGATGGCGGCGATGCTGTGGAAACACTCGTCAGCGCTGAAACTAATGATTAAAATACTAAATGTTTTATAGTCGAATTATTATAGTGCCAGCTGTGTCGTTGTATTGAAAATAAGCTTTCAACAGTCTTGTACCACAAACTTGCACATTGCACAGTAGCGCCAACTAGTGGCCCATTGTTAAACTACCTACCTACAGTTTATCAAAAAACATTAAAAGTAGGTAGCACCGACTATATTATTATCTAATTACACAAGGTAATTATTATGGAACAAATTAGTAGGTACCTACCCTAATAAAATTAATAGCTTATTGAAAGTACTAGATAGAGTTGATTCAGTGTATTCCCTGCCCATTTCCATTGAGCGGCAAAGCAACGTGGCAGTCTCACTCAAGCCAGTCACATACACAAAGAGGTTCCTAGTTGCCAATAGAACCCTAAAAATGGTGTGAATTTAATTAGTTTTGAACTAACTACGAAACTATTAATCCGAAAAAATTGTACTTGTCTACTAGCCTACAGGTATTCGCTTCCGGTACCGACATAGACGTTTTCTTCTGAAAAAAAAAAACAAAAAATGACAAAGTTGTCAAAAATCAAGATGGCATGAGAACGTCATTATTCGGTAAACATGGAAACAAAATTTTCAGTGAAACTACTAACTAATTTACAAGTTACAAAGGACAAGAAAACGAACAAAGATGCTGAAAAGAAAACGGAGAGGGTTAAAGACAGGGGTGACCTTAGAAAAACTAATATCATAGCAAAAGAAGGCATCGGTTTAAAAGGTTTCATGCCAGATCGAGGCGACTCGCATTTGAATCAAAAATCCGTTAGTAAACTTAACACAGAAAAAAGAAAATTACAAGATAATCGCACTAGCGATTTAGCAAAAAAAGATCCAAATGTAAGGGAAGGTGTAACAATTCAGATCCAGAATTTATCAAAAAAAGATCCAATTTTAAAAGAAGTTCCTATAAAAACTTATCTTGATTTGGAAGGTAGAAAACGTCTCAGGGAAAGGTATACGCTCAGATTGAAAAATAGCCAGAATTTGAGTAAAAATTCAGAAGTCAAAGTTGAGACTACAAAAAATAATAACAACGGTAAGTTTACAAAACAATCCCTGTTATTTTTTATTACTTAGCTTTAACATTGCTCGCGTTAGCCACATTCCTTGCAATACAATTGCGGTGTCTTCCACACATAGAAGATGAAGCAATATCACGTGCGACATTTATCTAATGGATCCTTCTTCGCAAGAAAGGATCTGTTTTATAAATAATTAACATATTTATGCAGTATTATTTAACAATATTTTTTACAGTTCTTTCAGTGAAAAAGGCAGACGACGAATCGATTGCCGCCACAGGTATCGAATCATCAAAGAACTCTGTTTTCACGGAACCCAGATCAGAGAAAAAACCAGCGAAAGAAACCCCGTGCAGCCAGAGGAAACCGATCATTAAAACAGTCACACTGAAAAACGACAATCGCGTGTTTAAAGCGGTAACTTTCGTCGACCAAAAACAGCACACGCCCCTACAAATCAACATCCCCAACGAATACAAAAAGAAGAAAGATCCAACTCTGAAAGTAAAACTTAAATCGAGCAAAGAGTCCGTATGCGTCAAACGAGTGAAAAAAGTTAAGAAGCGCGGGAAAAAACGTATTCTTTCGCCGGAATTGTTCACGAGAGGCAAATCCCCGCCAACTGAGGTAGCTAAGTGGGCGCCATCTTGTATTAACCATCACACAAAACCATACTACGAAGCATGGGTGGACACTACACTCGCAGCAATTTCCAAAGCTTCAAATAAAGACAGGCATTATTTAGATAAACAGATTTTTCAGACTTTTCAAAGGGCTCTATTGGATCGTCCTGATACACCGGATCTTCTGTACGAGAATTATAATGATGAACGATACACGGGTAGGATAAAAGTCAGGCAGCGTTAGTGTAGAATGTAATAATAAACAAAGTATGTATTTTTAACTCTTCTTCTTCTTTCCGTGCCTCTCCATCATTGAAGGTTGGCAGTCAGCTTCTTAAACTCCTCCTTGTTAAGCGCAAGTCGGAAGAGTTGCTCAACAGTTTTAACTAGTTCTTTCTATTTACTAAAGATTATATAGAATCAGGAATCCCCTTGGGTTTTTAAACTAGGTAGAACCGTTTACCGATCATTCTCATTAGATCCATTGATCAGATCCATCGTGGATCTTTTATTTCCTAAAAGGTATTTCTTTTGACAGTGTGGATCTAAGGTACTTTTCTCGTTAGATCCACTAAGATCCAAATATAAAAGTATGGATCTATTTTCTTTGTTCGGTACATACCTAAAGTTTGGAAAGAAATTGAAATGTTTTTTGCACAAAGTAAAACATAGTAGTGGACAAATATAATTTTATTTACACTCTAAATCTAAATACAATATTTATTGTTCATCTTCATAGAAGGCATTCCATTACATTTCAATCACTAAGGATAATTTAAAAAAAAACTTAACTAAACTTCAAGCTAACGTATCCAAGTCAGTGAATTAAAAAAACGCTCAAGGCCCGCGATAAAAGCTATGCAATAGCTTAAAAAATATTACCAAGCTAGTAAAATTGAAGTTAAAATACATCTGAAGATCACTATACGATCTTTAGATTCTACTTGTAACTCTGTGATTTTTATGGTAGGTAAAATTTTTATATGCGTTTTAACACGTGCTTGAAACGGTCAAAGAATACATCGTGAGGAAACCCGCGGCTAGTCAGCCCCACACGTATTGACCCTTGTCTTTCCTGTGCATATGGCCGACAGCTGAGAGGATGGTTTAGGTGCTACAAGCCTATTACTTCAACTAACCGCCCACCTTGATTTTTTTAGTTTGAAATTTAACCTACTTACTAGTTTACAACTGATGCATACGAAAAAATAAAGTAAGGGTAGTTTTGAATGTTTTTTTGTATCGAAATATCTTTCACACTTCACTAAATTATGTCCAACGGCGATAAAATCAAAACTTACTACCTAAAATAGGTGGGCGGTTAATTGTGTTGACGCAGAGATTACCTACATAAGTCAGATACCTCATCTCGAACATTGTTCTTTTTTCTTCGGGCTATTTTTGTGTTTGATTTTTGCGCCGCCCCGAGCGGCGTTTAAAAACAAGTAACTACATCTAGTGCTAAGTGCAGTCGGATGCCTAAACGCCGCTACGTGACGCCGCAAAAATCAAAAACCCAAAAATTTGCCCTAAGAAAAACGGAGTGAATTTAATGTTCGAGATAAGGTACCAGTGGTTGACGAAAGTTCAAAATATACTCGCTGCGTATATTTTCGTAACTTCCGTCAACTACGACCCTACCGACTATTACAACCGAATAAATATAATTAATTTCGATACGTATACATAGTTATTTACATTATATGACAAGATTTGCTAATTAAACAAAATACCTACGCTTAAAATAAATTGGAAACCAAAAAAAAACCTTGAAACAGCGGGTGAAACCGCGGAGCGCAGCTAGTAACTTATATATCTTTGGTTTTCCTTAGGAAGGTAGATATTTAGCATTGCTTCCATACAAAATGTGTCAAATATCTACTGACAGTAAGCAAAACCAGAGATAGGTTATTGAGACTGGACGTAAGACAACTTAATATATTTACAATCAGACTTGTTCACTCTTAATTGAGCAGAATAATATTTTTTTTAGTAAAAAATCATTATTCAACTATTTTTATTGTGTTTTAGCAGCCAAGCCCGGCTTTGCACGGGTGTACTAATGAAATTCAAGCAACCAATACAAGTGGAACTTAGATCCTATTCAAAATCGGTTAAAATAAATCCTACCAATTTAAGCAAAAGTTTGTAAATTTCTTTACACTTTCAAGCTAAAACTAAACAGATTTGGCTGAAACTTGGCATACATAATTCATGACCTGTAACACATAGGCTACTTTTTATGTTACAAGCCGCAGGTACTAGTTTACATATAGATACGTCGAAGTTGCTGCGCAGATGTGATTGCGTTGCATTGTGGACAAATTTTCTTGGCATGTAACGATTGCAGCCAACATTCCTGAAAAAATATATAGGTACATATAAAATATAAATAAATAAACGATTGGACAACTCGAGGGGAGGGATTTGCCCAACAGTGGGACACTCCAGGCTAGCAACAATAACAACAAACAAATCCTTGGACATTCCACACAGCGTCATCTAGTCCCAAGCTAAGCAACCTAATGCTTGTGTTGTGGTAACCAGAAGACTAATCTAATACTTAAATACATTTTTTTGTAAATACATACATATTATAGATGGAATACACCGTATAAATAGATTCATTATTAAAACAGTCTGCGAAATATCTAGGAATATAAAAACTAGCTGTTAATATAGATCGCGCCACGTAAAAAGAACGCTGAGGGGAAAAGCTGCGCAGTAGACGATTTGAAGGAATACGTGTGATTGGTTGTGTGGTGACGCGACGCACTTCACACATTGATGTAGCGCGTGCTATTGGTTCGTGAGCGAGTGACCCCCCACCAACACATACCCCCTCCCGTTCCACTCATCGTTCTTTTTACGTGACGCAACTTATACCTGGAGCTTACCTCGCAGTAAACGTGCCAGCATTGTATAGAGACTGCTGGCGAAACGTAAGCGCCCAGGCAGATCAGACACTTGGCCTGAAATAAATAGGCATAAAATAATGAAAAAATGAATGAATGATGATGATGACTATACTAATATTATAGAGGTAATGTAGGTTTGTTTGTTTGACGGAGGTAATCTACGAAAATAGTCAGTCGGTTTCAAAAATTCTTTTATTGAGGTGTAGAATGGACTGACGGGATCGTTATCCATCCATATACTTTAATAAAAGGGAAAGTGTGTGTGTGTGTGTGTATGTGTGTCTGTTTGTTTGTCCGTCTTTCACGGCAAAACGGGGCGACGGATTGACGTGATTTTTGGTGTGGTGATAGTTGAAGGGATGGAGAGTGACATAGGCTACTTTTTATCCCGATATTCCCGCGGGAACGGGACTTACGCGGGTGAAACCGCGGGGCGCAGCTAGTAGGCTATATTTTACCCCGGTAGTTTCATTAGTACACCCGTGCAAATCTGGGACGTGTTGATAGGCGTGAAGTTTTTAAACGAAACTAAATGACAAGAAAGTGATGAAATTCTAAATCTTACATTATCCTAAGTTGCAAAAAATAAATTGAAAACTTTAACCAACCTCCGATCCGCCATTTTGTTTCTGCTCCAATTCTTTTATTTTCGCTTTTAAAGCTTGTATTCGTGTCTGAAAATGACATAATATTACACTTAAATACATATTTAATTGCACTCTGTTGTATCATAGTTAAGGTTGGTTATTAATTTAACGATTTGGTTGAAATTTGGTATGAAGATAGGTAATACCCTGGATTAACACATAGGCTACTTACCTACGCGAGTAAAACCGCGGGGTTTAGCTAGTAGGCTATATTTTATTTTTATCCCGTTTAAAACCAGGGTTTTATTAGTACATCCGTGCAAAGCTGGGACGTGCTGCTAGTAAGTATAATATAATATCAGTTACCTCAGCACTTGCTTCCACTAAGCCGTTGGGTTTGGGAGTGTCTACATCTTTCTTTTCGTCCGAGTTATCATCGGGAGTTTCGCTCGGTTCATCCATCTCTTGTGTTACTTCAGCCTGAAATTATAATTTATGTTTTATGTATACTTAGTTAAGATGCAGTGAGGTTTTCTAATCCTTTCTCTCTCAAACCACTGGACAGTTTTGAGTGAAATTTAGTACCAGAATAGCTTATACTCAGGATTAACACATATGCTACTTTTGATGCCAGTATTGATTTCATTAGGAGCTAAAGTTTGTTTGTTTGACGGAGGTAATATCCGAAACTACTCGGCCAATTTCAAAATTTCAAAATTCTTTCACCAGAATTGACTGTCCAGGAGGTTATAGGCTATTTTTTATCCAGGTATTTTTATTAGTACACCCGTGCGAAGCCGGGACGTGCTGCTAGTATGATACAAATATACTAACATCAGTTATCCTAGAAGGAGAGTACTGCGGTGGTCCATACAACTCCGCGTCTTCATCACCATCAACAACCTGAAATAAAAAAACATAATATTATAAAAAGGAAAGTGTGTGTCTGTCTGTTTGTCCGTCTTTCACGGCGAAACGAATCGCCGAATTGACGTAATTTTTTGTGTGGTGATAGTTGAAGGGATGGCGAGTGACATAGCCCCGCGGATTCACCCGCGTAAGTCCCGTGCCCGCGGGAATATCGGGATAAAAATAGCCTATGTGTTAATCCAGGGTATCACCTATCTACATACCAAATTTCAACCAAATCGGTCCAGCCGTTTTTGCGTGAAAGAATAACAAACATAACATACATTCTCACAAACTTTCACATTTATAATATTAGTAGGATAGTAGGAAGTAGGATAGGATAGTAGGATAAAAATCTACATACCAATGCTTGATCGTGCGATGCTCTTCTCACACATGTCCCCGGCCTCGCTTCGCTGTCTTGCAACGCTGTAGCGCGCACCCGCCACTCACCACACCATTGGTACTCCGCGAAGGAAGCTGGTTCATCACCCTGTTTACAATTTTATACATACATACATACATATAATCACTCCTCTTTCCCATGGGGGTAAAAAAAAACACTTGAAACGAGATAAATACCATGATTTGTGGATGAGTTTAACCGTGATTACGGCGCATGCAACTGTGCCGAAATATCGGGAAACTCATAAATCCACAAATCATGGTAATTATCTCGTTTCAAGTGTTTATAATGTTCAAAACCATTTGCTGAAGGCCAGGTCAAAAGTACCCTAAACCGGCGAGCATGTATGAAGTAAGCAATGAGGCGAAAGAGATGTGTCAGGCAGGATCATAGCAAGTGGAGGTCTGTGGTCTCTGCCTAACCCCTATGGGAAAGAGGCGTGATTTTATGTATGTATTCTACAAGGTGCAGTATAGATATTCTTTCAGATCGCGTTACAGCGCAGTGCGTGTTTTTGCAATCTAGTGACGGGCAGAGTAGCATTACACACAAGACACTCGCCATCTTTGGCTAACATCGAGAAAGAACAGGCTAGAAAATGCTTTCTCTCTTTCTAACTGACCTCAACATCAATAGTGCCATCCTCCTCACTATCGCTAAGATCATCAACAACGGCCCCAGTTCGTTTTAGACAGCGCAGCGCGTGTTTTTGTAATCTAGCGACGGGTAGGGTAGCGTTACATACAAGACTCTCGCCATCTTGATTGTTCTTTCTCTCTTTCTAACTCACCTCAACATCAATAGTGCCGTCCTCCTCACTATCGCTAAGATCATCAACAGCAGCCCCAGTGCGTTTCAGACAGCGCAGCGCGTGTCTTTGCAATCTTGCGACGGGTAGGGTAGCGTTACATACAGGACACTCGCCATCTTGGGCAAGCGGCGGGGGGGAGGAACGCCGGCGGGCGCGGAGGCGACGTAAACGGTTGCCGTGTACCCTCTGAAAACGATCGTTTTTCTATTGATTCTAATGCTATAGTACTGAAGCGCTAAATAAAGTAAGTGGTGCTTGCTTATCTGACATTATTTAAATAATAATAATAAAAACGTTTATTTCGAGTCAGTTGATCATAAATGTGTTATACACAAGCATGTTGGGTGCCCCGGACGCACTGGCTCGACTTGGGCCTTGAATGTGTTAAGCCTCATTAAGGAATCAAATGGAACATCAAAATATCTAAACATAACTAAACTTTGACCTTTCCATCTGTTTATGAAGGTAGCATATGCATACTTTACATGACTTTAGGACACTAATATGAATTAGGTAAATAGGCAATGGAAACACAAATATAGGTGTTTACACCTTGCCCTGTAGTGCATGGGACATTGTTAAGATAGAATAGGCTTGGCCTACACATAAACCATCCTCTTACCTCAGCCAGCCATATCCACAGGAAAGATATTAAGTACTTAATGCATTGTCCTTACAGGACTCATGTCTCACAAGGCACTAGTTTTAAGATCTATTGTACCTACCATACATGAATGCAAATAAACGATTGATGTGAATGTGTTGGGCTGCTTAGCCATAAAGCACTAGTATGTAAACAAAACATAGGGAATCGAGTTGGAACAGGCAATAGAATCCCCTAGTTTTAAGAACGTGACATGTCAAAGTGGTCTTTTGATCTTATTGAATAAAATATTTTGACTTTTGACTTTTATACTGAGTGAGTACTGAGATGACGAGCGATAGAGGGAAATGGAAGAGAGAAACGTGTTGTGCCGACCCCACCTAGTGGGATAAGGGCAGGGAGATGATGATGATGATGACTTTTGACTTTTATACCTGATAAACATCGCTTCCTGGGCACCCAGAGACATCAACTTCTTGATCATCTGATACATCCACATCGGGGCTAGTGCTGGGCCCGGGCAAAGCCAAGCTAGAAGTCGCACTAAGCTTCCTCTTACCCCCTCCAGCAGAAAGTTTCTGCAGTCTTTCTATCTCTAAAGCTATATGGGACTCCAACTCCCCTTGTCTGATAGTACAACTACAAACTGGACAATTCGGAAGCTCAGTAACTTTCTTTCGATTGCGAACACAATTCAAAATAACATTGTCATCGTACTGCCCGAAACTTGAATTGAGATTTAGATTCCCGCTAGAACTTCCTTCCATGTTATTGTACAGTACTATCGGTAACATCTCAAAACAGTTGTTGTTGACATCGGTTATAAATCGGTCTTCATCACGGCGAAATTAACACAAAAGCTCACTAAATCACTATGCACTCGTAACTAATACTTCGACGGACCCAAACGAACTTATTTTGTAGTCGTTTCGTTTGTAATTATGTAATTTGGAATCATTGAAATGAAGCAAAACAATAACACCGGATCGTTTACAACTTTTTAGTACTTTGATTTTTGATTTGAGGGATGAAATGAAATGACATCATGAACTTGTCAATGTCAGGTTATTGTCAAGTCAAACAACATCATTCATCCACAGTTATACCAACCAAATAAAACTAAAAAAAAAGCCCTTGGACTGGACCATTCATTTATTACAATGTCCATGGGCCTTATTTTAGGGGATCTTTTTCGATTGATCGTGTAAAAGTCGCTTTCAATTTCTATAGAGTTTAGTCTATGGTATCAAAACTTAGTTTTTGAATGAATGAGTGAATGGAATTAGTCTGTCAGTCAGCCAGCCAGCCAAGTAGTGTCAATCAATGTCAACACCATATTATGTTCTGTGGTCAACACTGTCAGTCAGTCTGGCTTGTTGATGTTTTCAAAAATCCTAACCTCAACTCAAACATGTGAAAAGTAATATTTTAACTCTATTCTATTTAGCTTTTTAAAATAATGCCGTCGATTCGCATAGACGAGGTTCATTCGAAAGGAGATCTTTACCCTTACATCGTAACTTTCCAAAATGGCTATCCCATTGAAAACTTCAAGAGTAGAGATTGCATGGTGTTAAGTGATGAGAAAAAGTACACAAAATCTGTCGCTGCTGATGTGGGGCACACTCTGTACACGGGGGAGGAGTCCGAAGAGGCGCTAGGCAGGACTTTAGTGCTTGCACGTAACAAGAAAACCGGGAAAGTGCGTCTGATCGAGGTCGGCTCCGTAGAACTAAAACCAGTGATCATACATGACTTAGACACGACTCAGAACCTCGATAACTCAGCACTGGAGCTCGGCAGGAAGTTCGGCTCGAAGAAATACAAGAAGCACTTGGAGCAGTCTGAAAAACTAAAGCAGAATGAACAGGCGGTCGTGGCGCAGATGGCTAATGTATCTCAAAACTTGACTCAAGATCAACTTGACATATCGTACGATAATCCTACTGAGAACGATAACTTCTATCTACCGCCCATCAACAGACAGGCCACTGCAGTCACAGACGTCTATGATATTGATGGAATTCTGACCCCTGAACAATTTGAATCAATATCAAACGAAATCAGCAATTGTGACGAATTAATGAACAAACTTAACCCGATCATAAATATATTGGTGAAGCAGGAGTTGACTCAAAAACAGAAGATACTAGCCTTGTATGCAAGCTGCTTATTCAATCTTTACTTTGTAAAATCAAATGAGATACAGAAAAAGACTTTTATTGCTTGTTTTGAATCGTTAACATTGAACAAGCATATTCTTAAACATTTCTTTACGTATGTGAACGGGAAGCGATGCAGACCGATCCAGTACAGAGATAAAGCGTTGATTCATACTATTGTTTTTCTACTGTTGATAAATAACTACAAGTTTAACTTTGAAGAGTTCTGTAAGGTAACTAAAGCTGCGTTAAGGACAATACAGTCAAAGTTGGCGTTGTGCGGTGCTTATGTACTAATGGCTAATGGTGTCAAAATAGCTCAGTTGAAACTACCTCTTAACAAGCCTCCTACTCGGAGGAAAAGTATGAAATAAAATTTATTTTTCATAAAACCATATTTTTTGAGATACTTTACCTATATTTAATAACAATACATACATATTTCTCTATATCTATACTCCTGTCCATATAAGAATCCAAGCAATAAAGTCTAGCTAGTGTATAAAATGAAACATGACCTTCATTTCATTGTATTCCCATAGTCAAGGCATATAATTTCAGATCTTTTAGAGTCTAGTGTAACTCTAATCATGCTAAAATTATACATATTGTGAAAACTTGTAATGTTGTTTGGTTTGTCACTCTTTCTAATAACTGCTGTACATGTCTTTGCATCTAGGTACATACATACCTATTAGTAGGTATAGTTTATGACCTAGAATAACACAGAATAGTAGCTACCACATTAGTAGCTGTGTTTAAAAACTTGCAAATAATATTTATCTAAACAGCTTGACTGATTTTAATAATATTTTTAATGTAATAAATCAGTGAAAGTGTTGAAACATCCCTGTTTAATTAATTATTATTAAATAAGAGTAAAATTAACTTAACAACTGCATTAATATCATTAGAAAAAGAATATTCTAAAAGCTCAGTTGTCCAAGCGAGTTTCCTCTCCAAACCACTTAGGCCTGTGTTCCCATTTCCTCTTAGCCATTGGTTTCCTCGTCACCAAGCGTGGTAGATCCTCGGCTTCTATCATAGTCATACGGCGGGGGGGCTCTAAGTCAACCTGTAAAAAAAAAGACGTGGCACTCGGGGACTGCCGCGGTTAAGCTATTGCATGCCACCTAGAGGCGAGTTGCTGAACTAAAGTGACAGCGTTAGGTTTTTTCGTTACGGAATTTCTGGATTCGATCTCCACGCTCAAGACCAAGCTATGCAATTGTGGCAATAGCTTAAAAATGTTCCAATACCTAACTGGCCAAGTGAATTTTAACATGTAGGTATGACCCAATACATTTTTAAATTAACTTACAAATACCAATAAATCAAATGTCCGCGGAGATTCATCGGTATCGAAAAAATAGGTAGGTAAAATTTTTAATTTTCAACGGAGGGAATGGTACCATCATGGGCATGGGTGTTTTTAACTCTTTAAAAATTAAATTCGACGACCTCTGGCGCAGTGGGCGAACGCCCGGCTGAGACGCGGAGGTTGCGGGTTCGATCCCCGCTACGGGACAAATGTTTGTATGTTCTGCAGATATTTGTTCCGTGTCTGGGTGTTTTCCATCTAGGTATATTATGTAGGTATGTATGTACGAAAAAAAATATATGAAAAAAAATGCTCGCGGCTAGCAGCTATTTAGGTACCTACTTACAATACAATACAATATTGCACACCACAACAGAAAAATAACAAAACAAAAAGAAAAAACAGTACATACCTACAAACAAGTGTGACAAATGGGCGACCTTATCGCTGAAAGCGATCTCTACTTACCTGATCCCTGATACTGACATCAGGAGTCTTCAATTCACCAGTTCTATTGTACGACCTCCTCCATGGTCTCTCTCCTTTCTCCAATCTCTTGATGACTTCATCTTCGTCTGGATTGCCCGGTGATATGTGTTCGTGTAATTTTTTTTTCTTCCCACGATGAGTTTCTTCGTGACGTTCCAACACTTGGTAGAATAAATCTTTTTCGTAACGAATCTGATTGTAATCTCCCTCTGAAACATTTATTCGCTACTGGAGAGACTCTCAGGCCTTTGCATCTATAGTAGATGATTTACCTATACGGCGTCAGGAGGCAATCTTCGCCTACACTTAACGGGACACGGTAGTGTCTGGGACATTGTTAAGATGGAATAGGCTTGCCCAGCACCAAAACCACCCTCTCAGCATAGCCAGCCATATCCACAGGAAAGACAACGGTCAATACGTGTGGGGCTGACTAGACGCGGGCTTCCTCACGATGTTTTCCTTCACCGTTTAAAGCTCGTGTTAAAGCACATACAAAATTTCGACACGAAAAGTCCATTGATGCACGGCTGGATTCGATCCTACGACCTCCGGAACGAAAGTCGAAGTACCAATCCACTTAGCCAACACGGCTGGAGAGACACCGCTATAATAACACCCGATTTTGGTAAGGCGTTAAAAATCCAAGAATTGCATGGGTTTTGGTAGGTAGGTACTTACGAATAATATGATACGCATTCAATACTTCATCTATAGTGTAAGTGTTTTTAATAAAGTGTTCTAAGTTCGCATAAGTTCTGTATATCTGGAACAAGAAAGCTTGTAAAACATTCTACAGTAGGTAGGTTAGTAGATACCTACAGTACCATGTTCACTACAACTCGAGTTGTACAATACCTACTTATAGTTAACCCTTAATTTAGCAAGCATACATATAAGAAACTTCGAGGATACCTAGAGGTTCCAGTTCATATTCATATTCGTTTATTGTTTCTACAGTAAACTGATGGTATTGTTGACTCGCGACGTGTAAGTAGGTCCCTGGGGTGGTGAGCTTAGCTGTCTCTAAAACCAGCTAATCTAAGCCGCAAAAAGGTCTATATTTTTTGACGACCTCTGTGGCGCAGTGGGCGAAGGCCCGCCTGAGGCGCGTTTGCGGGTTCGATCCCCGCTACGGGACAAATGTTTGTAGGTATGTTCTGCAGATATTTGTTCCGTGTCTGGGTGTTTTCTATCTTTATTATGTATGTACCTTCTAGCACCGCCCCGCGGTTTCACCCGCGTAAGTCCCGTTCCCGCGGGAATATCGGGATAAAAAGTAGCATTTGTCACTCTCCACCCCTTCAACTATAACCACACAAAAAATCACGTCAATACCTACGTCGCTTCGTTTTGCCGTGAAAAACGGACAAACAGACAGACAGACACATACTTTCCCATTTATTATATTAGTAAGTACCTAGGTATGGATTTACAAAAAAAAAATGTATCCAAGTATTAAAACAGTCATCTGGTTACCATAACACAAGCATTAAATTGCTTACCTTGGGACTAGATGATGCTGTGTGAAATGTCCAAGGATAATAATGGGTCTCACCTCTAACATGTGTGTAAAGTAGTCCTGCACACTGGCAGCAATCGTGCCCAGCTCAAACGTCTTGCTGTTTTTATATTTCGATTGAATCGTTTTCGCTTGCTCTAATTTCATCGTCATATCTATGCAAACAATACAACACTGGTTTATTAGGTAGATAGGTACTTAGTAATTAATATAAATACATAGACACGGGATATTATGTCTTAATTCTTTACGTCTCCGTGTCTAGGTAGGTACTTACTTTACTTATATAGCTATAATTATAGGTAGGTACCTAAGTACCTCTTTCTAAATATGAATAATTCAGATCACGAAAGTTTATGAGACTAATAGTAAGTAGGTAGGTATATACCTACCTAAGAAAATTCGTATGAACTATAGGTGAATATAGGTTAGGTACTAGCTAGTGAGGAGTTTTTAGGACGCAACAGATGCTATGTATTGTGTGTGTCTAAATAAATTATTTTCTTTCTTTCTTTCTTTCTTTCTATGTCGCTGTCGCCATTCATGATGCTGAAAGAAACCAAGTGACATGACGCTTCTTTCTTTCCTTGTTCTTGGAAGCCTTATTGTGTGGACGCATTACCTTTTAGTATTTCGCCCGTCATATTCGTGAGGTGATTGTTGGAGATTGCCTCCGCCCACTCATGCCACCGCGGCAGCCCCGGTGGTGGCAAGTACTTGTAGGTCGTTTTCGCCGCTGCTTCCACGTACTGACAAGTACATATTTGTAAACAATAGCATGCTAATAACACTTCTATTTTCTACAATTCATTCGTACACCCGTGCAAAGCCGGGACGTGCTGCTAGTATTAAAACGAAAGAGATGTGTCAGGAAATAGGGTAAAGAAAATCGTAGAGCCGGCAGGCAAAAATCTTGCATCGTGTACCTAATGGGATTTAAATAGGTATAATTTCTTACCCATTTCTCAAAATAAGACAATATTATCAAAAATATGATTAGGTGGGGCGTTAACATTTTTGGTACCTATTTAACAGTAGGTACTTCAGGTTTTTAATTGTAAAACATTATTTCCAAATTAGTACTGATACAACCAGCTAACATGGCCGATTACCACCTACACAATTTATCACTGTATTTACACGTAGGTAATTACAATTTTAATTACAAATTGATAAACTATCGTAGGTAGACCTACCTTCTTACGTCACCATAAGAGCCTATAAGACATTAAGTTAAACTCGAGTTGGCGACCTATGCCCCTATTTCTTTGACAAGATGCTAATATTTTTGTGGCTATGTTTAATCAGTAAGTTAAATCTTTGGTTCTCAGTTATTTTGACTTATTTTGCGGGAAAGCTCTTAGCAGAGAAGCAATGAAGTATAATATTTACCAGGTTCCTATAAAATAAGACGAAGTTTTATATTAGGTACCTACCTACTTAATCGATTAGTTTTTTAAGTATTTATACACAATCTTTAGCCTACGCACTTCGCGTTAATGCCACTGCTAAGCGTTTCTTTTTGTTGGTGTAAACTATATTCATTTGAAGTTTAGCTAAATAATTTCCCAGGTTTGTTTCGAGCAACACAAGCCCCGGTAGTAATACGCCACATAACAATCAACCCATTATTAAAAGGGGATAGTCTTCGATCAGCGTCAATAATTCTAAACACCACATCTGACGTGATTAAGGACAGCGATGAGCGAATCCACTCCCTTTACGAAATAAAACAGGATAACATGAGATCAGCCGCCTTTGAAGTCGGTTATTTAGTCCACACGATCCAAGAAAAATACCGCAAAATGGTTGACAAATACAACACAAGTCATTTTATGAACACGAGACTTTATATTATGGAGTTGGTGTTGTATTTAGAAGAGATTGAACGAAATTATTGGGAGATTAAGCATCTGGTGAACATGGCGCATGAGATAGAAAGGAAGTATAAAATAAAAGGGGGTATTACAGATGATTATAGGATAGAGAAGATTGAAACGAAAGACTTACCGTGGACAACGGCGTTTAACCCATATTCTGTTACCAAGGCTAGGACAAAGAAGTTTAAATGGGAGAGGTACTTTCAAAATAGACAGTTGGGAACTAAGAAGAGAGGGAGAGGGAAGTTTCCTATTGATTATGGATGGGAAGTGGATAATTTGCCTTAATAGTATGGTAGCTATTTGTATTTTTATTAAGTTACGAAAATAGATGGCAGACCGCCAAAATGTTAATATCTAATCACAATCACACGAAATGGCACAATAAAACTTCGTTAAAAACAATTGTTTGATTTACCACCACCACCTTAAGTACTATACCTACTTTACCTCTGACGGGAAAAGGTGTAAAATGCAAGAATAGGTCTGCCGCAAATTAGGAATGCCTACAATAGTGACCTTTAATTTTCTACTATAACTACCTAATCTTGCAACTAATATCCATTATTGTTTCAGATTCAGCAACAACACTTGAATTCGAGGAGCTTCTGAATGAGCTTTCGTGGGCCCTCAAGTTGAAGATACTCAAAGAAGTGCCGACGGTGTCTGAAGTTACAACATCTTCTATACTGCCACCCACTCCAAAGGTCAATGCAGAGAGGAGATTTGGTAGGCACATCATGGTTCACTGTTGCCTATCACGTGGTTCACTGTTGCCTATCACTTGGTTCACTGTTGCCTCTCACGTGGTTCACTGTTGCATATCATTATGTACAGGGGGTGTAGTGAGCTAAATCGCATTTTTTTTAAACACGTTCATTCTAAAACTGCACGCAAAATCTGCTTTTGAATGCAAACTTAAAGCCATATCTATCCATTGAATAGAAAATATACACAGTTTTTTGATAAAATAAGGGCCGGCGCCCACTATCGGCATCGGCAAGGAAAAGGATTTTAGGTGGCAAATAGCAATATACTTTAGCATAATGACAATAAAGTAGAAATTCATCCTCAAGCATACCGAAGCGGTATTTTTGTTATTACGACCACATATCACGGAAATTTCTACTTTATTGCCATTATGTTATAGTATATATTGCTATTTGCCACCTAAAATCCTTTTCCTTGCCGATGCCGATAATGGGCGCCGGCCCTAAATGCTTTAAAAAATTACGAGCTACAGTGAACGTTTAATTATTAAAACCATTATATTTTATGAAGTTTTACTATAGTTTCTTATTTTATAGCAAACAATCGTGCTCGAAGAGTGGGAATGGAATCCCTGATTAGTCCAAACCGTCGACAGATAGACGAACCAGAAGCAGATACTGTACCTCCACCAGTGGAAATAACAGAGACGGCTGTGGATGCCCAACCAGATGCCACCAATGACGAAAACAATATGAGACTCAAACTCTTTAGACTAATGTATGAAACCATCAGAGACAGCGATTTAAAAGTCAAACGCGCTGAGCTTATTCAAGATCGATACACTAACATATCATCATTCCAAGTAGGATACCTAATGGGTGATGCAAACGATAAATTTAGTATAATGACGGATATAGGAACGACTTTGCAGAAATTCTACGGGGAGTGGAAGCCGATTGAGCATATAAACGCGTACGAACAGATTGCTAATCAGGCGATTGAGTTGAGCCACTTGATTCAGCTGATACAAATAGCTGGTAAATCATTGCCAACGCCGGCGCCCAGAAAACAACAAAAATAAATGTATTAGATACCTGTACCACCTTTGCATTTGTTCATTTTGAATATTTTTACCCTCGATAAACAAGGGATGTTATTTATGTACCTAAGTTAGGCTGCTCGCTCACGACATACTTTTTGTAGGAAAAATAAAATCGGCCCGATTATCTGTCATACAAAAAGTCTGACGTGGGCGGGCAGCCTTATTGAGATTGAGAAGACCATTTCTTAAATAAATGTTTATCACATTACAAATTACGTAAAACCATTCATTTCAAAATGTGTGTTTGTCGCAAATAAAGCTTATAAGTACCTACAGATGGATTAAAAAAGAAAAATGTCTGTACAAAAATAATTGTATTTAAACGCAAGCGAGTCTTTTACAGCAAATACAATGAATAAAATCTGTTAAATTATATTTAGGGTTCAGCTCAGTTAAACTAAAGTAACTGAAGATGTTGCCACTCCTATCATAAGGCCCCGGTCTCGAATTCTGCGGGCAGCGGGGCGGGAGCGGGCGACGAGCGGGCAATGAGCGGGCAATGAGCGGGCGACGAGCGGGCGACGAGCGGGCGACCAGCGGGAGACGAGCGGGCACTGACAGTCCGCGCGTCATCATTGTGTAGCGTTGTGCGGATAGATAAACCAAATCTCATTTTCTATTCCTGGTTCGATGTTTTTGATAAAATACCTAAGTACTTAGAAATGTAACTATTATTACTATTAAAAAGAGATCGAAACTAAAACCATTTTAATTACAACAATTTTGATTTACGTTTTTCATTTGTATGTTTTTCGTGTGAACAATTTGTTTGGTTCATTAAGTATTCACGTACAGATGAACAATAACTCTCACATTTAAACAAAAATAAAAAAATAAATTGTATGGATTCAATTCAGTCTCGCTCGATCCCCTGAACCATGAATAGGTACAACACTACACCGCGTAATCTGTCCGTCTTGCCAACTGTACCATCATCTTAGTAGCTATATCTTTTGCAAAAAGTTTCCAGATAACCATATCAATCATCATCATCATCATCACGTCTAGATTTGTTGCATAAGTAGGTACTTGTGGTCGGTTATATATTAGGTAAGTACTTATGTAAAAAGTATTTATTTGTTTTTGCAGTTGACTTTAAATATGTTTTTTTTTTATTGTTTTGAAATTTTTTGACATGAATGTTTTAATAATAAATTAGGTACCTACCTAATACAATAGATACGTAACTAAATTGATAAATAAACTATTTTAAGAATATAATATTTGCATGTTATGAAATTATGACAAATACCTGAATATTATGAACTATATACCTAATGAAATTTTAACACCTGTATGTAAATTACCATATTCAAAGCAAATAAATGATTTAGATTTAGAAATATGTAGGTAGTTTTAGGCCCGCAGAATTCGAGACCGGGCACTTAGTGCCCGGTCTCGAATTCTGCGGGCAGCGGGGCGGCGGCGGCGCGGGTAACGAGCGGGTAACGAGCGGGCAAGGAGCGGGCACTGACAGTCACCATTGCCAACTATGAAACTTCATAGCTAGTTCTAGCAATTTTTATACCCCCATCAGCAACTATTTCAATAAATTGTAGCTAGACGATTGATCAATTTTTCTAGCAACTTTCCACTAAATCAACCATTCAAGCAAATTATTTTGAAAAAAGACGTCAATGATTTTTTATATTTTGATTTAAACTATTTCTAAATCTAAATCTAAATCTAAATCATTTATTTGCTTTGAATATGGTAATTTACATACAGGTGTTAAAATTTCATTAAATAGTTCATAATACATATTCAGGTATTTGTCATAATTTCATAACATGCAAATAATATATTGTTAAAATACTTTATATCAATTTAGCTACGTATCTATTAGGTACCTAATTTATTATTAAAAACATTCATGTCAAAAAATTTCAAAACAATCATAAAAAAAACATGTTTAAAGTCAACTGCAAAAACAAATAAACACTTTTTACATAAGTACCTAATATACCTATAACCGACCACAAGTACTTATGCAACAAATCTAGACGTGATGATGATGATGATGATTGATATGGTTATCTGGAAACTTTTTGCAAAAGATATAGCTACTAAGATGATGGTACAGTTGGCAAGACGGACAGATTACGCGGTGTAGTGTTGTACCTATTCATGGTTTAGGAGATCGAGCGAGACTGAATTGAATCCATACAATTTATTTTTTTGTTTTTGTTTAAATGTGAGAGTTATTGTTCATCTGTACGTGAATACTTAATGAACCAAATAAAATGTTCACACGAAAAACATACAAATGAAAAACGTAAATCAAAATTGTTGTAATTAAAATGGTTTTAGTTTCGATCTCTTTTTAATTTATCTCTTTTTAATAGTAATAATAGTAATAATAGTAACATTTCTAAGTACTTAGGTACTTTATCAAAAACATCGAACCAGGAATAGAAAATGAGATTTGGTATAACTATCCGCACAACACTACACAATTATGACGCGCGGACTGTCAGTGCCCGCTCGTCTCCCGCTGGTCGCCCGCTCGTCGCCCGCTCGTCGCCCGCTCATTGCCCGCTCATTGCCCGCTCGTCGCCCGCTCCCGCCCCGCTGCCCGCAGAATTCGAGACCGGGGCCTAACGGTCGAAATAAAAAGGATCGCATTATCTTTAGTTAATTTACTTTTAGTTTTGGCGACATCAAAAAAGACACTAAATAGCCGCCCCGTGAGAGAACAATCCGAATGATGAATAGATGTATAATATTACACAATCACAAACAAGCGTATGAAATTAAATATAAGTGCGCAGCTACCTATGATGATCATAATCAAATCCATTACGTCTATAGATTATACAAAATGCTTAGAAGAGATCTGGTACAATTTGCTAAGAAACATAATTTCAAGATAGGTTTGCTCTGCAACTTAAACCATTGAGTTATCCAGGAAGATTATTCGTATTGTTATCAGAAGGCCGTGTACGATAAAACACAGGCGAAAAAGGTAGTCGTGCCACAAGTTAGCGAACCTACTCGCACGTCTATCTCTCGGGCCTTTGCATCTTTACGAGATGATTTTTTCAGCATCAGGAGGAAATTTTTGCCTACTCTTAACGGGACACTGTAGTGCCCCGCACGTGTTAGACTGCAGAACGCTAGTCTCCAAACAACCTTACGGAGACCCAGATTCCGCTTTGATATAATCATCCAAATCCACCAATTCTAGCTTCACATCGATTGTCGTACTTTCCGGCTCCATATATTCGTGCAGCGACGCAAACCCTGAGCAAGAAGGCTCTTCATCGCTCATGTGTGTTGTGCACAACTCACTTAGAACCATCGATTTTTCCTGCGTAAATCTCTGCAGCTGTATTGCAAACTCCAAGGAGTTGAATGAGGTTTTACATGTGTCGCATTTGAAAACTTGAGCGTTACGTGACTGTTTTACTCTATTGAATGTGCCAATGTTGCTTTCATCCCCAAAGCTTTTCAAACATTGCGAACAGTCTGTCGATATACTATTAGATGTGTAGTTCGTTAATTCTTCCACAGCAAAGTCTGTATGGAACTTCTTTATATGCCGTTTCAGAGTTTTGCGTGTACTGAAGTCTTTCATGCAAAGGATGCATCGAGGTAGCGCTTTCTGCTTTGGACTAGGGACGAAACTAGCATTGCACGATTCATTATGCTCTTCAAATTTCTCTGATCCTTTGAATACCAAATTGCAGTCCTCGCATTTGTATATCTCGTCTTTGGCCAAATGTTTAGTTTCGAGATGGATTTCCAGAGATTCTTTAGAACTGAATGATACTGAACATAAATCGCAAGGATAGGTGTTCATATTGAAGGAGTGAATAAGCTTGAGGTGAATTTTACAAGACTTTGCTGATTCGAATCTTTTGTGGCAGATATGGCATTGAGGAAAGCACGCAGAGTTTGGATGTTTTGTCCTCACATGTTTACGTAAACTACGTTTTTCTTTGAAGAGAGATTCGCATTCAATGCACTTGTGTCTTTGCATACCCATATGCGTGTATTCGATGTGCCGTTTTATATTTCTTTTAGACTTGAATGTCTTCTCACAGTGGTCGCATTTCCACCAATCGGCATTATTGTGGACTATCTTAATATGAGATGCAAGATAGTATTTGTTGTTGCAAATCTTTGAACAGTACTCGCACTTAACTGCCTCTACGGTCGTATGTTTCAGCTTCACGTGATGTTTCAAAGAACGTTCACTATAATACATTCGATCACAGTGTCTGCATTTGTAAGAGCATACGTCTGACGGATCGTTTTTCGTCGAAGATATGTATGAGTCAGCGATTTGTGATTGTGGATGAAATATTTTCGTATGAAACTCTAAACTAGAGATTTCAGTGAACAGTTTATCGCAGTGGTTGCAAGTGTTAACGTCAGGAGGTGGTAAGCATATCTTTTTATGTTCTCCCATACTTTCTTTACTGTAAAACTTGTTGAAGCATACGTTGCAAGTTGATAAGCAGTAGTCTATATCATGCTGGACTTTCATGTGATCTTTGAGTTCGTATACGCTAAGAAATCCTGATAAACAAAATTCACATTTGATTATCTGCTGCGTTATTGGTTCCACGTTCTGTCTCAGCAAATAGTTCTTACAATACTGATAGAACGTATCAAAGGAATGGTCTAGTTTTATATGACTTCGTAGTAGTTGTTCGTCATTGAATGGTTTCTTGCAAGTATCACATAAGAAAGCGTTGATTTCATTAGAATCACTGAAATCATCACTTTCGATGTCACTTTTGATGTCAATAGTAGATTTATTATCAGTTTTCTGATCATCAGTATCAGTGTTATGACTATCTTTGATATGACGTTTTAAACTATGATTGGATGTGTAGGTTTTCGGGCAAATTTCACATTTAACTTTTATACTTTTACCATGAATTTTTTTGGTGTGTCTCTTCAGACTTTTATCAGTCGTGTACACCTTATCACAAAGATCACACTGAACTCTCTCGTTCTCATGATGGACAGATTTTAAATGGCTCACTAAATCGGCTTTTTTTTTAAATATTTCATTACACTTTTTGCAAGTAGAATAAGTTACTTTGGTAAGGTGTAGTTGTGCCATATGTCTTTTCAAATTCCGTTTTGTGGTAAACACTTTGTCACAGGTTTTGCATTTTATTTTAGATCCGATGCCTTTTAAATGTACAGTGATCATATGAGATGTTATATTTTGTTTTCTTGTAAAAATTCTTCCGCATATATCGCATTCTGGTGAAGTTTCACCGTGTCTATTGTGTCCTCGGGATAAATGCAATTGCAACCCAGCTGGATTCCCGAATTTACAGCCACAAATTTCACAGGAGCAAGATGAATTCTTTTGACAGTTTTCTATATGGGTTTGGAGGTTGTACTTTCTTGTGAAAGGGCGGTCACAGTAGTCACAGTAGAAATCTAAGCTATTTGGGTACATAAAAGACATTTTTACAGTCTATTAGTGCAAATTTTGGTCAATAGAGTTCAAAATATTAATGAACTATGAAGATATTTCACTGGAATAGCTCAAGGGTGTCACTTGGGACTTATACTATTTATCATACATAAGTGCTTGATTATTGTCTTAATCACTAGTAACTGCTTAAAACTTAAAGTTTAAAATGCTAGGTTTAAAGCTGATATTTAAAAAGATGAGATTATAAAATTACAGATGTAACAAATAGATAAGAACAATGCAATCATCTTAAAAGCATTGAAACATAATTCAAACACTCACTATTTTTCAAATACTAAATAAAAAATTATTAATATTACAATATTGACAGTAGACAATCTGTAGACAATCTCATTTTAAAGAGTACTAATTAAATTAATGACTAAGAACTTAACAAGGCAACTATTCTTAGAAAGTCTTATAGACACACGCACACTTCTTTACAAAAAGAATTTTAAAATGTTTATTATTAACTCCCAGTTTAACATTGACTAAAAGTGAATTTCATTCTATACTTATCCATTACTCCAAATAAAAAACTGGTGATACAAATTTCTGTAAAATGTCTCCAATATTTAAAAGGATTTGCTCACATTATCATCGCTGTATTAAACTTCAAATTCAATATTTTCAAGTCATTTGTTACGTTTGGTCATCTGAAAAGAAAAAATAGATTACATTTTACATAATAATAACACCTATAAGGAGGTAATGTTGGTTTCTTTGTTTTATGGAGGTAGTCTCCAAAACTACTAAGCCAATTTCAAAAATTCTTTCACTAATGCGTAGAATGGTCTATCAGGATGGTTATAGGCATAGGCATATATAAATATAGGTAAATAGGTACATTACAATCAACATTAGGTGAAGCAAATTGGTCACCACTCAGCATTTGCTGTAGCAGCTCAAAGAGCGACTGAGCGCTGGTTTTCAGTGATAATAGAGCATGATAGCTGCATCAGACATCAAGGACAATACTTTGATATATAATAGTACTCACTCAATAAGTTCGCAGTTATCAGAAGATCCGAAATTCCCAACACAAGATCACAACATCAACGGGAGGCCATTGTCCAGCAGTAGAACAGAAACAGCTACAAATAAATAAACAATACTATTAGCAATACAAGATAACAAGACAAAATTATGTTTTTTGTTTCGCACTAGTTGTGTACATATTTGCCCTAGTAGTATGTTGATTACTAGAAGTAGAACAATCTTTATAGATTACTGAGTAAAGGAAGTGGTTAAAGGGAGTGGTTGGATACTAATAAGCCGATAATGCGGGTAAAGCATTTTTAATAGGTACCTAATATGTATAATAATGTAGGACTATGTCCAGGTCCATCAGACTAACATAATAGCGGGTCTTTAATTATTAATATCGCCGTATAACCTGAACTAACGCCCAAAACTGGGAAGGTCAAGCTTGAATGATATTTTGAATCTTGAAACCAATTATTTATTCGTTATTTTTTACGACTTTCTATCAAAGTAACCTAGACATTACGTTCAAAGGTAATTTACACTTACCGTCGACGAATTCGAGAGTGCTCGTAGTTTATTTTTTTGTTACCTCTGTAGCTAGAGATATTATTACAAACAAAATCACTTTTTCGTTGCCAAAGCCTGTGTTTTTTGTTGTTTTGTATTGGTAAATTTATCTAAATGTACTGAATGGAATGAACTAAATTAAGGAATGGAATGAATGATAAACTGTCGAGACCATAGACAACCAAGACCAGAGAAAAGCCTTATCTGATTTACACGATCAAGTAGAGGTTAAATAGATCCCAAAATTCCAAACTCTGCTGACCTACGTGTGCAAGTTGCACACTAATTTAGTCTAAATATAATCTGCATTCTGTGTTATCTGTTCTGTTTGTTTCAAACAATCAAATGTTTGCTTGTTTAATTTGTTTGCTAAACTTTGTTTTGTTTGTTTTGACTTTTGAGTTGAGCGTTGTTTTACTTGTGTATGTTTCGGTACGCTAAAAATTATTTAAATTTTCTCTATTTACGACGTGAATTATGACAAAAAACAATGATTAATTAATTATGTTTTGCTTCTAACGATCACCCTCTCCAATTGGCGAAAAATTAATACAAATTTAACAAAAAAAAATCCTTTTTTTTCATTATGTCTAGTTTTAGTGTATGCAGAGTTTGTTTATCAGATAATGTAAAAGTGTATTCGATAACCAACACGCAGCTCCAAGAAGTATATGAAAATCTTACTAGAATAAAGGTAAAACCTACAACCTAACATTGAATCCTCTCTGAGATTTTTAATTAACAGAATAATGACAAATTTCACTCTGTCCTGTCCAGTTTCTATCAGTGCTTGGTTTTAGAAACCATGCATGTATTTTATATACCTCTGACTACCCCTAAACATTTCAAAGGATCTACAATGCCTAAAACATTATAATTTGTCGCACATTGAGAACACAGTCATGATCATAACTTATTCATTTAAATTCTGAAAATTATGTTTCAGCTCTTCTCTCGAGATGACTGTCCGGTCACAGTGTGCTTCATATGCCTCTCTCAGCTGCAGCGCTGCCTTAAACTGTCGGACTTGGCTCAGACATCGGAGAAATTGCTTTTACAACTCTACAACAGTGGTATTGAGGTAATAATGTCTGCCTGCTTTTTTCTGTGTCCTTCTCTGTCTTTGTCTCTTTTTACTGTAACTCAGTGTTGTGTTGTGTTGCTGAATAAATGTCTATCAATCAATCAATCAATCAATCAATAAAACTTGTATACATTTACCCATCAAAGTTTTGCCAATTTAATAACTTCTCCTGGATCAAAAGTAGTTTATGTCCTTATCCAGGGACCCAGGGTATAAGCTAGCTTGGTACCGAATTTCATTTAAACCCATCCAGCTGTTTAAGCTTGAAAGACAAAATTCACACTTACACAAACTTACACTTTTATAATATTAGTACTTACACAAACTTTCAATTTTATAATATTAGTACTTACTTACACACTTTAAAACTTTCATCTTTATAATATTAGTACTTACACACTTAAAACCTTTCATCTTTAATTAGTGCAAGGTCTTAGCTGTCTGTGTAAGATATTATATAACTTTTTTCCAGCTATCACAAGACACAGTGCTAATGCTAGATAGAGTCAGCCGAATCTACTCCATAACGCCCATTGAGTGTATATCTTTAGACTCAGATGATGCCTCTACTGTGAAGGATGAAAATGTGAAAGTGGAAGATGATAGAGAAGAAAGTAAAGTGAAAGGTAAGATACAAGGTTTCTCATTTCAATCTACCTACAATTAAGATGAAAAAAGGCATAAATATAAATAAATAAGTATGTACATTCCACACAGCGTCATCTAGTCCCAAGCTAAGCAACTTAATGCTTGTGTTATGGTAACCATATGGTGATTGATATGATACTTAAATATTGTTTTAAATAAATACGTACATATTATAGATAGAAAACACCCAGACACGGAACAAATATCCGCAGAACATTTGTCCTCTATCGGGGATCGAACCCGCAACCTCGTCTCAAGCGGGCCTTCGCCCACTGCGCCACAGAGGTATCAGATGATGGAAATCAACATTATATAAATTCCAGATGCTCCAGCCGATATAAAGATAGATTTCGAGTACGAAGATCGCTATACATCTGATTCAGATGATAACATACCACTGACTGCGTTCAAAATTAGCCGGAGAGATGGTAAAGTTAAGCAGAAACGGGGCTATCAGAAAGGTAACTTAGTATAATACACATTATGGCAGTAACTCTGAAGACACACCCTCATTAGATACTCAAATTGTTTCTTTAGGACCACCATTGGAACCTTTCCATAATAAAATGATTATAAAAATCAGTATTACCTACTATCCCTACATAGTATAAAACAAAGTCGCTTTCTCTGTCCCTATATCCTTATATCCCTATGTATGCTTCAATTTTAAAACTACGCAACGGATTTTGATGCGGTTTTATTTAATAGAGTGATTCAAGAGGTAGGTTTGTATGTTTAATTATTGAGTAGGTTTGTATGTTTTGGACCCGTGCGTAGCCGGGGCGGGTCGCTAATAATGAATACACTTATAATATGGTTGAATTGTAAGGGGTTTATTCATAAAAACTTGACAATTTAATACAGGTTTTAGGAACGTTTTAGAACGTTTTTTTCTTGTCACTCATATGTCAACGAAAAGAGATAGCAACAGATTTAATATACGTTTTAGCTAATACAGGTTTTAGGTCGAATATGCATAATGGGGTAAATTTTTTAGAAAAACTTAAGTCATGTAAATACATATAAGAATTAAAAATGTTTACAGATGTAAAAATAGATGCGTGTGAGATATACCTATCGAAAGAGCAACAGTTGGATGCAGTGTTATCGCGACGTTCTACACTTAACTACATGAACTCACCGCTCAAGTGTACGCTGTGTTACAAGGGATTTGTCAGCAGAGTTACGTACAATAACCACGCGAGGAAACATCATGAGGTGGGTCCTATATACCCTTAGATATACCTAAAGTTACCGCGTGTACACTGTGTTACAAGGGATTTGTCAGCCGAGTGACGTACAATAACCACGCGAGGAAACATCATGAGGTGGGTCTTATATACCCTTAGATATACCTAAAGTTACCGCGTGTACACTGTGTTACAAGGGATTTGTCAGCCGAGTGACGTACAATAACCACGCGAGGAAACATCATGAGGTGGGTCTTATATACCCTTAGATATACCTAAAGTTACCGCGTGTACACTGTGTTACAAGGGATTTGTCAGCCGAGTGACGTACAATAACCACGCGAGGAAACATCATGAGGTGGGTCTAATATACCCCTATCCTATCCTATCCTACTTCCTACTATCCTACTTCCTATCCTACTTCCTTCCTACTATCCTACTTCCTACTTCCTACTATCCTACTTCCTACTATCCTACTATCCTACTAATATTATAAATGTGAAAGTTTGTGAGAATGTATGTATGTTTGTTATTCTTTCACGCAAAAACGGCTGGACCGATTTTGTTGAAATTTGGTATGTAGATAGGTGATACCCTGGATTAACACATAGGCTACTTTTTATCCCGATATTCCCGCGGGAACGGGACTTACGCGGGTAAAACCGCGGGGCGCAGCTAGTTATATATAACGTCTAATACAACTCACGATTGTTTTGAAAGTGAAATTATTATATCGTGTTACAGAGTAGCGGTCCACACTCATGCGACGTGTGCGCCCTGCGTTACCGCAGCGCGCGTTTGCTCCGCACTCATGTACTCACCGCGCATTCGCGTCGATACCGCTGCAATAAATGCGAACACGTCTCACACACCACGTGAGTATTACTGCCTTACCACTCGGCCACGAAGCCCTAATGTCGTAGCTCGAAACTATCAGTAAGATCATATTTTCGGTTAAAGCACCGACTAGCGCCATCTACAGGTAACCGAAAATATGATCTTACTGATAGTTTCGAGCTACGACATTAGGGCTTCGTGGCCGAGTGGTTAGGCAGTCCGGCTTGAGGACGATCGCTTGTATCTCGCGGGTTCGAATCTAGTGGAAGCCCAAAACTTTTAGTAAGATTTTTCATCCTTTTATATTTCATTTTATTTATTATTTAATAAAATATGTTTTCAGAAACCAGGCTCGCGATCACGACAAATGGCACGAAGGATTCACTTTCGAGTGTCAACTTTGTGGACAAACATTCAGGTACATATTTACAAATTTTTCATGTATTTTTGGTACCGATGAGCTAACTGAGGTCTAAGAACAAATTAGTCTTTTTGTACTAACCCTCTTATGCATGTTGGACCAGTAAACCTGAATTAGCTAATACCGATATTAAATATGTTGCTATCTCTTTTCGTTTCCATGGCTACTCTTAAGGGAGGAACAAAAAAAAAACATATTAAATTGATAAATCATTATTCATGAATACCCTTAATGTTTTTCAGTTTCAAATTTGTTTTCGACAATATTTTTAATGTAACTTCCCGTTGTCTTAATCGTACTAATATTATAAAGGCGAAAGTTTGTGTGTAATTGTGAATATTTGTTACTCCTTCACGCTCAAACGGCTTGACGGATTTGTATGAAATTTGGTACCAGAATAGTTTGTATCCTAGATTAACACAGGCTATTTTTGATCCTGGTATTCCCACGGGAACGGGATCTGTTCGCCGCGGGTAAGCCGCAGCTAGTTTAAATATAATTGTTTGTTTAGGAAAAGAACATCATACTTAACCCACACTCGCAAGAAACATCCCACGGAAAGTGTGTGTGATATTTGTGGATACAGCTTCGTTGGTAGCACGGGACTTTTACTGCACAAGAGCAAAACACATAAAGATGGACAGGTAAACACGTAACTAGCAGCAAGTCCCGGCTTTGCACGGGTGATGAAACTATCGTGATAAAATATAGCCTATAACCATCCGGACAGTCCATTCTACACGTCGGTGAAAGAATTTTAAAAGTTAAGAGTAGTTTCTGAGATTACCTCCGTCAAACAAACAAACCAACATTACCTCTTTATAATATTAGTTAGTATATAGAAGTATATAGATATAGAAAACAACATATAATAAATTCAATGTTTGATGTACTTATTAAATGATTTTAAACGGGACTTTATACTGTAATTACCTTATTTATTCATTTCCCGACGTTTCGAATGCGTTACAGCTTTCGTGGTCACGTGCAGACTGACTCAAAAAAGAAAGCTGTGCCATAAAATCCCGTTTGAAATCCTACTTCCTACTATCCTACTTCCTTCCTACTATCCTACTAATCCTACTTCCTTTCTACTATTCTATTCTACTATTCTACTTTCTACTAATATTATAAATGTGAAAGTTTGTGAGAATGTATGTATGTTTGTTATTCTTTCACGCAAAAACGGCTGGGCCGATTTGGTTGAAATTTGGTATTTAGATAGCGGATATCCTGGATTAACACATAGGCTACTTTTTATCCCGATATTCCCTCGGGAACGGGACTTGCGCGGGTGAAACCGCGGGGCGCAGCTAGTCATTTAATATGTATACTGATCGCGAAAGTTTAAAATGTTTGATATATTTCCAGGATGAAGATTCAGTGCCTCCATTGAATAAGTTGTGCGTCAGTTGCAATATCCAATTCTTGAGGCTGGAAGCTTACCACAGACATCTACTGAGCTCACTCAGACACGTGCCTAGTCAGAATATGTAAGTCATTATATCATATCCGACGCAGAAAAGACTTAAACACCTCAAAAATCAAACACCAAAAAATAGCCCGAAGAAAAATAGGAGTGATTTCAATGTTCGAGATGAGGTATCTGTACTTATGTTATCTGTGGTAATGGTCATAAAGTTTAAAATAACATTACAATAAAACTGCGCGATGCTTTCTTTAATATCTATTTATATATTTTTCAGCACTGAATGCGTTATCTGCAAGGAGTGTCATCCTGATCACGGATCTTTGGTTGAACATATGAAGGTAAATATTTAACTACCATCATCATTATCTCCCTGCCCTTAACCCACTAAGTGGGGTGGGCACAACACGTTTCTTTCTTCCATTTACCTATATCGCTCGTCATCTCAGTACTCCATATTGACACAAATTTCGATATGTAAGCATATCTTATTGTTTTTCAGATCCATAAAAAGAAATTACTACACCCACCGCCGCCGGTCGTTGACCCTAGCTCGGTTCAAGCGCAGCTACCTTGCGATGTGGTAATTAAGATTACTTAAATATTTCATGCTAATAGTAATAAAAATAATAAATGTTCATTGAACAAAGTTACAGTACATCATATTGGTTTTCAAACTATACTTCATTTCTTGAAGCGAGCTAATAGGAAGAAAAATAATCACACGTCGAAAATCATTGGATTGGCTAGATTTGACAATTGACAATTGATTAGCCTGTGTTTTGAAGAACTCCTTCCTAAATGAACGGAGTATATATACCGGAGTATTTACCATAATATATAAAATATTTATGTACTTTTTAATTACATTTCCGGTGTGAATTTCAGTGCGGCGCGTCATTCGCGAGTCGATCGCGGCTGCGAGCGCACGTGCGCCGCGCGCATCTCGGCGTGCGGGCGACGAGGCACGCCGTCTGCGAGCTTTGCGGACTGCAGTTTAGTGTGAGTTTTTACTAAAATTATAAATGCGAAAGTTTGTGAGTATGGATGTATGTTTGTTCCTCTTTCATGAAAAAACTACAAAATTAATTTTAGTAGGATTGGAATATAGGTAGCTAAAGACCTGGAATAACAACATAGATTTTTTATCCCGATATTCCCACCGCAGGGTGCACCTAGTATACCGTTACTAAACAGTTGTTTATTTTACAGTCGGCAGGCGCATTAAAAACGCACCAACGCAAGCATCGCGGCGAGCGTCCCTTCCCATGCGTCGTGTGTTGTGCTCGCTTCGCTCACGCGCACCAACTGCGCGTGCACTCGCGCACTCACTCCGGCGAGCGACCCTACACTTGTAGGACTTGCGAGCGGAGCTTCGCGCAGAAACCGGCGCTTAATAGACATTACCGGGTAAATAATGTAGGGATAGAAAAAAACTCCTTTTTTGTCACATATAAAAAAGAAATAAAAAAAAGATGGATGGATTGTGTGAGGGATGACATGAGTAAGAAAGGTGTGAGTGCTGAGATGACGTCTGATAGAGGAAAATGGAAGAGGAACACGTGTTGTGCCGACCCCACAGGGATAAGGGCAGGAAAATGATGATGATAAAAAAGAAATAAAACAAGAGAAATGACAAAAATGGTCGCTACTCAGTGTATTACTACAGCAGAAACCAAGGAACTTAATAGAACGTCGTAGTCTACTTCAAAATGGAGGTGGTTTACCGGGTAAATTTGACACAAAGGCATTGCTATAATAGTTAAAAGTCGCGCCACGTAAAGAGAACGATGAGTGTAACGGGAGGGGGTATGTGTTGGTGGGGGGTCACTCGCTCACGAACCAATAGCACGCGCTACATCAATGTGTGAAGTGCGCCGCGTCACCACACAACCAATCACACATAACATTACTTTAAATCGCCTACGACAGCTTTTCCCCTCAGCGTTCTTATTACATGGCGCGACCATTATGTAGTTTATTTTATTTTATGTTATATTCATGGAGTATATACCTACTATATTCTACTATAATATATTATTTTTCTCTTTAGGTCCACACGGGGGCGAAGCCCTACGTCTGCCAAGTCTGCTCAAAGTGCTTCAGTCAATCAAACTCGCTCAAAGTTCACGTGCAATCTGTACATTTGAAGATGTCACCGCAAAGGAAACGGAAACGAGACGCCAAGAACGAAATACATACTGAGACTTGAATAAATATTATTATGTAAGTAGATTGAGTTTTATTTATCTTTTTTCTATACCTAATATAAATAGGTAAAATTTGTTTGTTTGACGGAGGTAATCTCCGAAACTTCAACAGATGACTGATATATTACTTGAATACATTTTTGTTTGTAAATACATACATATTATAGATTCTTAATTATAAATCCTCTGCCAGTTATTATATGAGAAGCACAGGGGATTGTTGCACATAGTAGTAGGTACTTATACTTCATTTCTTGAATCGAGCTAACAGGAACAAAAATAAACGCACGTGATTGGTCGTCGAAAATAATTGAATTTCTCGTAATTGGCTAGATTGTCAAATCAATTGTCAATTGTCAAATCTAGCCAACCCAATGAATTTCGACGACCAATCACGTGCGATTATTTTTCTTCCTATTAGCTCGATTCAAGAAATGAAGTATAGGTAGTGATAGTGACTAAGAATCACCAATACTCGATCGACCAACCGTAGTGCAGAGGGAATCGCCTGAAACACAAGTAGAAAAAAACATTGGTGTTTAAAGGGAGTAACCCCCTTTGCATATTCGACCAGTAAACCTATATTAGCCATATGTTAAGTTTTTATGAATAATTAAATCTTTACCCTTTTTTCGGCCGCCGCTGCCTCGGAGTTGTACTAAAGATGCCAGTTTTTTTGAACTTCTTTCTTGCTTTCTTCATTTCTCTCATCTTCCTCTTTCGATCCAATCGTAATTTCTCTTCGTATCTATTCACTCTTTCTCGATCTTGTTGTTCCGGTGAAAGTTCTTCTGTAATATCATCTTTATTGATACAGCCACAAATAAATAAAAATCCATTTTACACAGCGTCATGGAGCACTATAAATTTACATGATTTTGTTTTAAACTTGCTGTTTCAGACTTTGCTTCAAAAAACTCAGCCTGTATAATAACTAAGTTAAACAAAATGAGATTATTTGGGTATAAAGCACGGGTACCTCATCACGAACATTGAATTCACTCCTTTTTTCTTGGGGCTATTTTTTGGTGTTTGATTTTTGCGGCGTCACCTAGCGGCGTTTATGCATCCGACTGCATGCTACTTAGCACTAGATGGAGTTACTTATTTTTGATTGCAGGCAAGACCTAAACGCCGCTCGGGGCGCCGCAAAAATCAAACACAAAAATAGCCCCAAGAAAAAAGAACAATGTTCGAGATGAGGTATCTGACTTATGTAGGTAATCTGTGGTATAAAGTAACTTTTTTCTAAGTTAACTTACTCGGCAAGTGGTAATCCTCAAAGATAGTCTTAGGATGATCTTTGTACTTCCCTTCCAGCTCGTGAAGCATGTTGCAAAGATGGATGATTGTCTTGCATTGATGGAGGATGTTTGTATACATATACAACATGTAAGTTGTCGGCGCGTAGAATCTAGAAATAGAAATAGAAATAGAAAAATTTATTTTGTCAAATTACACATACACATTACACGTAAGGAGACACATTAACATAAATAGACAGTGACAAAAATGTTTGATCTAAAAATTAGGCCAACCTCTGGTGACGGAGTTTTTAGGCCGCCTAAAGGCCTATAAAGGGCCCTGTGCATTGAAAATAAATTAGCATGAATTTAAAATGTACCTATATCTCTTCAAGCCATACTTCCGTACCATAAGATGGTACAACTCCACTGCTATCTGATAGTGAACTATTATCTCTTCGACCAGAAACCCGACTTCGTAGTGCAAGTTGTTCACGTATAAATAACGTATGGGGTAGTACTTTTTGATGTCTGTGATGCTGAAATTATAATAATAAATTCTTTATTTAAGACATCGTTCATAAAAACAAAAAAGCACACTAAGTAAAACAATTAAAAAGCCCCCGAGATGGTCGCATACAATTTTTTGAGGATCTAATGAGGATGTCCCCGAGATGGTCTCATACAATTTTTGAGGATCTAATGAGGATGTGATCGGATCTTCAGAGTTATGAACAGAAATGAGACTAGAGAAGTCGACGAGTGTCCATCTCTCTCTTACGATCTTGAACTCGGTTTGATATTTTTTTAATCTTGCCACGTGTTTTGTACATAATCGTTGAAAGGCCTCTGCTTACTATGACGGTTAAAAGCGATTCAATTGGTCCTATTACTACTTTTGACGTAAAAGAAAGCGTTGACCTAAAGTTAGAACAGTTAGAACCTAAACTGATTTGTTTAATAAACATGGTAAGCCTCCTGGGGGCGTACCATGACCATGCTTAGCTTGAGACTAGATGACGCTGTGTGGAATGTCCAAGGATATTTATTTATTTATTTATTTATGACGTCTTATTTAGCGATTCAGTTTAGGTTCTGACTGTCAAAACTTTACGTCTGCGCCTTAGTTTACGTCAAAAGTAATTCGTAGTATACTTCATTTCTTGAAACGAGCTAATAGGAAGCAAAATAAACGAACGTGATTGGTCGTCGAAAATAATTGATTGTTCTCGTATTGGCTAGATTTGACAATTGACAATTGATTTGACAATCTAGCCAATCACGAGAACACAATTATTTTGCGACCACCAATCACGTGCCTTTATATTTCTTCCTATTAGCTCGTTTCAAGAAATGAAGTATAGAACCTAAACTGAGTCGCTATAAACTGTCATGGTAAGCCGGCCGACCCACGCATTCTTATAAGTGACGCCGATGAAGTAGCACGCCTTTAGTTTCTGATTGTGCGTCTCGACGTGCTTGATCCCGGCCATAGACTCCGCTGCGAAAAGCGTCTTCAGATTTTGGTCCTCCCAATCCTGCTGCCACCAGTCGTACACTTGACCTGGAAGATTATGTTCAACTTAGTCTTCATTATTCATGTCGCACGCGTGGCAATTTATTTTTTTAATATTCTTGGACATTCCACACAGTGTCATCTAGTCCCAAAGTAAGCAATTTAATGCTTGTGCTATGGTAACCAGATGACTGATATAATACATAGATAATTTTTTTTTTGTAAATACTAGTACATACACATTATAGATAGAAAACACCCAGACACGGAACAAATATCTGCAGAACATACAAACATTTGTCCCGTAGCGGGGATCGAACCCGCAACCTCGGCATCTCAGCCGGGCGTTCGCCCAACTGCGCCACAGAGGTCGTCAATATTAAATAGTAACTCTGCTAACCCTGACTACAGGACTACTTCCACGGGCGAGTAAATCGTGACGATTCCGTTATCTTTTATCGAGTAATTTAAGTGGTAAGGCGATTGTCATAAGAATCAAATTTACTTGTCAACGTCACTCGTAGTATCGTCGCGATATTATCGCCGTGTGTAGACGGCTCTATAGAGTGTATAGAAATACGTGGCACGATAATAAAGCTGTGATTGTCTCGCTCGTGGAAACAGTCCCTAAGGCGTATTCAGAGACTATACAAGCGTAAATCGTGTCTTAAGCGGTGATTCATAACTCAGTTTTCATAGAGAACTGTCAAAAATCGATGCTTAAACGTGGACTCAGGTTTGAGTGAAGTCTCTGAATCTGCCTAAGGGCGTTTGTCCACCGCCGCCGTCACCGTCACGTCACCGAGAACGAGATGACGGCGCCAAAGTAGCGGTACATACATTTACATTACATTACTTAGCCGCGTGTCCACCGCACATCCGTCACCCGAGCGCCGTCATCCCGGCCGCCATATTAAACTCTGCCCGAAATAATCTCGTTCTCGGTGACGTGACGGTGACGGCGGCGGTGGACAAACGCTCTTAATCTGGTAACTACCTTCCTCCTCATTGTCGTTTCCATCCCTTTTAGCGATAGACGCGAAGGCCTGCGCCGTGAGGTCTTCCAGTTCCTTCTCGGACATACTCTCGCCGGTCACGTTGAACTGCTTGTTGACATCGAACTCGGTGAACGCTGCCGGCTCAATAGTTGTCGGTTCCGGCGCTAGATGGCGTTAAATGGTTTTTTTTAACCCGTTGAGCGTGAGAACAAGAAAAGCGTGGAGGCTAGATTGTCTCTATTTACTTCTATTAGTAACAAGAGGCCCTCCACACATTTCTTGTTAGATTTGCTTAGCAAAAATTATTAGTCACAATCTGAATCAAAAAACCCATGAGTAGAGTTAACTTTAAACTAGTGAAAGGTACCTACTCTTTCCGTTAGAATAAAAATTAATCGAGAATATAAGCTATCCTAGTAAATACCTACTTAAAAACTAGTAATAGGTAAAATTATACCTATTGTCGTTCCATTGGCGTCTGCTGTGACGACGCCGGCGCCGCTATTCGAGTCCGTTCGTAGAGGCTGAGGCTGTGATAAGGAAAATGAAACATATTTCATCACGATTTAAAGATATAAGTGGGTAGATACCTAACATACAAATGAATATGGATGGGATGGGACGCAGAGTCGGCGTTAGCCCCAGGGGGCGGCCAAAATGAAATAAATAAATATCCTTGGACATACCACACAGCCTCATCTAGTCCCAAGCTAAGCAAGTAAATGCTTGCGTTATGGTATGGTAACCAAACATGGCCGTAAATAAGGGGGGGGTCTATGGGGTCCGGACGCCGTATTTTATTGACACGAAACAAATACTCGCAGTGGGAATCAAACTCGTAAGCTTTGCGTCCGGCGCCTTCGCCACTGCGCCACAGAGGTTGTCAGAAAGAAAGAAAGAAATATTTTTCTGAATCAGAAATTACAATAGTAACCTGTTTTCCGGGCTCAGAGGTTGCCGACTCCTGAGCAAAACAAACATGAACATAATCTGAAAAAAAATTAACATCTGAGCATAAGCACGGTATTTAACTGAATTTAAAATGACGTAGCTTTGTTGAAAAAAAAACATGAATACCTACTTACATAGCAGTAATAGCAATTGTTTCATTTTCTTAATTCCAGATTTACATTTTCTTAATTACCTTTTCATATCAATGTCTTGTAAATGTTAAACATTTTTGATTACATGCTTATCAAGTGTTTAATGATAAAATAACCATAATTAAATAATTGCTTTTTTAATTTGAAAAAGGTATTAGACGTTTAAAGTACCTATAGGTACAAAATTATTTCCTCAAAACTTAAATTCGTTTATACAGCGAGACTTATTAAATTACTTAATGCATAGGCGTTACTAAACCAGGGTCGGATTTAGCACTACCAGTGATTGGGCGGGATTGTAAACCCCCCCCCCCCATTAACTCTTGCAATGTGTGTGTGTTTGTGTGAAAACTTAAGAGGGCAATGCATTTCAGAATAAGTTTTCCTTCGTTACTATTTTTATGTAAGTTTTCAATAGAAGCATTAAGGTAATTTAAGTATTAAGTATATGTAAAGTTATTTCTGTATCTTTTTAGCATAGAGGCTCTAGGTGCTAAAAATAAAGTAGGTATATAGACCAGTATCCTATAATTTCTTTATACAAGCTTTCTTTAGTACCCATTTGTCTAGATAGATGTAAAATGTCCACTAATCTAACCTTTAGGTACATTTTTAATTAACATTTATTTAGCAGGCTGGCATGAAGTACACCTTAAGAATCCATCGGACGAGTGGGACAACATGGGTCGGCAGGACAAGGAGAAGATGATAAACTTGGCAAAAGAGCTACTGATTGACGCAAAGGTTTTATAATTAAAAGAAAGTTCATATATAAATAAAAAAAAATAAAAAAAAAATAACAGACTTCATAAATGGGCATATACCAAATGTGTATTTGGACAAACCCCTGACTACTTAAACTTCTTCACAAGGATCTACTTAAAGAAAAAAAAATCCCTGGGATATAATCGTGATCATATTTCATTTCAATTGTATTTTAGCTGAAGCAGCGGCAAATACATGAAGTGCGAAAGAACCATAACGTCCACGTAGCGTATGATGTCGGTCTAGTTATAGGTAACAATAATTTTATTTTTTTTAAATACTAAATAAATATCCTTGGACATTCCACACAACCTCATCTAGTCCCAAGCTAAGCAATTTAATGCTTATGTATCATACTATAGATCTCTAAGAAATGTCTACCGCTCCCTGGGATACAGTCGTGATCATTATTTCATTTTTTTTTCATATTAAGTAGGTATTACATAGAAACACCCAGACTTGAGACAAATAATTGCAAGACAAATCAAAGATAGCCATTCCAACCTGCTTGCTAAGGGATGCGCTGGCCCTCCCTGCTCCTCCCTGGCGACGCCCCTGGATGGTTTCTGCTAGTAGTCTCCTAAAACACCAACTAAAATCTAAAATCATTTATTTAGAACAAAAGAACAATTGGTAATACAAACAATGGGAAAAATGATTGACGTGATAAAACGGATTTATTCATTTCATTTTCCCTTCAAATTTATGCATTTTGGGGTTAAGCCAACGTTAAAAGCCTGTTTAGGTCCAACTATGAACAGCTTTTGACATAATCTAAGGCGCTGACTTAAAGTTTGGACAGTTAGAACCTAAACTGAACTGTTTAACACGTTGGATGCCCCGGACGCACTACCTCGTCCTCCTGCACCGCGGCTGCGCCCGCGGTGCAGGAGGACGAGGTTTAGGACTTGGGCCTTGAATTGAATGTGTTAATAATACCTACGTCCTGGTAAGCCTAATCTCATCTGAATTTGTTATATCTTAGGTAAAATCCGCGAGAAATACAAACGTATGAACGACATCTACCGCGAGGCGTTTGATCAGAAGACCAACCGCACTTTGATGATACCGCCCGGCGTCAAAGACTTCAAGGTACCCCATATCCCTTATAGCTGAGACTGTCCCTTTTTGGTGAACATTAGCGCAGACATCCAATGAATGACCCAAGGCAATTTAAACTTTTTTCTGTATTTACCTACACCTATTTATTGATTTACCTCTTGTAAAACCTAATGTGTACCTATCACCTTACCTACTTATTACTGATGTGTCTTCTGTCTTGTGTCTTCTTTTGTTATTGTACCTAATGTAGTCTGTGCTGTTGTTCCCAAATAAATGTATTCTTTCTTTCTTTCTTTCTTCTTTATATCACAGATCCTAAGACAGATACCTCATCTCGAACATTGTTCCTTTTTCTTCGGGCTATTTATGTGTTTCATTTTTGCGGCGCCCCGAGCGGCGTTTAGTTCTTGCCTGCAATCAAAAATAAGTAACTCCATCTAGTGCTAAGTAGCATGCAGTCGGATGCCTAAACGCCGCTACGTGACGCCGCAGAAATCAAACACCAAAAAATAGCCCGAAGAAAAACGGAGTGAAATGTGTTCGAGATGCCAGTGCCTCGGCCTTCCGCTACTTGTATGTCCAGTCCATCCACACTAATTGTACGTTCATCCACACATACTTAGAGAGTGTAATGTAACTGATTCATATTGGTAAACCTATTATACTACAACTTTTCATTCATCAGCTTCTGCATTGGATCATCAGTATGGAGCTAGTGCATGCTATGGAGGTCGATATTGACAAGCTAGTTCATACTTTGGAGGTAAATTAATATAAGGTTTTCTTAATAATAAATATCATGAGACATTTCACACAGCGTCATCTAGTCCCAAGCTCAGCAACTTAGTGCTTGTGTTATGGTAACCAGATGACTGATATAATACATTATTTTTTGTAAATACATAAATATTATAGATAGAAAACACCAAGACTCGGAACAAATATCTGCAAACATACTAACATTTGTCCCGTAGCGGGGATCGAACCCGCAACCTCCGCGTCTCAGCCGGGCTTTCACCCGCTACGCCACAGAGGTCGTCCAATTAGCCACGGTATGTCATTGTTTATTTTCCTACAGGCAATACCGCAAGAAACTCTGGACCAAGTATCAAAGTCAGTGTACGCCGCAAGCATGGGAACTCCAATGACAGCTACAATGCCACCAGGTAGCTGCTAAAGATAAAGATATATTTATTTATTTCACTGGAAGAGGTAGGCCTAAGAAAAGATGGATGGACTGTGTGTGTGCAGATATGTGTGTGAAAGGAGTGAGTACTGAGATGACGAGCGATAGAGGGAAATGGAAGAGAGAAACGTGTTGTGCCGACCCCACTTAAGGGCAGGGAGATGATGATGATGATGAAAGATATATTTATTTGCAAAAACATGTATAACAATTAGGTCTTAATTTAGTATGTTCTACCTACTCGGGCATGCAAAACTATACTATGCTGTATTATATTACTAACTAGCACATCCCGGCTTTGCACGGGTGTATTAATGAAACTACCGGGGTAAATATAGCCTATAGCCATTCCGACAGTTCATTTTACACATCGGTGAAAGAATTTTTAAAATCGGCTGAGTAGTTTCGAAGATTACCTCCGTCAAACAAACAACATCATTACCTCTTTACAATATTGGTATACCTAGATCTAATTATTATATTTACCTACTGTTCTTTTCATCAACATCGTGAGGAAACCAGTTAGCTTTCTAGCAGCGTCGATGGGCTTGCAACCTGTCACGTATGGAAAGTTAACTTCTGCAAAAAGCGAGCATGTACCAAATTATATTTGGACATACCTCTGACCACCCCATTAGACATCTTCAAAGGTTCTAAAGAATTACATAAAGATCTACCATCTAACTACTAAGAAATGTCTACTGCTCCCTGGGATACAGTCGAGATTATATTTTTTTTTTTGTTCTTTTCAGAATTTGCTAATATGACTTCAACGACGCCAATGCCTCGAATGCTACGAAATGGCGAAAACACTGGTAAAATATAATTATTTTGTGGTAAATTAGTTTTGATTATGATGTCTTTTTTTACAATGACTCTATTTTTAACTTCTGCAAAATGTGGGCTTGTAACAAATATGTATTTGGACATACCTCTGACTACCCGATTAGACATATTCAAAGGATCTCAAGAATTACATCATCATTATAATTTACTAGATGCGCCCCGCGGTTTCACCCGCGTAAGTCCCGTTCCTGCGGGAATGCTATCGAATGGTGAAAGAATTTTTAAAATCGGTCCAGTAGTTTTTGAGCCTATTCATCACAACCATACAAACAAAGTGTTCCTCTTTATAATATTAGTGTAGGTAGATTTATTGTTCAGCATAGGTTACAATTACATTTCATTGTCAATAAGTTCTGAAAGAAATGTCTACCGCACCCTGGGATAGACGTGATCATATTTAATTTTATTTCAATGTGTTTCAGCGTCTACAACAGCTCGGTTCAAGAGTGAGGACGAGTTAAAGCAACACTACCGCGAGCAATTCGACGTTAGGAGCGGCCGCGACCAAAACTGGACCCTCGACCAATATTACGGAGTTATCTGATTTCTCTATATGAAATTTATTTATTTAGTAGCTTGAATAAGTCGTCATCAAGTAACTTAGCAGATCATGCAAACAGTACAGTTTTTTTTTAAATAAATTTAACTTTTCCTTATCCATCCTGTCAGCGCTAAAATGTATCGAATTTCACTAAAACAACCGTTCATTTTCTATATTTTATTAAAATAAATAATAAATACATTGTAAAATTATATCTATTTAAATATATCAGATCCTTTCGCTATAAAATTACATGATCTACTTAAATACACATTTATTGTATGAAAAGCTATACAATTTATATCAATTCTTATATATGGTTTAGGCTAATTTCCCTTTCAAAACTATCGTGAGTTGTACTAGACATTATATTAATACAACGGGAAATTACTCACGTAAAAATACTGTCGATTTAGATACCGACAATGTTTCGATTCTTCCGGAGAATCTTCATCTGGGTATGAGTATGGTCACTCCTTGCGGGCGCGTTTCACAATACGTTTTACGTGAGTAATTTTCCGTTGTATTAATATAATGGCATAAGCTAACTTTACTGTCATTTAAATACTATAAAAACGCCACGAAACTAACAGAAATAATTCAAAACTAGCTGCGCCCCGCGGTGATACCCGCGGTAATAGTCCTTGGGTATACCGAGATCAATAGTAGCCTATTTTACGTTAAGTAGTATAAAAGCCCATTGATGCACGGCCGAATTCAATCCCACGACCTTCGGAACGAAATTCGAAGTACTACAAAGGTAAATAAGTACTATGAAAGTTATATTAAGTAGGATATCTTATAGTAATTTAACATCTATCTACTTATGGCAGGTTATATATTACTAGTTATATACATTCAGATCATATTAGGCTTAAAGTCAAAATGTCAGGCTATTAAAAAAATTCAATCGAGATTCTTTGAAAAAAATGCAGGCACACTTGTTTGTTATTTTAATCTAATACTAGCAACACGTCCCGGCTTTGCACGGATGTACTGTAACTACCGGGATAAAATATAGCCTATAACCTTCCCAACAGTCTATTCTACACATCGGTGAAAGAATTTTAAAAATCGGCTCAGTAGTTTCGGAGATTACGTCAAACAAACAAACCAACATTAAGTATAGATGGTAAGAAAGTACTGTGATGTAAGAAAGCAGCCATCTTTGTTCATCGTTATCTATAATACAAAGGTTTGTCATCCATCATGTTGATGTCAGCCAGTTTGGGATCGCAGGCGGGCCACGACGGCTGTATATCCATCTCGCTCGCACCCGTACCGCCCGCCGAACCCTGGAAAGAGACAGTTGTACATTCGACTTTGTTCAACATCAATTTGTACATAACTTCAATTTCAGATGAAACTGTCGATAGCTGTGATAGGCTGAAAGCACACTGGGCACAATGGGGCAGTTGACACACTGGGATAGATGAACCAAAGGGGCAGATGCTACATTGGGGTAGTTGATAGACTGGGTCAAATATTACACTGGGATAAATGCAATACTGGGGCAAGGGCAATAGCTCCAGTGTAGCATTTACCCCAGTGCCAGTGTAGCATTTGTCTCGGAGTGACAATAGCCCCAGTGTGGCAGCATCACCAGTATGTTATCGGTCTTACTCTATCAATTAGCAAGATAATCAAAACCAGGGCTACAACCACCATTTATATATATACTAGCTGCGCCCCGCGGTTTCACCCGCGTAAGCCCCGTTCCCGCGGGGATAAAAAGTAGCCTATGTGTTAATCCAGGGTATCACCTATCTACATACCAAATTTCAACCAAATCGGTCCAGCCGTTTTTGCGTGAAAGAATAACAAACATACATACATTCTCACATACTTTCACATTTATAATATTAGTAGGAGTAGGATAGGATAGGATAGTAGGAAGTAGGATAGGATAGGATAGTAGGATATATACTCACGGGTCTGTGCGGTCGCTTGGCGCGCGCTCTCTTCGGCCACGGCTTCTTGAGGTGCACGTAGGTGACGTGAGCGCGCTTCTCGCTCGCGTGCTTGAAACCTTTGCCGCACATCTCGCAGGAGAACGGCTTTAGGCCTGTGTGGATCTGTAAATAAATAAATAAATGAATAAATATAAGGTATGTTATTGAGGATTTTAAATATACTTATACCAAAAATTGTTTCTCTGAAATACAAAGAAACGACATTTAAGGTCCACTAATAACCTACCTCCTCAACAAGTTTTTATTAATTTATGAACAAATATTTCTACGCTACGCGTCATCCGCCATTGAATCACACTTTTAATCTGATGCACATTCTAAAGATGTCCACAAACTACTTACACGCGCTACATCAATGGTGTCAAGTGCGCCGCGTCACCACACAACCAATCTCACCTTATATTCTTTAAAATCGTATAAGTGTGGTTACTATACTTCATTTATTGAAACGAGGTAATAGGAAGAAGAATAATCAGACGTGATTGGTCGTCGAAAATAATTTTCTATTCTGTGATTGGCTAGATTGTCAAATCAATTGTCTGGAAGAGATCGCCATGAGCGATAAGACCGCCGATTGAGGGATACTATACCTACCTAACTGTAAGGCCCTATATTTTTTTGTCACCTGTATCCTCAATAAAGATATTTTGAATTGAATTGAATTGTCAAATCTAGCCAATCCAATTATTTTCGACGACCAATCACGTGCGTTTATTTTTCCTCTTATTAGCTCGCTTCAAGAAATGAAGTAAAGTCTCTAGTATACTCACAAACATATGCCTCTGTCTATTGCTGTGCGTAGAGAAATGCTTCCCGCACACATTACAGCTGTAGCTAGTGCGCGCCTCGCTGTGAACGCGGCGATGTGCCACCAAGCGTTGCTTCATACGGAAACTCTTGCCGCATTGATCGCATTTGAGAGAACGGATTATAGTCGATTGTTTTTTAAATTGACAGCATAATATTGACTAAACAACAGCTGAAGACAGAATAGCTGATCAATTTTGTTTATTAAATTGACAGTTATTTATTTTTCTGATTTCTATATATTCGTAATGAAAAGCAGAGTGCTTACCTCGGCTTAAATCGTCTCGTGCATCCAAAAGTTACCTTTCTTACCTTGTGTAGCAATCTACTATGCTCACACCATTAAGCGCTCACTTTCCCGCTCCCGCACACCTCAATTGGTTGACAGATTTTTATGTATTGTGAGTAGGTATTAGGAGTCTACTGTATAATAATATGTGTCTACTATACTCACAAACATATGCCTCTGCCTATTGCTGTGCGTAGAGAAATGCTTCCCGCACACATTGCAGCTGTAGCTAGTGCGCGCCTCGCTGTGAACGCGGCGATGTGCCACCAAGCGTTGCTTCATACGGAAACTCTTGCCGCATTGATCGCATTTGAAAGGTCTTTCGCCGGTGTGCACCCAACGGTGGTCTTTTAGTAAGGCGAAACTCTGAAACAAGTGGATAAGGAACATTTTATTATACATACATTTTATTTTATCCATCCTTCCTACTAGTCCTATCCTACTTCCTACTTTTTTTTTTTTTTTAGGAACCTGTTGTGTCCCACTGCTGGGCAAAGGTCTCCCCCAAAATCTTCCTACTATCCTACTAATATTATAAATGTGAAAGTTTGTGAGAATGTACGTATGTTTGTTATTCTTTCACGCAAAAACGGCTGGACCGATTTGATTGAAATTTGGTATGAAGATAGGTGGTACCCTGGATTAACACATAGGCTTTTTATCCCGATATTCCCGCGGGAACGGGACTTACGCGGGTAAAACCGCGGGACGCAGCTAGTAAATAAATAAATAGCAGCGTTTAGGCATCCGACTGCATGCTACTTAGCACTAGATGAAGTTACTTATTCTTGATTGCTGCCTGCAACTGCAAACCTAAACGCCGCTAATGGCGCCCGACGAAAAAAGAAGAAACAATTTCAATGTTCGAGATAGGTATCTATACTACTAATATACTACTTAGATATTTTTTTAAGTCGGGATGTGCCTCCAGGGTATCAAACCCGCACCCACCTGGAAGATTCTCCCGCAGACCTCGCACATGCACGGCGACTTCATAGATGGGTAGTTGGTTCGATTCTTGTCCGGGTGCATCCGACGGAAATGACCGTGGTACGCTCTTGAATCTTCTAGCTGCATGCCACACTGAAATAAATAAATAAATTTGATATAAGATGGTTATAAGATGTATTTATCTAATGTGTTAACTAAAAGTGTTCGTCCTTTATTAGGTGTCTACTGGATATTATGTCGATGGCTGTGGATGATGATGGTGATGGCGTGAGTGTGTGTATGTATGTGTGTGTGCGTGCGTGTGTGTAAAGATGTAAATACCCACCTGTTCGCAAGATATAGGCCCCTCTACTTTCCGCAACTGACTTGGATACATTCTTCTCTTATCATCATCATCAGCATTTTTCAATTTATCTCTGAAACCAAATTATTATAATAAATATCCTTGGACATTTCACACGTAAGTTGGTTATAGGAACCGGGCGTTAATGTAGTTTAAATGTTGTTTGGTTCCTATAACTAACTAACGGACGGCCGGTTTCGAACCCACGACCTTTGGATTGAAGGTTCCTACAACTTACGGGTGTCCGTAGGACTTTCGTCATAGCAACGTTGTTATCTGTCAAAAAGTTTCATACATTTTGTGTTGTGAAAACAAAGTTGCTATGGTGATGGACATCCGTACGTTTATTAAAACCGGGGGTTAATATACCTATCAGCTTGATCAGTGGGCTTCCGCCCACGCGTGGGCTTGTTGTTCTCTCTCTGCGAGCCGGCGTGTCTCGCGGATACATTCAGATGCTTCCGATGCGCTTCCGAAGTTGCGAAGCGAACGTTGCACAGCTCGCAGACTGGGCCGTCTTCTGGTATCTAGTATTCAAAAAGATGTGATGATTTTGGAAAAAATAATGCCATTTATAACAAAAGTAACTTGTAAAAAAACAACACAGATCAGTTCTTCTACCGTTTGTTTGTTTGTTATCTATAGTATACTAACCTATACTTCTATACTAATATTATCTATCTATCTACTCAGAGAGAGAGAAAAAAAAGAAAAAAGAGAGTAAAGAGAGGCCTATACCCAGCAGTGGGATGAGAAAGGCTGATGATGATGATCTACTCAGCCGATAACACCCACAGCTGGGTAAAGGCCTCTTCTAATATTATAAAGAGATAAAATTTGTTTGTTTGACAGAGGTAATCTGCGAAACTACTCAACCGATTTCAAAAATTCTTTCACGGGCGTGTAGAATGGACTGTCCGGGTGGTTATAGGCTATATTTCATCCCGGTAGCTTCATTAGTACACCCTTTCGAAGTTGGGACGTGCTGCTAGTGTTTAAACAAAGAAAATAATGTGTTGTGCTACTTACCACAGCCTCATCGCCTCTATGCTTCAGTTTCTTATGCAGCTCTATTCCTTTAGCGCTGACGAAGGAGTATCCACACAGTTCGCAGACAAAGTCTGATGGATGCTTTATCCGCACGTGACCCATGTATGTTGTGAACTTACTGGAAATACAAAAAAAAGACGTGTGTCACTCGGGGACTGCCGCGGTAAAGCTATTGCATGCCACCTAGAGGCGAGTTGCTGAACTAAAGTGACAGCGTTTGGTGTTTTCGTTACGGAATTTCTGGATTCGGTCTCCACGCTCAAGGCCCGCGATAGAAGCTATGCAATAGCTTAAAAAAAAAATATTATCACTGTTTACCCAGAAGCGGTAGACATTTCTTTCAGATCTTTATTTAATTCTTTAGATTTTTGAAGATGTCTAATGGGGTAGTCAGAGGTATGTCCAACTGTAAATACATTCAATAATAAATATTCTTGGACATTCCAACAATAATTTATGTTCCTAACTCACATTACTGATTGTAAGTTAAAGAACATAAATTAGTCAAGTGTGAAAGATATTTCGGTACAAAACACAAGCAAAACTACCCCCACAACTTAAATTCGTATTTATCAGTTGTAAGCAGGGCTTGCTACCGGTACCAATAATACCGGTACTTTTACGGTAGTAACGGTACTTTCATTTCGTTAAATTCGAGTATCGATACTTTTGAAGTACCGGTAATTTGCCTAAAAGTACCGGTATTCTAAGCGGTTCTCGCGACGTTGCCAGCTCTCCGGTCATAGCGTAGGTACCGACCGGGGGGCGGGCGCGCGTGCTTGCCAATTTGTGCATATTTCGCGCTCGGACGGAATATTTACAGAGCACAGTGTTTTAAGGCGCAGCCCTGCCTGACCCAACGTCAGTAGAAAGCTATTTTTACTTTCTAGAGAAATAAATATTACCTACACAAAATTAGTAGAGATTTTTTTTGTGACACTTGGCGACACGGGCCACGGTCTTGTCTTCTACTTATACCTACCTAGGTAGGTACTTCCAACTGTCCCATTTACCTGCACCTAACTTTCTGGTAGGTTTCTTTCTTTCTTTGAGATTGTGGTTTATTTTGAATACAGTCAACAACAGATACCTATCTACCTTAACACATTCAATACCTATTGATTGATATTGTAATGGTAGGTACTTAGGTATAGTGTACCACAGAGTGTGCCTCACCTCACCTCGAACATTGAACAAGCACTTTCCTACCTACTTATCTAATTTATCATCAAAATCAACTGTTTTGGTACCTAGGTTTCTTTGTTTAAAGTACCTACTTACAATCCAGCATCCCCCGCACATTAAAGCAAGCTAAAAACCAATCCTTCTATGTGATGATATGCTACCTACTTTTTAACTATTTAAAAAGTAGGTACCTACACCTACCAATGCAGTCAAAAATAAGTACCTACCTAGGTACCTAAATTGCTTCTGTTCATACGTCATAATAGGTACCTAACCAAGTTTAACAAATTTATACGTTCATATTAGGCACATACCTACCTACCTACCTATTGATTGATATTTTTATTGTAGGTACTTAGGTAGGTAGACAAAAAACAGATGCTTTTTGAAGTAGGTACCTATGCACATTCTCAACAAACTTTCTACCTGGGTACCTACCTACCCTTACTTGAGTGCCTATATAGTAGATTGAATTGTTTGTGTGTAGGTACCTAAGCAGCGGTGCCTCATTGAACATTGAAATCACTCCTTTTTTTCTTCGGGTTATTTTTTGGAGTTTGATTATTGCGGCTTGGCGCCAATACTTTCATTGTTGAAATACGTCACTCTACAAGCAAGTATACAATGACGGCTCACGCAGGCAGCAGTTTTGCATGGTTGCTTAGGGCGCAGCAATGTAATCAAGACAACGCAAACCACCGATAGTTGAATAGTAGTCACAGCGCACTCCACAAGCAAGTATACAATGACTACCGCTGCGCAGTCAGCCGGCTCGGCTGTCTTTTCTAATCAGCTTTCTCTCTCGCTTGCACAAAATAAATATGTTGAAAAGTACCGGTACTTTTCGTGCATAATTTCGGTAATTTTACCGATACTTATAGAAAATACCGATACTTAAGTACCGGTACCAATGAAAGTACCGATACCATACTAAGTCCAATTATACCGGTTCTCAAGAAGTACCGGTATAATTTGTATCGATACCAAAGAAGTACCGGTACCACGTCAAGGTCAGTCGAACCGGTATTTAGAAATACCGGTATTCCAAGCCCTGGTTGTAAGTAAGCCGATTTATCAAAACCTTGGTCTAAATCCTTATAATCCGATGCAATTACGTTGATAGATCCATTTTTTCTTGTCTATGGTCCCGCGCATTTGTATTGTTAAACTAAAATGTTAGACCATAGTTTTTCGCTAAACCAGGGTTTGTACGAAATTGGCGCAGCCGGTGGGATTGGCGCAGCCTTAAAACTCACAGAAACTCGAGGTTACAATGCGGGCATTGATATTTAGTCCCCTTATGCCATCTCTCGTGCAGTCTCGCCGTCTGCCGATGAGTAGTGACGTACGGACAGTGGTTACAACTGAATCGCTGTAGATGATGTGCTGTTATATGCTTGCGGAGCGCGTGGGAGTGCTTGAAATGAGTCTTGCAGATATCACAGCGGTGCTCGCCGCATTCCTGTAAAATGAGATAAAAAAACTTGAATTTAGCTTAGAATTCATTAATTTTTCATTAATATGATTTCATTATAAAAAATATGTTATTTTAGCAAGGATTTCGTCTCTCATAATTATGTCAAAAAAGATAATTTCGCAGCTGTGTTCAGTTTCATAATCATAATAGTTTATTCATAGTTTTAATACATGCAATTTTTACAGGTTAAACATTTTGTTTATTAAGTTTACTTACATTTGTATGTCTAACCATATGACTAGTGTATGCATCTTGATCCAAAAACCCTTTAAAACACTCTGTACATTTGAAAACAGAGTGCTTATAATTGTCCGTCTCTTGCCTCTTCAAAACTTCTGCCAACTGCTCTTCAATTGTCAAATCAGTGATTGTAAACAAAGTTTCATTAAGATCTTGGTTCAAAAAAGGTTTACGTCTCCTATCTATCTTGGGTTCTGTCGGTTTTATCTTCTTCTCTTTCTTTTCTTTAGGCTTTTTAACCTTCTTTTTCTTTCTAGCAACTTCTAGTGGTAAGCTATCGTCTGTATCAAAATCTTTGTCTGATAAGACTTTCTCGCTTTCTGGTTCTGAGAAATCTTTTGACTCATTTTTTGGACTGAAATCGTCAACGAATATTTCGTTGTCGTTTATATTTTCGTTTTTAATGTCGATTTCGTCGACTGGTTTTATTTCGTCTGTGACTTTATCTGAATGTTCTAATGTGATATCATAGTGATCTATTGGGAAGTGTTTTTGATGTAAAATGATTGGTATTTCGTTGGATATTGTACTGAGTGTGTCTTTTGTAAGCTGAAAGCAAGAATTAATAAATTAATCGCCGTAATGAGTTTCATCTTTCAATTTAGAATAATAATAAATATCCTGGGTTTATGAGGGGTAAACCATTAGGACTTATGGTCAAAAGCGGGTGTAGCATTCTTCGTTGAGAAAATAGCCCTATAATAGGTCCTAGGGTCGCCGATGTCTTTTTAATTGCAAGTAGGTAGGTATAAGTCGCGCCACGTAAAAATAACGATGAGTGGCACGAGAGAGGGTATGTGTTGGTGGGGGGTCACTCGCTCACGAACCAATAGCACGCGCTACATCAATGTGTGAAGTGCGCCGCGTCACCACACAACCAATCACACCTAAGATTCCATAAAATCGCCTACTGCGCAGCTTTTCCCCTCAGCGTTCTTTTTACGTGGCGCGCCTATACAGTCCTTTAGTTTAAAAAAATGGTCTTATAGTACTTACGTGTAGTTGTGTCTTGAGAAGGCCAATCATAAGAGAGTGCGCGCGCAATGATCTATCTCTGAACACATCGCAGTTACGTAATCGCGTGGCGCATTCCGAGCACAGACTTTGTGGCAAGCGGTCGTCTTCATTGAGCTATAACAAAATTGGCGACGAAAAATTTCATTAATTTTTTTTTATGAAATACGATCACGACTGTTTTCAAGATCGTAGAGTGTAAAAAATAATGACAAAAATTGTGTAATCATTAACCTAACAACCGTTTATAATGCGACCGTCCAGAGAGTCTAAGTTCAGCCCAGTTATGTGATACTTATTTAGAAACATGAGAGAGGGAAAAAGACTCATATCAGTTCAAAGTCGTTTATAGAATAGAATATAGCTATAATGTACACCATAACAGAAAAAGCAAATAGAATAAACCAAGTACATTCAAACAGGTGTAACAATGGGCGACTTTATAGCTGAAAGCGATCACTTCCGGTAAAGCTTTGGGTGGACAGGACATTAACTAAGATACTTACAGATAATCCAGTTAGATGTTCAAAAGCTTGTTCCAATTTATATGTTCTAATAGAGAAAAGCCTACGGCTAATGACCAGACACATTCTGCAGACCTGAAAACAAACAAACAAATTTTACCTCCTTATAATATTTGTATAGATGTATTGTTAATATCTTTAAGCACGGATTTGTTAGTTTGTAGCTAGTTATCAAGCCTGTTTTTATTTATTTTTTAATAAAATATATTCCCATGGGAATTACTTAATTATTTGAGAACTATAAGTACCTTTTTTTTTTTTTTTTTTTTTTTTTTTTTTTTTTACCTTTTTTTTTACCTTTTTTTTTGGGGGAGGCCTTTGCCCAGCAGTGGGACATTGAGGGCTCATAATAATAATAATAATAATAATAATAAGTACCTTTGATGTGATGTGTTCTTCAAAATCATATGAAGTATTGAAAACCTGAAAAAGGGGCATTAGAAATAAATAAAAGTCCAAAGATATTTATTTGTAGAAGAGCCAGGTGTCTTTTTTATTTCTTAGTCCTGTTTCTAGTTTTTTTATCATATTTTATTAGTAAAATGGGATACCTGAGTAATGACCGGTACAGCCCCAGCCCGAACCTTCCTCAGTCCACAAGGAGTCTCATACAAGTCTTCAGGTAGGAAGTGTTCCGAGCAAATAGTACTGCGCTCTTTAGGTTGCCACGCCGGCTTATCCAGTGCCTCCAGCCAGGACTTACGCATTGATGGCTCCATCGGGAACCTGGAGGTTGGGTAAAGCAATATGTGTTTATATCTGTAGGTCCTTAAAAATCACTTAACACATCCAAGGCTGCAAGAGGACGAGCCAGTGCGATTTTGAAACAATTTACTTTATCTACAGTGCGTATAGTGTAAAGATGAACATGGTTTAAAGATCTGAGATTTGTTTGTTTGTATTTTTATTGAATTTAATTATATGGACTAAGATAAGCAAAAAGCCAGAATACCTAATTGGCAAAGAGTCCATTTATAATATTAGTATGGATGGATTTGTTAGCTTCACAATAAAATTCTGTTTGATTTCTTATCAATAAGTTGTCCATTAAAACAAATTCATTGACTTGTGTTATCATAGTATTAGGATACTGTAAACAATACAGTTATTTATAACATTAGATTACTTGAAGATATAAATGTAAATGTTGTCAAGTGTTCGAAGAAGTCAGTGTAGGTATCAAGTACTTTTTTTAATACTTACGAGTGAAAAGTAATGCCTTCTGATTTGAAATTATTCCTCGAATCATTTTTGCAGCCCGGAACCACACACCTCATTATAAAAAGGTATTAAAGTATGAATTTACACCAATTTTAAATTTTCCATCAAAACATAAGTAAATCGCTGTTAGTTTAAAGCAAGGCTCACAAGTGAAATTAGAATACAAAATAAAATATGTCTCAATGTTTAATTTCATTCATAAAATACAAATTGAATAACTTTCTCATAGTTAACATGAAATACAATAATTTTCTTCGAGTAGGAACAACGCAAGCAATCGCAGAGCAACAAAAATCTAATCTCCTGTCAAGCAAGTGTCAAATTGACCAAATTGAAGTACAAGCCGACAAAACAACCAAGCAAGACTGACAGACAGACTGACGGAAGAATGACGAAATGTAAGACGCAATTTGACGCGAGCGAACGAAAAAAGAAGAAAGATTGGTTTTATGTTCTGTGCTGTGGATTGGTAATGGTAACATTGGTTTGTGTTGTGCGAATTCTAGAGGGCGCTCCACATTCTCGCGAGACATTCACGCGAGAATCTCCGGAGATTCTCGACGAGAACTGTAGCGAGAACTTCTTCGGGTACACACTCTCACAAAGTTCTCAGTACAGTTCTCGCGCTCGATGACGATGGACGCTTACGCAGAAGTAACCGCTGCTACAAGTTTATTGTTATGCGCATTCGCCTATTATAACTAAGCGTATGCTAAAGAGAAAAAAGTTATTTAAATTTATTATTAATTTATTCTTTTAAATTTATATTCTATGGATTTTTAAAATTTATATTTTATTTATTTATATTCCGTGCTATGGCACGGGTTCCGATTGGAAATATTCTAAAAACTTTAACTCCAGTTCATTCGTCCAAATTACGCTCATATTGACCAAACAATAACACGTGAGACGCCGGTACAACAACATAATAAACAACCGTTCAAGTCGGCGGCTCGCGCGCTACTGAGAAACATGCGAATGTGGAGTCAATACACGTTCTCGCCTGTTCTCACGTTCTCGCGCTCCTTTGTCTCGCGCCAAAAAACCGACAAAAAGTGGAGAACACCGCGCGAACAACGCGAGAACTTGAGAAGAATACGCGAATCGCTTCCACATTCACGTTTCTCGCATGTTTCTCGCGTTCTCGCGAGATTCTCGCGAGAATGTGGAGCGCCCTTAGCGATTTATTATTTTTACAGAAAGTTGAGATAAAAATGTAATTTTATTTGAATTGTATGTTATTCCACTGCAATTTGAATGTCATAAGTCCATGAGTGGCTTATAGATGCCGGAAACTTGTCACATTTACTACGGTATTTGCAATAGAATCAAACCATTAGAAGCCCTATGATATTGTAGGGTTTCGCCCTCGTTTCAAAGGTGTTCACCTTCCCAGAATGCGTTGTAGTGTCCAGAATTGCAGCAATGATACAAAAGTAACGAATAAAAGTCATGGAATCACATTTCATTTGTAAGTATGAACTTTTGATTATAATACTTGTAAATATTATTTCAGAGTAAGTATTTTATTATTGGTTTAATTTATGTTTTATGTCTATTCACAATGTACCCACTTGCAGTGACAAAATAAAGATTTTTCTATTTCTATATTCAAGATCCTATGCATATAACTAAAAGTTATGAGTATGAGTGTGGATGGATATACAAGTAGGGGAAGGCCGAGGAAGAAGTGGATGGATTGTGTGAAAGAGGATATGAATGTGAGAGGAGTGAGTACGGAATTGACGAGTGATAGAGATGAATGAAAGTAGAAGACATGTTGTGCCGACCCCACCTAGTGTGGGACAAGGGCAGGGGAATGATGATGCATATAGCATAAAGTTACTTTAGCTAAAACAAATAATAAATCTGTCGCTATCTCTTTTCAATGCCGCCGTAAGGAGACCCTTAGTTTTTAAATTTGGTCAGAACGCCATACATTTGTGTGTACATTCTCTTCCTTTTATTACAGATTCCCCAAAGAACCAGAATTAAGAGCTGCATGGATAGAAGCCCTAGGATCTCCGGAGGTTCCCAAGGAACGGAGTACTGTATGCTCAGAGCACTTTCGCAATGAAGACTTATTCATGACCAAGGGAGGGATGAGGAAGGTCAAGAACGGAGCGATTCCAGTTGTGGTTCAGGTAGCTTTATATTTAAAAAAAATTGTAAATGTGCTGTGCAATTTATTTTATTTTTAACTAGCGACCCGCCCTGGCTTCACACAGGTCCATTAATAATACATATAAACCTACCTCTTAAGCCGGGTATCCACTATGTTCGCGAACATCTTGCGCTCCGCGCTCCTGCAACTGCTCCACATAGTGGATACGTCCGCGCTCCCACGCTCGCGCTCCGCGCTCCGCGCTCCGCGCGCTGTCGGTTTTTGAGCGAACACATGTGGAGATGCGCGTACCGTCTCCATCAGAGCGGTTGCAGGAGCGCGGAGCGCAAGATGTTCGCGAACATAGTGGATACCCAGCTTTAAATCACTCTGTCTAGTAAAAAAACTGCATCAAAATCTGTAACATAGTTTTAAAGATTTAAGCGTACAGTTATAGGGACAGAGAAAGCGACTTTGTTTTATACTATGTAGTGAAGAAAAGAATTGTAAATGTGCTGTGCAATTTCTATTATTTTAAAGTATTAGAAAAAATCTTACAGCTAGACTAGGAACATAGAAAATAAGTAACTTCTACACATGCGGATTATTGCCATCCGATAACAATTGGTATTAACAGCTCTTAACCTTTGTGCTTCAGAAAGTGTATCCAAAACATTTCAGAATGTCATTTAACTTCACAAACCAGATTGCCTATATAGTCTTCCTGGCCGTTTTCGGCTACAGAGACATTGGCTTAGTTGTTAGTTATTGTTGGCTCGTGTGTTTAGCCCGCATATGGCTGATATACCCTATTTTTGCTCCAAAGGATCGATTGCATGGAACGCATGTTAGGGTGCCATTCACATAATGATAGTTAATATTTGAAGGCGGTCTATTTTTGAGTTGTTCTCGTTTTGCGTCTAGTTCTCGCCTTCTTTCTTCTTCAAACCAGATTGCCTAATCAAGCTAGGTATGATCCTCAACCGCATAAATTATGACAACAATATTAGTCTCATTAAAAACTTTAAACATAAATTAGATTTTTTTTAAATTGATTTCAGGATTCTGCTGATGATTTAGATGCTCCTGCTGCATTCAGGGTGAGGTTAAATTATGAATTAAACATAACACAAGCATTAAGTTGCTTAGCTTGGGACTAGATGACGCTGTGTGGAATGTCCAAGGATATTTATTTATTTATAACTTTATGTTTTCAGGTGTGTAGAATATGCCTGGCGATGGACACAAGACTCTTTGACATCAGAGAACAGAACCTGGATCAGTATTATTTGCAGATTACTGGAATTTTCGTAAGTCTCTTTATTTGAATTTTATCAACTCTATCGTGCATAAGATTAAAAAATTGGTGTTTTCTATGTAATAATATGTATGTCTGGTGACCATAACACAAGCAGTAGATTGCTTAGCTTGGGACAAGATGACGCTGTGTGATATATCCAAAGTTATTAAGCTATTACAAAGCTTCTATCGCGGGCCTTGACCGTGGAGACCGAATCCAGAAATTCCGTAACGAAAAAACCTAACGCTTTTAACTTTAGTTCAGCAACTCGCCTCTAGGTGGCATGCAATAGCTTTACCGCGGCAGTCCCCGAGTGGCACACGTCTTTTTTTAGTTAATAGTAACGTTATACCCAGGTGAACCATGAAGACACGTTACCCCAGCGTGTTTGCTGGGAATGCGCAAACCGACTGCGCAGTGCCGCGGCGCTGAGAGATAAGGCGTTACGCGCGCATACAAGACTGTTGGAAGTTACACGTAATGATAGTTATGTGAGTATGAAAAATTAATATTAAACGCTCTATGAAAGTACGTTAATGTGTGTGTTGGGAATGTGCAAACCGACTGCGCAGTGCCGCGACGCTGAGAGATAAGGCGTTACGTGCGCATACAAGACACGCGGAAGTTACACGCATTGATAGTTATGTGAGTGCGAGCAGTGTGTTTTGTGAATGCACAAACCGATTGCGCAGTGCTGCACATCCGATCCTTTTTTAGGATTTTCCGCGCGTAATAAATTAAAATTAATTAGATTTTTAATAGCTTTTAACTTTATTAATAAAACTATATTATTTCAGTTAACAATTAGAGATATAAAATCAATAAACCGAACACAAAACGAACTGACCAGCAGTCTGATCCAGAAATTAGACGAAACTGATGACTCAGACTTACTTATACAAGATAATGAAGTTAAAATCGAAGAAAACGAATATTACGACGTAAAAAACCAAGTTAAAGATGAAAATGAAATATTTGTAGATGAATACAATGATTTTGAATCCGATGATGAGAAAACTTTAAGTGTGCTCTCAAGTCAAGTTAGTGATGAAAAGAAAGTTAAAGTTAAGAAGAGGAAGAAAGTTAAGAAGGTAAAAGAGAAGATAAAGAAGATTGAGGTTAAGAGGAGTGAGGAGGAAGATCCTGAGACTACTATGGATAAGTATGTGTTTTTTTAAGCTATTGCATAGCTTCTATCGCGGGCCTTGAGCGTGGAGACCCAATCCAGAAATTCCGTAACGAAATAACCTAACGCTGTCACTTTAGTTCAGCAACTCGCCTCTAGGTGGCATGCAATAGCTTTACCGCGGTAGTCCCCGAGTGCCACAGGTCTCTTTTTATATTTTAAAGAGGTTTTATTTGCCACTTTTATGTGTTCACTGATGATAGGGGGTAGCGTTGGGACAGGCAATAGAGTCACCTAGCCTATAAGACTGTATTGTATATTGTCTTTTTTAATCTTTAGCAATCATAACACACAATAAATAGTAGATTGCTATACAAGGGAAGAAAGGCAACTTTTCGACGCACGAGATGATTTATCACGCGAGCGTCAGCGAGTCACGAAATTTAAGTTGATTTCATAATTTTTTTATTTTAAGTACTATTTTGACATTTTATTATAAATTTTGTCACGTTTTAGGTACAAAACATCGGATATAAAGCGACGTAAACCAAACGACGGCTTGGACGAGTCACTGTTTACCATCACAACTTTAACTTACGAGGAGCAAATAGCCGAGGTTTGTATTGTCTTGGCATCATTTGACGACCTCTGTGGCGTAGTGGGTGAAGGCCCGCCTGAGACGCGGAGGTTGCGGGTTCGATCCCCGCTACGGGACAAATGCTTGGGGCTAGATGACGCTGTGTGGAATGTCCAAGGATATTTATTTATTACTAGCAGCACGTCCCGGCTTTGCACGGATGTACTAATGAAACTACCGTGATAAAATAAATATAAATAAATAAATATATATCTTTGGACATTCCACACAGCGTCATCTAGTCCCAAGCTAAGCAACCTAATGCTTGTGTTATGGTAACCAGATGACTGATATAATACTTAGATACATTTTTTTTTTGTAAACACATACATATTATAGATAGAAAACACCCAGACACGGAACAAATATCTGCAGAACATACAAATATTTGTCCCGTAGCGGGGATCGAACCCGCGACCTCCGCATCTCAGCCGGGCGTTCACCCAACTGCGCCACAGTGGTCGTCAAAAAATATAACATTCTACACGTCGAAAGATATTTGTAAATCGGCTGAGTAGTTTTGGAGATTATCTTCGTCAAACAAACAAACACTACCTCTTTATATTATTAGTATAGATTTTTATTTAAGCTTTCTTACAGGTTGAGAAACGCCAAGAGTCTACTGCGTATAAAAATGCTGTCTACAAATGTACAACGTGCTACCGCGGCTTTCAAATCCGAGATCGGTATGAGGCGCATATAGTGAGGCATAGTGAGGTGAGTGTTTGATTTTTTTTTTACTAGCTTCTTTCACTTTCAAAACTATCGTGAGTTGTACTAGACATTATATAATTACAACAGGAAATTATTTACGTAAAATTATTGTCGGTTTAGTGAGACGACCCCACATAGTGGGATAAGGGCAGGAGGATGATGATGATGATATTGTCGGTTTAGTTAGATACCGACAATGTTTCGATTCTTCCGGAGAATCTTCATCTGGGTATGAGTGTGGTCACTCCTCGCGGGCGCGACTCATACTGCGGGCGAGTAATTTCCCGTTGTTTTAATAATATAAAACATTATTATAGTAGCTTTATTGAACAACAGCGTCGATGGGCTTGCATCATAGATATAATACCCAGTAGACACCTAATAAAGGGCGAACGCTTTCAGATAACACATTAGATAAATAGATCTTATGACAATCCACGCGCATGTCACTAAAGAAATTCGTAATGAAAAGCAGAGTACATACCTCGGAAGAAAGGCCCTTCGATGCACTCGAACTATTATCGCACTCGCTGACGCTCTCGCGATAAATCATCTCGTGCATCGAAAAATTGCCTTTCCTCCCTTGTATAGCAATCTACTATTGTTAATAATATTAATATGTGTATCCAGAAATGCGGTATGTACGAGTGTTTTATCTGCAAGACGCGACTGAAGGCGGCGCGTGCGCTCCGAAAACACATAACGGCGCAGCACACTGAACAGTTTAGCTGTAAGGGGTGCCCCTTCCTTACTAGGAACAGGTAAATTACATCCATACTCTGTTCACCGAGTCGATCGAATAGTTAGAAAAATAAACACACCTGATTGGCGCCGAAAACGGGCCTTGGGCGAGTTCACATTGCATCTATACTATCTATACTAATATTATAAAGAGGTAAAAGTTTGTTTGTTTGATAGAGGTAATCTCCGAAACTACTTTAGTTTCGAAAATTCACCGTACCGTACAAACGTGAGAAAAAGGTCACTTTCCACCCTTGTGTAACAATGTTTTATATGTCATAGGGGTGTAGCAAGGGAGCATGAGAAATGGCACGCGGGAACCAAGTACCAATGTCCACACTGCGCTATGGAATTCGAGTAAGTTTAGAATACCCACTGTTTATTAAAATACTAGCGACCCGGCCCGGCTTCGCACGGGTCCAATAACAGCATGCAATAACATATCTTAAGGTGGTAAACCTTTTCATTCCGCGACGCTATAAGTCGCGTCACGTAAAAAGAACGATGAGTGTAACGGGAGGGGGTATGTGTTGGTGGGGGGTCGCTCGCTCACGAACCAATAGCACGCGCTACATCAATGTGTGAAGTGCGCCGCGTCACCACACAACCAATCACACATAACATTCCTTAAAATCTACTGCGCAGCTTTTCCCCTCAGCGTTCTTTTACGCGACCTAAACATGATTTGTGTTTTCCAGCAAACTAACAACATACATGGGTCATATCCGTATAAAGCACGCTTCAGACTGGGTGTGCGCGCTATGTGGCTACACCTTCGTGAGTCGGAAGGGAGTTGAGGTTCATAAACGGAAGAAACATCGACTTGTGGATGATAATGTGAGTACCATTTTTACAGATGTATTTATTTTAGGAAAAATAAAATGTGCGTATCATATTTTAATTAAGATACATTAGAATGTTTTTTTTGTTACTTAATTATAAACATTAGAATGCTTTTTTCTTGTAACTTACAGGCAACGAAAAGAGATACCAAAATATTTAATGTGCGTTTTAGCTAATATAGGTTTACTGGTCAAATATGCATAAGGGGGTAGTCTTTAATTATCATTACAGAAATGTAAGAAAAAAATGATATGCAGCTTGCTAAAATTAAAATATTTTCTGCCGCAACCAGTTGCGAATAAAGAATGATATTTCCGCTTTCGCCGGAAGGTTCTATTTATAAAATAATAATAGTTTTATTAAAGAACAATTTAATTATATTTGTTTTATATTTAGACGCCGCTAGAGGGCCCCACTTGCAACGTGTGTGAAGTCCAATTCGCTACTGAGGAGGCTCACGCGAGACATCTCAAGCTATCTTCACGGCACATGACGGAAAGTGACCCGTGAGTATCTTACTATTCTACTTCCTATCCTATCCTACTTATTTAGCCTATCCTACTTTCAATTTACATTTCTGGTCATATCCGAAGATAATCAATATTTTTTTCATTACGCATACACGAAAAGTACGCACGAAAATGCCTGATCATAGGGTTCAAAGTTGCATTTTCCGTCCATAAGGAAAATAAATACTTTCCTGCCCTAGGGCAGGAATAGTAGATTACTATACAAGGAAAGAAAGGCAAGTTTTCGATGCACGAGATGATTTATCGAGATAGTTCGAGTGCATCGAAGTGCCTTTCTTCCGAATTATGTAGATACTCTGCTTTTCATTACGAATATGAGGAAATTACCAAAATCATCTCGTGCATCGAAAACTTGCCTTTCTTTCCTTGTATAGTAATCTACTATTTAATGTTTATTTCAGAAATCGCCTCCGCAACGACAGTCAGAGTATGAACGCGGAGCGGAACGGACGTGTGATGCGTCGCATCGAGCGAAGACCGCTCATACATCCGAGAGGAGACGCGCCTGAGACCACAAGACCTGTCACTTGCGAACAAGTTAGTAATACTTCCTACCACAGATTACCTACATAAGACAGATACCTCATCTCGCATTGTTCTTTTTTCTTCGGGCTATTTGTGTGTTTGATTTCGTCGGCGCCCCGAGCGGCGTTTAAGTCTTGCCTGAAATCAAAAATAAGTCCATCTAGTGCTAAGTATCATGCAGTCGGATGCCTAAACGCCGCTAGGTGACGCCGCAAAAATCAAACACCAAAAAATAGCCCGAAGTAGGATTTATTAATTCTATGTCTGGCAGAGATCGCTTTTTAGCGATAAGACCGCCGATTGTATGTCATAGTTAAGGTATCTTTAGTTTGTAGCACTTGTAAATATGGTGTACAATAAAGTATTTTCTATCTATCGTATTCCTAAAATGTACTAAAATATTTCAGTGCGGTGTCCAATTAAGGGATTTACGTCTATACGCGCAGCATTTCAGACGGGCGCACCCAGACAAGAATCGAACCAAGTACCCCGCTATGAAGACACCGGCCATGTGCGAACTATGCGGACGCATCTTCCAGGTGAGCGAGTGCATGAATTTATGAATGAACTAGCAACACGTCCCAGCCTTGCACGGGTGTACTAATCTATCTATACTATGTTTGTTTGTTTGTTTGACGGAGGTAATCTCCGAAACTACTGGACCGATTTCAAAAATTCTTTCACGGGTGTGTAGTATGGACTGTCCGTGAGGTTATAGGCTATATTTTATCCCGGTAGCTCCATTAGTACACCCGTGCGAAGCCGGGACGTGCTACTAGTTACTAATAAACGCCGCCCCGCTCGGGGCGCCGCAAAAATCAAAACAAAAACAGCCCGATGAAAAAAGAACAATGTTCGAGATGAGGTATCTGACTTATGTAGGTAATCTGTGGACTACACTAGTGCTGAGGTTTAGGATGAACGGACTTACTTGGTAGCTGGATTTTTGCACTTCACTATAATTGACAAGCGAGTTTGCGGCGCGTGCGTTGCGGGGGCGAGCGGAGACAGAAGAGTCCATCACGAATGAATGATTGCAATTTCTTCAAGTTCACTCCTGTTTTCGTTCCGTTCAAGGGTCGGGATTGGTCACGGGAGAGGAATGAATGGATTATGGATCAAGATTGAATAAATATGAATAGTTGCGTAAATGGTGCATAGATGGCGTCAATAATTGTTATGAGAACTGTGTAGATGGCGTTACCAATGTCGATGCTTATAACTTGTGTTCCGCAGAGTATGGCGTTACTCAAGGACCACATGTGGGTCCACACTGGTGAGAAGCGGTTCAAATGCGCCGGTTGTCCGAAAAGCTTCACACAGAAGAGTAACTTAGTTTTCCACGAGCGAGCGCACAGCGAAGCCCGGCCTTCCTTCCCTTGCCCGCTGTGCGGGAAACACTTCGCATTCTATAATAATAGAAGACGGCATATGTTCGTGAGTATATCTTACCCTATTTATCATCTTATAGATAGATCTATACTTTTATTATAAAGAGGTAATGTTGGTTTGTTTGTTTGACGGAAGTAATCTCCGAAACTACTTCACGATTTCAAAAATTCTTTTACCGATTTGTAGAATGGACTGTCGGGATGGTTATAGACTATTTTTGTCCCGGTAGTTTCATTAGTAGGTACATTCATGCAAAGCCCGGCCGTGCTGCTAGTTTAAATAGAGTAAGCTATGGGTCACAGAGTAGAAGTACCTAACGTATTATCTTGAGAGTAAATGGCGTTACTCAAGGACCGCATTTGGGTCCAATCTCTATAGTACAAGCCGGGTGTCATAAGCTTCATTTATACTTTTAAGCTATTGCATAGCTTCTATCGCGGGCCTCGGCGGGGTGACCGAATCCAGAAATTCCGTAACGAAAAAATTCCGACCGGCGCGGCGGCGGCGTCCCGTTTAAAGAATATGAACCCTCTTCTCATTAATATAGGACGCATCATTGCGTGCGTTTGACGAGGTAGACGTTTGACGTTTTATTCGCCTCTAGGTGGCATGCAATAGCTTTACCGCGGCAGTCCTCGAGTGACGTCTTTCTTTTTTTTATTTTCAGATACACACAGGCCTAAAGCCGTTTAAGTGCACATCATGCGGCAAATGCTTCACGACGGCGGGCGAACAGCGCGCGCACTCAGATCACGTGCACCTTAAGAAACCGTGGCCGAGGCGTGCGAGGAAAGATATGTGCGGGGAGAAATGTGCTGAGCCGTGATTGGTCACAGACTTTTAATAGTGCCACCAGCCCCCATTGTCTAACATAAATCACATTGTTGCGAGTCAAAAATATATTCATATTCATTTATTAAGCTATTGCATAGCTTCTATCGCGGGCCTTGAGCGTGGACCGAATCCAGAAATTCCGTAACGAAAAAACCTAATGCTTGTCTCTTTAGTTCAGCAACTCGCCTCTAGGTGGCATGCAATAGCTTTACCGCGGCAGACCCGAGTGCCACACGTCTTTTTTTTATTGGTACATTAGGTCTTATGTTAGGTTTGGCCGCAACAAGAGCCCCGTTGGGACACCACAATGTTAGCATTAAATATTCCCTACCTATTTTAGCATTATCTTAAAGTTAGTAATCCGCGAAAATAACTATACTATAAGGCGGCGATACACATGCCCGTAGCTTGCACACTAGCATACCAGCTCCATGCAAGTGCCAGCTACAGTCATGTGTATTCACTTACTGGCATGCCTGTAACTGGAAGCTAGCTAGTTGCAAGTAGCTAGCACAACATTTGATTTTCTTGCATGCCCGTTGGGGGAGGGGACGCGGGGGGCTGCTAACCTGGCACGTGTGAACAGACGCGACAGCTACGGGCATGCCAGTAGTCGACTCATTGTGACCGTACACGTGTTATCCATGTTTAGCCCGCAAGAATTGGTACGAAATACTCTCACGAACTGTCCTGTGTATACGCAAGGGTAAAACTGGCATGCCAGGGCGCAGTATGCATGCCAGTTTTACTTGCAAATGTATCCGCAGTGTCCCAGTTACTCGTACATGCCTGTAACTTTCATGCCACCTACTTTCCCGATTTACTGGCATGTGTATTGCCGCCTATATACTATGAAATATGATGGTATGTAGCTTAGGTACTAACTTACATATTTATCGTAAAATCTGACAGTTGTTTTCGCAGATATAATTGTTATTTTTGACTCGCAACAATGTGATACAAGTTAGACAATCCCCCTACGATAAAGTAAGTTAGAACCTAAGAATGTGAGCCTTCTCAGGTAGTTATAAGTTTGAGATCTCAGTTATATTAGAAAATAGTATAAATAAATATACTCAGCGGCACAATTAACCGCCCACTTTGATTCTATACTTTATTTCTTGAAACGAGCTAATAGGAAGGAAAATAAACGCACGTGATTGGTCGTCGAAAATAATTGTTTATTCTCGTATTGGCTAGATTTCATAATTGACAATTGATTTGAAAATCTAGCCCATCACGAGATAGAATATTATTTTCAACGACCAATCACGTGAGTTTATTTTATCTTCCTATTAGCTCGTTTCAATAAATGAAGTATAGTTTTCTAGTTTGACATTTAACCTACTTACAACTGATTCATACGAAAAAATAAAGTTATGAGGGTAGTTTGAATGTTTTTTGTACCGAAATATCTTTCACACTTGACTAATTTATGTTCCTTACTCAAAACTTACTACCTAAAGGTGGGCGGTTCATTGTGTTGCTTAGTTTTATTTAAACTGATAAGTAAGTATTTTATAAACGAGGTGCAATAACACTCAGACTAATAAATTGTACTTTAGGACTATAAATATTATAACTATACTTCATTTCTTGAAGCGAGCTAATAGGAAGAAAAATAAACGCACGTGATTGGTCGTCGAAAATAAATGTCTATTCTTGAATTGGCTAGATTTGACAATTGACGATTGATTTGACAATCTAGCCAATCACGAGAAAGACTATTATTTTCGACGACCAATCACGTGTGTTTATTTTTTTTCCTGTTAGCTCGTTTTAATAAATGAAGTTTAAGTAGGTTGCTTGACATTATTTTGGGAGAATCCTCACAATTATGTAGAATGCTAGAGATTTTAAATGTAATGCGTATTTTAATGAATTTGTGATTGATACACGAGATAGTTTTTTTATTGTGTATGTAAATACATATTTCGAAAAAATAATAAATAATGTGAGTTTTAAAATGTCTTTGCAATTAGCTTAAAGCGCAAAAGGTGGTTGAATAAAATCAGTTTTAAATAAATATGTTTAATAAGACAATACTCTTGTAGTGCCACACATATCACAAGGATACGGGACGGATTCACCTTTATTTATCGAACTATGAACCCCATACAACTGTTTCTGATGAAACATTTCAAAATCCTCAGCAAAAATTCCAAAATCGAAGCATCGAGGCAACTCAAACGTTTCATGCATTGCATAATGCTTCTGCATTTCGTTTGTAAAAGGAAATATTTTATGGCAGACCGGACAGCAAAGCGTTTCGTCGCCAATATGAACTCTCTCCACATGAGTTAGCAAATTACATTTCTGTGTAAAAACTCTATTGCATCGTTCACAAGGAATCTTTTCTCCTGTATGTAACTTCATATGCATTGGTAGACTTTTCCTTACTAGTACCTTCCCGCATATTTTACAGTCGGTAAGTACGCGCCGTTTCGGAATAGCAACTTTATGACAATCGATGATTTGCCTAAAACTAGCCGCGTCGACATTTTCTGCGTGCATAAACATATGGCGTTGTAGGAAAGATTTGAATGGGAATGTTTTGGTGCATAATTGACAAGGGTACTGTTTATCCCTCGTATGCACTCTTAAATGTGTCTGCAAGTTTGTTTTCTGGTTGAAACCACGGCCACAACTATCGCATACAAACGGCTGTATGCCGGTATGAAGTCGAATATGTATTTTCAAGCCGTGTGTATTTGAAAATTTCTTACCACAAATACTGCAAACGGTGCAATATTTCCAATGATTTGCCAGTTTTTTCTCGTTCACAAAACGATATGAGCAAAATTGACAGGAAAACTGGTTATTCTGATCATGTACTTTGGAATGACGACTCATCGCGTTTTCTGTGTGAGTTTTGTAGTTGCAAGTTTCACAGTAGAAATAATTTTTCGGGCAAAATTTTATGTCTGGTTGGAAATTGTCTAGGGCTAGACCTAAATTGCGCAGTAGAGACTCTGCTATGTTCTGATTCTCTTCTGTTTTTTCCAATGGTTCGGTTTTTATGAAGATGTCGTCTTTAAATTCTTTCTCCAAGGGCCATTGTTTTTCTGTCTCTACCTGCACTTCAGGAATGTGTATTCCAATATCTGGCGCTGACTCGACTACTTCCTCGGCAAATGGTGAGTCTGGAAAAAGACAGTTTTCTTTTAAAACATAGGGCGCGTCACGTATAAAGAACGCTGAGGGGAAAAGCTGCGCAGTAGGCGCTTTTAAGTCATCTTAGGTGTGATTGGTTGTGTGGTGACGCGGCGCACTTCACACATTAATGTAGCGCGTGCTATTGGTTCGTGAGCGAGTGACCCCCCACCAACACATACCCCCTCCCGTTACACTCATCGTTCTTTAAACGTGGCGCGACTTATAATTGATCGATCGATCTTTAATTATAGCGCTACCTGTAAGTACCTACCTAGAATAATCAGATTTTTTTTATATCTACCACGCCTGATTTTTTTGTATAGCAAGATAACGTATACAGCATTGGTAACTTGCGTGTGTAAAATAAAATAAACTACTAATCTCATACATTTGAAATACTTGACACGTTAGCAAGGATAGTTAACTATACAACTATAAACTGATGGTAGTCAGAGGTATGTTCAAATACTATGTAAGTATTGGTATGGTACACACATTTGCAGAAGTTAATTTTCTTAGTACTTTTTTTAAACGAAAATAAATAAATTTACCTAATCTCAAGAATTGATCAAGATCATCATCTTTAAAATCACTATCATCATCAACGGGCTCTTCCTTAACAGTGACAGTGACTTCGGGCTCAAATTCTTCTCCGCTGTCGATGAACGAGAAGGATTGGGTTAATGTCATCTTTAAGTGGAGGTATGATAAGTTGGCCTTTGGTAACTGAAATGTGAGAAAACACATGATTAGATAGGTGCACATAATACTTCAAAATTTTAACAATTACGAAATGAAATATGATCATGACTGTACATTTCTTTTGGATCTTAATGTATGTCATGATACAGAATTTTCTATTAGAATATTCGATTAGAAAATAGTCTGAATCTGTTTTTAAGAGCAAACTGCCGGCTCAGCACCTATACTGACCTCTTAACTTGACTGTAGCTTTAAATAGGTAATGATGTGGCTCTACTTCTGATGATAGCATTAAATGAATAAGAATATGAATATTTAGATGGAGTCAGCTTATTCCCTAATGTATTAAAAACAGATTCATAGATTTACTTCTCTTTTTCCATGCTTCAAACGGGTTGTTAATTTAACTTAAAATACTAAATTAATTGATGATCCTGGCTCAGGAAGCCATTCAGCTTACACGCAGCCCTATAGGTGGCTTTAAGCCAGTCCATTACCAGAGTTGGTTAGTTACTCATACAAACTTACTAGCTCCATCTCTACAGCTGTTACATTTGAAATTATTACGGACTGTTGGTGAGTATGTCTAGTATTATTAGGCATGATCTGTGGTAATGTTGATGAAGATTTTAAGCTAAGCTAAATTCCTCCGCGCTTATCTACAATTACTTTTAAGGGCAAAGTCTTATCCTTTCTTTTGGGTATTTTATGCCTAGCGCATAATGAAGAGGTAAGTTGATGGTATCATTAGTGGTCACCCATCCATTTTGAAATGAACTTAACGTCGCCGATCCGATAGGTAGTTACCTAAGGTGAGATAAGTCATAATGAATAGATTGTTAAAGTAAATTATATTAGGTACTTACCTCTGTACCCAAAAGAAGTCGTTTCGTGAGAATAGTCTCGGCATTTTGTGCCATTTTATAAAATTTATAGAATTTCTGCAACTGTGAGTTACAGACATAACAAACTGTTTCAGGTTTTCCATCTTCTTTTTCAAGCTGAAATAAAGAAATACATTGGTAACCAAGCGAGGTAGTTAAGGGAAAATCGTAGAAACGTATGGCTGAAAAAGTTGTAAAATCGGTCTTTTAAGACCACTCACATTGGTGCCTGATAGTTTTTCGTACATAGCTTGATACCAGGTGTTCTGAATCGGGTGCATACGCACGTTATTACCCAAACACACTCTGCATTCGGACATAACTTATTTTTCCTTCGCTTGAACTCTTTCTTGCACTTAAACTCGCCGAAAAGAAATTCACTTCACTTTGGCATTGGCAAGTCTACTTTTAAATACCGGCTCAGGTAGGTAATGGTAGGTAAGTATGAAATGCGAGGTCTGTCCTAAGTTTTTAACAAAAATTAATGGATAGATTTTAGTAAGCTGAAAATATTGGAAAATACTTCTTTTAATTTTAAATCCCTAAATTTTTTTAAATGTTGGTTGTCAATTGTCATTCCAATGAATCCTATTCTTCCGACAAAAAAAGTTTTTTCGGAAAACTAATGACTAGAGTGCAAATAGCCATAAAAAGCCAACTCCTATTGACCTATTGTATTGTACCTATTGTAAATTGCACATTGAAAAGAATGAAAAGTAGATAAAATGAAAATAGAAAGCAAGCGAAAAACAGCGCATGCAATAGAAAATCTTTAGTTTTGTGAGATAAAATGTTGTGTTTCATTTAAATATTACGTAGAAGTTAAGTATCTAGCGAAATGGCTAGTTTAACTGTATGCAGAATATGTCTATCCTCCAATGTAAAAATTAGTTCAATTAAAAATTCTCCATTGCAAGTGATTTATGAAAGAATTACATGCTGTAAGGTAAATACACATCAACCCAAGCGGATGGGGACGAGCTGGTTTCCCATTTAGAAATCTGTAGAAAGTAGAAACAGGGTAATGAAAATTTAGTGTAATTTCTATTCTATTCACCCTTTGAAGTATGGAGGAAGGCCCTCAGTTCCCAAGTTTTAACAAGACTAGTTCTAGATAGTAGTTGCAATATAAAAACATGAAGCCCTATGTTATAATCTTAAGCATAAACAAACTACAAAAACACAAAAGTTTGTAAGAATGCATAGATGTGTATTTGTTACTCTTTCACGTGAAAACTACTGAACGGATTTGGCTGAAACATAAAATATACATAGTTTAAGACCTGGAATTTACGCTAATATTATAAAGAGGTAAAATTTGTTTGTTTGTTTGTTTGACAAGGGTATTCTCCGAAACCACTCAACCGAATTAAAAATTCTTTCACAGGTGTGTAGAATGGACTGTCCGTGAGGTTATCGGCTATATTTTATCCCGGTAGCTTCACTAGTACACCCATGCGAAGCCAGGACGTGCTGCTAGTAACATATAATTTACATCCAGGTAGATACAATGTGTTAAAGGCTGATCTAAACATACTCATCCTTCCAGCTTAACTCTGAAGATGGACAACCAGACACAGTGTGCTATATCTGTCTCTCCGAGCTGCAGAAATGCTGTCAGATACAAGACAAGTTCCACAAGTCCGGAGACATCTTGACAGCACTGCTTGTCAATGATATTAAGGTAATAAAAAAAAAAAAAAAAAAAAAAAAAAAAAAAAGGTACATATTTGAAATATTTACTATAAATAAATTGTGTATCTCAGAATAAATTAGAATAAAATAACACAAAGGAAAAAACTTTAATGGACTACTAACTTTATTGGACATAATAACAGTAGGTCCCTAACACAAAAATTGAAAATGATTGGTCTTATTGCAAAGAACTGCTTTCTTCCAGATTTATTATTTACTAGCATCATGTCCTGGCTTTGCAATAAGACTTTTTTTTTTTTTTTTTTTTTTTTTTCTAATGAAACTACATAATGGGATAAAATATCGGCTGAGTAGTTTCGGAGTTTACCGCCATCAAATAAACAAACAAACTTTACCTTATAATATTAGTATTGATTTATTTACAAACTTAGCTTTAACATTACAGATAAATTAATAGATAAAAAATAACCTTTGGATGAAAAAAACATGTTATTGTCTATAAATACTTAAAATTTTGAAAAACACCTTTTTTTTCAGATCACTTCAGAAACAGTTACGGTATTAAACAAAGAAATTAATCACAATTTCTCAGTGAGCGCTATAGATACTGTCAATTACAACCCAATTAGTACCGATTTAATAGTAAAAGATGAAACTGAAGTCATTAAGTATGAAGATTCATCGGGAGATTCCAAAATGCTCGATATAATTGTTCCGAAGTATGAAAGAGAAGGTAAGTTCTTTAGAAAACCATACTAACCATTGATCACAGTTCATTTTATGTTGTTCAATCTACCATATTCAGTTTCAACCAACATAACATGACCTGCGTTTACTATGCTGAATTGTGGGCAATTATTACAATGCTTATTTATAGGTGTCTGGGTGTTTTCTATCTATAATATGTATGTATTTATACAAAAATGTATCTAAGTATTATATCAGTCATCTGGTTACCATAACATAAGCATTAAATTGCTTAGCTTGGGACTAGATGGCGCTGTGTGAAATGTCCAAGGATATTTATTTTCAGATATGCTGTCAAATGTTTGCAGAGTATGTCTGTCTGCAAATGCGGCTCACTATGTTAGGAACACGCTGTTGCAAGGTGTCTATGAGAAACTCACTAATACCAAGGTATGTAACGAGCTTAAAAGTGGTACTAAAACGAAAAGTACATTTTTTTTAACCTATGCAATTGGAAATGGAAACAATTGGGGGAGACCTTTGGGTCTCCCCCAATTGTTTCCATCTCTCTGGGTCTTTTCCTAGGTCCCACCAACCGTATTTTTTTTATCTATACTAATATTACAAAGAGGTTGATTTGTTTGTTTGTTTGACGGAGGTAATCTCCGAAACTCTCAGCCAATTTCAAAAACTCTTTCACCGATGTGTAGAATGGACTGTCGGGATGGTTATAGGCTATATTTTATCCCGGTAGTTTCATGAATACATCCGTGCAAAGCCGGGACGTGCTGTTGGTTTTTTATATAATCAGCAAACTGATATTAACTGATATTTTATCATAATTTCCCACCAGGAAAAGCAAGTTTTTGCAACAATAAAAAAATGCCATACAATATCAAGGAAAATTCTAGTTTCTTGAATCGCAATGGTTTATATTTTGTGTTTTCAGTTAAATACCGATAGTTTTACGTCAATAATATGCCACATTTGTCGCGCGCTATTGCTCCGGTGTCGCCGCCTGCTGGTCAAAGCGAGGAAATCTGACAAAATATTAGCAGAACTTACACATAACTCTGTACAGGTATAACCCCTATGTATATTGACCCAATAAACCTATTAACTAAAATCGATATTAAATCTGTGGCTATCTCATTTCGTGCCCATACTTGCTATAGGAGTAACAAGGAGAAAAAAATATTACGAGTAGAAACCTTTAATAAATTGAGATTTATGATTATGACCAGTACTTAATGTTCTAAACTAGCTAACCCGGCAAACTGTTATAATAGTACCGTTTTTTGCTCTATAATCTCTATATTATTCACGAAACAATTAGACGCTTAAATTATTCTGGATTAAAAAAAAATTACTATGGAAGAGATCGCTGTTAGCGATAAGGCCGCCCATTGTACATTTTTAACTTTGTTGTAAATATTTTATTTGTTATTTTAATTTAAGGTGTGCTATAAAGAATTTTCATTCATTCATTATTCACAGAAAAATATGAATTCAAGGAAATATTTGTTTTCAGCTAACACCGCGTATAATATCGGCGCTTAATGGTAACAGCAAGCCGCGGTACACCACAAGTGGTGTTATAAGTATGTGTCATTGTGACAGTTGCAATGTACCCGCTGAAGTTAAGATAGAGTTGATGGATATTGAAATAGAAAGGATGGTCGAAGTTAAAGGTAAGTAAATAAAATATTTTAATTTTAACTGCAAAATGTGGGCATGTACCAAATATGTATTTAGACCTTTGACTACCCCATTAGACATACCTTAGAGGTTGCAAGCCCATCAACGCTGCTAGAAAGCTAACTGGTTTCCTCACGAAGTTTTCCCTCAACCTCATATATGGTGCGTCACGAAAAGTTTATTAATGCACGGCCGGTTTCGAACCCACGACCTTTGGATTGAAGGTTCCTTCAACTTACGGGTGTCCGTAGGACTTTCGTCATAGCAACGTTGTTATCTGTCAAAAAGTTTCATACATTTTATGTTGTGAAACAAAGTTGATATGGTGATGGACCTACGGACATCCGTACGTTGGTTATAGATTTCGGGCTTATGTAGGTGTATATTTGAAGTATTAAGCTATTGCCTAGCTTCTATCGCGGGCCTTGGCGGGGAGACCGAATCCAGAAATTCCGTAACGAAAAAATTCCGACCGGGGCGTCCCGTTTAATAAATAATGATCCCTCTTCTCATTAACATATGAAGCATAATTGCGTGCGTTTGACGAGGTAGACGTTTGACGTTTTATTCGCCTCTATACTTCATTTCTCGAAGCGAGCTAATAGGAAGAAAAAATAAACTCACGTGATTGGTCGTCGAAAATAATTGTCTTTCTCGTGATTGGCTAGTTTGTCAAATCAATTGTCAATTGTCAAATCTAGCCATCACGAGAATAAACAATTATTTTCGACGACCAATCACGTGCATTTATTTATCTTCCTAGCTCGTTTTAAGAAATGATGTATAGGTGGCATGCAATAGCTTTACCGCGGCAGTCCTCGAGTGACGTCTTTCTTTTTTCAGATTTTGCAGACAATTCATATTCGGAACAAGACATTAAGCGGAATATCACAATTTCTAATAATAACGTGCATGAAAACTGTCAATTCTGTAATTACAAGTGTCATTCTAAAACAAGGCTAAAGAGACATTTGCGTCTGCACGATCCTAAAAGAAAATACTCTTGTAATATTTGTTCGTATCGCTTCTCTTCTACTAGCAGACTTAATTCACATAAAAAGATACACAAAAAATATAAATGTAAAAAATGTAAAACTGAATTCTCTGATAAAAGAAAATATTCATCACATAAGCAACTCCACAAAAACTCTAAATTTTCATGCGAGATATGCAAGAAAGTTTTCAAAAAAGAAAGCTCGTTAAGATGCCATTACCATCAAGTGCATAGAAATGAATACGCTTGTAAGCGATGCGATTATACATCGCCGAGCGAAGAATGGCTCGGAAATCATATGTTAAGAGTCCACACGAAATTCTCTCGTTATATATGCGACTTGTGCCATAAAACCTTATCAGGAAAAAGCTCTTTAATAAAGCATCTAGCGACGCACGCTGAAATAAAGCCGTACGAATGCAAAATATGTTTAAAAACATTTGCAACGCCTTGTAATTTAAAACTACATACTATGAATCATAATAACGAAAGACCGTATGTTTGTGAAGTGTGTAACAAAAGTTATATGCAGAAACGTCAGCTAAAAATACATTCTTTAGGCCACGGGTATATCAGACCGTATTCCTGTGATATATGCCAAAAGGATTTTCGTAGTAATACAGCGCTTAAGCACCATGAAATCTCTCATAATCCTGAAAAACTTTACGCGTGCGATCTTTGCGACAAAACCTTTTTGAACTACACTTACGTCAAAAAACATATGTCAAGTCATTCTGACGTACGCCCTTATCCTTGCGATATATGTCATATGTTTTTCAAAAGCACTACAGCTTTGAAAGTTCACAAAATAGTTCATAACGGTGTAAAAACTTTTACCTGTGATATATGTGGTAGATCATTCACTAGGAAAATATATTTGGTCGGGCATATGCGATTGCATTTGGGTATTAAACCTTTTGCGTGTGAATATTGTTATAAATATTTTGCTTCTAAACAAATATTGGAAGCTCATAGACGAACGCATACCGGTGAAAGACCCTACGCTTGTACTATATGTGATAAAACGTTCACTCAAACCGTTTCTTTGAGACGACATATTAGTTCACATAAAAAAGCTAAGCCATACCATTGTGAAGTGTGTAAAAAGAGATTTGCAGACAAAAACGGTATGACACACCACAAAATAACATTTCACACTAAAGAAATCTCATTCATCTGTGATTTCTGCAACAAAGTATTCATAGACAAAAATAAAATCGAAAATCATATAGAAAATCACAATATCTATATGCCATTTAAATGTGACACCTGTCAAAAAACTTTTTTTGAACTTAGCAATTTGACGCAACACGCGCTTATACATTCTACCGGAAAGAAATGTGCTTTCTGTGATAAATATTTTAAATGTAAATCTGCATTGATGAGACACAATACATACAAACACAAAGCAGTTAAAAGGTACGCCTGTAATTTGTGTGAAAAGCCATTTGAGTCGTTGAAACTCTTAAACTGCCATATTAGAACACATACAGGGGCTAAACAATTCGCTTGCGAGTTGTGTGAAAAAACTTACGTTGAAAGAAGAGATTTGATACACCATATGAAAACAGTACATAATAAATTTAAATGTTTCTAAAAAATGCGTTTTATTTTTTAATTTTACCTATACCTCTTTCTATTTCCAGTCGCAGTACCTAATCATCGAAAGGAAATGAGTAGATTTGAGGTGCGCGACATAAAAAGAACGATGAGGGGAACGTGAGGGGGTATGTGTTGGTGGGGGGTCACTCGCTCACGAACCAATAGCACGCGCTACATCAATGTGTGAAGTGCGCCGCGTCACCACACAACCAATCACACATAACATTCCTTCAAATCGCCTACTGCGCAGCTTTTCCCCTCAGCGAATAGGCTTAAACCATGAATAATGAAATTAATTTTCATAAATATATATTCCGAATTTCAGTAACTAACTACCACCAATCAATTTCCCATCCATAATCTAAAGGCCAGTGTTTATTGTAAGGCACTCGCTTCGCGCTTTTCGGCTTCTCTGTAAAAACCAGAAGTCCTTTTTCCAACATTTCTCTTCTCTTCTTCAGCATCTTCTTTTTCTCTCTAATTTCTCTCCTCTTCCTTTCTTCAAAAGCCGCCATAACCTCTCTATTCATGATTATCTCTGTGAAATCTCCCCCTTTCTTCTCCAAAAACTCAGCAACCCCCTTCCATTTTCTTGATATTTCGTGTATCATATTGGCTAAGTGGTACACTTCGAAGTATAGTTTCTGCATCATTTCTGTTCGTTCAACGTTGTCGTATATTGTGTTGGTTTTGAAGTTTACTAATCGGTTCATCTCTTCAACCATTTTTTTGTATCTGAAATTTTTAAAGTTTATTCATCTATACCACACATTATACATTTATCTATATCTGTGTCTATACTCAGCGGCACAATTAACCTGTTTTAGGTAGCAAGTTTTGATTTTATCGCATTGTAACTTAGTTAGGAACATAAATTAGTCAAGTGTAAAAGATATATCGGTACAAAAACATTCAAAACTACCCCCATAACGGCGCATTTAGTTATAGGTCGCGCCACGTAAAAAGAACGCTAAGGGGAAAAGCTGCGCAGTAGGTGATTTTAAGTAATCTTAGGTGTGATTGGTTGTGTGGTGCCGCGGCGCACTTCACACATTGATGTAGCGCGTGCTATTGGTTCGTGAGCGAGTGACCCCCCACCAACACATACCCCCTCGTTCTTTTTACGTGGCGCGACATACCTTTCAATGAGCTCATGAAAGACATATCCCGTCTCATAATGCGGCGACTCTTCGTACATGAACCGCATAGGGTTCGTCTCAGTGATGCGCTGACTCGCGTCTTCGTATAACGACCGCATGAGGGAAAGCAAGCGAGCCGGCGCTTCCCCAGCGTTTTCGTCTTCACGGAACTTTGTCTTGTGGAGTTCTTGCCATGCGAATGTAGGGATACCTAGGATTTATATGAACGAAATAGTTTTTATGAATTAAATATCACGTCCCGGCTTTGTACGGGACTAGCAGCACGTCCCGGCTTCGCACGGGTGTACTAATGAAACTACCGGGATAAAATATAGCCTATAACCTTCCCAACAGTCCATTCTACACATCGGTGAAAGGTGAAATTTTTGAAATCGGCTGAGTAGTTTCGGAGATTACCTCCGTCAAACAAACAAACAAATTTTACCTCTTTATAATATTAGTATATAGATTAGTATAATTAACTATCCCGACAGTCCATTCTAGTCACTTCACTTATTTGTAGTGGCTACTACGACTTTCATTCTAGTCTACACATCGGTGAAGGAATTTTTGAAGTCGGCTAAAACTCAGCTGTCAGCATAGGTACCGATTACCTACCACTTTCTTATACAATTTTACAAAGTTATAAAAAAAAATATCCTTGAACATTCCACACAACATAATCTAGTCCCAAGCTAAGCAACTGAATGCTTGTGTTATGGTAGGTAACCAGATGAGTGACATAATACTTAGTTTTTTTTTTAAATACATACATACATTTATAGTACTTACAACAACTTAGCAACAATAAAATTAACATTTAATACAAAATGTCTGTCTATTCATTAGGTCTTAGAGTTTGATAAGTAATTTAATTTTTAAACACCGATTAAGTAACCTAGGTTCCAAGTAGGATATCTATAATTACTATTTTATGGTTGGCAATGAAATTATTATGCCTACCTATCTAAAAATACCTACCACTAAATTTGTATCGTTTTGTATTGCTAACTTGGACGTATTATATAAATACCAGTAAGTATACAGAAATTACCAGAAGACCAAATTACCAGATACCTACCAGAAATAATCTAGGTACCTACTAAACTTTTACCTAACTTTAAATCTAACTTTTTTGAAGGGGGTTCGTAAAAATAGAAAATTAAAGTTACAAAATTGCTATTTTATTAACACACATTGCTATTTTATTAACACATTTAAAAAACCAGTTTAATAAATAGACCTTAATAATTAAAACAAAATGCTCCCTTAATCCAAACAAATATTTGACACTAGAACATAATTTTGGAAATCACACACAATTTATACAAATAGTTATAAAAGAGCTCGCGCCACGTAAAAAGAACGCTGAGGGGAAAAGCTGCGCAGTAGGTGATTTTAAGGAATGTTATGTGTGATTGGTTGTGTGGTGACGCGGCGCACTTCACACATTGATGTAGCGCGTGCTATTGGTTCGTGAGCGAGTGACCCCCCACCAACACATACCCCCTCCCGTTACACCTTCGTTCTTTTTACGTGGCGCGACTTATAATTTGGTAATCCTAGCGTTAGCTGAAAAAAATCTTTTCCTCAGCAGTAGGTTAATTAATTTTAATTATTATTAAGTACTTCAATGTACATTCGCTGAACGTAAATTCGTTTGAAGCGTTGCAAGCACTTGTTACCTTTTTAAACTGCTACTATGGTTATCAAACGAATACCGAGCAAGCAATAACAGATCTTAAGGTGGTCAAGCTTTTCATTCCGCGACTGTACAAAATTCATGCAACCAAATTAAAATTATTGAATTTGTAAACAAATCCCGAGTTATATTTCTTAATAACTTTTCATACATTTACCCTTTTCCATACAAACTAACCCCGTCCCAAATCCACCCATATTCTTCTAAAAATGCATGTTAACCGAATGGGTAATGATAGTTTTAATATTATCTGTGCTGTTTAGCGTCGATGGGCTTGCAACCTGTCACTGTATGGAATGTTAACTGCAAAATGTAATATATAATACAGCGATAAGGCCGCCCATTTATGTTGTCTCTTTAACTTGTAAGCGTACATACAATAAAGTATTTTCATTCATTCATTAGTAGGAATAATTTCCCTAAAACTTACAACAAGGAGGCTGATTCTCGCTCTCTTTCTTCCTCGAACAGCACATCTCTCCGTCCCTTTCCCGCGATAGGTTTGTTTTTATAGCTATTTATCCATTCACTCATTAGAAGGAATAATTTTCCTAAACCTTACAAGGCTTAGGCTGATTCTCGCTCTCTTTCTTCCCCGAACAGCACATCTCTCCGTCCCTTTCCCGCGATAGGTTTGTCCCTCTCTTAGTATAGATATAGCTATTTATCCATTTATACATTAGCAGGAATTATTTACCTAAACCTTACAACAAGGCTTAGGCTGATTCTCGCTCTCTTTCTTCCCCGAACAGCACGTATCTCTCCGTCCCTTTCCCGCGATAGGCTTGTCTCTCTCCTCCCACACGACTACGCCGTCGCACAGACAGATTCGCTTCGGGTTTTGGAATATGCCGGCAGATCGCGCTATAACACCGCATGCTATACTGTAATTAAATCAAAAATGTTAATTATATTTCACTTTCAAAACTATCGTGAGTTGACTAGACATTATACAACGGGGAAGAATGAGACGAGCCCGCGAGGAGTGACCATACTCATACCGATGAAGATTCTCCGGAAGAATCGAAACATTGTCTGGAATATCGGGATAAAACGCCTATGTGTTAATCCAGATCACCTATCTACATACCAAATTTCAACCAAATCGGTCCAGCCGTTTTTGCGTGAAAGAATAACAAACATACATTATGTATGTATAGTCGACAAAGAAATTGGTTTACCACTTTTGATGACATCTCCCAGTAACATAATTATTCGCTAAGGATTACTGAATAACAGATTCTGACGTAGCAGGTCAATCTGTCAAGCGAAAATAGCCCTTGATGTTTTGTTTGCATTGCAAATGATATTCAGCCTTAGAGTGGTAAACCTATTTCTTTGTTGACTATACATTCTCACAAACTTTTACGTTTATAATATTAGTAGGATAGGATAGTAGGATACATACGCTTTCCCGCTGTTTCCGTCGAGTTTGGAAGAAGGCGCGGGACCTCGGCCCAAGTCGTCAGCTCGCTCGGTGACGGCCACGCATCTACCTATTATTTCTGATATCTGAAAATAAAAAATATATTCATATATTCAAAAACTCTTTCACGGATGTGTAGAATGGACTGTCCGGGTACAACCGTGCGAAGCCGGGGCGTGCTGCTAGTTATTAACACATTTATAATTTACTATTCTATACTCTGTTCACCGAGTCTATAAATTTTGGTACTTACTTAAGTAGGTATTTTGCTAAAGTGTAAAGAAACCATTATAGAAGAATAGAATACATTACTTAAGGCAATGTGAACTCGCCCTAGGCCCGTACGCCAATCTCATGCGTTTATTTTTCTAATTACATATTTTTTAAATAAAATGTAACCCACCTGCAGCATATTATCCACAATACGGAAAGTCGCGCGACCACCCTCATCCGCGACTATATTCCCCAGGTCGCCGGCGTGTCGCGCGCTCGGTAGGTCGCCCGGCCCGCCGTGGGGGGCTGATGTCGGGTTGTAGTGCTCACTTAGACCTTCACAACCCTGTAAGATAAGATAAGATAAGATTAAATAGAAGTTAATTATTTTCGTCATAAAACATTTCATTTCACAGTTATTTAAAATTCTGCCCCCGATAGTTAAAAAGGCGCAAGTAACAACAAGTCAAAACGGAGAAAAAAATGTTTTAATTAATGAAACGGGAAATTGTTTGCTGTCTTTGGATAAATTAATATAATTATTCTTTTTTAATGGGATTTAATGGCTACATTAATAGTCTTTGAATTCAACTATTAAAAATATGAATATTTTCTAATTATTAAACTAAAAATAACAAAAAACTGTTTCATCTTAGTATAAAAATTGGGGAAAAATACTACGTCTTAAATTGAATAGACGCAAATAGCCAGATGCGCCCTTTAAATCTAGAATGCTTATTGCTGGACTTTTATTCTAAGTATCTAGATAACCTTAGACTTAGGTTTCTAAAAAAAATAGGCGCATTTGGTTATATACGCCTTTTTGCATAAGTATTCAAAGCTATGTAGATAATCCTTGAATAAGATAAAAAGTATATTCAGATATCTAATTAATTCATTCTTCTCAGACTATAACCTAAAAATATGCAGTAACTGTGTTATACTGCTATTATGTAGTCAAATTATTTATCTTTATTAAAAGAACACACTATCGAAAGACTCAAGTATTTATTAAAAAAACTGCTTATCTATGGCACAAAATCAAAATAAATGTCATATAAGTACCTAATAAGTTAAGCGCAAGTTCATTCTCAAGATTTTCCGACCCGCCGGCTTTGCCGCGCGTTCAACATGGAATCTTTTCCAGCTGAAGTAAATAACACTATTGAGTTTTTTGATGAAACCGAGCTGCTTGAGCAGGAAGAAATGGTTTTGGATAACTCCACAAGTTCTAAGAAAAGAAAAGATCGAGACGAAATAGGTAATTCCGAAGAGGAATGGTCTCAGGTGTCAAGAGGGAGAAAAGTCGTGAGGAAGGAAGGAGAAGTAGAAGAAGAAGACAATATACAAGTTTGTGTAACTAGTCCGACTGTTTTGCCAAAACAGTTTGCATTAGCAAGATTATTTGGAGAGCATGGCATCAGCAATATTCAGAGCAATCTTCAAATCTACAAAAGTCGCCGACTTCCATACTCTTTACAGTAATATTACGATTTGTATCGGAGACGGCGCGATGAAAGTCTTCGAAGTCTCTTTTCTTTTTTTTAAGTGAGAGAGGAGCGTGGTCTTTAGCAGAAGGAACACTATTGTTACTGTCAGTTGTAGAGACTTGGGGGCAAATATATAGGTTTATTTCGTTACCGTAGCTTGCTTTGTCTGCGTGACTGTTGTCGTTATTTGCGTTGCATAGCGAAATGTTCTCTGTATTTTCTTCTATAGTGCTATTTGTACTTTGCGTGCTTGTAGAAGCTAATGCTTTGGCAATTAAGTCAAAACTTCGTCCTTTCTTCATGTTAGTTGTCTGTAATAAAATAAAACAGATCAATACATGAACATAATTCAATACAGTGTAATAAAAAAACATAAGTAAATATAGGTAAATTTACATACTTAACATACACTACTATTATATCCATAGATATACATAGATAAACATAGATAAACATAGATAAACATAGATAAACATAGATAAACATAGATAAACAATATTAAACATATTAATACAAAAAAACATAAATAAACAATATTAGATCACTGTCTCTTTTCTTGACCAATGATTTCCTACCTTAATCGATCAAATTTATCCTAGACTTCGTCTTAAATGAAAACTAAAGATGACGATAAAACATAGTGTAATATAAACTGGATGCTTACCTTGTCATAAATCACGCAACGAAAAATTGCGCATACGCGCGACACGTCCCACTCCCACTGTTACTCGGGCGCAACTGACAGGAAATGTCCAGCCGCCGTACTAATCAAACCCCGCGCACCTCCCCGTAGGATTCACGATAATAAGTGAAAAGGACGTTTCTGCTCACTTGCGCCTTTTTAATTAGGTACCATCAGTTATATTTTTACGCAACATAAGGTATTAAGACGTATATGGCAAATGCGCCAGGCTAAAACAAACTTTACGAAGTAGAAAGGGCGCAAATATGGTTACTTGCGCCTTATTAATTTCCACTTCGAAATAGAGTAAAATATGCGTCTTTTAAATTACCTAACTCAAATAAAATATGCAAGGCATGGGGGCATATCTACATAAATGCGACTCTTCAACTAAGTTTTAGCCAAATTCGCCTTTTTATCTTCAATTAGATGTAAAAATAAGTGCAGAAGCTGCTTATTTTCTTGTGCTAAAATTGCAATGAAGCTTGGTAGAAAAGTATTAAAAATATAGGTAGATCCGCCTTTTTTTCCTGATTCTGGCAATATATATAAGTCAAATTCGGAAAAAATGTTAGATGCGCCTTTTTAACTATGGGGGGCAGAATTGTTGTTTATTGGTATAAAAACAATGGTTGTTTTTTTTATGGCCATTCTACACATTAAAGATTTTTTGAAAATACCTAAAGAGAAATAATAACTGAAAGTTTGATAACCAACAGTCATTAGGTTACCATAAACATTAGCATTAAATTGCTTAGCTTGGTACTAAATACCGTTGTGTGGAATGTCCAAGGATATTTATTTTTTTACTATTCTATGTTGTCTGGGCAAATGTCTCCCCAAATTTTCTCCAACCATCAAGACTTGGTATCTCTCTCAAATATTTATGTATTTACCTGGCTAATATCCCCATCAGCCCGGATATGTAATCCGTGCAAGCCCGGAGTCAGCCGGTCGATACTGCCGTCTGCTACCAACGCACCGGATGACTGCTGGAAACGAATGATGCCTAGGGCTCCAGCACTCAAGTTCTGAGATGACACCATTGCTACTGCTGATTGTGTGTCTGTGGAATTAAATGCAATAGCCTATAAGACTACATTTTTAAGTCCTTGAGGTCGTACAGAAATACATACATTTTTCTTTCTTTAAAATGATAAATCTATATTAAAAGCAGGATCTTTGTTATATCTATACTAATATAATTAAGGGATATGGTTGGTTTTTTTAGTTGTAGATGGTAATTCCAAAACTACTCACCAAAGTTCAATAAATAGAATAGTTATAAACTTTTTAAATAAATAAATAAAAGACCTTTCTTACCTCCGAACCCTTGCAATACAGTCCGTTTTCCAGAGCTCTTAGCTACCAAATCCAAGACTTCCTGATTAGGTAGTGTTGTCTCAACAAAGATCGCTCCATCTTTGAATATCGCATCCTTCACCCCGTCGCGTGACCTCAGATCATTGAGCGTACGATTCAGGGTATTCTCATCAGGTGTAGGACCGAAATCCACAAGAACTTCCAACTGGAAAAGATAATTTATGATTTTCGTGAAAAAGTCAATCCACAAGAACTTCTAACTGGAAAAGATTTTAGTGAAAAACTTATGTTTAGTAATATAAATCTTTATTAAATGCTGCTATTTTACTGCGCGGTATCTCTAGAAAAGGGCAAATCATGCTTGGATAAGGTTATCTTCACTAGAAGTTTTTAATGTTCGAAATTGTACCAAGTTTAAATTATGAGAAACAACAATGGCTTACCTTTGAAGTTAGCATTATACCGTGTATTTTTCAATTCTTTTCAATGGAATAATGGAAAAAATATTGCGATCTCACTACTTTCGGTACTTTTTTTTTTTTTTTTTTTTTTTTTTTTTTTATGGCTTCGCACTCTGCGCATTTGCCATTTCTCAAGTTAGTTGGTTAGTTAGATTGAATAAAAATTAGGGAAACAATTATTACTAAAAAAAGGAACGCGAACTAAGAAAATTAAGGATCAGGAAAGTTAGGATAGATAGGGAATACTTACAATACGATATAATTACAAATGTTTAAATATTAATATTGTTATTAGAAATAAAGGAAGATAAACATAAATATATATTGGGATCTAAGGAAGCGAGAAGAATAAACATACTTGTGGGAAGGGGTATATTACAGGAAACCAGATCAATAACGAAAGAGGCATGGTCATGTTGGGGGCAGGCAAAAAAGATGTGATTGATGTCACCAAATTCGTCTCCACAAGCGCAAGTCGGATCTGGTACAATTTTTATTCGTGCTAAATGCGCTGGGGTACACGAGTGTCCCAAGCGCATTCGAATTATAACAGTAGTTGCACGTTTACTCAGTTTCATCTTAGAGAACCAAGGTTTGAGGGGAATAGTTCTTTGTATTTTTTTGTGAAATTTGCCTTTAAAGTTACAAGATTCATTCCAGGCTTTCTCCCACGCATATTTAAGACAGGTTTTTGAAATGGTAAGTAGATCATGAGCGTAAATTTTAAAAGGGAAAATATCTCCAGACTCCACTGCTTCATTTGCTAACTTGTCTGCATGGCTGTTACCAAGAATCCCACAATGACTGGGTATCCAGGCAAAAGCAACAGACAAGCCCTTTAATTGACATTCTAAAAGTTTAGTTCTAGCTTGCATTGTTAATGGATACGATGACTTGGATCGAAAGGGAAACTTAACCAAGGATTGTAAAGAACTTTTTGAATCGCAAAATACGATTGATTTTTTGAGTTTCATTAGCAAAACATATTCCAATGCCTTCGTGATTCCAAAACATTCTCCAGTAAAAACCGAAGTTTCAGAAGGTAGTTTAATTTTTTGAACAATGCCAAACTGTTTGTGATAAACTCCAACACCCACCAGACCTACTTGAGAGTGTTTGGATGCATCAGTATATATTTGATGCCATCCATTCCACCGTTCTTCAACAATTGATTTAAAATAGAAATTAGCGTGTGTATCATTACGGTCAATATTTAAATCAAAATAAACTTGAGGAGGAAATATTAATGCTTTATAGCTACAATGATAAATAGAAAGAAAATGAGACTGATATAGAGGAGCTGATAAAGACTTATACTTTTCATAACTATTTATAAGGAGGGGATGCGTTTTGTGATTCCAGTAAGAAGAAGAATGAATTAGCTCTGATAGAGTTATAATTCTAGGGAGAAGCTGATGATTTGAAAACTGTAATGTCCGGAAGAAAAACCGATCGCACAAATATTGGCGTCTTATAATTAGGGGTGGTTCACAGCATTCCACTTGTAGAGCATTAATTGGAGTAGATTTCATTGCTCCCAAAACCATACGCATTGAACGTGCCTGTATGGCATCTAACCTCCTGAAAACCTCCACTCTACCAGGTTCCAACAGGCAAGTGCCATAATCTATTGTACTTCTAATTAGAGCATTGTAAACTAGTCTCAATGATGAAGGGTGGGCACCCCACCATACTCCTGCAAGACATCGTATTAAATTTAACTGCTTTTCACATTTTTCTACAACATATTCACAATGAGGACGGCCAGTAAGTTTAGAGTCTAATAATACGCCTAGAAATCTTGCATGACTCTTCACAGGAATAGTTACACTATCATAAACAATATTAATGGATGGTATGTTTATTTTTCGCGTGAAAGGAACAATAATGCTTTTAGTAGGTGATAATTCCAAACCATGATTGTCCAACCATGATTTTAAACAATTTAAAGCAAATGTCATATTAACAACAGCAGAGTCAATACATGAGTTCGTAGAATATAGTAGGAGATCATCAGCATATTGTAAAATACTAACAGAGTTATTTAATGATAATTCTAGGTCATAAGTATAAATATTATAGAGTAGGGGACTTAAGACAGATCCTTGGGGCAAACCTTTCCACAAGACTCTTGAGATGCCCGAAGAATTCAATAAAATTATTCGACCAACTAACATGTTCTGGATAAAGTTTATAAACATAGCAGGAACTTTCAAAAATTTTAGCTTCCTCACTAGTACTTCAATGAGGACATTGTCGTAAGCTGATTTTATATCTAGGAACGTTGCTACAACAGACTTATTTTGTGAAAAAGCTATACGAATATCAGTTATACAAACACTTAAACTATCTAAAGAGCTTCTACTTTTTCTAAAACCGTATTGACTATTAGGCAAAATATTCTGACTTTCAATGAGCCATTCTAATCTATTTTTAATTAAATGTTCTGCAATTTTAATAATAACTGGTGATAAAGCTATAGGTCGATAGGACGCTGAATCTGCCGGATTTTTAGAAGGTTTTAAAATTGGAAGCACTATTTGAGTTTTCCATTTTTGAGGAATGTCACCTGTCATGATGACAGAATTAATGATGTCAAGAAGATATTGCATGGCGTTATCGCCAAGATGAGAATAAAATGAATATGGAATACCATCTATCCCAGGTGAAGTGTCGGCCCTGTCCATCAAAACACCTTTCAGTTCGTAAATTGAAAAGGGTAAATCAAGACCATAGGGGCAAGCAGACAGATTGTTAGGCACTTGTGTTATCAACTCTTTTCTATGTGCTGTTGGTGGAGCCAATAGATCTAAGAAACTGTCGATCAGAGAAGGCGGCATAGTTGTAAAATTAGAAGAGCTAACTCCAATTCGATACCGTCGGATATTCCTCCAGACTTCTGATGATTTCGTTTGGGGAGATATAGTTTGACGAAACAACTTCCAACCTTGGGCTTTTTTATCTTTCAGTAACTTTTTGGTTTTAGCTATTGTTTCAGATAATTTATCAAAGTTCTCGTCAGTCATATTCGAATTATAGTCTCTCTCTGCCTGCTTTCTCTGAGCAACAGCTATACTACATTCACTATCCCACCAAGGTGGAGATGATATTTTACCAGAAGCTATGTTTTTCAATGGGAAGGTTGAATTGGCTGCATCTATCAAAGTTTTTGCCAAAACATCAGCACAGCAAGAAATATCTTGAAAATTGCAAGATAAGTTGTCAATATTGTTCTCAACATGTATCCTAAAGTCGGACCATTTATCGTTAATTATTTTATATCTCATCCTGGGTGGAGATTTAGGAATTTCAGAAACTGTATAGTTAACAAACTTTAAAAGAATAGGGAAATGATCACTACCATAGGCGTATGGCTGTGTTTCCCAAGAAACTGAAGAAGCTAAACTAGGAGAAGTTATTGTTAAATCAACTGCACTGTTATTTTCTGAAGGTTTAGTTCTGCGTGTTGGAGACCCATCATTAAGTATACAAAGATTTTGTCTGTCAATTATTTCCAAGAGATCTCTGCCATAGCTGTTAGTTAAAGAACTACCCCATGATGAATGGTGTGCATTAAAATCACCCATGACTACACATGGTTTAGGAATATGAGAAAGTAAGGTTTCTATTTCATTAAATACTTGTAAGGAAGGATAGGGAATATAAATAGATACAAAGCATATTTTATTAATAAGACAGGCAACAGCAGTAAAATTATCACTACTGTGATAAGGAAGAGGTACTTGTGTAAAATAAAAAGATTTTTTAATAAGGAGAGCAGCTCCTCCATAACCATCAGGTCTATCTTCCCTGATGCAAGAGAAGCCACTCAATTTAAACACAGAGTCCGGCTTAAGCCAGGACTCTGTGATAGCGATTATAAATGGGTTAAATTTATTAGATAAGCTTATAATTTCATGTTTTTTACCTACTACACTCCTGCAGTTCCATTGAACTGCGGATCTGGTGTGATCCATTGTGGTTGTGTAGAATACTAATTGTGTCAATTATTTTTGCAGCGTTGGACGGTTCAATTATATTTGACTGTAATAAAGTTTTTAAAAGAGAAATAATGTCGTTTATATTTAGTTGACTATCTTTTTCACCCTTTACCAAAGCACTCCCATTAGGAAGGGTTGGTGCAGGTTGACCGACAATGTCAAAATGTGCTGCCTTATCGTAGCCTTTGGCTAGATTGGGGCGGGACATAGGTTTCAAGAAAACTGTTTTTTTATAAGAGGACACTGATGGATTTATATTACGAGAGTTTACTTTCTGAGAATTTTGAGTAGGAATAGTCTGATCTTTTGGAGTAGCCAGGATGTCAGCATAGGATTTAGATAAAGGTGGATGAATCTTTGATGCCTCTGCATAAGAGATGGATCTTTCTGCCATGGAAAACTTGATTTTTTGTTGCCTAACAAACTCAGGGCAAGATTTACTAGTGGCAAAGTGAATGCCTCCGCATGAGCAACAGGAAACAGAATCTTCATCAATATTGCATGTATCGCCACTATGCTCCTGACCACACTTGAAGCAGCGGGGCTTAGACCTACACTGCAATTTTGTATGACCAAAGCGACAGCAGTTGTAACATTGGATGGTCGGGTAGGTGTAAAGGTGAACTACGAGAGCATTGTAGCACATGAAAATACGGCTCGGTAAGACCTGACCGTCAAATGTTACAACCACCGTCTGCGTTGGCTTCCAAACAGCAGTTCCATTTATTATTTCCTTATAATTCATTCTACGTAACTTCAAGATTTTTCCGCAGCCATGAGGAACCTCAGCACACTCCATCATCTCCTCTGGGGAGAGATCTGTAGGTACTCCACGGACTACACCCATGCGAGAAACATTATACGTTGGTATGAATGCTTTTAATTTATTGTTAGCCAAATTGTCATTATTTAAGAATGTATTGGCATCAGTCTGGTTATGGAATGCCAGCGACACCCTATTGCGTCCAATCTTTTTAAGAGATCCATTAACAATGTTGAAAATTCCGTTTCGTCTCAAAAACTTACCAAACATTATAGGATGAAGTGTGGAACCATCGTTTTCAGATTCTAAAACTCGTTGAATATGTACTACAAAAGGACCGCTATCTGTTGACTCGTATTGAGTCCTTGCAACAGACGCCGGCGCTGGTGGAGACGGATTTGGTGGTGACGACGTGGGAGGAGAAATCGGTGTGGATGGAACATTGACTGATTCTGGAGCGGGACTAGGTACAGTAGGACCAGTCGTGATGTTATCAGATGATACATTAGGTGATTCAGAACAGTGACAACCCTTCGATTCATTTGAACCATGTCTCTTTCGTTTGTTACAATTCTTGCACACTTGATGCAAGCGTGATCTCTTTCTCTTATTACTCTTATTCTTTTTGGACACGGATGTATCCGAGTCCATTGTAGAATCATTCGACATCAGTGTATCGAAACTATTATTAATAGTAACATTACAGCCTACCGAAGGGACTGGGTCCCCGCCCCCGGGGTCGGGAGGCTCCTCCTCCATCGAAGAAGAAAAACTTAAAAAAACTTACCAGATAAGAAGAAGATAAATAACACTAATAAATATAATAAAGATAAATTAAATAATTACAAAATACTAGTAACTTTCCTGATCAATACCGAGGAAAATTAAATTTAAATTTTATGAAAGAAAAAACGCGGCCGCCCTTTTCGAGTTTCCCGCCTTTTTTTTTCCTTTCGGTACTTCGTAATTGGGTGCAGGCAGCACTAGAAGCTGGAAGCAGATGGCGCTCTTGACGACTGTACCTTGTTTACGTTTCGTGTCAAGTTTATGGTTGCGAATTTTCTCGGTTTGCGTGCGATAAATAACACAAAATGTACTCGCTTTTGACTGTGCGTGAACTTCAAGCTGAGCTTCGAAGGAGAAAAGCGTCTGTGGCTGGTAAAAAGGCCGCTCTGATAGAAAGGTAAACCACTTTAAAAAATTTGAGGTTAAGTTCGTATTTCTTGTATTTTTTATCAGTTTCGTGTTCTAAGTGTTCTTTTTATTTTTAGGTTGGAAGCATATGATCGTAACCAAAACTTTGGTGACGATATCGATGTCCAAGAGGACCAGTCATTTACATGTCCAGCCTCTGATACATTCAGAGACATAAATGCTGATTCCTCACTTCCTAACATCAGCAGACATGAAATACAAGTATATTTACAAAGGTAAACTATATAGTTTCTTGTATTGTCATTACAACAAGTTTGGTTTACGTGCAGATGAAGTATCTTATAATTTCTTTTACAGATTCGACACCTATCAAAAAGGGCAACTTCTGTACGAATCACGACACCTTCTGACCGCTCGTTACTCTTCTGATGGTACTTTTACTTAACTACGTGGACAGTGCAAAGCTAGTATGAAGAAAGTTGCATATGTAGTAGATGTTAAACTTTTTAATAAAGTTTTTAATACGTAAAGCGTTTTCCTACTTTCTTCTGCGGTTTTAGTTCTTGGGAAATATAATGAACTCCTCTATTACGACAGTTTAAAGCACTACATTGAGGCATTTTTGAAAAACAAACAAAGTTTTCGAAGTATTTACCAAGTATTTACAAAAAGTTCATACAATTTGACATTTGAAATGTCAAATAAAGGTACAATCGTTCATGCGCCACCTAGCGTGAGCAAAAGTCAGTTTTTCTCCCAATTTCTAGAAGTAAACAAAAAAAACAGCATGCGTGACATTGACAATGAATGAATGAAACCATTAAATTGTCAATTTTAGCATTGAAGATTAAACTATGAATTGAAAGTAATCAAAACGTCAAAACTTTGAAGTTGAAAACTTGATCAACGGTTAGCGCCATCTATTGGTGAATAGATTGAACTACTCAGAAAGTGGCTGTGAAAGCTTCACAAGCTTTTCCGGTCTATTTTGTTGTAGCTGCATAATCACTTCCGGTTACATGTACGGTGCCATCTATTGGTGAATAGTTTGAACTAAACAGAAAGTTGCAGTGAAAGCTTCCTATGCCTTTCTGACAATGCAACTATTATTATGACAAAAGCTGATCTGATGATGTAGCTGGAAGGTGGCCATAGGAACTCCGTAGTTAAACGACACAACCTCATCGAGTTTGGGCTAATTTGATTCGCCTTGATGAGCAGAGGTAGGTACTTATTGATATGACGACCTTTGTGGCGCAGTGGGCGAAGGCCCTCCTGAGACGCTGAGGTTGAGGGTTCGATCCCCGCTGACCGCTGTTCCGTGTATGGGTTTACAAAAAACAAATCTTATTTAAACAATTAAATCAGTTATCTGGTTAGGTACCATAACACAAGCATTATGTTGCTTAGCTTAGGACTAGATGACGCCTGTGTGGAACATACAAGAATATTTAAGGATATTTATGGAACCAACAGCTTTTTTTTCAAAAGGCACCTATTTTTTATTCTTCTCTTGCTCTTATTTCTAGTTCAAAAAACGAACAACTATAAAAAATATTTCTCAACTCATTTCAATTTAATTTCGATAGCATCTTTGGGCGTCTGGCCATCGTGTCGTAGAAAGTAGGTAGGTACTTCACTACGGGCTAGAATCTAGTTAAAATTTAGGGCGCCATGCCCGTGCCAACTTTTACTGCAGTTATAATTTAACTGTGAGTGTGACTGCACTTGTGGAAAGGAGAAAGGAGGAGAAAAAACAATTGACAGAGGTAAGAAACCTATCATATTTTAAGCGCCAGTTTCGTTCTATGTGTGGTTTAGCTCAAGTTATTCAAAAAGTTCCTGGCACTTTTTAACCGACTTCAAAAAAGAGAAGGATTTCCATTTTACTTTTTTATGTTTGTAACTTCAGAATTTTTACTGGGTAAGCCAATTTCGATGGTTATTTTTTATTTGAAAGCGCTGCTTCCCGATTGGTGTCATACATATTTATAGCGTTCGATAAAATTTTGAATATTGTCACTTGTAGGTAAGTATTGTACATTCCCCTGACTACCCTCTTAGACATTTTCAGAAAATATGGAGGATGGATGGATGATGATTTTTATTCTAGATGCCGTGAAAGATGGAAAAACGACAGACACTTTCGCATTTATAATATTAAGTACCTATGGATTAAAAAATCACGTCGATTCGTCGCTCCGTTTTGCCGTGAAAGACGGACAAACAGACAGACACACAAACACTTTCGCATTTATAATATTAGTATGGATATGGATTTTGCTAATTATTTTCATATTTTCCCCGCTAGATGGAGCTAGATGTGCATATCACGAGAGAAGCGGACGAACCTTGGGGCTTGGAGTTCGAAGGTGGCATCGATTGCGGGAAACCACTCATCGTCTACCAGGTAGGTACCTACATAGAGCGTGTTGGCTAAGTGGATTTATAGGTACTTTTGATCCGAAGGTCGTGGGATCGAGCCCGACCGTGCATCAATGGACTCTAAATGTTTACCTATACCATAGACGAAAGAATGGGTGTGTGCGATAACACGATCTCTAAACGGTGAAGGAAAACATCGTGAGGAAACCCGCGGCTGGACAGCCCCACACGTACCTATTGAGCATTATCTTTCCTGTGGATATGGCCGGCAGCTGAGAGGATAGTTTAGGTACTGAGCAAGCCTATTCCATCTCAACAATGTCCCAGGCACTACAGTGTCCCGTTAAGTGTAGGCAAAGATTGCATCTTGACGCTATGATTCCCACGAGAACGCGAGTAACACCGCGCGACGCAGCTAGTAATACAGATAGATCAATGCTGCTCATCTGGCAGCGATTGATCTTGGCTGGCAGTGATCTTGTGCAAGCTGATTGGCATGTATTGACAACTTTAAATAGCTTCTATTTATAACGTTTTAGCAACTCGTTGCTCACCTTGAAGTTATTAATTGTTCTTGTCACTGATTGACAATACTATAAATCGCCTAAAGGCCTCCGTCATGGCTTAACGGCTTTAAAAGCCGGGACCGACAGTTTATCGTGCCCTCCGAAGCACGGAAGCGCTCAGATAATAATGCCAGTTGCGCTCTCTCATCCAAGTAGTGGCCGCTCAGAACGTTGCTTAACTTCGATCATTAAATAATAAATATCCTTGGGCATTCCACACAGCGTCATCTAGTCCTAAGCTAAGCAACTTAATGCTTGTGTTAAATACATAATAAACTCGAAAAAATAAAAAAATATCCTTGGACATTCCACACAGCGTCATCTAGTCCTAAGCTAAGCAACTTAATGCTTGTGTTAAATACATAATAAACTCGAAAAAATAAAAAATATCCTTGGACATTCCACACAGCGTCATCTAGTCCTAAGCTAAGCAAGTGTTAAGTACATATAAACCACCAGGTAGAGCCATCATCACCAGCAGCCGCGGCCGGCGTCAAGCCAGGCGACTACGTGACGCGCGTCGGCGACCGGCTTGCCAACCTCACCCGGCAAGAAGTGCGGACGTACCTGGATGAAGCTGTGGGCAGCGTCGCCTTTGGACTCTGTCGGTAAGTTATACTATAGAGGTCATTTATAGGCCCTACCAATAGATAGATAGATAAACACTTTATTGCACACCACATTTACAAGAACACTAATTACAGACACACAGAACAAGCTTCTATCGCGGGCCTTAAAAAAAATTGGGACCAAATCTGCCGCCCCCTGAAATCTGCCGCCCTAGGCTCCAAGAAACTTCAACAACGGATTTACCAATAGGCCTACTCAGCCTATTGGTAAATCCGCCACTGCAACAATTTGATACAAGTTATACAATCCCCCTATTGTCATTATTTTCGTTTTGCGACTACACCTTTGATGGCCAAATGAATCAACACTAGATTATAAATAAACGAATGTCAATATGTAACGAATGGTGTCCTAATAAAAATCATGGTTAACCAAATTTAGATTACGATGCTCTCATTTTCATTTGCGTTTCGGTTTAGGACGAAAACGTACTTATATTTATTTATTTATTTATTTTTAACAAAGCGAAAATGAAGTTCTATTTATTATATAAAAATCAGTAAGTTGATGAGGGAAATATAGTGGTTTTAGGAAATACCTGTAGGCTGTTTTAAAACTTTGTTTTGTTTATTGTGTGATTTGACGTGTAGTGTGAAAAATGTGTTTTCGTTTCATTGCAATTATTGTCTGTGCATTTAATTAAATATACACATAAAAATATACGATCGAATTGTGAAACTCCTTATTTAGGGTTCCGAAGTAAACAACCCTTATAGTTTCGGTCTGTCCATCCGTTTTAATCTAAATACCTACCTACTAATAGACCTTCGTATATTGGGCAACTCCGGAACCCTACATTGAGGGTGGCCCGACACGCGCTTGGCCAGTTATTTTTAAGTAGTTTAACAATTTACTCTTGAAAAGTGCAGAGGTATACTCATTGTCAAAAGTTGACATTGATAATTTCTGAGTAACTTTTATTCTGTAGTTATCAATTCGTGGTAGTGGGAAGTCGCCAAAAGTGTTTTTGTTTAAATTAAAATGAGTGGCGAAATGAAAAGTGATGTGTCACTTATGTCTATTATCATTTGGAAATACTACAACGATAATAATGTAATGCTATTTTTATAAAATTTGACTGCCTTTGCTTAACTTGTCTTAAATTATATCGAATCAAATATCACAGTAATCCGCGAAAATAACTCTGAAGTTATGATATGTAGTAAGTTAGTAATTTACTTATCTACTAATACTTTTAAGCTATTGCATAGCTTCTATCGCGGGCCTTGAGCGTGGAGACCGAATCCAGAACGTAACGAAAACACCTAACGCTGCCACTTGAGTTCAGCAACTCGCCTCTAGGTGGCATGCAATAGCTTTACCGCGGCAGTCTCCGAGTGCCACACGTCTTTTTTATTTTGTGTAAAACCTGGCATGATGTTTTCGCGGATTACTGTTATTTTTGATTCGCAACAATTTGATACAAGTTAGACAATCGGAGGGCAATTTTCGAGTTGTATAATGAACTATCCTCGCTAACTAGTCAAGTATTTCATATTACCTATGAAATAATTTAGTTCATCCGAGTTACCGGGCGCGGCCGCATACCGTGTAAACTCGTAATTGTTTTGTTTTGAATTTAGATTTTGCCAATTGGGCTTTTGAAAAAAAAAAAATTATGTATTTTCTTTATGAATTTTAAAGCTAAATTGTTAATTTTATTGATATGTAAAGTGAAAAACGAAAAAAAATAATTTTTCATTTAAATATAAGCGATTAAAAATTGATAAAATTCAATAAAAAATCACGTGACTGCGAACGCACCACAATTGGCCACCATACTTGTGACGTCATAATGTTATAGCAATTTGATTACAGTGCAGCGTTTACAGCTATTATACGTAACTTGTCAAAAACATTGAAGTTCTGGAGAAAGAATTAAAAGTAGAAATTACGCGTCCAGGGATTTATCTTGTGCCTAATCATCCAGTTTTCGCAGCATCTCCTGGATGGAGTTACTAGTAATGCAATATTGGAGATAAAATGTCCGTAAAAAATCCTACTATCCTACTAATATTATAAACTAGCTGCGCCCCGCGGTTTCACCCGCGTAAGTCTCGTTCCCACGAGAATACCGGGATAAAAAGTAGCCTATGTGTTAATCCAGGGTATCACCTAACTACATACCAAATTTCAACCAAATCGGTCCAGCCGTTTTTGCGTGAAAGAATAACAAACATACATACATACATTCTCACAAACTTTCACATTTATAATATTAGTAGGAAGTAGGATAGTATGAAAGTAGGAAGGAAGTAGGATAGGATAGTAGGAAGTAGGATAGTAGGATTAGTAGGATAGTAGGATTTACATTAAAGTGATCGTTACAACTAAAAAAGTTTGATTTTGTTTTAGGATTATCACGAAGCACTGCTTGAATAGTAGATTGCTATACAAGGGGATAAAGGCATTTTTTCTATGCACGAGATGGTTTATCGCGCGAGCGTCAGCGAGTGCGATAATAGTTCGAGTGCATAGAAAAGCCTTTTCCCCGAGGTAAGCACTCTGCTTTTCATTACGAATATAAGGAAATTACCAAAAAAATTGATGTAAAATTTAAATTTCACACACGAAAATTAGCTGTCTCGCTTTTTTTTTAAATCGACTAGTGTAGTATTGACTAAAAGCAGCTAACGATGGCATGGCATAGCTGCGTTCCAGATTTTAAAAAAAATACTGATTGGTAGAATGGCTATAAAAGTAGTAGGCATTCTACCAGTAGTTTTTTTTGATGATGAAAAAATTTAAATAAATGAAATAAAATAAATAAATATAATATAATTAAGTGTAGAGAAGCACAAATTCGTGCAAGAGAGACATAATATCTAGAATCTGATTGAGTTAGAAGAATTTGAACACTTAGCATGCATCGACATGCCACAAAAGAAATGTCAAAAATGAAGTTGACATTTGACAGTTATTTACTTTCCTGCCCTAGGGCAGGAAAGTACTTGTTTTCCCTAGGGACAGAAAATGCTACTTTGAACCCTATAATCAGGCAACTTCGTGCGTACTTTCCGTGTATGAGTAATGAAAACCATTTTTTTCGACGTTTCTCGTTTAAAATCATATTTTCAGGAGTTGTCTTTATAGTATTTGTACACAATGGTACATAACAAGAGCGGTCACTTTTGAGATTTGACATTTTTTATATATTTTTGAGTATTTAACAATGACAGAATGAATATATTAAAGCTCAAAGCACTGTACTTATTATCTCTGTATACTACTATGAGTAAAATTAACATTATGACGTCACCATGCGCTCGGATTTGTTCGGGAGTTGTCGGCGCGTTTTCGGTACTGGATTCAAAAGTTAATTTTTATTTTGATATAACTTTTTAATTATTGAGAAAAATAAAAAAATAAAAATTGTTTTGTAAGAAAACTTATAAATGATCTTTCCATTTTTCTAAGAAAAAAAAATAATTCAAAAGCCCAATTGTGTTCACTTACGCCCGGTACCTATAACCAACTTACGGATGGCCGTAGGACTTTCGTCATAGCAACGTTGTTATCTGTCAAAAGTTTCATAATATATTTTATGTTGAAATAATTAAGTTGCTATCGTGATGGACCTACCGATATCTGTACGGTAGTTATACTCGTAAATAGAAATCAAGCATTAGTTAACTCTTTTTGTTCTAGCGGCCTCTACGACCCGGTACTCGACGATTTCGAGGGCATATACGAGCCGGTAGAGAGGGCCGATTCCGACCTTCGCTCGGAACCAACTGAGGTATCACCCCCACGATGTATCGAATTCCCAGAACTACCGATCTCCGATCTCACTGACTTCCGTCCGATCTCATCCCGATCCCTTACCGCCTCCCCTTTCGTTCCCCAAAATAAACCTTACAGACCGTTTTCAACAGAACCGATAAACGTACCGCCTTTAGAAGAACCGATAATTCTAAATCCGAAGTTTAAAGATGATTTCACTGAGATATTCGAAGGTATTGATATCGATAAAGTTGAGACTAAATTTAAACTGCCTGTTTCTCAGCAATATGACCCGAACTATAAGAAAAAAGTTGATGGCATTCTCGAGAAAAGTATGGAAAGAGATGTGGAAAGAGTAGAATGTAGAGTAGAAGAAGTTAAAGAAAGCTTTGAGGAATTTAGAGAGAGCAAAGTTGAAAAAATAGTTGAGTTTAGTGAAGTTGCGCAAGTGAAAGAGATACAGAATGTAACGCAATTAACAGAAGAAGAAGTGAGGTTTGATGAGCAAATGAAGCTTGATATAGATATGGTAAATATTGAGCGAACGGCTATTGACGTTGTTGATGAGAGCATAGAACGCGCTGTTTCTGTTACAAAAGAGATACAAGAAGTAATTGAAGAGGAGCTCAGAGCTTCGGCTACTCGCGATATTGTAGAAAATACAGAAGTAAAAACTGAAGAGTTTTCTGAGAAAAAAGAATCAGAAATTAAAAAAAAAGTTTACAAAGAAGAGATTCAAGAAGAGAGTCAACAAGTTGTTAATGAATCTAAAAAAAGTGAAATGAGAATTTCTGAAGAGAATGATTTACAACCTAAAGAACTCTCATACGTCCGAGAAAACAAAAAGAAAGTGAAAACGCATGAAGTTAAAACAGACATGAGAGAATTTGTAAAAGAAGATTTTGAAGAAAACGTGAAAGAAAGCAGAAAAGAAGGGAAGCAGAAAGCATTCAGTATTGGTCTTCAGACTATACCCAATATCAAAGGAATGGCGCAATCATCCTATCATTTTGATTTACTGATGAAAACATTCTTTATTCATCTCACAGATGTCATGGTTGCCATGTCAAGGTTTATTTTGACTCAACCGGCTTTAGAACTGGAGATGAAAGCAGAAAGAGTTATAAAAGACCATCTTATCGTTGGTCTACGAGAAGAAACAAGCCAAGCCAAGAAAAGCCAAGAGTCTTACAAATCACAAACAGAGAAAAGTAATGTTGAAGTTAAACATGAATCAAGTGCTAGGAAAGAAAATATAGAAATAAATAAAGTTGAAAAGTGCAGTGAAGTTAAAACACAAGAAGAACTTGAGTTTGAAGAAATGGAAAGGAAAAGGTTATCCGGTGCTGAGATGGCGCAAATGACGCAAAGGAAACCTAAAGAGCTGACTCATAAAATGGATGCAGTTATTTCAGAGTTCGAAACTAAGACAGGAATAGAAGAGAGTTTAGAAGTAAGAGAGCGAAGGTCAAGAAGCAGAAGTCGTATTGAAGAGGAAGTTATGAAAGAAAGTGATCCTTTAGATTGGCTCTCAAAAGTAGACAAGCAAGAAAAAACTAGTATTACAAAAGAAAGTCACACAGAATCAAAGAAGATGAGATCTGAACATGAAACTAAAGAAATCACAACGAGCAAAACGAAACCAGGCAAACAAATGTATGTAGCTACAGTCGAATCACACGTTTACACAAACAAAGATGCAATTTTACAAGAAATGCTTGAAACATCTTCAATTGAAAGTACTGAAGAAATGACAGAAATGCGTCAAGAGAAACAGCAAGCAGTCGAAGTCATTTCTCAAGCGCTTGAGAGTTCTGTAGCAAGCGCTGAATCAAAGCATGAATATTTAGACATCAAAGAGTCTAAATATGAAACAGCTTCATCAAAAACCGAAGAAAGCTACAAAACAGCTGCAGTAAAAACGACAGATATCAGTCTAGAATCATCTAAAGAGTTCAATGAAACAAAGGTAAGTAAACATGAAGCCAGTGAAGTAAAACAAGAGTTATTTACAGCAGTTGCTTCCGAATCTGTAGAAACAGTAGAGAATTTAGAAGCAAAATCTTTTAAAATTGCGGAGGTTTCTGAGAAAAAAGCTATAGTTTCTACAGAAGAAAGCTATAAACAGACAATACAGTCAACCGAAACTCTCGTAGAAGAGAATAAGGAAACTGAAGTAAAAGTAAGCGAAAAACAAACAAACAAAACTAAGCAACTGGCTATAGCTACTGCAGAATCTACTGATTTAATTATCGATGATTATAAAGTAGAAACGTTTGAAGCGGAAGAAATGGAGTCGAAGACAGCTGTTGTCAAAGAAGAAGAGACTTATAAAACAGCCGCAATAGAAATATCAGAAGTCGCTTTAGAAGAGGCGGTGGAACAACACTCTTTATCAATAGAAAAGAGCCAAGCGACCGTCAAAGAAACAGAAAGTTTATCAGTAGCCGGAATTATCGAGACAAAAACTCACGAAGACAAAGTCATAATACCTAAAACCGAAGATGAATTTGCTGCCCTAAAAATCATCAAACAAGAAATAATAGAAGGACCAGAAGAAGTTACCGAAATAGTAGAAAATGAGGTTGTTAAGAAAAGCATTGAGATTGCAAACTTTATTTCTGAAGAGAAAACGTTATACCAATCAGAGAAATTGCATATTAAGACTGATATAACCCAAGTTTTCAACCAATCGGCTAACGATGTAAACAATAATATAGATACCCCTACTCCCACTCTCCCGCCTACTCCTTTAACAGACGAATATGTATTCAAACTACAAATCCCTTTACCAAAAAACACAGTTGAGGTCATTGACGATAGCTATGACCACGAAGATTTATCTATAGTTAAAAAAAAGTTGATTCCCCATATAGAAACGACTATAGATGAACCGATAATCTACGATCCGCCACTGCCTACTCCAACGGAGGATAAAGTAGAGCCAGTTTACAATAAACCAGGTTTAAATGGAGGTTGTCGTGCTGTTTATATAAAGCCAGGTTTAAGAGGGGGTGCTTATGTTCCTTATCACAGAAAGGTAAGTTGATAAGAACATCTTGATTTTTGTCATTCATTATTATTTTGGTGTCCACATAATGCGAGTATACATAATGTGTGAAAATTGGCCTTTCCTACTAGATGACTAGCATCACGTCACGGCTTTGCACGGGTGGATGATGAATAAAACTACCGGCACAAAATATAGCCTATAACCATCCCTACAGTCCATTCTACACATCGGTGAAAGAATTTTTGAAATCGGCTGAGTAGTTTCGGAGATTACCTCCGTCAAACAAACAAATCAACATTACGCCTTTAAAATTAGAATAGATATAGATTTTTACAGCGTCAAAAGGCAAACAGTGAGTATGCACTCATCATTTCATAACCTGTATAACCCGGGCGCAACAACTAGACACCTGGCTCGAAACTCGACTCCCCTCCCGCTACCCCGCGCGAGGCCCCGCTCTCGTCCTTCAGTAGCGTTAGCATCACTAGCACAAGTTATGGAAGAAATTTTATATAAAATATGTAAATCTAAGAAACAAATAATAGCGTTAAATTTGTTAGAAAGTTACTCCTTAAATACTAGATTAACTAGTTTATTTAAATCATTTAATCTAGAACCTTCTTTTATGGAGCCAACACGGATTACAGCTACTTCTGCTACTTGTATTGACAATATTTATACAAATGTACATGTAAAATGTAAAAACATGATAAGTAATATCAAATCTGATCATCTCGGTCAGTTCATTAAAATTAGAACAGTGCCAAGACAAAATATTAGGAGAAAAATTACTTATGTACCAATGACCACTACTCGATTAGAAAAATTTAAAGAAAAAATTACATATTAATATGTTTATTATATTATTATATTATAGGGCGCTACATGTATGCATATGTTTACGTTTCTTTTTTGCACTCAGTACTTTATACAAACGTCATTTGAGTCAGGTGTCAAGTTATTGCGCCCGGGTTATACCTATTTCTATTAAAACATTTAACTTTTACAAAATATAATAGCAAAGAATTTCCGCCAGGAATATATTCGAGAAATCGAAAGAAAATCTTCCCTTCTCGCGTCAGCCATCGACGAAACTATAAAGAGCATTGAAGAATACAAAGAAGAGGTTGGAATAGACAAGGTAGAAGAGGAAGTGGTAGTGGAAGAGGAAGAGGAAGGTCAAGTGAAGCCAGAGGATGAGCTTGTCGGGTTCAGAGCGGTACAGTTCGCGCCTGATAGCTTTCCCAAACAGAATACACCTGTTAATGTGCCGGTAAGTAGTCTACATTCATCCTTCCTACTAATATTAGCAGCACGTCCCGGCTTTGCACGGGTAATGAAACCACCGGGATGAAATATAGCCTATAACCATCCCGACAGTCCATTCTACATGTCAGTGAAAGAATTTTTGAAATCGGCTAAGTAGTTTCGGAGATTACCTCCGTCAAACAAACAAACAAACTAACTTTTTGGTCCATTCCGGTATCTTATATTTACATTCATCTCTTGATCAACCGATATACAATTTTGAAAAACATTGTTTAGGTAATGCCCGTTCTCAAGACACCGGAACCGTACCGGGATGAGTCCGGGGAACCGATTGGCACTCTCCAGGGGATAGTCGACGGCTTGGAAGAGGCCACGGTTGATGAAGAGGTCGCTAGTAAGTATACAAATTAACGAAAAATACTGTATTTTTATTGTTTATTCATATTATATCGATTTGAGACAAAATAGGTAGTATTTTCTATACAGTGCTTTGTATTTTTGTCAGAAGAATATAAATTAAATGCTTGATTTTAATCTTTACAGAGGAGCTGGGAAAGCCTGGACTGACGGAGAATAAGATTGCAGAACTGATATCAGGAGAGTCTGAGATGCTTAGAGAAGCTCACGTTATGGGGTAAACATTCACTTTATACCTACGTTAGTAGCTAGGCCCCTACCATCAGTACACTGTAGTATTGATACTATCCTCGCTACAGAGTCAAGTATCCTACTCCTACTAATATTATAAATGTGAAAGTTTGTGAGAATGTTTGTTATTCTTTCACGTAAAAACGGCTGAACCGATTTGGTTGAAATTTGGTATGTAGATAGGTCATACCCTGGATTAACACATAGGCTACGTTTTATCCCGATATTCCCGCGGGAACGGGTTAACGCGGGTGATACCGCGGGGCGCAGCTAGTCACAAAATATGTGAGAAACCAGCGCAGCGCTGCCCCCGATAACTTGCATGAACTAATCAAACTTCGACAGAATATTATAAAAGCGAAAAATTGTGTGTAAGTGTGAAAGTGGGCAAGTGTGAATGTTTGTTACTCCTTCACGCTCAAACCGCTGAATGGATTTCAATGAAATTTAGTACCAGGGTACTTTATATTCTGGATTAATACATAGGCTACTTTGAATCATAAAATTTCCAAGAAAACGGGAACTATTCACCGTAATATTTGTGTTCTATTTTAGTAGGATTCATTGAAGTTTACTGTAAATAAATCTATTTTAATAATTTCAATATCATTAGGTACTGTGATAATATCATGAAGTCATTTTCAACCGTTTTTTCACTGCATTTTTAAAATACTCATTATGTTCACTCTCAATCAGTACTCATCTTTATTTGCACACTCGCTATCTTTTCTTTCTGTTTACATCTCACTTCATCTCCTACCATCGACTTATTAACCAGTAGACTCTTAATACATACTCACAATACAAAAAAGTCTGTCAACCAACAGGGAAAGTGAGCGCTTATTGGTCCGTTCAAGGTCACGGACAAATCATAACAAATCAGAAATGTTCACGGGTCTCTAATCCGGTCGTTATCTGTCGAAAGAGGGCGTGGATTCTTATAAGCTCTATATAGCTAATGTGTTATCTGAAAGCGTTAGTCCTTTATTAGGTGTCTACTGGGTATTAAGTCGATGTCTAAACAAAAACACTGATACAAAAAACGGTTGAAACAGGCTAACTCGAGTACTAACATCGCACATGAGCAAACCGGACGATTCCAGCGTCGACTTCAACAAAATCAAACCTCTGGTGGAGTCGTTAAAGAACTCTGACGTCATCGCGGCCTTAAACGAAGAGTTATTGAAGAATAAAGAGAAGAAAGATGAGAGGAAGTGGACCACGTTTCTACAGAAGCCGCAGCGGCCCGCGCCTAGAGCTAAATGCGGGTACTACGGATTTCTGCCGCAGGAGAAGAATGAAGAGGTAATAAAGAGACTAGTACATCCCTTTGCACGGGTGTACTAATGAAACTATCGGGATGAAATAGCATATAACCATCCCGATAGTTCATTCTACACATCGGTGGAAGAATTTTTGAATTCGGCTGAGTAGTTTCGGAGATTACATCCGTCAAACAAACAAACAAACTTTACTGGCTCTTTATAATATTAGTATAGATAAACAGTTTTTTTTTAATCTTAATAAAAGTAGGTATTTGATAGATTACCTTTAGAAAAGTTACGGCTCCGACAGGATTCGAACCTGCGTTGATACAAGCGATCGTCTTAAACGCGGACTCTTTCACCGCTCGGCCACAGAGCTATTAGATATATAGTATATTTTCTTTTTATCGTTTTATTTCAAATACTAGTAAGAAATGTTAAAAATTCAAAACACTGAATTATGTTAAATGGAAAGGCATAACTACCATTTTATCCTTCCTTGTATCAAAGGTTTAAATAGGAGGATTGGTTTTAAGGTCTAAATTTTAAACTAGATGGCGCTGTACAAAATATCACAGTGTCAATCATTAGTTTCGTCATATTCTAGAGGTCGTAGCAATGATCAATCTAAAATGGACGTCTGCCAGTTTGTCTGTTCATCCGCATACCAACTCTACATTTTGAGCCTTCATTTGGATTTTGGGAAAAAAAAATGTTTAAAGGAAAATTTACAACAAGTGGCAAATATTTTTTATTAGTAGTGACTAGGTACATTAAATGTACTGCCCACTTTAATAAATACTAGCAGCACGTCCCGGCTTTGCACGGGTGTACTAATGAAACTACTAGGATAAAGTTAGTCCATTGTACACGTCGATGAAAGAATTTTGGAAATCGAATGAGTAGTTTCGGAGATTACTTCCGTCAAACAAACAAACAAACAAACAAACAAATTTTACCTCTTTAAAATATTAGTATAGATATAGATACATAGTCTAGATTTTCAAAAAGGGAATGGTTTAAACTACTGGTTAGTCAGGAAACGCATCACTTCTTACATTGAAAGATACCTTCCTGAACGAAGCTATTCAAATAACATGCCATTAATATAATTAATTAAATATTTCAAGGTGCTTGGCCACCATTCAATATTATTATCGCCAAAACAATAGGAATTATTTTCAGTATTTTGTTCGGTGTCTTAGTTTGTGGTTGTGCAAGTGAAATAAATAGTTTTTTGCTTTAAGGTATGTCTTATGTAGGATTTCTATAAACAACGTAGGTACGGATGTCCGTAGGTCCATCACCATAGCAACTTTGTTTTCACAACATAAATGTATGAAACTTTTTGACAGATAACAACGTTGCTATGATGAAAGTCCTACGGACATCCGTAAGTTAGTTATAGGAACCGGGTGATAGTCAGTAATGTTGGTCAGTTGTTGATTCGTTCTTATTCATACAAACTTAAGTGCATAATTAAATATTACCTTATATCGATCAAGGGTAATTCGATTAATTATTGGTAGCTCCATTTACACATTCGTTCGTTCGTAACAAGTAGCCAACTCTGGTGACGGATATTTTAGGCCGCCTAAAGGCCTCCGTCATGGCTTATAAAAGCCGGCACCGATAATTTAACATGCATTCCACAGCACGGAAGCGCTCAGTGGGTAATGCCACACATCCAAGTTGTGACCGCTCTGAACGTTGATTAACTCCGACGATCTATCAAGAACGTATCATCAATATTATGCAATATTTAAAACTTACCAGAACCATTTAGAAATCACTTTATATTTGCTGATGTTCAACGTCCACTAAAATAAAACGCTTGGGCTTATTAAAATCTGCTTAGGTTACCCTGTTTTCTAAATTAAAAAAATACTTCAAATTAAAATACTATTTTGTCGAAAATTATTTATTTAAATTATAAACATGTTACCATAACACAAGCATTGAGTTGCTTAGCTTGGGGCTATATGACGCTGTGTGGAATGTTCAAGGATTTTTTATTTATTTATGTAATTTTTATAATTAAACCACCCATAGGTATTTCATTAGAAACGTTTTAACTAGGGCTTCGTGACTGAGTGGTTTATAGCAGTCCGCGTTTAGGACGATCGCTTGTATCATCGCAGGTTCGAATCCTGCCGGTCGTAGCTATTATTAAGATTTTTCTATTTTTCTGATTATATCGTAAATTTTTATTTTCTTCTTTTCCAGGGACCGTATAAAGTTAAAATTGTTAAGCAACCCAAACCGAAAGTTGCTCCAGATTACAAACCAGAGGTAAATTAATTGTACGCTATCAAGAACGCAGTAACCCGAACTTTTAAAGTGATTATATAAATACTCCCAAGGAATATAAATATTACAGAATAGGGACTACACAGCTCTTTTTAAAAAATAAAAAAAGTTTAAACTACCTAAAAACGAGAACCCGTACACCCTGTTATCTCGCGTTACACGCATATTCTTATAATAATAATTGTTGATACCAATATGCTTACTCGTCAATACCCCCTTAAAAGTAAGATAATTTTGTTTGAAATTTAACCAGAATTAAATTTTTGTTTTAACTATTCTTTTTTGCTATAGATTGTTTTCTTATATTTTTTTTTCTTCTTTGAATTGTTATATTGTTTTGGGTTACTGCGTTTTTAATAGTTATTTGTATTAAGTCTTAATTAAATAAGTTCTGATACCCAGTGTAAAATCTTTTTTAATTTAAATTAATAGTGCTAAGATACTGCCTATATTTTAAGTTATTACTTATTACTAATAAACCTCCGTACAAAATCCTTCCTGAAAATTGTGTTACAGGCTTTTTACCTTGCTCTGTATGTTTTTAATTATTATTTAAGTTTCCAATAAACATTTTCCTTGTATTATTTACCCTATTATTGTTTAATTTTACCCCAAAACACAAGCTATTTGAAAAGGCTGTTGGTATCAAATTTCTAGTTTGTTAGCAAATACTTACATTGCTAATACTAAAAAAGTAAAAGATAAAAAATGTTAGATACGGTATTTTACATTACTAGCAGCACGTCCCGACTTTGCTTGCACGAGTGTACTTATGAAACTACCGGGATAAGATATAGCCTATAACCATTTTGACAGTCCATTCTACACATCAGTGAAAGAATTTTTGAAATCGGCTGAGTAGTTTCGGAGATTACCTCCGTCAAACAAACCAACAACAAAATCACAAAACAAACATCTGCAGAACAAACATAGACATAGACATAGACTTGTTATTCCTATGGCAACGAAAAAAGATAGCAACAGATTTAATATACTTTTAGCTAATATTGGTTTACTGGTCCTATATGCATAAGGGGGTAATTATGTAAGTAAAGGTCTATTAAACCGACTTCCATTTCGCTAGAAGATATAATTTTTCTGCACTCTCGAGGTGCATGTTTGTTCATAACCCTGAATATCCTTAAAATTTATTTTGGGACAACCACATTTTATATTTATATATACCACACTTAAATTATACTCAAAGAAAAGAAATCCCAAATCGGGCTACTTTTGCCGAAATAATCTGTAAACATACAGTAGAACATAGAACCTTCCCTTTTTTGAAGTCGGTTAAAATTTGGTATCTATTTTGTAATAAAAACAGATCTAAGCAAGCACGCTTTTGTGTCAGCAAAATTGCGCTACGCAGGTCTACAGAAATTGCTACGCAGTTTGCTACGCAAGTCTACAAAATTGCTACGCAGATTGTTAAGCGTGTTTGCTATGCAGGTTGCTACGATGTAGCAGTAACTTAAGTTAAAAGACAAAGTTAAAAAGGATGATATATCCAACCAGGTTCCTTGATAACTCCTACAATATGGATATCAAGATAAATGGGTTTGCTGAGAATAACTAGAACAAGCGGAAAAATAAAAAAAAAATCTAATCGACTTCAAAATACCGGAAATTGGACTCTACCGAAGTTATTGAAGTTGGATTAATAATATTTTTAACTAGCTGCGCCCCGCGGTTTCACCTGCATAAGTCCCGGGAATATCGGTATAAAAAGTAGCCTATGTCACTCTCCATCCTTTCAACTATCACCACACAAAAAATCACGTCAATTCGTCGACCCGTTTTGCCGTGAAAGACGGACAAACATATTAAGCTATTGCATAGCTTCTATCGCGGGCCTTGGCGTGGAGACCTAATCCAGAAATTCCGTAACGAAATCACCTAACGCTAGTTCAGCAACTCGCCACTAGGTGGCATGCAATAGCTTTACCGCGGCAGTCCCCGAGTGCCACACGTCTTTTTTTTCTTGCTTCCTTAAGACGACCACAATCGTTTGCAGGACTTCGAGACAGGTCCATTACCGTGGGAGCAGCGGGCGCTGACCGAGCCGGCTGAGCCGCCACCACCGCTGGAGGAGCCAATACTCATCCCCGAGGAGGGACCGGAGTTCCTGGAGGCTGTGGACCCTCTCACTGAGAGCGAAGTGCCAGATCTGCAAGATACTGGTAAGGACTTAAAATAACCCGTTTGTGGCCAACTCTGGTGACGAAAATAACGGTGAGAAGGACTTAAAAATTTACCGTTCGTGGTCTTTGGTGACGAAATTTATAACGGACTAAAAACTCTATCAGAATTTTCCACTTCCTCATGGCATGCTTGAAGTCATGATTATAGTTTTAAGAGCCAGGACCGATAATTGAACGCACAACTGAGAGCGAAGTACCAGATTTGCAAGATGATGGTAAGATTCTAGGGGCATAAACTTGTCGCGAAACAAAATTGATCGCTGTCTTGTGGCCATCACGTAATATCACAATAATACTCAAAAAGGCAGTTTCACAGCATAAGGACCGCTGAATTTCGGGAGAGTGGGGAGGGAGGATGGGAAGGGGGATGTGTAGACGACCTTCAGAGTGTACAAAACTGTCTTCTAACGAACGACGAATCGATGCTTGTTAAATATTTTTATTTTGTTTCCTCAAAGGTATAATTCTACCACCACCAAAACCCGACACTCCCGAGGCGATCCTCGAGCCGGAAGAGACGCCACCAGAAGAGGTAGAAGAGGTTGTTCAAGAGGTTGCTGAAGAGGAACCAGAGAAGGAGATGAAGGGAGAAGTGGAAGAGATGGCGGAACAGCTGGTGCGGAATGTGAAGAGAATGGTTGGTAAGTACAATACTTTGCAAAGGAAGGAAATTATCAAATGGTAAACCCACCTCTGTGGCGCAGTGGGCGAAGGCCTGCCTGAGACGCGGAGGCTGCGGGTTCAATCCCCGCAACGGGACAAATGTTTGTATATTCAGCAGGTATTTATTCCGTGTCTGGGTGTTTTCTATCTATACTATGTATGTATTTACAAAAAATATATCTAAGTAGTATATCAGTCATCTGGTTAACGTAACACAAGCATTAAGTTGCTCAGCTTGGGACTAGATGACGCTGTGTGGAATGTCCAAGGATTTATATTCATTGGGAAAATAAAACTTTTTTCTATTCTATTCTATTCTATTCTATTCTATTCTATTCTATTCTATGTCAGATCCTCAAGCACCAATCCAACAGCAGCTAGCTCAGATGCGCGCGCAACTCGCTGCGCTCGCCCAGCTGCCTTGCGTCATTCAACAGTCCTTGGAGATGTTGACCAACCATCTGGCTAATATCACGCAACAGGTACATACTTACAGTTCTTCATAAGGGGTAGTCAGCCCCACGTGTAATCAAGGTTATAAAAACAGATGAGACTAAAAATTCGCTTCGCTTCGCTTCCGTGAATTGACCCTAATGCAGACTTATCTTTTAGGAGAGTTGCCAAACCAACCCGTCTCAATCACAGATGAAGACGGCGACCTTCGAAGAAGTCGAATGTAAGTTTATCATTTACTAGCAGCACGTCCCGGCTGTGCACGGGTATACTAATTAAACTACCGGGATTAAATATAGCCTATAACTATCCCGACAGTCCATTCTAAACATCGGTGAAAGATTTTCTGAAATCGGCTTAGTAGTTTCGGAGATTACCTCCGTCAAACAAACCAACATTACCTCTGTATATTTTTTCTATTATACTCGTATTTTCTCTTTATGTTTCATTCGTTAATTGTTAGGTACCTATTCATGACATTATTATTTAACCCGCGGCTAGTCAGCTCCACAAGTATTGACCATTGTCTTTCCTGTGGATATGGCCGGCAACTGAGAGGATGGGTTAGGTGCTACAAGCCATCTCAACAATGTCCCAGGCACTGCAGTGTCCCGTTAAGTGTAGGCTAAGATTGCCTTCTGACGCTGTATAAACCTTCTAATCATCTAGTATTTCACAGTGACTAGCTCAGAAACTCAACAATACCAAGAGACCGATGGTAACGAAGTGGGACACGTCACCATTGAAGAGATTGGATCGCCGGAACTCAACGAAAATATTATACAGGTATATCAACGTAGGAAAACATAAGATTTTATATACTCGTATTTATTACCACACATAGGTATTTCATCAGAAAAAAATAAAAATCTTAATAAAAGTTACGACTTCGGCAGGACGACCTGCTAGTTAAAAATATGAAAACTGTTAACATAAAAATGTATGACTTCCAGGAGGTACCAGAAGCGAAGATAACTTTGACAGCTGAAGAGTACGCGGCTCTGAAGAGGGAAGAGGAGATGATATTGGAAGAGCAGATGAAGAGCGAGAAGTTGAAGAAGGTATGTGACTTTGTAAGTACACTGTTGTAAAGGTACAGTCATCAATAGGTACGTTGTTTTTATCAACTGATGCTGTCAGACAAGAGCAAAGGCCAATTCTCTCCAACCATAATAAAAAAAGCTGGCTGTAGGTACCTTCAAAATTCTTATAAAAACCTTCATTTTTTCTCAAGCCGGAGTATAAAAAAAAAGTTAAATTAAACATCAATTTTCTAGAGAAAAAATTAAAAATCTTAATAAAAGTTACGACTTCGGCTCCATTTAAACCTGCGATTTTTATTTTTTTATTTATTTTATTTATTCAAGTAAAATAGAATACATGTTCCAGCTTAATTAAGTGTCTTAATAGGTACCTTAATAGGTTAGTTACAAGCGATCGCGGACTGCTGTTACCAACCCAGCTAACGAAGCCTTACTTGCCGAGGTCGAAACTATCATTAAGATATATCGGTTTTCAGCACCAAAAGTCAAAAGTCAAAATATATTTATTCAATAAAATCTTATTAAAGACCACTTTGACACGTCACGTTCTTAAAACTAGGGGATTCTATTGCCTGTTCCAACGCGACTCCCTACACCGATTTTCTATGTGACTTTTACAAGAATTACCATAGGTCCAACAGAAGATCGATCAAGAATCCAGACAACGGAAGCAACGCGCGCCCCGAGTCGGCAAACCCAAGATGTTTGGAACTCAGGAACCAGAAGTCAGACCATTGGTACTACCTGGTGGTAGAAGATGGAAGGGACCGAAAGATGTCTTCAACGATCAGTTTATAGCGGAGACGCTGCAGGCGCAGTCGGAGATTATACAAGGAAAAGTCATGGGGTACTTATTTAGGGATTTTTAGAGTATTTAGGGACTTTTAGAGTACTTTTAGGGTAGTTTCTAGTCTTGTGTAGTTTCAGAGCATAATCATGATATTTTTGTCACCTGTAGTCACGTATTTACGAACTGTCTATATCTGTGAACTCTAAACAAATAGTTTGACACGGATGATGAACATCCATCAATATTGAATACAATACTTACTTGGGCATACTTCGTGAATACGGGCCTAAAATGTTAAATCAATGTTTTAGTGTAGGTATTTGTAACGACATAGTTTTCTTGTCTTTCTAGAATTCTAGACTATCTTTCAAATTTCGATTGAGGACCGATTTTTTTTATATTTGATCACTTTTTATATTTATTAATCAAATAATTAAATAATAGTGCTATTACTTAAATAATTAACATTAATTAGCTACTTAGTTTAGATTCAATTCTAATCCAAGTACATGATGGTAAAAAAAATCGGTCTTTTTGAAGCATTTTAACAAGATTTGAATATAAAAATTAGCATCAATACTATTACTAATTTTTTGTTCTCGTATGTTCGTTCTTTCATGTACATTTATTTATTTATCTGTCAGATACTTTAAACAAACGGGCTATAAGTCGCGGCACGTAAAAAGAACGATGAGTGGAACGGGAGCGGGTATGTGTTGGTGGGGGGTCACTCGCTCACGAACCAATAGCACGCGCTACATCAATGTGTGAAGTGCGCCGCGTCACCACACAACCAATCACACATAGGATTTCTTAAAATCGCCTACTGCGCAGCTTTTCCCCTCAGCGTTCTTTTTAAGTGGCGCGATCTATACCTAAGTTTCGATACTTGATTACAGGGCTCTTTTAACAATGTATCAGTCATGTTTTGATCACACATTACATTTTAGGTTTGAGAGTGATCGACTACCATTCGATGAGAGGTTTGTCATTTCATTATGCATGCTAATGCCCGACTTCTATAACTAACGTACGGATGTCCGTAGGTCGTCGTTTCGTTATAAGACCTATTTATCTAATGTGTTATCTGAAAGCGTTTGCCCTTTATTAGGTGTCCACTGGGTATTATGTCGATGCTTCCTAATTACTTTTTTTTTCTCAATTTTAAAGTTGGTTGTGAAAATATGATCTACTCTCTACTGGCTTTTGTTTAGTTATAATTTTAAGATATAAAAAATTTAATCTTTCAGTTTCATAGAACTTTGTTTGTATGCTGTAGCTATATTTTATTATCGCTTTGCTGTTTCATTCATATTTTGTGATGTATTTACGAGTATTTAAGAACATTTATGCAAAATGCTTTATACTGCGTGTTGCCAGACCACTACCGAAAACTAAAGGGTTGCAATCAGATGTATGTACTTACCTACCTACTGAATATATTTAAAGAATTTTTAAAATCGGCTGAGTAGTTTCGGAGATTAACTCTGTTAAACAAACAAACATTACCTCTTTATAATATTAAGTATAGACTAAGGCAACTGATTTTTATTAACATTGCTTTTGGGGTACTGTACCTCCTTTTATTTTCTGTAGTGGTCTTTTTACACCCTATATTATACCTTGCTTTATCGCTTTATGTTCATTGTTGTGGCTGTAGAGCTAGTATTTCTATGTTTTCATTGTATTATGTGTATTTATTGTATTTACAGTATGAATCTGTTTTTATCATTGTTGCCATAATCATAAAATCTTATTGATAATGTCAAATATCTACCGACAGTAAGCAACAGAGATAGATATGTTAGTGACATTAGCTGTAAATCCAGAGCATAAATTTAAAAAATCAACTCAATCAGTTGAAGGTATCTGCTTCAACATTGAGCTGGAAGATTCCAACCGAACCGACATACTTACATACATACAATGACATACTTACTTGAAACGTATGTAACATTGCAAGCTAAAAAAAGCGTTTAATAAAGACCGATATACGAGTACCTACTTCATCTCATTGCATTAGTAGTTAGCTATATCGAGTTCACGTGTGTTTTCTGTTTGTTTGCATGTTTGCGGTGGCAGATCGAAAATTGGAACAACATTTGGCCGTGGCAGGATTCCAAATCACTCTGTAGACAGTATAGGTATGTAGATTTAAAAAAAAACTCTTAAACCAATCTGTACAGGAGGCTTACTATGACCGTTCTAGGCGATTCAGTTTAGGTCCTATTATGAACTGCTTTTGACGTAAGCTAAGGCGCTGACGTAAGGTTAGGACAGTTAGAACCTAAACTGAATTGTTTAATAATACGTCATGGTAAATCTCCCTGATCTTATACTTAAGTTTTAATTAAATAGAAATACAAAATGAGCATACAATTTTGATTAGATAAATAGGTAACCGTGTGAAGTCGATACAGGCTACTAGTAATTAAAATAAATATGCAATAGCTTAAAAACAAAAATACTTTATTCTACTAATCGATGTACTATTTCAAATGTTTTACAAAAGTGTTTATTTACTTTTGTTATAGGCAGTTGTTTTATGTGTCTTTGCACATTTCAGGGAATCAAACTGCCACCTCGTTGACTTAAAAAACGTCCGTGAAAAAATGCTGTATATTTTTAATAATAATACCGGCGTAAGTTAGTTAAAAAAAGTCAAAAATACATTAAAATGTAACCAACTTATTCTGCCACTAAATTCACTTCTCGCCATGATTTCGGGTTATTCCCATTGGACCTATTATTTAGTCTTATAGAACTAGTGGGAATAGTCCTAAGTTTCAATTTAGCATGTCAAATTTCCAAAGATCTGTCATCGCAAAGCATTTTGCATCGCACCAAAATAATAACACCCCTCTTTTTTGTAGGGGGTTAATAACGCACAACACATTTAAAAACGTTCATTGTTATTTTGCGTTTCCCCGTGCTTTTTAAAAGTCAGAATGGCCAGTGTGGTGTTGACTCATTGAGGTATAATATAATTATCAAAGGTACTATCACGTACTTACTGGAATGAAACATTCCTTTAATACATATCATTTTCAGCAACACCACACTCGCCATTTTGAACATCACATAAACTAGAAAAACAATACATTAAAAAAAATCCAAACTCTACTATCTATGCCCAGGGTAAACTTCATGAAGTACGAGAAACCGCCAGTCAGTCTCGATCACTTGAAGAACTCGGACGTGTACAAGGCTGTGCACGGAATGGAGCAGCCGATGAGACGCGTGGACTTACTAACACCGGTCGTCTGTGAGGCTGATTATCGTGAAGTAAGTAACGTTGTTGGTGAGCGAAGCAAGCCAGATTATGTGTAGTCGGTGAGCGAAGCGAGCTGCGTTGCGAGACAAAGACCCGGTAAGGGTTAGTAGCAAGCGAGCTGCCAAGTAACACACAACTTAACTTAAAAAAAGTTTATTGAACCTGCAACCTTCTGTCTCTCAGCGCCCACTGAGCCACAGAGGTCGTCAATTGCAATTACTACATTTTCCAATCTATTACCTACCATAGGTACTTAACCATTCCAACTTGTGCCAATACCTATAGCTAAAGTATAAGTCACGTCACGTAAAAATAATGACGAGGGGAACGGGAGGGGGTATGTGTTGGGGGGTCACTCGCTCACGAACCAATAGCACTCGCTAGATCAATGGTGTGAAGTGCACCGCGTCACCCCTCCCCCAATACCGCCTAAGATTCCTTAAAATCGCCAAATAGTAAGTAAGTATTTATTTTTTCCAGCACGTCCGCTCCATGACTCCGAGCGCTCGCGTGGAGGAGCACCTGGATATGCCTCAGCAGCTGCAGCCTTAATATGCTTTGTTACCCTGTTTTCAATAAACTTTCCTTATAATACTTGTTTTATTTAAAACTAGCAGAGCAGTAAATCCCAGCTTTGCACTGCCGGCTTACAAGCGATTCAGTTGAACTGCTTTTGACGTAAGCTAAGGCGCTGACGTAAAGTTAGAACATTTAGAACCTAAACTGATTTGTTTAATACGTCATGGTAAGCCTACTATACTTCATTTCTCGAAACGAGCTAATAGGAACGTAAATAAACGCACGTTATTGGTCGTCGAAAATAATTGTTTATTCTCGTATTGGCTAGATTTGATAATTGTCAATTGATTTGACAATCTAGCCAATGACGAGATAGAATGTTATTCTCAACGACCAATCACGTGAGTTTATTTAATCTGCCTGTTAGCTCATTTCAATAAATAAAGTATAGTGTACTAGTGGACTAAACTACTGAGATAAAATATATCCTATATACCTAACCATCCCGACAGAGGTACCTATTCTACACATCGGTAAAAGAATTTTTGAAATCGGCTGAGTAGTTTCGGAGACTACCTCCGTCAAACAGACCAACATCACCTACCTCTTTCTAATCTTAAAATTAAAACACTCATAAAATAATGCATTAGTTTATTGAATAGTTTTACATAAATTCAACATAAAAACTACCTAAATTGGTAGGTAAGTACATCTATATACATGATACACTACATAGGTTAGGACCCCGAACACATTACCTCATCAAACCATCACATCAAAATATTATACTTTCAAAAATACACCTATTAAGACATTCCTAGCATGAAACAGCTCCAATTTCTTTAGGATAGTACCTATCATAATCCCTACGGTGTGGATTTTGACAAGTTTAAAATATCCCTTCAATCGTACTTACCCCGTGATGCGAAAGATTCAATTCTACTTCAATTTGAACAATTTCACAGACTTAACCACGAACACTCAAACGCTTAATTATGGTAAGTGGTGCTTATCTATGATATCATTTGACATTTGTCTATACAAATCTGTCAAAAAAGATCTTTCTTAATGGTTAATATGCCCATAAATATTGAATTAGCATTTGCGTATTTGGGCATTAAACTCCATAATCCAAACATACCTCTTTTATTCAAATAAAGAAGGTAACACAACCATATAACAAGAATCGTGAAAACGATTTCACACTACTTACCACAAATACATAATTAGGGATTATTATAAACACAACTTGTATTTTGCTATAATCCACACTGATTGAGATTATGTGACCAATATGCCACCAACACTTTAATACCGTCGGGGATAGGATATACCACAAAAATGAAGGGAAAAATTTAAATAAAAGCCCTCCCATAACTCAACTAAAGTAGGTATGGCCGAAAACAACAGACCTTTTCACATTTGACAGAAGATTATGTCGAAGTGTTATCATCGCGTACAAACAGAATAGTAGATTGCTATACAAGGGGGCAAAGGCATTTTTTCTATGCACGAGATGGTTTATCGCGCGAGCGTCAGCGAGTGCGATAATAGTTCGAGTGCATCGAAAAGCCTTTTCCCCGAGGTAAGCACTCTACTTTTCATTACGAATATGAGGAAATTACCAAAAAAATTGATGTAAAATTTAAATTTCACACACGAAAATTAGCTGTCTCGCTTTTTTTTTTAAATCGACTAGTTTAATATTGACTAAAAGCAGCTAACGATGGCACGGCATAGCTGCGTTCCAGATTTAAAAAAAAATACTGACTGGTAGAATGGCTATAAAAGTAGTAGGCATTCTACCATTGGTTTTTTGTTGATGATGAAAAAATTTAAATAAATAAAATAAAATAAATAAATATAATATAATTAGTGCTAGAGAAGCACAAATTCGTGCAAGAGAGACATAATATCTAGCATCTGATTGAGTTAGAAGAACTTGAACACTTAGCATGCATCGACATGCCACAAAAGAAATTTCAAAAATAAGGTTGACATTTGACAGTTATTTACTTTCCTGCCCTAGGGCAGGAAAGTTCTTGTTTTCCCTAGGGACGGAAAATGCTACTTTGAACCCTATGATCAGGCAACTTCGTGCGTACTTTCCGTGTATGAGTAATGAAAAATATTTTTTTAAGGATTCTAATCAATAAAATTGAAGATAAATACAAAATTGAGTACTTTTAATGTCCATTCTAGTTGGACATCTTTAGTCAAATGTAAGCCTTTTCTAGAACCACAGAAATTGTAGAAATTGCAATTTCTAAAACATTTAAGAAGAGTTCATATAATTATGACAATTATCGCTTATTTACAAAACAAAGACTAAATCAAAAACCTGGTTTAATAACAGGAATATTTATTACAATTTAATCACAATGATTAAGTACTACTTAAATCTATTTTATTAGGTAGTTTCGGTTTATTATTTTAAGGTTATGATTTAGTTTAGGTATTTAGTCTTTGTTTTATAATAGCGAAGTTTTTTCAATTTACAAATTGTACTATTTTAGTTATAATCAGATTAATTATGTACCTACTGATTAAAATAATTAAATCATACAACTTTGATGTGCGTAAATTTTTGCACACTTAAATACCACTTAAATTGTATTAGGTACAATACTAATAAAGTTATTACACATTGCGTTAAAATTTAGAACACTATACAGGCACCTTTTTTTGCTTGTTAATGGTAGATTTGACATTAGTCATCCATACACCATAATACCTAAAACATAATATTTTGTTTGCTTAAAGACAGTCATCAATATTGTTTACACGTAAATTGCAATATTACTATACAGAAAAGGCCTATCCCGGTATACTTCATTCGGAACGAAGACAAATCCACCAAAATAAACAATGAAAATCGCGCCAGCCATATCCAAGGGTTGACAAGATAAGGGTGTATTTATGACTTATATCTAAATTATGGATTATGATACACAATTATTTTAGCAATATACATAATTTCAGTGCTTATTCATGTCTATTTTTAGTTTGATCGTAAAATAAAATTAAAAATTAAATTTAAAGTTGGTTCTTTTGCTTATTTCTCTTATTATGGTGAGCTGTTATTTTACCTAGAGTTAAAGTTTTCTTGTCTTTTAAGAAGGCAGCTGGTTGAGCTCTAGCAAGCTTTTAAGTAGTCCATTATGAATAACAGGTATGGGTAGATAACATATTTCTTAAAAGAATCTTAAGTCAGATTTTCCGTATATGTATATAAATTTAATATAGCACTAGCAGCACGTCCGGCTTTGCACGAGTGTATTTATAAGACTATCGGGATAAAATATAGCCTATAACCATAAAAACAGTCCATTCTAAACATCGGTGAAACCAAATTGAAATCGGCTAAGTAGTTTCGGAGATTACCTCCGTCAAACAAACAAACAAACCAACAGTACCTCATTATAATATTAGTATAGATTACAATTACATGAACGAGTTAAGAATTCCACATCTCAACTTAGTCAAAGTCCAATTTGAAAACTATTTTTTTTCTCAATCAACAGAAGATTCTGTGTCCTCGTTTTTGGTGCAGATGTGGAATGCGATGACGGGAATCGAACCTAGGACCATGCAAGAGCCCATGCCATAGAAAGTCCATGAATATCCGCCGGTGACGTCACGAAGTAAACCTATAAGATAAAACTTTATTTAAAAAAAAATCGTTAGACAATTTACACGGTGTCATTTAGTCTCGAGCTAAGCAACATGGTAACCAGATGACTGATATATAATACTAAGACACATTTTTTTGTAAATACATACATAATTATCATAGATATAAAACACTCAGACACGAAACAAATATCTGCAGAACATACAAACATTTTTGTCCCGTAGTAGCGGGGATCGAACCCGCAACCTCCGCGTTACAAGCGGGTCTTCGCCCACTGCGCCACAGAGGTCGTCAAACAAAATGTATTCTTTCTTAGGTATGTATGTTTTAACAAAGTACAGTGGAGTCAAGCTTTAAAATAAACGCATTAGACGGAGACCATTAAGCGTACCTACAGTTCTGAATCCACACCATTGTCATAATTCCTAAGTAGGGATTTTAGTTCAGCGCAAATGGCTACGCTTGTTAATTTCAAGTGTTTAGTGTTTTCATACTTGTAATTCTTGTAATTATTTATTGTACACAAGAGAAACTTAAAAATAGGACATTAAAAACAACATGTACAAAGGCGAGCTTAACCCTATTAGAGTTTTCTACCAGCAAACCTTGAGTTAATAGAAAAGCTATTACAATAGTGGATGCAATGTGTACTAACAACAACTAATTGATTTAAAAAGAAAGTAAATTATATAATGAAAATAAAAAATAAAGAAAACTGATTACCTACTTATAATACAATATACGTACAAATACCCATACATAAACATAAATATTAAACCACAAAATTAAATAAATATATACATACAATATATCATACATCCTTTTATTGATTTTTAATTCATTCATTCTCACATTATTTTCGTCATTAATCAATTAATTAATTATTTCATATCTATTTCTTAGTCCGATGGAGAGTATACGCCATAACACAGGTTTATACCTAGCTTGGGTACCTATGTTTTTCTATCCTGTATTGTACTTATGTCATAATACCTAGACTTAAGATTTAATGATTTGTAACGTTTGTGAAGAAATAAACTTTATTATTATTATATTTTGAATTCATCCATTATATAGTTCATTAATTAACCAATTAATTTACTCCTACCACTTTTAATTACTTAATTAATTACTATCTTACCAGCAGTAGGTGGTACAGAAACAGCTGCTAAACTCTGGAACATTCTCACGAGACCGTATGAGGATGCAATGCGAGCGGTGCCGAATGAATCAGCTAGTAGCACCGGAACTAGCAGGAACCAGCAGCCGAGACATAGACCGTATAGACCTGGAATATAATATTTACTAGCAGCACGTCCCGGCTTTGCACGGTTAATTAATGAAACTACCGGGATAAAATATAGTCTAAAACCATCCCGACAGTCCATTCTACACTTCTGTGAAATAATTTTTGAAATCGGCTGAATAGTTTCGGAGATTACCTCCGTCAAACAAACAAACATTCCCTCTTTAAGTATAATATTAGTCTAGAAAGGCACTAGGTGGCGCCGAAAAAATCAAACACCAAAAATATCCCGACGAAAAAAGGAGTCATTTCATTGTTCGAGATGAGGAATCTGTACTTACTTTTATATAAAATCTGTGGTAAGTATAGACTAGTATAGACTGATGTACGGGATTGTCAGTCTTCTTGATATAAACTGGTCTCTGGTATGGATAACTTACCAGATGCAACGGCGAGCGCCCACCACGATGTTAAACTAGGCAGCGATAGAACTGCCAGACCGGCCACCAATATGCTGGAAAGGATATATTCAATCACAAAACATATTTATATTGTTATCTATAGAGTCTTTCTTATGTAGATATGTGTTATACTCGTAGTTTATTTATACAATCTTATAAAAGTTACATTCTTAGCTAGTGTTCACATTTGATTAATATTATGTTTCTATCTGTGAAAACCTGTAATTGGCTTTCTAGAGCTATAATTGATTCTAATACTGTCTATTGTAGCTGTTGGTTTTCCAAATAATAAATAAATAAATATTATTATTTTCATAAAGTTTTGTTTTAATGGGCTATCCGCTATTGTCTTTAACTACAAAATTTTAAAATTACTAATTTACCTAACAATATAAGCTTTCCTTCTGCAGAAGAGATGTAGATCACAAAGCCAGCCGAGCCCGAGGCGACCGCAAAGATCTAACACCGCGCTTATAGCGACCAGACGACCTGAAATACATAATTAAATAACACATATTATGTATTTATACATGTACTAAACTTTCGCGATCACGATTTATAATGACGACTATGATTATATAGATAAAAATCCATAATCATCTTGGCGCAGCCGGTAGGATGCAATGTATATGTTTCTTTCTATGCGAAGTGCGTAGGCTCGAATCCGGTCGTGCATCAATCTATATGCACATTATTACGAGCTCTAAACGGTGTAGGAAAACATCGTGAGAAAACCTTCGGCTATTCAGCCCCACATACGTATTGACCATTGTCTTTCCTGTGGATATAGCCGACTAAACTGAGAGGATGATGATTATGCACCTAAGCTATCCTCTCAGGTTAGCCGGCTATATTAAGCCTATTCCATCTCAACAATGTCCCAGGCACCCAGGGGTCCCAGGTGTCCCCTTGTAGGCAAAGATTGCCTCCTGACGCTGTATAAATCATCTAGTAAAGATGCAAACGCAAATAAAAATCCTGAGTCTTTTAGATAAAGGCTGATGTATACTTACCGGCTGCAGTCTTGCTGTGTCCCTGTGAAACTGTGTAGGCTGGCAGATAGTAGAGCGCGTAAGGCGAGCCACAAGACATAAGCGCCACAGATGTACAGAGGAGACCGAAACGCCAGGACTTGAGGAGAGACACGTCTAGATATCTGTGAGAGAAAAAACAATATTAAAATCAATAATTTGATCTTTATAATAGTTTCGACCTCCGCAAGTATGGCGATCATTTTAATTTTGCTACACAGTTACACATTATGCAGAACTTCTTTTGCTACGTTTAACATTAGGTTGCGCCACGTAAAAAGAACGCTGAAGGGAAAAGCTGCGCAGTAGGCGATTTGAAGGAATCATTGTGTGTGATTGGTTGTGTGGTGACGCGGCGCACTTCACACATTGATGTAGCGCGTGCTATTGGTTCGTGAGCGAGTGACCCCCCACCAACACATACCCCTTAACGTTCTTTTTACGTGGCGCGACTTATACCTACCTTGAGATCTTATCAACGCAGCTGGTCTTCTTCTCGACTATAACCTCTTCTTTCTGCTCTTCCTTCGGTTTGGCAACTTCCAGCTTGTTCTGGATAATACGCGCTGGTAGTGGCGGACGAATGTACAGAGAACTGGGAATGTACAATAATTTATGTATTTTACATGAAAACAAATCAAAAGCATGGTAAAAGAGTACAGAGTAGAACAGGTTCGAAATCCCGCCAGAATCGAAAGTTTTAGCAACATTTTGTAGGTATTTTTAAGCTATTGCATAGCTTCTATCGCGGGTTGAGCGTCCGAATCCAGAAATTCCATAACGAAAAAACCTAACGCTTGTCACTTTAGTTCAGCAACTCGCCTCTAGGTGGCATGCAATAGCTTTACCGCGGCAGTCCTCGAGTGCCACACGCCTTTTTTTTAATGGCATTAGTTGAACTTACCGACTAATCTTCCGTCTGCTCGCCTTGTAAACACAAGTGCTGTCAGTTGAAAGATCCTCAACGGAATGTAGGATGGACGAGGAGCGAGTGGGACGTAGACGAAGTCTAGCCACTTCACGGGGCAAACCTGGGAATAAACATTGTATCTTATGTAATTACAATGAAATTAAACAACAAATAATAAAAACTTTAAAAAGTAGTCTAATGGACCACCTTTGATTTTGACCCTGACCATGAACCTGACCTCGACCCTGACCCTAACCCTGACCTTGATCCGGACTTTGTCTTTAAGATCTCATTTCATTTTTACTACCTATTTGTATATTAACTCACCCACAACTCCCAGTACATCCAGTCCTTCGCTGTCTTCGGAGTCAGATTGACACGGGCCGGGTAGTGGCGGACGAGAGCTCTGAAAATACAGAAAATAATTATAAATATCCTTAGACATATACACAGTCATCTAGTCCCAAGTTAAGCAACTAAATGCTTGTGTAAATTATAAAAATAAATGAAAAATATTAATAAAGGTATCAAGTCGGACAGTATTCGAACCTGCGATGGCACAAGCGATCGTACCAAACGCGGGCGGCCTTACCACTCGGCCTCAGTGTCCTTTACTACCGCGGTGGAAACTATCACTTCGATTTTGGTCACCGAGTTGTAACTTAAAAAAATCTCATAATAAATGCAAAAGTAAATTTTAACACAAATATTAGACAAAATATTATTGAAAATAGAGAAGAATATACAAAAAACCATAAAAAAGTCATGTTGGCCAAGTGGATTGATACTTCGACGAAGGTCGTGGAATCGAATCCGGCCGTGCATCAATGGAAGAACTAGGGAAGGCCTGCGTTTAAGCCACAAGTAGCCAAATTAAAAACAATTAAAACAGACAGCTAGGTAGGCTAGGTGTTCTGTTCTGAAGACCAACCTCTATATAACTAGGATGCATGAAGGTCCGTTTCTCATCAGCCAGTAGATTGTGCTGGTTCAAAGCTAGCTCCGTGTCTGGTCGGAAGAGACTTTGTAGGCGGTTGTCTTTGCAAGTAGGCAAAGATTCAGTTTTACCTGGAAAGTTATGGTAGGTAATTATTTATTCGGAGATTTGCGGGGTTGAAAAGGGGTAGTAAAGGTATTGCGGGGTTAAAAGAGGGATTTTCCGGGGGTTGAAGAAGGGTTTTCCGAAGTTGAAGACGGGGTTTGCAGGGAACAGGGAAACATTTTACGGGAAGGGTTTTTTGGTAGTTGTCGCAGGTATTTTTGGGCGGTTTGAAAAAAGGAATTGTTAGTGGTTTCGCGGGGGTTAAAGAAAGGGTTTATTTAACGTTCCTTGGGGGGGTTGAATAGAAGGTTTTGTGGTTTTTTAAGGTAGGTAGGGTTGAAAGTAGGAGTTGTTTGGGGGTTTTTCATAAAAGGTTTTGTAGATTTTGCAGGGAATGAAAATAGAGATTTTGTTGTTTTTAGGGGTTGAAAATGGAGGATTGGGGTTGATAAGAGGGGTTTAATGGCATTTTAAGAATGGAAGGTATAATCTTACCTTCTTATGTATATCTTGATGCGTTAACGGAGGTTCCAAGGGATGGTACTAAGATACTTACCTTCTTGTATATCTTGCAGTAAAGTGCTGTGTTCCGTGGTAGTGGTTGTTGGTGGAGAGTCGGCAGTAGCTTGTGTCGGCGCCACACGGTATAAACACGCGGCCACACATACGTGGAGCATTCCTCCCCCTACAAATATAAGGGGGTTTATTTTGGTGATTTGATTTTGTTTTATCTACCTAATCTATACTCTGTTCACCGAGTCGATCTAAAAATAAACCAACTAAATGTGTTGTCCATAAATTTTGGTACATAGGTAGGTATTTTGCTAACGTAAAGAAACCATAAAAGCCTTCTATTTAAGGGTTTGGTGTATCCGATACTTACCTAACAACAGCACAGTCCCGTGAAATCCGTACATATCCACCAGCTTCTCTATCAGCATAGGGAACACGAAGCTACCGACTGCTGTCCCGCTCACACATATGCCGTTCGCCATCGCTCTAGAAAGAGATAGAAGATATAATCAGAGGTTTGCTCTACGGGTAGGATGAAAACTTTCGTTCTTAAAAAGACAGTTTTCGTAAAAAACTTTTAGTGGGATTCTTATTTGTTACAGACTAGTAGCAAGTACCGGCTTTGCACGGGTGTCCTAATGAAACTACCGGCATAAAATATAGCCTATAACCATCCCGACAGTCCATTCCAATCGGTGAAAGAATTTTTAAAATCAGCTGAGTTGATTTGTTGATCGGAGATTCTCTCCGTCAAACAAACAAACAAGCAAACATTACCTCATAATGTTGGTAAAGAATAGCCAAGCCAGTTTTTTAACGCTTTACGAACCTGTGTTTATCGAAGTACTGAGACACGATAACAATCCCAGGAGTAGTTGACAGACCGCCGCCAATGCCTGAAAATATATCAGACTAATAAGCGCCCCTAGCGGCGTTTAGGTCTTGCCTGTAATCAAAAATAAGTAACTCGATCTAGTGCTAATTAGCATGCAGTCGGATGCCTAAATGCCGCTAGCTAGGTGACGCCGCAAAAATCAAACACCAAAAAATATCCCGAAGAAAAATAGGATTGATTTCAATGTTTGAGGTGAGGCACCCCTGCCTGGAATTACATATAGGCTACTTTTTCTTTAGGTATTCAGGTCTACTTAATGACCACCATGATGCCGATATACCCAGTGACTCACCAGTCATGATGCCGAAGCTTAGAAGCAGATGCAGCAGCCCACGGCTGAAGTAAGACAGCGCCAGTCCAGTAGCACAGAACAATCCTCCCGTGAACACAACGAGACGGCAGGAATACTTCTCGCAGAGTGCTGATGACAGCGGGGCTAGAAAGAAAACAATCGTATTGTTTTTCGGTTTGTTTTTAACTAAAACGTCCCGGCTTTGCTCGGGCATACTAATTAAACCACCGGGATAAAATATAGCCTATAACTATCCCGACAGATCATTCTACACATTGTTCAAAGAATTTTTTAAATCGCCTGAGTAGTTTCAGAGATTACCTCCGTCAAACAAACTAACATTACCTCTTTATAATATTATTAGAAGAAGAAGATAGAAGATAGATTAGATTAGAAGACAGATAGATTAAATATCTATAAGTATATACATTTTTAATCTTATCTAATAAGCCCGATGAACATTGGATCCCACTGCTGGGCAAAGGCCTTCCTTCCCTTTATCCATTCTCATTTCCAAGGTTACCACTGAGTGGTCAGTGAAGGTCTCCATGATCACCACATAAAGCACCCCATACCATTGCTAAATCTGTTTTATCATTAATAGAAAGAAAGAAAGAAAGAAAGAAAGAATACATTTATTTGGGAACAACAGCACAGACTACATTAGGTACAATAACAAAAGAAAACACAAGACAGAAGACACATCAGGAGCCGTACTATGAGGTGTTAGCGATTCAGTTTAGGTTCTGCCTTACTGTCAAAACTTTACGTCAGGGCCTTACTTTACGTCAAAACTGGTTCGTAGTTGGACCTAAACTGAATCGCTTTAAACGGTCATGGTAAGCCCGCAGTAATAAGTAGGTAGGTAATAGATCTTATCCTTCCAAAAGTTCTTACCGAGAGCAAGACACAGTGTGGACAGCGCCGCGGGTATCCAAGAAGCAACACTCTCCGACGAATCAGGGAAGGTTTCCATGATCTCCACGTACAGAACTCCGTACGACTTGAACAGGCCCGCCACCCAGAATTGTACCATGAACGCACCGAATACCACGACCCAGCCGTAACCCCCGTCGGGGGGTGAGTTACTAGAAATAAAAATTGATAGTTTAAAATTTTTATTACTGTGTTAAACCACACATCAGTTTTTTTTTTAAAATTTCGACTTCGGAAGGATTCGAACCTGCGATGTTACAAGCGATCGTCCTATGCTTGGACTGCTGTTACCAACAAGCTAACGAAAACCTACTTGCCGAGGTCGAAACTATCATAGCATTCCTAGTATCCCCTGTAGGTGGCGCTCATCAGTACCTACTGAACAGCGATAATTTGATCTCAATGATAGTTTCGACGTCGGCAAGTAAGCTTCGTTTGTTGGGTTGGTAACTCAGATTCGGCCGTTGTATGCAGGCGCCAAACACGGCTATTAAGAGCCTACTAGATGATAAACGTTTAAAAAACCAAAACAGCAGTTGTTTAAACCGTTAAAACCAAATTCATACTAACTCAGTAGATTCAGCCGTTGTATGCAGCCGCCTCGACGCGGCTAGAAGCGGTCGCGCGGTCACCGAGGAAAGCGTCAAGAGCGAGTCTTCCTCTTGTTCCGTCGGCGACATCGCTGAGAGGTAAGCACCGACTTGCTGGAGACGATATATTCACTATTTATTTGAATTTTGTATCCCGTCTTTGAACGGGTGTACTAAATGAAAATAACGGGATAAAATATAGCCTATAACCTTCCCAACAATCCATTCTACTTCGGTAAAAGAATTTTTGAAATAGTCAAACAAACAACATTACCTCTTTATAACATGAGTATACAAACACATTTTTCTTTCTTTCTTTCTTCTCACACACACTCTAAATTAAGTCAAGTAAAGTACTGACCGTAGCCAGTGGCAACTCCAGCATTAGGCCCGCGTGTCTCTCCGGGGCGGGCGCGGACTGCACTGACAGCAGGGAACCAGCCTTATCCGGGGATAGACTTGCCTGGAACAAATCATACTTACTAGAAATACAACAAAAAAATCGACTTGACAATGTTACCTCTGCGATAGTGTCGGTGCAGATGAGAGCTAGAGTCCAACACCAGCTTGGACAACTCTATATTACCTCTACAATACTCAAGGACAACTCTATGTTACCTCTACAATATTGTTACATAGAGATGTTACCTCTGTAATATTGTTAGTAAACTGTTACCTCTGCGATAGTGTCGGTGCAGATGAGTTGACCAATAGAGCTAGAGTCCAAAACCAGCTTGGAGAACTCTATATTACCTCTACAATACTCAAGGACATCTCTATGTTACCTCTACAATATTGTTAGTGAACCTGTTACCTCTGCAATAGTGTGGACACGAGGGGTCAATCAATAGATCTGTAGATTAGTCAGCCCAACACCTGCTTCTCCAGATAAGAGAACTATATGTTACCTCTACAATATTGATAGTGAGAATGTTACCTCTGCGATAGTGTCGGTGCATGTAGGTATGTCGATGGAGCAGGAGACGGGCGCTGTCGCGGGTGGCGCCGAGCAGCCCAACACCTGCTCGTCCAGTTGGGACAACTCCTGGGAAACACAGAACAGAAGTTTAAGTAACTGGGCAAGCGCGTGTCGGGCCACGCTCAATGTAGGGTCCCAATGTTGCCCATGCGAAAAGTATTACCTACTAGTTTTTAGAGGTACTAAATAATGCACATTTTATGGTTTCTTTTCGTTTCTTATAGACAGGTGCAATTTTATTTCTTTTGGTCTTATCGAATGACGTCTCAAACACACAAATTAGAAAACCTACTAGTTGAATAAATCCAACGGTTTAAAACGGAAATCCATTTATATTTTAGAACTATTTATACACAGGTTTTTATCGCGTTAATTACCTTATTTATATCCCGACCAATAAGGTAATTAACGCGATAAAAACCTGTGTATTAATAGTTCTCAAACATGAATTGTGATCGCGAAAGTTTAGGAAATCCATTCGACAAACTATTTAATGGCATAACAAATCGGAAATCCATTTTATCTCTTTCGCATTAACCTTGAGAGACCTTGACAATGCTTCATTATTCAATGGCACGAGAATAGAAACAATGAATCGATAAGTGATCGTGATTTAAAACCACTTAGCCCTAATGCTCAGGATACACGACGACACCAGACACTAAGACACTCAGTGTATACATCGACTGTCTGCGTGTGTCCACCGCCGCGACACTGAGTTGCAAATCAATTTGTTTGCAATCGACACTAGTGTCGACATTTGTGTCGAGTGTCAGTGTCGTCGTGTATCCTGAGCATAAGCAATGGCATCGAAGCTGAAATAATAGACAGTGGTCGGAATCGGTAGACTATTTAGGTACCTTTAGTTCAAGTGTTTATGATATCTCCTCTACAATCTATGGCTAGCTGAGAGGATGGTTTAGGTGCTACAAGCCTATTCCATCTCAACAATATCCCAGGCACTACAGTGTCCTGTTAAGTGTAGGCAAAGATTGGCTCCTAACGCTATTTAAACTATCCAGTAAAGATGTACCTAAAGGGCTGAGTTTCTACAATCTCGGGATGATGTCAATGGTATTTCAATTCGGGGTTATTATTATTATTATATGCCCTTGTCTTACGACCAAAATAAGAATAAATCCAAACTTATAAATAGTAAAGTGTGTGTGTCTGTCTGTCTGTCTATTTGTCCGCCTTTTACTTTACGGCAAAACGGAGCGACGAATTGCGTTATTTTGTGTGGTGATAGTTGAAGGGATGGCGAATGACATAAGCTACTTTTTATCCCGATATTCCCGCGAGACCGGGACTTGCGCAGGTGAAACCACGCGGTCAAGCTAGCGATTACTTAAATAAAGGGCCCTATTGGGCCTACTTAAAGCTTCGTGCCACGGACCTCACTATATTAAGCCATGCTTGCGCTTATTCCAATCTTTTAAAAAAATATGAGTTCCGTAAAGTACCAGATAATGTTTCTGTACATAACCAATGCAGTCCGATCAATACCTGTAAAATGGAATGCCAGGCGCTACCAGGCGATGTCGTGGATACCGATTATCATTAAGTTCAATGCTAGGTGACTTTAAAGCACGCTACGTCGCAAGGATAAGGCAGTACTTAGACTTAAGTGATTTAGGTATCGATTTTTTAACCGTTTTCTATCGTTTAGTAATGAGTCATCGATTCATGCTATCAAACAATTCTTTTACGTTCAAACCCGTAATTATTTTTGCATTATTTATAGCTGCATAATGAAACCAAACCAATCGCGTATTATGTAGGTATATTTACCAACAAGTTACATTTACAGAGAAAATAAAAAAACTCTTTAGTAAATAGGCTGATTAGATTATGTCTATCTTGTGATATTAAAACTTATTAAGTACTTAAATTAGTTTAAGAAAATGCTAAAAGTAGGAAATTCTAAGACTGTTTTATTTAATCTTAACATTGTGGTGTCCCAACCGGGCCCAATCAAAAGTATCCTATGCCATTTCATTTGTCGGGACTACAGGAGCAAGTGCCGTCGTTCCGGGTTCAATGAGACGTCCCGGATCGATACGTCTAATGGCGCTGCATTCGCTGCATCGCCAGACCTTCTTTAAAACCAGACGCAAAAAGAGAGGTGTTATGAATTTGATGATGTCTATCGTGCGTGTGTCTCATGACGACACAAATCTGTGGCATCGTAGCCTTCACACAGACTGTTTTCGATACGGTTTTTTCATTTAAAAGCCAAAAAGCTAAGTTTTAAAACACTAAAATTGCCGAAACCAAAGCTTATAATATTTTCATTGGATTTTCCATTTCGCGGTTTTGTTCCAAATAGGTTTGAGATGATTTACGTGATAAACTTTATTTTTCTTTTTTGTAAGATAGTTTTAATAAAATGGTTTTTATTGATCCACGTTGGTAGATTACCACTCGGCAAACACGGTCTAAAAAATTTAGATAAATGTCCAATAGTTATTTTTATAGCTCATGCGATTCAGCAGTGAATGCCAACAGACATATCGATTGGCTGTGCTGAGGTCACCACGGTATGAACCCGGAACGCGTCAGCTACTCACAGCCAGTCCAACCTATCCATCTTGGGTTGTCGGTAGATATTTGATAGTTTGTAGGAGGTTCTATGTTTCAATGTAATGTAGGTTTATTAAGAAACTAGCAGCACGTCCCGACTTCGCACGGGTCTAATAATTATACCAATAATTACCTACCTCTTGAATCACTCTATCTATTTTAAAAAACCGCATCAAAATCCGTTGCGTAGTTTTAAAGATTTAAGCTATGGATATAGGGACAGAGAAAGCGACTTTGTTAGTATAAAACATGTATTAATTATTAAGAAAGAAAGAAGAAAAACGCGTTTATATCTGTAGGACCTCAAGGATTACTTGAAATGTAGTTTTGTAAGGTTCTATTGCCTGTAAAGAATCATCAAAGTCGATTTTCCAAGTCGTAAATTCTTAAGTTACAAACACTGTCTGTTTAAGAACATACATACTCGTATTATTTTTTCTTTTCTACTATTGCAGGTTTCACCGCTATTTCCAAAAAGATACTCTATCTATATGTTCCGAAAAAAAGAAATGTTTTTGTTTTATGTTATTAACCATATTACTTAAACAAATGTTTTGTTTTGTTTTTGAAATATTTTGTTTAGGGACCAAACGTACAAGTTTCACGTTACTACAATACCGCAATATAAAACTAGGCACACAGACAATATTTACAGCCTTGTAACTGACCTACTTTCAGTGTATGCACCAAAACAACATCTATTGTGTCAGGTCAAATGCGACTCGATGGGGTAGGTCGTTGTAAAAAGTTTTAAGCTATTGCATAGCTTCTATCGCGGGCCTTGAGCGTGGAGATCGAATCCAGAAATTCCGTAACGAAAAAACCTAACGCTGTCACTTTAGTTCAGCAACTCGCCTCTGGGTGGTATGCAATAGCTTTACCGCGGCAGTCCCCGAGTGCCACACGTCTTTTTTTTATTTTCTTTTTTCGACAAAATTTTCTGCCAGTGTTTTGAATTGTCAAAATATTTTTTTGTAAGAGCAACAAGGAGTTACCTGAATTAAATGCTATCGACGTTATTTATTTACCTACAAAATAGTATTTCACTACCTACACTCAGTTTAATTATGAAGCGTGGGAAACAGTTTAGCGTAGGCGTGCTACGCAGAAGGTCTACGGCGTAGCATTTACGTAGTATTGCTATATTCTCGGTTCTGCCTAATTTATTGAATTTCTACTGTTTCTGAATTTTTTACTAGTTATATTTTTAATATAACTACTGTGGGCAGATTTATAACATTACTTCTATACAAAAATAATTAAAAATCTTAGCAAAACCACAGAAGTTTTGTGACTGGAAGTAAATCTTTCGAGTTCCTCGTAGCGCTCTACGCCTCTACGACTCTACGCTTCTACGCCGTAGCACTTGTGACGTAATTACAGCTGAAGCTGCATCGATGACGTCATTGCTCTGAGATTTTGCCACTATCTTATTATGTAAGTACTAATCATGGGTTCTTTTGTAGGAACAAAAGATTTCATTGTTTAAGAATTTTTCAAACTGATTTAAATTATTTTTTAAGCTATTGCATAGCTTCTATCGCGGGCGTTGAGCGTGGAGACCGAATCCAGAAATTCCGTAACGAAAAAACCTAACGCTTGTCACTTTAGTTGAGCAACTCGCCTCTAGGTGGCATGCAATAGCTTTACCCGCGGCAGTCCCCGAGTGCCACACGTCTTTTTAGTTTGAAAGTAAATAAGGCGAGTGTAAATGGGACACCTAGGCGAAACATCTTTGGACCAAATTGGTGATATTTAAAGAAGGGTCAAGTCAAAAGTAGCCTAGACCGGCGAGTGTGTATGAAGAATGTAATGAGAGTGAGTGAGGCGAAAGAGGTGGGTCAGGATCGAAGCAAGTGGAGATCCGTGGTCTCTGCCTACCCCCATGGAAAGAGACTTGATTATTTGACCTACATTGTGTTCAAGCAAATCAACTATCTTTATCTTTATCTTTGTGTATGTATGTATGTATGAAAGTGTATATTCCCAGGGTAATCCTATTAAAATAATTGAGGATCTGCTAAGAGAGTTCGGAATTATGAAGAGTAATGTACATCTAAGTATTCTATCAGTCATCTGGTTACCATAACACAAGCATTAAGTTGCTTAGCTTGGGACTACTGTGTGGAATGTCCCAGGATATTTATAAAGGATGAGGTCCAAGAAAATTTCTCTCACAAAAAAATTAAGTTAACTCCATATTTTTTAATAATTAAAATAAGTATAATATATATACAAAACATGTACCCCCTTATGCATAATCGACCAGTAAACCTGTATTAGCTAAAACACATATTAAATCTGTTGCTATCTCTTTTCGTTGACATATGGGTGACAAGAAAAAAACGTTCTTAAAACCTGTATTAAATTGTCAAGTTTTTATGCATAAGGGGGGTATTCTTTAAGATTGACAATACTGCTTGGACTTTAACTATATGATGAGTACAATCTTCAAAGGACATTCGACCTTTTCTAGGGTCAACGCCTTTTAGAGACCATTTCGTAAGGCTAAAGTTTTATCTCAATTTATCCAAAGGTTCTTGTTTATGAGGCCAAAAGATTTAAGATCAAAGGTTACTAGCCAGAAGCGTCGATTCGAACCAGTTGTAAAGCCATGAAGGAGGTCTTTATACGCCATAAAAGCTCCGTCACCTGAGTCGGGCACTTGCTCGTACGAACGAACGAACGAACAGATGTTTTTTAGTCAACTTCAAAAATTGAGGATCTATGTTCCTCTGTATGTATGACTAGCAACCCTTCCCGGCTTTGCACGGGTCTAGTATAGGTACTAATGGAACTTAATATACTGGGAAATAGCCTATGTTCATCCGAAAAGTCCATTCTATACATCGGTGAAAGAATTTTTGAAATCAGATGAGTAGTTTCGGAGGTTACCCTCTACAAACGAACTTTACCTTTTTGGTATAGTCTAGCTTTAACACGAGCTATAAACGGTGAAGGAAAACATCGTGAGGAAACCCGCGGCTAGTCAGTCCCACACGTATTGACCATTGTCTTTCCTGTGGATATGGCCGGAAGCTGAGAGGATGGTTTAGGTGCTACTAGCCTATTCCATCTCAACAATGTCCCAGGCACTACAGTGTCCCATTAAGTGTAGGCAAAGATTGACTACACTTATTGGCCTCCTGACGCTGTAAATCCATACTAATATAATAAAAGGGAAAGTGTGTGTGTCTGTTTGTTTGTCCGTCTTTCACGGCAAAACGGGGCGACGGATTGACGTGATTTTTTGTGTGGTGATAGTTGAAGGGATGGAGACTGACATAGGCTACTTTTTATTCCGATATTCGGAACGGGACTTACGCGGGTAAAACCGCGGGGCGCAGCTAGTCATCTAGTAAAAGATAGAAAATGGGATACAGAAAGGTGTCTGAACATTTGGATGTTTTCATCCCAGTTGTTAGAGTTAAATATAAGTAAGGTCACTCACCTGGTTAAAGGTAAACTCTCTCGGCAGCGACATATCTTGATATCAGGTGGCAGCGGCAGACAAAACTGGTCCTCGCTTTCTGTAGACTCTAGCTGAATCAAATGCACGGCATAAGCCGAATTATGCATTGGTTTTATAAAAATATTCTTATACGACGCCGTTTTCACAAATTTATATATCCGCTTCAATAAAAAATCGAGTCACAGTAATACAACGGTGTGTTTTGGAATTACGGCGATAACATTTTTGTACAAAATGGTAATTTATAACTTTGGCACGGCGTTGTGAACGCGGCGGGGTTGAGGTAAGAATGATTTTGGGCATGCGCTGTGTGGATAATCAATACTGGTTCGGGAGATGGTGGCTTATTTTATTCTTTTTCCTTTTATGTCTACAAAATCCAACTTTATGCGCTTTAACACGAGCTAAAAACGGTAAAACGTGAGGAAACCAGTTAGCTTTTCAGCATCATCCATGGGCTTCCAATCTGTGACGTGTGGAAAGTTAACTTCTACGAAATGTATGCAAAATTTGTATTAACCTACTTACATATCTCTATCGAAAATATTAAAATCGTGTAAATAAGAAATCGACTTCACTTTCGGAAGAAGAGAGAAATTTCTTGCACTCTCGCGGTGCATTTCTGGTCATAATTCTGAAAAACACGAAAAGATTCGATCCCACGACCTTTGGATCGAAAGTCGAAGTACGAATCCACTTTACCAACACGGCTTTTGGGAGGAAATCAGTATATAACATAGTATCAATAACTCTGTCTCCCAGACTATACAAAACAAGAATACCGCCTCTGATTGGTTAACTTAAATTGAGTTAACAGTGAGTTAACAAAGCCTTGCTTGAGCACTCCTTTGAGTCATAAGTACCTATGTTAGTTGGGAAATGCTAAAATTGAGTCATTAATACATAAACAGATGTTCTATACAGAAAATGAACACTCCAACAAAATGTAACTTCGTGCTAATCATCTACAGACAATATTTTTAACTGTCACATACTCTTTTATTCATTAAAAATGACAGCAAATAAGCACAGTGTTACTTTGTATCAGAAGATGATTGCTCTGAGCTTTGTATAGTCTAATCCCTTTAATAGATACGTCAACTAACTTTTTAAAAATACCTGCCGTAGATTTTGAGGAATTATGGCCAGTAGGTACCTTTTTTTATTTTTTTTTTATTTATTTAACAAAATCCACAGCCCTTAAAGTATAATAATAAATCTTTTAGACTAAGCTTACGGCCAATGACGGACTTACATTATATAGCTAGTGCTTCTACTTCTAGTGCTATAAATTATTTTATCCAAAAACATTTAAGTTTCAAGTAGATACCTGTATATTTGGTACTCAAAAAACTTTAGGTGGACTAACTTACATCCATGATTTACTTAATCAAACTTAATAGAATAGGTAAAGCTAAAAATGAAACGTAACTTTTTGTAAATTCTGTTTTATTAAAAATGCACACTAAGATGTAGATTTTTTATACATAGGTAAGTGTTTTTATAAGAATTTTATCTTAATGTAGGTTAGGTATAGGTTTTATACATTGAAACTGGATATCAAACGTATATTACTTTTAAATCTAGACAAGCTACGGTAAGACATCAAAATGTTCTACTTGAGATACCTAATCATAGAAAGATAACTCTATGTATAATATTTTTGTAGTATCTAGTAGGTTAGTTAGTTATGATTAGAAATTACACAAAATCGTATTTAGTTTATTCTTATAGGGATGATATTTCTTAATTTATTACCTATTTTATAGACAAAGTTCTATTTTGTCTATGCCTATATTATTTAATAATAATATTAATAATAGACAGCCTATATTATTTACTTTATGAATATTAAAAAGTAGGTACACTATTAGGTAGTTACATTTGATTAAAAAACTATTGCTACTCACACAGGTTCTATTTCACAATGTACTAATAAGTTCTACATAAGTTTCGAATACATTATTTCCTACATATTGCTAGGATAAACACTGGTCTACAATTAATGGCGGACTTTATGTGACACATATCGCTATTTGACAGTCGTGAAACAAAACATTAATATTATAAATCGCTATAAATAAGTTATTTGACTATTGAATAGTCTAAATTTTTTTTTTTATTAACCTATTTTGTCCCACTGCTGGGCAAAGGTCTCCCCCAAACTTCTCCAACCATCTCGATCCCTGGCGGAGTCCCACCATTCCTCGTCGAAGGTGACGAGATCGTCCCGCCAACGCTTTCTCGGCCGACCCCGACCGACGCCGCCTTCCATCGTCTAAATAAAAATAATTATTTTATATGGTTACTCACGTAAAAATATCGTCGATTTAGATACCGACAATGTTTCGATTCTTCCTTAGAAGTCTTTTAAAGTCGTCTACGTCCTGAGCGGTCATAACTTCGATGGGTGACCGCAAGATGCATTATTATCTGAGCGCTTCCGTACTTCGGAGGGCACGTTAAACTGTCGCTCCCGGCTTTTAAAGTCGTTAAGCCGTGACGGAGGCCTTTAGGCGGCCTAAAACCTTCGTCACCAGAGTTGGCCACTTGCTCATACGAAAGTTAAGTCTCTAGGTTCAATGTGTGTACATAACCTATTGGAACTGATATCGTCACAAGCTCTCCTTAAAAGCTTCTTCGAAGCAAGTCTGTGTCTCCGTAGAGTTCAGGCTTAAAAGCACATCTGAAATAACACTAGACTTGTGCTCTGCAGTCTGTGTTTCCGTCGAAGTAAGATTGCCACATCGCGGACTCGATGTAATACTATCAAATGGTAGTTTTGGTGAATCGCAGTAACAAAAGCAAGTTTGTGTCCCTTTGATGCTTTTGTCAATAGATTCTGTCAACGTTTCTTTATTACGCTTCATAACTAAGCCGAATTCAAGAGGAAACGTCTGTGTTTGGATATCAGAGAGAGTTGTTTCAGAGTAGAAAAGTGATTCATCCTCACTGTTTGATTTTATTGACAGCATATCTTCAAACCCCGTTTGTGTAGATATCTCGTTATAAGTATTATTCCATGAGGGCAACGCTACGTCGTTCTTAATATCTTTGTTGATTGTTTGTGTTGCGAACGAACGCGTTGGGCTGTCGAAAATACTTTCCAGATTAATTTTTGGTTTCTTAGCGAGTATATCATTGTCGATTTTTCTTTTTCTATTCTGTTTTGATTCTTTATACTGTCTGTGTTTATCGGGATGTCTTCGCATTAGATGGACAAGCCATCGCTCGTGGTTACTGTATTTCTTGTCACAATCTTCGCATATAAACTGCATGCTGCAAGTTTTCTCGTGACGGCTAAACTCAGATGGTATAGCAAAATTTGAGTTACATTTTTCGCAGTGGAATATCTTCGTTCTATGGACTTTATTGTAATGCTGATTTACGCTTTTTCTGTTGTTGAAGTATTTGTTTTTCTCTGAGTTTCTATTGTAAGCGCAGTCGGGAAGCCAACAGTAGTATTTATAGCCAATTTCGTATTCCTTGCTGTGTTTGTGGAATCTAACGAGATGGTTCAATAGATCTATTCTCTTTATGTATCTTTCTTCACAACTGTACGGACAGGGGAAGTATAAATTACTGACGGTGTCGGGAGCTACTATTGTGAAAATAAGCGCCTGTTTTGTAAAATCAAATGTAATGCTGTTTACTTTTTTTATATCCTCATTTGCATGTCCCTGAAAAACAAAAATAGGTTAAAAATATCTACAAATACAAAATCACTACAAAGTATGTATAAAACAAAGTCGCTTTCTCTCGGGCCGATTTCAAAAATTCTTTCACTGATGTGTAGAATGGACTGTTGGGAAGGTTATAGGCTATATTTAATCCCAATAGTTTAATAAGAACACCCGTGCGAAGCCGGGACGTGCTACTAGTAATTTATAAAATGTGTTCTGATCACGTAAGTTTAATAAAGACAATAATAATCACCTCAAGATAACTTCTCAATGTGCTATCAGAGTTCTTGCAGCGTTGTTCAAAGAGTTTGCACTTCATCAGAGACTCTTCGCAGGATGAGCAGATCAGTTCTGATATGCCATCGGACCGGGACACCTAAAAAACGGAATATCAATGTATTAGACTTTGCCTTGACTTTTGATCCAAAGGTTCGAATTATGAATGACAAGCTGCGCCCGCGGTTTCACCGGCATAAGTCCCGTTCCCACGGGAATATCGTGATAAAAAGTATCCTATGTCACTCCCCATCCCTGCAACTATCACCACAAAAAAAAACACGTCAATTCGTCGACCCGTTTTGCCGTGAAAGACGGACAAACAGACACACAGATAGACAACATACACACTTTCCCTTTTATAATATTAGTATGGATATGGATTGATAAGATTGAGAGTTAAGAAAGATTAAGCGGAAGATTCTTAAATGTAGTCAATGAGATCCTGATGTCTAAGGTTGTAGTCAGAGGTATAACCAAATAAATACATACTAGATACACCATTTTTAATACCTACATTATGTAACTATCATACATTTTGCTCAGTCAAGAAAATTGCATTTACTTGAAGAATCCAATACAAATATGTAAGTTTCATTGGAGTTACAATAGTTTTTACACGTATGCCCAAGTCTTTACACCTTCTTTTACAACAAATTTCAATAAAAATCACCTTGACTCCAGAAAATTTGCAAAAGTCTTCTATCAGACCCCATTCTCTAATGTTTTTCATTTCCCCGGAGTTGGCGAGGCAGCCGCGACACATTACGGCGTGCTCGCTGAGCGGCGTCTCTAGTTTTACATATGGAGCAGTCATTTTTCAGCCAAATATTAAGTTTTCATTACAATTTTTCTCAAATTTACTACAGCAAAAGTGATTATCGGTCACACTGTGAAATCTGCTTATTTAATTTTTGTTTATTTTTAATCAGATAAAAACCTTTCTAGCTATTTCTACGACAATCGAGCTATTTCTACGTAAAGCTTTTCTAGCACGAATTAGCTAACGAAGGTTATCTTTATCACCAAAACGTCACCATCGATCGAGTAGGTGAGAGGTGAATTACAAAAAAACATCTTTGCAGTTTCCATTTCCTATTGTTGGTTGATAGAGTCTCCTAAAAAATTTAAACAAAAAGACGGGTAGTGAATAGACCATAAAAAGACCAAAGAGGTCAGGGTTTTTCAAAGACAACATCACCAGAGGCCCAAGATTCTTTCGAAAAACAAAAAAATATAATTGTCACATTTGGCATTTTGTTTGGCTCAGCAAAATTTACAAGAGTATGATTGTCTCATAAAAAGGTAATTTTTCATTTATTCCATGTAATTTCTTGGTATTTTGCTCTAAAATTTAATTCTACGGGAAGCCGGTAACATCTACCACGAAGTTATCTTTTCTGCGTTTCGTTCCGCGCAGTCAGTTAATTTCGCGGCTAAGCTCACGTCGGTCGCCATTTGCGCCACGATTGCTGGCTGTTGGTCTTGTGTGTGAAATTGGTGAAATTATAGGTTAGAGTGATCAAACACGAGTTAGATAGTGCAAAAAAATATTTGCAGTACTGAAGACCCTTCAGAGTCACAGTGTAACGCCATACGAAGCACCAAAAGTGCAAATACACAGTAAGTATCTTCTCCGAACACGGTCCTACGTAGCAAGGATACCTACACGTGTTCTAATAGTTTAAATTTTTCTCAATTTACGCGTCTACGAGGTGCAATTTACTGTCGACTTTGTACTCTGATTCGCTCCGGCTCGCTGGTAGATTGGAGTCAATTGTGAGAAGAGTATTTTGGTTTCTGGGTTGATCTATTTTTGGTTTGGCTGAATGCACTATTTTCCTAGTGCTAATTTTAAAAAAAGTTTCCTGCTCTTTTGCCGCTCAAAGATAAACAAATAGCATAGGATACGTGTGTTTTTATGACATTTTTCTAGTGTAAAATAGAAAGTTGAATAAATTAAATGCATTCAGGGCACCTTTCATTTGTTGACATACAAATTTAATTGCAATTTATAATGTTTACGTGGACTGTTGAAGACGAAAAAGCGTATGTAACTTTCTCTTTAACCATTGCTCTTCCTCTATTTACTATCAATATCTTGTATGTTCAAGTTCTGTTGTGGAATGTTACTAATCTAAAGTAAACATTTGAATGCGAAAAATTTTTGTTTGTTTACTTTACCCTGACTTAATGACTAATATGACATGTTAGTAAGATGAACTATGATTAGCTCATTAGTGCAGATTAGATACTCATGGTTGTCTAGCAACAAACAAACCTACCATTTTGTTCACAACCTATCTATCCTTTGTTAAAACAAAACAAAAAGTGAACACTAACTGTAAAGTTTTGTTTAATTGCAGTAATTAACTTATTTGTGTAAAACTCTGCAGCAAATAAGCTCAAAGTTGCCATAAATGCTTTAATTTATGTAAAATTTTAGTGATAATCTTTCTTTCTAGTTGCAGAGTTCACCAGAAATGAAGATAGCCACATCACAAACAGAACAGATTGAAAAACTAATACCAGTGCCTAAACAAGACATTCAAAATTAACTTAAAACCTCTAAATTTGAGTTTTCAATCATCACTAAGAATTGTGCAAGTAAGCAGCTTAAAAGTAAATTTGTTTAAAAATTCTAGTTTATGGATACTTTTTGTGTAAAGTTATAGTTTAAGTGATAATATGAAGATACCGGAGACGTCGGCCAACGTTGGAGCTTATTATGGAAGTGATGAGAATGGACAATGGCAGGTGAGGATTTAAAACTAGCTGTCCCGGCAAACTTTATAAGCATTGTCATAGAAAATTTACACAAAATCAATTAGTTCACCCAATATGCTCAAAATTCAACGCCAATGGGGCGCTTACAGTCAATCCCAAGAGTGCCAAAAAACAAAAAATAAATTGAGCCGTTTTATTTACACTAACTAGAACATTTATTGATTTATTAGCTCTTGCAAGCTAAAGAAATAATATAATATTATATTTTCTCTCTGTCAAGATTCCTATAAGATTTCTTACACCCATCAGTTGGTAATATACCTACCAAGTAACAAAAATTAGAAACATGATAAAAAATAAACATACAGTGAAACATAGAACCTCCTATTTATAATTCATTCTAATCTCTTTTTGAATTCACTAACTAAATATAGTCCCTAGTCTCCTAACACATATTTAGGGAATTCCCCAACTAATAAGAATTAACAGTATTTCCCCTAAAATATGAAATACCCCAATGTACCTATAGTCATTAAAGTTTATCATTCAGTAAGTACCTATATCAATAACTTCTCTGTAATTTTATAATAGCTCAAGTATTTGATAAGAGCAATCAACTTTTGTTTGTGAGCTTCATTGTGTGATATCATAATTATCTTCTGTAGACTAAATTACTTTTTGTTATGTATATTTTAAGGAATGGGGGGAGGCCTTTGCCCAGCAGTGGGACATTGAGGGCTGTTAATAATAATAATAATGTATATTTTAATAATATTTCATGGTTTTGACCAATCATACACACACACACACATTACTATCAAGCAGATGTCTTGGAAAAAAAATTGTTGAAGAAGTTTCACCTGAATGGTCAACTGACCGGATTTAATTTTTTTTTAATGCCGCAACTTGTAACCGACTTCAAAAAACGAGGAGGTTCAATTTTTATGTTCCACTGAATGTATTTTTTATGTATGTCCACCGATTACTCTGTCAATTGTGGACTGTAATATATTTTTAGAGGGTTTTATAAATAAAACCTTACAAACAAACTGAAAAAACTACTAAATACTACTTTGTTTTTTTATTTAATTTTATTTATTATAAATTCACTTAACAGATTACAATCCATCCATTCTTAAAATCTTTTTTTTTTTTTAATAATAAAGTTTTTATTCAGTACAAAAAATACAGTGTGCACAATAAATATCATAAACGATGAGACTGCGAAAGTTAAAAAACTGTGATGCAGTCAAAGTAATACAGTTTAATTTAAATTTTATTAATTTTTTCTCATAAGCTTTATAATCACCCATCATGGCTGCCACTACAGCCAAACTAAACTGAGTGTAGACCATGTATTTGCAGCCTAACGGCGTGGTGATAGACAACGGCGTCGGCGGCGGAGTGGTGGGCAGCGGCGACGCGGGCGTGCGGCCCGTATACCCGGTTCACATCCCGAGGCACATGCCGAGTACGTATCTAATGCTTTCTAAAGTTAAATGCGTTCAATTAGCGCCATCGAATATTTTATCTTATTTTTGAAGTATATAGACCACAGAGTACATAAGTACAGATACCTCATCTCGAACATTGAAATTTCTTTCGTCGGGCTATTTTTGGTGTTTGATTTATGCTGCGTCACTTAGCGGCGCAAAAATCAAACATTGTCTTTTTACCACTGTATTTTTGTGTCTGAATATCATTATCATCTCAGCCCATTTCCACCCACTGTTGGGTATAGGCCTTCTCTCTATTACGCCACTCTTTCCGAAATCGTTCTCGTGTCTGAAAAATAGTAGATTGCTATACAAGGGGATAAAGGCATTTTTTCTATGCACGAGATGGTTTATCGCGCGAGCGTCAGCGAGTGCGATAATAGTTCGAGTGCATCGAAAAGCCTTTTCCCCGAGGTAAGCACTCTACTTTTCATTACGAATATGAGGAAATTACCAAAAAAATTGATGTAAAATTTAAATTTCACACACGAAAATTAGCTGTCTCGCTTTTTTTTTTAAATCGACTAGTTTAATATTGACTAAAAGCAGCTAACGATGGCATGGCATAGCTGCGTTCCAGATTTAAAAAAAAATGCTGACTGGTAGAATGGCTATAAAAGTAGTAGGCATTCTACCAGTAGTTTTTTTTTTGATGATGAAAAAATTTAAATAAATAAAATAAAATAAATAAATATAATATAATTAGTGCTAGAGAAGCACAAATTCGTGCAAGAGAGACATAATATCTAGCATCTGATTGAGTTAGAAGAACTTGAACACTTAGCATGCATCGACATGCCACAAAAGAAATGTCAAAAATTAAGTTGACATTTGACAGTTATTTACTTTCCTGCCCTAGGGCAGGAAAGTTCTTGTTTTCCCTAGGGACGGAAAATGCTACTTTGAACCCTATAATCAGGCAACTTCGTGCGTACTTTCCGTGTATGAGTAATGAAAATGTTTTTTTTTTCCAGCTGGCTACGTAATGGCCGGTGCATACTACCCGCCGCAGTTCGCTCCCCCCGTGCCACCGCAACCCCAGGACTTTGAAGATTACATGTGGATGGAAAATGAAGAGGAGTTTGACAAGCAAGTGAGTAACTTGACAGATGTAGATATTTTAAATTAAGAACCGTAAAATAAGTGACGTAACGTCTATTCACAAGATGGAAGCGAATATTGCATGTGGATGGAGAATGAAGAGGAGTTTGACAAGCAAGTGAGTAATCTGACAGATGTAGATATTTTAAATTAGGGACTGTCTCCACGAGCGAGAGAATCGCTACGATATTGTCGTCGTTCCAAGTTTATAAACCGTAAAAACTCATAAATCTACAAATCATGGTAAATATCCCGTTTTAAATGTTTATAATGTTCAAAACCATGATAGTTTTAAAAGTTCACATCATACCCTTGTGCCCTACTCAGTATAATTTTTTGATCATTCTTTGAATCAAGGTGAACTTTCAGGTGATACAGCAGTTGGAAGAAGAGGCATTGATGGAGCAATGTATAGAAGCCATGCTCGAAGACGAACAGAGGGAGAGACGTGGCCCGAGGCAACCGAGGCAACCGCGCGATCCAAACGCACCCACGTGAGTACATATATACCATCGACATAATAACTAGTAGACACATAATAAAGGGCTAACGCTTTCAGATAACACATTAGATAAATAGGTCTTATAACATTTTATAACATGAAGATTCTTCTTAAAAGAATCGAAACATTGTCGGTATCTAAAATTCTAAATCAACAATATTTTTTCCAGTGTGACTATAATAATGTCTAGTACAACTCTTTTGATTCTTCTCTTTGATTTATAACGACCAGGGGGTCTAAACTGCACAGCGAAAAACGAAATTTTAGCATCAAATCGCAGGTAAGCTTAAGTTGGTGGAAACTGAATGCTGAAGGTTAGCAAACATAAGCTGACCTGCGAAAATTGGTACGATGCATCGTTTTCGATTTGTGTAGTAGATGGGCAGATTAGTGACCCGTCAACCTTTCTGATTCTGTTTGTGATCAGTTGGTTGACATCTGTCAATAATAATCTTATTATTATTACAGCACAAGTTCGTGCAACGGTCGCAACGTATCACTACAAGAGGCTGTTTCCCGTTCCACACTGAACCCGCTAGCAGCTGAGTTCGTACCCACTAGACCGCGCGCTAGCGACAATCCACCGCCAGGTATGTAATAACACAGATTACCTACATAAGACAGATACCTCATCTCGAACATTGTTCTTTTTTCTTAGGGCTATTTTTGTGTTTGATTTTTGCGGAGCCCCGAGCGGCGTTTAGGTCTTGCCTGCAATCAAAAATAAGTAACTCCATCTAGTGCTAAGTAGCATGCAGTCGGATGCCTAGATGCCGCTACGTGACGCCGCAAAAATCAAACACCGAAAAATATCCCGAAGAAAAATAGGAGTGAAATCAATGTTCGAGATGAGGCATCTGTACTTATGTAATCTGTGCATCTACTTAGCTTGGGACTAGATGACACTGTAAAATGTCCAAAAGTATTTATTTATTTATCAAATTGCAGAAGCAAGCGAGAGCACAAAAAGCGCAGAAAGCCCCGAAAGCACAACTACACCTGTGACAGAGACAGAAACAGAGGCGGCGCGCGTCACCGAGCCGAGCGCGCCCGAAGCGCCGAGCGAGCGGGCGGAAACACCCGAACACACGCCGCCAGATACTGAAGGTAAATAGAAATAACTATTCTTTTTTTCTTGAAGCGAGCAAATAGGAAGAAAAATAAACACACGTGATTGGTCGTCGAAAATAATTGTCTTTCTCGTGATTGGCTAGCTAGTCAAATCAATTGTCAAATCTAGCCAATCACGAGAAAGATAAAATTATTTTCGACGAACAATCACGTGTGTTCATTTTTCTTCCTATTAGCTCGTTTCAATAAATGAAGTATAAGTATCTATAGGTCGCGCCACGTAAAAGAACGCTGCGCTGAGGGGAAAAGCTGCGCAGTAGGCGATTTTAAGGAATCTTAGGTGGTTGTGTGGGTGACGCGGCGCACTTCAACGCGTGCTATTGGTTAAAAAAGTTAAATCAGCTAGTAAAAATGTAAAATCCTGAGAGATTATAATTACCTTGTCCATACATATTTCTTATTTTAGATGAATCGTATAATTTCAGAAGCAGTGAGCTCTGCGGGTGAAACATCAGAAGCGAGCGTTGCAGTGTCAGCTTCCGCGAAACGAGAGCGCGACACCAAGAGGCCTAACAAAGTTAGTATAGTTACAAAAAAAAAACTAAAATCATTTATTTTGGAACAAATTACATGGTACAAAGAATGTTGACTATCACTAAACTTGAAAACATCAACAAGTTTCAATCATCTTATATACTAACTAGCTGCTCCCCGCGGTTTCACCCGCGTAAGTCCCGTTCCCGCGGGAATATCGGGATAAAAAGTAGCCTATGTTACTCGTGGATAATGTAGCTTTCGAATGGTGAAAGAATTTTTAAAATCGGTCCAGTAGTTTTTGAGCCTATTCATTACAACCAAACAAACAAACAAACAAACAAAGTTTTCCTCTTTATAATATTATAGTGTAGACTAGCGATCCGCCCCGGCTCCGCCGGGGTCCAATGTTATGCTAGGCCCGCATCACCAGGTTCTTGCCTGCTTCTTTCCCTGGTGTAGGGAGTTGCGTTGGAACAGGCAATAGAATCCCCTAGTTTTAAGAACGTGACATGTCAAAGTGGTCTTTTTTATGATCTTATTGAATAAAATATTTTGACTTTTATACATAAGAATCAGGGACATAGGGACAGAGAAAGCGACTTTGTTTTATACTATGTAGTGATGATATTATAAAGAGGTACTTATTAATTTCAGAGTGTACAAGAAGTGAAGAAAAGCAAACCGCAAGCGAATTCTGAGCCGCAGCTAAAGAAGGAATCGGAGCCCAGACCGGCCAAGAGCGAGTCGGACGAGCCCAAGGAACAGTCGCCTCCACTCACACAGGTACTGTATTACGACGACCTCTGTGGCGCAGTTGGGTGAACGCCCGGCTGAGACGCCGAGGTTGCGGGTTCGATCCCTGCTACGGGACAAATGTTTGTATGTTCTGCAGATATTTGTTCCGTGTCTGGGTGTATTCTATCTATAATATGTTTGTATTTACAAAAAAACATGTATCTATGTATTATATCAGTCATCTGGTTACCATAACACAAGCATTAAGTTGCTTAGCTTGGGACTAGATGACGCTGTGTAGAAAGTCCAAGGATATTTATTTATTTATTTATTACATGGACTATCTATGTACTTATTTATTTGCTGGCTGCGCTCCGCGGCTTCACCCGCGTAAGTCCCATTTCCGCGGGAATATCGGCATAAAAAGTATGTGTTATTCCAGGTCTTTAGCTACCTATATTCCAAATGTCATCGCAATCTGTTTTGTAGTTTTTTCGTGAAATAGGAACAGATATACATCCATACTCACAAACTTTCGTAAATATATTAGTGGGATAGTTCTAAAAGTAAGTTTAAAATTTCAAAATTTGTAATAATTCACAGAGCACACCAGTAACAGAAGAGGAGCCTACCTCCGGCGTGAAACCCATTAACTACGCGGCCGCAGCGAAAGCAATGAAACCGAAACCGAAACCAACAGAAAAGCCGAGGGAAATCAAGAAGGAAACCAAACCGGTCGAGAAGAAAGAAGTGAAGAAGGTGAATAAAGATAAAGTTAGAAAGAACTCGGCAAAGTAACAGGACGCTGGCGGTTTGCCCGCCAACCGTCATAGGTAAGACGTGTTGTCATTTGACAATTGAAAATGTTAAAGCTAAAATGGTCTGTCTTATATTGCGACTCAAAACAAAATAGTCTCCTTTAAATATTTCAATATTATCTGCCTCCCTGCGTCAGTCCTCTTCGGGAATATGAGGGTAAAAAGTAACCTATGTCACTCTCCATCCCTTCAACTATCACCAGTTATAAGATCACGTCAATCCGTCGCTCCGTTTTACCGTAGACGGACAAACAGACACACTCTTTCCCATTTCATAATATAAGTATGGATTTAGGTGAACACATTTTTTTGTGTTGGCAAACTTTGGTACTGGGAATCTTAAAAAGGCATATCTGATTCTGAACGTAATGACTTAAATAAACTTGAAATGAACTTTATTTTTGTGGAAAAATATTGGCAAATGGATGTTTTTAAGAAAAGATAATTGAATAGAAACAATAGAAGATTGGATGGCCCCTATTTTATTTTGAGTAGATTAAAACCAAATATAAAAGTAATTTGTGTATTTACTCTTGAGAGTAAATACTGCGATTAAAAATGTATCGCTTGGTTGTTGACAACCAAGCGATACATTGTTAATCGCAGTTCATCGTATGTTGTTTGTAATAGAATTCGGAAGATTAACCAACATAAAATGAACTGCGATTATCAGTAATAAAAGACAGACCGGTAATGTTGAGCAGAAAGTCTCCTCGCTTCAAAAAGGAAAAATTTCTTCCTCGTCGAAGATTAGTTTTACAAAAAACTGTGTAAATACATTTGCGATGAATTTTTTATGATAAAATTCTAGTTTTCTCTATTGGTCTTGTAATATGTATACTGGCAATGTATGTAGGTATGTTGCCATATTCTGTAAATTTGGGAAGTTCACACTGCCGCGGGAGCGAGCGAAGCGAGAAACGACTGGTGACGTTTGGTGTCACTATTCCGTTCGACACTACCGAACCACCAGTGTATAGTTCTAGTGGTGTCTAAAGGAATACACGTTATGTTTTCACTATGCGACAGACGGTATTTTAATTTGTGGGACATTACTAATAGTCGGTAGTGTCGATAGGCAATAGTGATTCCAAACGGCACCACTAGAGGTATAGTCATTCTCCTGCCCTTATCCCACTCGTATCCCACGCTAAGTGGGATCGGCACGTTTTTTTCTTTTAAATTCGATACAACAAACAGTACAATCTTTTTTATAATTTTTATTTCTCACATTTTTCACTCGTCCCATTTTACATCGGAATTAATAGTAGTGTCGAACGGAATAGTTTTCTTAACGGCACCACTGGTGGTGTAGAGTGGAATACTGTTTTTCCTTCGCGGCGGTGTGGTCTTACCAGTGCCTTTTATAACGGCAGTACAAATATTATAGGTAATAGTTTCCTTTGGCAATAAAAAACGTGTGCCGAATGATTTTAAAAGAACTTCTTTGAAATATTATCATCGGTGTAATAACCGATACAAGCATCTTCATGATAGTTTCTACCCTGGTAGGACAAGACCCCGTGGCCGAGTGGTGAGGCATCCCGCGTTTAGGGAGATCGCTAGTATCGACGCAGGTTCGAATCCTGCTGTGTTACTTTTATTAAGATTTCTCAATTTATCTGATTATTATATTGCTCTTTCTGTCAGTAAACTTACGCCTTTGAAAGTTCTTGACTTTGCATTAACTGAAATAACCTATTCTATGACTATTTCAATATCTTGTCTAATACTGTACGTGATTGGCTAGATTTGACAATTGACAATTGTTTTGACAATCTAGCCAATCACGACAATTATTTTCGACAACCAATCACGTGAGTTTATTTTTCTTTCTATTAGCTCGTTTCAATAAATGAAGTGTGACTTGCCTGTTCCAACACAACTTCCCACACCAGCCGGCTTAACATGTGCAGCGCGAGAAATCATCTCGTTGTCGACAAAATATTATCTCCTGCTCTAACATAGTACGTTAGAGCAGTCTGACATGATCGAGATATTTCATTTGTCGTGTCGAAACGTTGCACATGTTAGGCCTGCAGGCAATAAATCATGTAAGCTCTGCTTTACAATCATTCGGCATAACGTATTTAGTGTGTAAAATTTGAATAGTCATAGTTCTTCATATACAAATGTTACTGATTTATTATTCAAGTTGATAATTTAGTTGTAGGATGTGTTTGCGATTTGGAAATATTTAAATGTTTTTTATTAAAATTAATAAACTTCACACTTATAGTGCACCTGTCTAGTTCTAGGTTTTCTTATAGACGGTTTCTCGAACGCAAAATTATGAGTCGAACGAAACAAGCCCGATAGACGCGGCGCTGCAATCGCAGAAATTAATGTTTCGATTAACTGCCAGTTTCAATAACGTGTCTATCTCCGATTTTGCTTACTGTCGGTAGATGTTTGACACATTTTGAATGGAAGTAATGTCAAATATCTACCAACAGTAAGCAAAACCAGAGATAGAAAGGTTATTGAAACTGGCAGTAAGATGAGCTTTTTCCGTAAGACTTGATTCGTTGCGCAGACTCATATTCAATGATTAAATCACGTGACAGATGTCAAATTTGACATTGACAAGTGATTTAAACTTTGATTATATCTTGAAAGAATGCGTTCGAGAAATTGGATGTAAGACAAACAAGTTTGTATGTCACGGAGTTGAAATTATAATAAAATATATAGTTATTTTTCAAGTAATTTTAGAGTTAGTTTATAATATTAATAAAGTTTAATTATAAAATATAGGCCTAAATTGTTTTTCGCCCCAAAAACCAATAAATTTGGTGTATAAATTTAATTGTAGCATGTGATAATATAATCTATCTTGCATTTTATTGAATTAAAAAAAATATAAAAATAAAAAATAATGTATAAATATTTAAGTATGTGAATATATAAAATATAAAAAAAACATTGTCTGGGGGAAATAGGGGAATAGCAGTAGGTATTTTAACTACTATGAAACGTATGTCAATTTTTATTTAATAAGTTTGTAGTAAAAATAAGTTTCAAATACAAAGTTGGCAATTGTTTTGAATATCCTCAGATAAGTGTAAATGGTCACACACGGGCTTATGCCCTCTTTCAATATTCCAGTTGCGAATGATAAATACATTGCTAAGTATGTAATGTTCATTCGTAAATATTGAAACTGGTAATATGTGTATGACCGTACTAACCTAGTTAGCTCAGTCCATAGTATCTAATTTTAGTGTAAAAATATGTAAATTAGTTATAAAAATGTATAAATGCACCGTTTTTTCCGTTTTTTTTTGGAACTTGAGTAAAAAAATTACTAAATGTAAAATCTTTATCAAAAACTTTGATAAAAGCCTCCGAAAATAGTTTAGTCTGTTAGTGTTTAAAATTTAGTTTATAGAGTATATTATTAATGAAAGAAAATATAAAAAAATGTTAGATTTATATGTAGGAGCGGTTACAGCATGTATTTGTTATCAAATGTTTTAGTAACTCTAGCTTTTATTTGTTTACGTTTTACGTTACAGGGTAAGTGCGTCTCTGTCGCAGTTTCAACTTCATTCACAATAACTGGAGGCTTACCATGACTTACCCTCGGTTCCTATAACAAACTAACGTATGTCCGTAGGACTTTCGCCATAGCAACGTTGTTATGTCAAAAAGTTTATACATTTTATGTTGAAATAACAACGTTGCTATGATGATGGACCTACGAACATCCGTTAGTTTGATAAAGGAACCGGGGGTTATTATTGAACAATTCAGTTTAGGTTAACTGTTCTAGCTTTACGTCTGCGCCTTAGCTTACGTCAAAAGCAATTATAGGACGTAAACTGAATTTTAACGGTCATAGTAATGCTGGTATAGGTTACGTCACTTTAAAAGAACGCTGTGGGGAATAGCTGTAGTCGAATTTAACCAATAGCACGCGAAATATCGATGTATATTACTTATTATATTAATGTATATTGATTATTTATATACATTGATATTTCGTGCGCCGCGGTACTGCAACACACATATTTGAAATCTATATTAAAATGTCATTTTTTTATGAATAAAACCGTAAGAGTTTTGTAAAACTAGCGGCAGAGACGCTCCATATGTTACTCCATTTAGAAATGGATAATTAAAAATATATTTACTGACTGAAAATGTAGAAAACTCGGCCATTTTATTTGACTTGTTTCAGTTAAAATTGTACACTTTATCTCGGTTTGTTTGATTTTAGTTTTGTTTATGAAAATATAACATTTTGATAATTGACTGTTATGTGGTATGATTTAACATCTGTTTCTTTTCTTTGGAATTCTATGTTATTTTCTTTAAAATTGGTTTATAAATATGTACTTTTCTGTTGATTGTACCACATAGAGCCAAACTCATTATTTTAACTAAATTAAAAGTGTTACATTTATTATGTAAATTGTTATAATTCGCTCGAGCGATTTCGCGGACGAACAAACGTATGTAAATGTTCGTTCGCGTTCAAAAGCGATTGAATCCATAGCCATTTCTGTTTCAACACTGTGTGCTTCTCAATAAACATATGACGGGAATTGCAAACTGTATTATTATTTCACTACTAGCTGCGCCCCCATAAAAAGTAGCCTATGTGTTAATCCAGGGTATCACCTATCTACATACCAAATTTCAACCAAATCGGTCCAGCCGTTTTTGCGTGAAAGAATAACAAACATACATACATTCTCACAAACTTTCACATTTATAATACTAGTAGGACTAGTAGGACTAGTAGGACTAGTAGGAAGTAGGATAGGATAGTATACTTCATTTCTTGAATCGAGCTAATAGGAAGAAAAATAATCTCACGTGATTGGTCGTCGAAATTCATTGGATTGGCTAGATTTGACAATTGACAATTGATTTGACAATCTAGCCAATTACGAGAAATACAATTTTTTTCGACGACCAATCACGTGCGTTTATTTTTGTTCCTATTAGCTCGATTCAAGAAATGAAGTAAGTATAGGAGAGTAGGATATTCGCCTTAAACAAAGTTAAATTTATTAGTTCCCATTCTCGGCACAGAAGTTGTCAAAAAATCTTCCTGCTACCGCGTAGGTTTGAATCATTGACGTATATTGAATTCGGGCATTACCTACGTGAGGTACAAATAAAACAACATATAGAACAGTTATAATATTTATTTCCTTTAGACATCTAGACGTATAACATGGTAAAGCATACATAAACCACACCAATTGAACACATTCCCGACGCACCTCGATTACTTTTAAATTCCATAAAATAGGTAAAAGTCCCGCCACGTAACAGAACGATGAGGAGAGTATGTGTTGGTGGGGGTCACTCGCTCACGAACCAATAGCACGCGCTACATCAATGTGTGAAGTGCGTCGCGTCACCACACAACCAATCACACATATTTTCCTTCAAATCGCCTACAGCGTTTCCCCTCAGGGTTCTTTTTACGTGCCGCGACCTATACCGCCTTATAATTTCAAAAGACCATAATTTAGAGGTTTTTTTTTTTTTTTTTTTATATATTTATTTGCGTTCACCACAGACTTTATAGTCCGTGTTTTTATTATCTAGAATATTTATTAAAAAGATCTACTTAACTATTTAGTAATGTTGACATTTAGCTACATAACAAACTTTTGGAAACAATTTTTACTTATTTAGAAAATATTAATATTACTAGGTACTTACAATTATAAAAATAATACTTAATTTGTTTACATATGATAAAAGAACATTTTAATATTACATTAATTAGCTTTATGTTACTTTACTAGCCATCCATCTCCGCCGTCACTTTCTCTAGGGTGTTCCAAACAGCGGCATTGCGATCTTTTATGGCCATTTTGAAATTGTAATTTACTATTTCTTTTGCTGGCACTGCCGTTGCTCGCTTTATGAAGTTCCCTATGGCGTCATCGGTGTCGTCGGTGTAATAGATGCATCCACCTGTGTGGCGTGATATGGCTACGACTGCATGGGGGACGCTGTCGTGCAGCCCTATTCTGCTTCTGGTGTTTATGATTATCACCGTCTCGTAAGACAAGCCCTGTGCTTCATGAACTGTTAGCGTACGCGACCCGTCACCCGCCCCGAAACCCTGGTTCGTTAGGGTTTTCTTCTCTTCCTGAGTGTGGACTAGGAAGAGGGTATTGGGGAGGCTTCTGGGAATCTCTGCGCCTGTGTACGCTGCCAGCTTCAGGGATTGTACCTTCCGTTTCGATGAATAAATGCCTGAGTACACGTCTTGTAGGGCGTAAGCAACGTCCATTGGATTTCGGTGCGTTAACAACAGTTCCTTGGTGATGTTTGTGACAAGGTTAGGCCGATTGTACTGTATATCGAAGAGGTTGTCTCTGTCGATAAACGGCAGTTGGTTAATATCTCCAATGAGAACGATTTCGCCGGCTCCGGCCAACTGAGACGCCATGACTATGGCTCCAAAATGGTTCATTAGGGCCTCATCAATCGTGAGACGATGACATTTCCCCCTAAAGCCATTTACAAGAACTGAAGCCATCGTGCGCACTTTGGTCTTGGCCAGATCTCCTATACGGTGCGCTAACTTTTCTTTCAGATCGTTGGCTGCCTCAATTGTTGACGTTATGACGATGTCCTCGTTGACATTGAAGTTTTTAACCACCCATGTTGTTTTTCCGCATCCGGGTACTCCGTTGATCCATTCGAAGTGTGGTAGTTTCCAGTGGTTCCAGTCTGCCTTCCGACTGCCTGAGATGGTTTCACCCATCTTGAGGATTTTGTCGTCTGGCATTATTATGGTACACTTGGCAACAACCACAAGTGGATCAGCGACCGGGGTTTTGAATTTGATGTGGCCTGCCCGCTCCGTCTCTTCCTCGTTTTGCTCCACAAAGCCACCTGACGCACTGTAAGCCACCATATAGCTGTCCGACATTTTCCCTTCGATGACTCGGGAGTTATCGCTGTCGTATATGGCTGCTTCTGCTTCCTCGATCAACACCTTTAATAGGCCTTTGTTTCCTTGCCTAAACGTCTGCATGATTTTTGCGCAGGTTTGTAGCTTTACGTCTCTTGACGCTTTCGTTATAGCAAGGAATTCGAGAAAAGCATTTATTGCGTGGTCTATTGGGCGCGTTACCGGCAAGAGCTCTGGCGGACTGACCTGCCCCATTTCGGCTCTCGTCGGCGGTGGCTTTGCCAGAGCCTTGGGAATCTTCTTGCTTTTGGACGTCGCTTCCTTAGACGGCGTTCTTGTTGCCGTTCCTATCAGGCTCCTAATTTAGAGGTTGGACGAAACTTTTCAATTACTTAACATTTTTGTTAAGTAATGTTGTTTGTGTTATTAAAAGTCTTACTTGATTGTTATCCTCCGACTAACTGGCAAGGCTTTAGGTACAATGCGCAAGCGTTGATTTTCTCGAAATGAGATTTTGCTCTGTCAAACTGCTCTATAAACCTAGAATATTGCTTTCCTAAACCTTTTTCGATTCGAGAAAGTCGGTCTCAGTTTTTAACATCGATCGGTTTTTAATAAATCTATTTCTTCTAAATCAGGTATTTTCCTTGATCAAATTCGATGCGTTGCTTAGAGCGTTATCATTTACAATTTTACATGATCTAAGTAAATGTGCCTATATTATTAATTTTAACAATTTTCTACACAAAATTGCGCCAAAATATAAATGCTAGGGAGTGCAAACAACTAACAACCTTTTTCCTCACTTATAACATGCATTATTGATGTTATAGTCAACTAACGCTAGTTTAAAAACGTATCTCTATCTTTGGTTTTGCTTAATGTGGTCAGATAAATGACATTAAGTAGGTAACTTCCATACAAAAAATGACAGATATCTACAAACAATAAGCAAAACCAAAGATAGATAAGTTACTAAAACTGGCCGTAAGTGTCCGCAATCTAAGTTATAATTTGTAACGTACCTAATCGTGACAATTTTCACCTAATAATCGTAAATTCGTAATCTACAATAGAATTACTTCGTTTTTTGTAACTTCTCTATGATAAGGCCACATAATCTATCACGAGTTCATGTAATTTGGTTTGGCTCAACTCACAACGAGATGGAAGGAAAGCGGCGCGCAGTTTCATTGTCATATCATTTTGAACTTTATCTTCATCACCATAATACTATCGCTTGAGAAACTTCAAACGCAGGCGACCACGAGCGACCGTAAGCGGCGCCAAGAGCACTTATCAAAGCGCTTGAATAATAAGCATTATTGTAATAATAATAAAGTTTTAATTCACATGACACTGAAACTTCACTTCGCTTTCATCTTCATCTCGTTGTGAATTAGCGTTTAGCCGATTACATCAGCCGCCTTATTCTCCAAATAACCATGTCTTAGCGTGGCACGTCTCGGCGTTCTTATTTTGAAAAATTCTATGGATTTAAGAAAACAAAAGCTAGATAACGTGCAATCTCTAACCGCGTCATGTTTTAAATGTGTTCAAGAATCGATCTCCTAATTTGCCACCTTGTCCCTGCTTAAACTTGCCGCCTTTTAAAATCTTTACAAGTGAAACAATTCCATTAATGTGTCATGCGCACTCAAATGCATAGAATATAATAAAATGAATCATCAAGTAACAAGGCTTATTAAAACACCTAAGAATATAAAAATTGCATTTCTTACATCTAAAAGGTACAAAAGTACATTGTCAATACAAGCTAATGAACAAGTGCAAAAGTATGTGAACATTAAATATGGCTACATTTATACCTACTGTGTAACTTCCAGTCTCAATATCCTATCTATCTTTGATTTTACTTACTGCTGGTTCGCTCGTGTGTGCAAGTGGCCAACTCTGGTGACGGAGTTTTTAGGCCGCCTTAAGGCCTCCGTCATGGCTTAACGACTTGAAGCCGGGACCGAGAATTTAACCTGCGATCAGAGTTGTGACCGCTCAGAACGTAGCTTAACTTCGACGATCTAACAAGAACGTCTTACCCCCGGTTCCTATAATAAACTAACGGATGTTCGTAGGTCCATCACCATAGCAACGTTGTTATTTCAACATAAAATGTATGAAACTTTTTGACAGATAACAACGTTGCTATGGTGAAAGTCCTACGGACATCCGTTAGTTTGTTATAGGAACCGGGGGTTAACAAGCTTCACCCACCACGAACGCTTAGCGAACCTACTACTGGTGGATATTTAAGATTCCTCCATACAAAATAGGTCAAATATTCGCACAGTAAGCAAAACCAGAGAATCTATCTGATTTAAGGTTATAGAGACTGGTTTTTAATCTTATTGGTGTTTACGTGTTCGAATACTTATCTCTCAGATTATATAAAATCAAAGTAATTACTTACTAAAAATCTAGCTATGTTTAAAATAATATTCTATAATAAAAACGAAAATTAAGTAATAATGGCACCAAATTGGTATTTTATTGGTTAGCAAAATAATTGCAACATAATGTGGCTTGGCTCTGTCATATTTATCAATACATTTTACAAACAAAATAGAAGAAAAATACATCAAGCATATAGTTTTAACCCCATTATTCATAATCATCGACAGTACACCCAGTAGACACCTAATAAAGCGAGCCCTCTATTCATGGTCAACATTTGCTTAGCAACAAAGTTGAATCAACGTGTTGCGGAGTTGCTGTCAAGATGTTGCTGGCAACACTGCGTGTTGCGGAGTTGATAGCGTCATGTTGATTGTCATTTGTCATAGTTGCTAGCAACATTCTCGCCGCTCACCAACAAAGTTGATGAACTGTTTTTAAACAAATGTTAACGAATATGGGGGCTCTTGTATAAAATTGTTGCAAGTCAAAAATAACAGTAATCCGCGAGTAATGGCAAATACTTATGAATAATGGGATATCCGCAGTTTTCTACAACTGTACCTACTTATGTTAACTGTGTTCAGCAACTTCTGAAATGTATAGCTATTAAATTCAATTACAATAATATAAATATAGTATAATTTCATTAAATCTCTGCCGATTCTATTAATACTTATATTGTCAAATTTCTATAAGTTATTTCGAAATTAAATTCTATTGTTTATGTTAAAATTTGCGATTCTACGTCCCGATTGTCTAACTTGTATCAAAATGTTGCGAAGGTTAGCATAAAACTATACTATACTTCATTTCTTGAAACGAGCTAATAGGAAGAAAACTAAACACGTGATTAGTCGTCGAAAATAATTGTCTCTCTCGTGATTTGCTAGATTGTCAGATCAATTGCCAATTGTCAAATCTAGCCAATCAGAGAATAGATCATTATTTTCGACGACCAACCGTGCTTTTATTTTTCTTCCTATTAGCACAATATTAGCTCGTTTCAAGAAATGAAGTATGTGTTTACAAAGTTATATTGATTTAAAACACAACTGAATTGTGAAAATATGACTCTTATTTCGATTAAATACAATAAAACAACTCAACGTGCAACAACATAGTGAACTGAAGACTTCGGCGGGATTCGAACCCGCAAGAAACAAGCACCCTTAAGCCGGGCTGCTATAACCTCTCGGCCACGAAGCCTATGTGTGGCGTAACTATTAGTAAATAAGTGTTATATTTGTGTACAATCCGTTATGGCCATTTAAAATTGATTCAAGCAGTTTAATATACAATGAGGGTTTTCTGAAATCGCTTCTTTTAAACAAAAAAAATTAAAACTGGTCCACTACTGACGCTGTACTCGGCGAACACAGATAGAAAATTAAAAAAAATAATACTTACATACAGTGGAACATATAAGATAACTCTCTTTATTGGTTTCGTCGGTTAAAAAGTAGCATAATAGTAGCATTCTTTCATGTGATACCTACCCATATTGTAATGGCGGCTGTACACATTGGGCCAAGGTGTTGGGCCAACGTGTTGGGCCAACGTGTAGAGAGCTACTTGGCGGTGTGTTGGCTTAATTGGTCTAGTTGGCGCCAACATTGGCAGGCCATCTGAATAGTGTCGGTTTTTAGTGCACACATATTTCATATTTCATATTCTTTATTGTCACATCAAAGGATCTTGGCGCGCTCCGCAAACAGTGTTCACACGTTGGTGTCTTGTTCAGTTCATAGTCATTATATTATTATTATAATATATAAAGTTAGATTACCACTGACTGACTCACTCACTGACAGAATTGTTCTCCTTGATGGTGGATGGGAAGGTATATTTTTTTTTACAGAATCGTTTAGGGGATACCCTGGGGAGTTTGGGAAAAATCCGACTTTGCCCCTTTTTTGCCCCCCTCTTGCCCCTCCCTGGTCAATCTCGATAACTACAAGACCTGCAGAACATTATTTTTATAGATTCGTATAGAGGAGGTCCTGGGAAGTAAAAATCATTTTTTTGTTTTGCCCCTGTTTTGCCCCTTTTTTGCCCCATTGATGGATCTCGATAACTACGAGACCTTTGCCAATTCTGAAAACGGATTTGTATAGAGGACATTTTGGAAAGTAAAAAAAAGTTTTCAGTTTTGCCCCCAGTTGCCCCCCTCATTTTGCCCCCTCACGTATCTCGGAAACTAGGAGACTTGGAAATTTTTAATTTTCAGATTCAGGTAGGGCATTACAAAGTTGATAAATTGTGGTACTTTTTTTTTTTAAATTCCGACATTTTTTTTTTCTCCATACATTTTGTATGAAATTTGGAAACTTTTTAGGGGTAATTTTTTTTTTATACCAGGAACGAAACAGATACGCGAGCTGCTTGCAGCGAGCGCACCGCGCTCCCTACCAGGAACGATAAAGATACGCGAGCTGCTTGCAGCGAGCGCACCGAGCACCCTACCAGGAACGAAACAGATACGCGAGCTGCTTGCAGCGAGCGCACCGCGCTCCCTACCAGGAACGAAACAGATACGCGAGCTGCTTGCAGCGAGCGCACCGCGCTCCCTACCAGGAACGATAAAGATACGCGAGCTGCTTGCAGCGAGCGCACCGCGCTCCCTACCAGGAACGAAACAGATACGCGAGCTGCTTGCAGCGAGCGCACCGCGCTACCTACCAGGAGTCGGAGGTCCTGAGTGGAGCGAACCTGCGAGACCGAGTGGAGCGGAGGGGGGAGGTGGCGAGCGAAGCGAGTCGCCGACCTCCGTAGCGGAACGAAGGTCGAGCGGGTGAAGCGTAACTCAGGGGCGACGACATAATTTTTTTTTGTTGTTTTTTTTTTATTCATGCTGATTTAGGCTCTGAAACGTATTCGTGTCCGTATGTTGTCCTATCACGGATTTTCAAAATGTCAATTGTAGGTATTAAGATCTCTAATGGATTTTCCAACTCTTTTATGGGTACATACATTTCCGATGGATTCTCATTTTTTTTTTTAAAGTCCATACCCTTACAGCCAGGATAACCGTCACGCGAGCTGCTTGCAGCTCGCGCACCACGCACCAACTAGTTCATTATATATATATTAATTATATATTTGATTCATAGTCTCTAAAAACAAAGAAATATTAACATAAAGTTAGTATGGACATAGTATTAATTAGTTGCATATAATTATACAGTGATAATTACCCCATAGCAACATTTTAGTTTATTTTTTTTATTATTTATTTTTTATTATTTTGTTATTATTTTTTTCAAATATTTTAATTTAATAATAATTAAACACACTGTATAAATAAATTGCCGCGGCTGCAAGAACTTCTACGTCCATCTTCTTTGAAGCGCCAATGCAGAATGATCAGTAAGCCAATGTGTAAACAGGAATCTTGGTTTCCATCATTTTTGCCTCAAACGTTGGCCCAACACCTTGGCCCCATGTGTACAGCCGGCTTAAGAATTAATTAAAAATAACTAGTCCGCCATTTTATGTATTCCTCCATGTTTGAATTAAGAAAGACGTCACATGCATTTTAACAGGAATAATCGTCGTAGTGGCGCCATCTAGTTGCCAAAATCCTGAAAATCCTCATTGTATGAAAACTCGCGCCAACCGGACATATTTACATCACTGGATAAAGCATTGTTATAGACAAGTGGCAAACGATTAGCGATAACGTTAACGCTATGGTTTCATCCGATTGGTCTTGGTTTGCACTTGTGTTTTATTTCTTCCGGCTTCTGAAAATGAAGATTACGTACATTATCTTCTCTCCTTTATAAATACTTGCTTCCTTCAATGTGTAGATACTTTTTGTCTTTAAAAGACAGAATTCAAAGTTGCTTGCTGACTATATCTCGTTTCTTGTTACTTTAAAATCATTATTTATTTAACATTCCCACACCCAAACACGGAACAAATACTTATCTGCAGAACACCCAAACGTGAACATACAAACATTTGTCCCGTAGCGGGGATCGAACCCGCAACCTCCGCGCCGCGCCTCAGCCAGGCCTTCGCCCACGTGACAGAGGTCGTCATGAAACCTCATGTAATGTGTTAAATCTGTATCTCACCTCACTTTATAGCACATCTAAAATAATCTTTATAGCGACATTATTGTAGAAGTCACTCAAACTCAAAATATATTTATTCAATAAAATCTTATTACAGACCACTTTGAAACGTCACTTTCTTAAACCATTAACCGTTAAAGTAAAACAGTATCTCACCTCACTTCATAGCGACATTATTGTAGAAGTCCAAATCGTCAAGGCCTTCCGGCTCGAACGCGCGTATTTGCTCGAACAACTCGCTGTCCATGAAGGTGTCGGCCGGCGCCGGCGTCACCGCGCTCAAGTAGCTACTTTCGTTTTGCGATTGGCGTTTGTTAGATTTTTGTTATTTGAAAAATTACGTTACATTTTTCAGTTTAATCATGTGCTCGATGTTTGTTGAAGTACATAATGATAATTTTAAATAAGAATTTTGTAAAATGATTTAAATTTTATATGATTTTGATTATATTGTATTGTATTGAGTTTAGTTACCAGACACATTCAATTTATATGTTTTTATAATGAGTTCCAAACACATTTAATTAATATTTTCATTGAATCAAGTTAAATATGAGTTTAGTTATTTAATTTTAAATTATTTCAAAATTTATTTGCGTTGTCGATGTTCGATGTCGTCGCCACAGGAATCGGGAAAGAAAAGAGAAAATGCAACACGTTAGACAAAGCCATAAATACTAAACCCGAGCCAAAAGGCAGCACAGACTGAAAGGCACTTGTCTATGGTGAGTTAAAATATACCAAAATAAGAAAAAAATCGTCCGTCTGTGTTGCATTTTCGCGTTGGGACAGAAGTACAAATTGTCAATGACAATTTTACTTTAATAAAAAAACATATAAGTCACATAATTGTATTACAAAAAGACATACAACGATAACATGAAATACAGACTGTCATAATAATAGATATTAATTTATAGACAGACAGTCATTTTAATATTTATTACACAAAATTTTATTCTAAAGGTGCGTTTACATCAGACGGACACATAGCTAGATTCTTTTCAAGAAAGGATGATTTAGTCTAATACTAACATTATAAAGAGGTAGTGTTGGTTTGTTTGACGGAGGTGATCTCCGAAACTACTCAGCCGATTTCAAAAATTCTTTCACTGATCGATGTGCAAAATGCACTAGCAGATAGCCTATAACTATCCCGACAGTCCATTCTACAATCAGTGAAAGAATTTTTGAAATCAGCTGAGTAGTTTCGGAGATAACCTCCGTCAAACAAACAAACCAACACTACCTTCATAATATTAGTATAGAAAAGAATTTGAAAGAATGATCCTGTTCTAACTCTATGTTTGATGTAAATAGACCTTAACAGTGCAAAAAAACTATGTTTACTATATTATGCGCGCGACAGTTGTGAATCAACCAATTCTCAATAAAAATATTTACTTATTCATAGCATAATGTTTGATTTAAATGATTTTTATCATCTGATTTAAACTATAATTAATAGTCACATCCATGAATTATTTATAAATGCGTAACATCTAATATATAAATTCGTTTTATAAACTATATAATTATAAACGCCAATTAAGAAATATATATATGTTGCATATAATTAAACTATAATTGACCAATCTTCGTTGAACTATCTGATGGGTTAAAATGGCCGTTTAAGCATTTCTGCTAGCAATTCATAAAGTGCATTTATTTCATCAATTGTTTAGCATTTTCACCAAAAATGACAGTTTATGAATTGCTAGCAGAAATGCTCGAACGGCCATTTTAAGGCCCCTGGTCGTTTCTTCGTGATTATGACAGTTAATCAAATGCATTCATAAAGAATAGAGCAAAAATATGGTTCAGATTTACTTTTTTGATTAGAGAGCATTAAATTAATTACAACAATTGACTCGGTCTTATTCCTAAAGATTAACCCCATTATTCATAAAAACTTGACAATTTAATACAGGTTTTAAGAACGTTTTAGAACGTTTTTTTCTTGTCACTCATATGTCAACGAAAAGAGATAGCAACAGATTTAATATGCGTTTTCTACATCTACACTAATATTATAAAGAGGAAAACTTTGTTTGTTTGTTTGTTTGTTTGGTTGTAATGAATAGGCTCAAAAACTACTGGACCGATTTTAAAAATTCTTTCACCATTCGAAAGCTACATTATCCACGAGTGACATAGGCTACTTTTTATCCCGATATTCCCGCGGGAACGGGACTTACGTGGGTGAAACCGCGTGGCGCAGCTAGTAGCTAATACAGGTTTTAGGTCGAATATGCATAATGGGGTAAAGATTTTAAAGGTTGCTTGCAAAGTCGCTTGCAATAAGCAAGCCTCGTAGATTTGTAAATAGAAATTGAAAAATAGTTTCAGAAAATGTAAATTAAAATAAAAAGTTACGACATCGGCAGGATTCGAACCTGTTCTGATACAAGGCATCCCGCGATCAGGGGGCAAGCAATCCCCCTGATCGCGGGATGCCTGACCATTCGGCCACAGTGACCTATCGTATCGGTCGAATGCATTACTAAGATCTTATCGGTCAAAGCACCGATAATGAATGATTGCAAAAACTACAGCACAATTTTAAAAACAAGAAAATGTATAATTTTCTACACAATGTCATAGTTTTTTATAGTTATTCTATAAATATTCAACATCAATTTTAGTAATTAACAATTTTATAAACATTTATACCAATCGAGAACTTAATTATACCGCTTAAAATTATGTCATGATTAAATTAATGTACTTAACAAAAACTAGCACCAAATTATACAAAAAAAAAAGTTTTTTCAATTAACGATGTACTTCTTACCATTAAAGATAATTTTAAAATACTGACAAAAATACTATAATTGACGCCAATCGTAACATTCACACATAATTTTTGGTCAAAAACACTCAAACCGAATACTGATATTTTTGGAATATTTTTGTCAGTTACAACATCGACTTATATTAATCTAGCTTAAACTAATATATACGTAAAAAGAGCGCTCTCGGGTAAGTATAAGGGGTATGTTAGATGCGGGTATAAGTTGCGCCACTTAAAAAGAACGATGAGTGTAACGGGAGGGGGTATGTGTTGTTGGGGGGTCACTCGCTCACGAACCAATAGCACGCGCTACATCAATGTGTGAAGTGCGCCGCGTCACCACACAACCAATCACACATAACATTTCTTCAAGTCGCCTACTGCGCAGCTTTTCCCCTCAGCGTTCTTCTTACGTGGCGCGACTTATACTCGCGCAAGAACCAATAGCACGCGCACAATCATACTGCGCAGCTTTTCTCATCAGCGTTCTTTTTACCTACCAGAGATTATATGCATATAATATGCATTAAAATTACATAGACATTAATTAAGGGCATTTCATACACGCATTTATAAATTAATGGATTGAAAAATAGGCATCCCATAAATTTTAAATCTGAGAAATCTAACAAATGCAAAGTGGACCCAGAAATTTCATATAAATATAAATTGTATAATATATAATAAATTAAGATATAGATAATAAAAAATCAGTCGTTTAAGAAAATGCAAGATTATTTCTGTACGTAGTACCACATTTATAGGTAGCAGCACGTCCCGGCTTTGCACGGGTGTACTAATGAAACTACCGGGATACAACATAGCACATAACCATCCCGACAGTCCATTCTATACATCGGTGAAAGAATTTTGGAAATGGGATGAGCACTTTCGGAGATTACCTCCGTCAAACAAACTGACAAACCAACATCTTTATAATTTTAGTATAGATGTAAATGTCTTTTCATTTTGTCACAAATAGACCATTTAGACCGTAATTGTTAATGTTCGTTGCTTTGTCTTCTATTCTCTCAACTGATGTGAGTATATGTATCAAAAATCCCTGTTAAAGTCCTAAAACGAAATTTCAAAATTGGTCAGTTTGTGTCAATGTACCACCCTGAATTTCGTATACATGTTTTCACCAATTAAATAAATTTATATTATTTCGTATTTGTTTTAATTCGTCAATAAAGTTTAATTTTCTTTTAGCCCGATTGTATTTTAAATTGTATTATTTTAAGTTATAATAATAACTTACGTGATTTTCTTTCATTTCTCTTACTTGGAAGGTATGCTTGAAGTTACCAGAACATAGGGTGGAAAACAGTACTTTTCGTCCTTATGTTGTTTTTTAACAGAAGAAATATGTAACTACCTGTTTTATTTTTGTTTTAAAAATTTGTATTTTATTTAAATATTTCAGATTTGTCTATCTATATAATGTAAGTAGTTTCTATCTATCATTTAGTACGTATTAAGACTTCATAGCCAAATATATATTTTTTTTCCTAACCTATGTTGTCCCACTGCTGGGCAAAGGTCTCCCCCAAAATAATAAAAAATATAATCTAATAAAAAGTATAATAATAAGTATAGTATAATAAAAATATAATAAAAAGTTGAATTCAATATTTAATAATTGATAATTAAAAGGGGATTTTAATTCAATAATACTGAATTTTGTGCCCAATTTAAATCATCAAGTGCATTACAATTATTTTTTATCTCATTAGCAATAAACACATTTGACACAAATGTACTGTCTCTTTAGATTTTGATGAACTATTAGGTTCAACTCACACCGAGATGGAAGGGAAGCGGCGCGCAGTTTTATTGTCATATCATTTTAAACTTTATCTTCATCGTCATACAATCGCTTAAGAAACATCAAACGCAGGCGACCACGAGCGTCCGTAAGCGGCGCCAAGAGCACTTATCAAAGCGCTTTAATTATATGCATTATTTTAATATTCATAAAGTTTAAAATCACATGACACTAAACTGTTATTCATATAAAGATTTATCAATATCTTGTTAATAAGTCGCGCCACGTAAAAAGAACGATGAGTGTAACGGGAGGGGGTATGTGTTGGTGGGGGGGTCACTCGCTCACGAACCAATAGCACGCGCTACATCAATGTGTGAAGTGCGCCGCGTCACCACACAACCAATCACACATAAGATGACTTAAAATCGCCTACTGCGCAGCTTTTCCCCTCAGCGTTCTTACGTGGCGCGACCTCTTATGTCAATAAAGGTATAGCAACAGATTTTTATATCTGTTTTAGTAAGTTTACAAGTAGTTTAAGAATGACGGTATATATTGCACAATGAAGCCGTCGGCGCTCATTAAAGCTGAAGTATTGTTGTGCTGCAGCTAAAAATAAATTTCTTACCATTAAATAGTCCCGAAAATAATACTTTTGAAATATATATCTCACTCAATACTTTTGAAATGTACAAAAAATATCTCACTCATGGTCTTTGTCGACTACACCGTTACGTACGTATTATTTCTGTACGTACGTGTAGACTTCTGTAAGTGTACGTACGTTTTTCGATTGAGTTGCGGTTGCGTACTCATTTCGTCATTGCGTTTCTTTTTGTAACGATACAAAAAGGTTCCTATTTGACAGATTTATATAGACAAAAAAAATGAAATATGATCACGCCTGTATCCCAGGGAGTGGTAGACATTTCTTTCAGATCTCTGTGTAATTCTTTAGATCCTTTGAAGATGTCTAATGCGGTAGTCAGAGGTATGTCCAAATATATATTTGCTGCATGTCCACATTTTGCAGAAGATAGACAAACGAACGTCAATGTCATAAATAAATACCACTTCTTTTAATTAGCGTAAATAATAATTTCTTATTTTGCGACGGGAACCGCCATTTTAAGACCGCAAAGTGCAACATAGTTTTTTCTTGTACCTAATACAGTCATAGTACGGTACATGGTAGTCGACAAAGACCTTTAAACACAAAATCGATTACATAGTTCGATAGAAACTAATTTGTTCAAATAGAGATCCAAGAAATAATGATAAATGAATGTGAAAAATAATGCAGTGAATTCTTAACTTAAAATGCATAATTTACTAACTAAAGTCAAAGTACAAACTAAAAATAAAAAAATACTTAACTAAAAGTAAAAAAAAACATAAAGTAAGGATGTGACTATTTCTATAACTAAATAAAATAATATGTCAGTACTCCATTTTAAATCTAAAAGTCAATCATGTACCTATGGGGAGAAAATCAAAAATTAAATAACACAAAATGAAAATAAAAACATGCATACTTAGGATTTCCAGCCTAAAATTACGACCTCTTTTGTCTAATTAATTGTTTTTTAAAAGTTAAAGAAAAAAATAGTAAAAGAACAATAAAATTAACTTTACTTTCATAAAAAAAAAACATAATTCATAAAATGTGAATTCAGCAAAGTGAAATAAATAAAAATCAACAAAAAAATTTGACAATCGAAAGGTACAAGGGGTTAAAAGGGGTATATCTGACCTTCTAGGATTAGAAGGAGAATTTCTAAAGGAAGAAAGAATATGTTTATTTCTGTAGGACCTCAAGGATCACTTAAAAATGTCCAGTCTTTTATGTTAGGTGACTCTATCTATATACTAAAAGGGGTAGTCAGGGGTAGTCAGGGGTATAACTGACCTGCTCTGCACGCTGGGCGTGTTGCGATGAGAGTCGGGTGAGTGAGCGTAGGCCGGCGACGCGGACGACATGTAAGGTGGGAGGGTCGTCACCAGAACTGGTTTCACGTAGCCATTCTTAAGCATTTCGTTTTCTGGAACAATACATTAATAGTGAGAATAGTTAAGAGTGAGTCGGATTCAAAGAGAGTCCGACGATATATGCAAAGTCGCGGGCAAACGATGGATCGGATTGGCACAGGATCGTGGCGGATGGCACAAACTGAGGGAGGCCTATACCCAGCAGTGGGTGAAGTCGGGCTGTGAATGATGATGATGATGATGAATCGGATTTGCGCACGGTACGAATGCTCGTATCGATGTAGGACTTTCGTCATATCAACGTTGTTATCTGTAAAAAAGTTTCATTTTGCGTTGTAAAAACTATTCATGTTATTCATGAAGATTTATCAATTTCTTGTTAATAAGCCGCGCTACTTAAAAAGAACGATGTGTGGAACGGGAACGGGGGTATGTGTTGGTGGGGGGTCACTCGCTCACGAACCAATAGCACGCGCTACATCAATGTGTGAAGTGCGCCGCGTCACCACACAACCAATCACACATAAGATTTCTTAAAATCACCTACTACGCAGCATTTTCCCTCAGCGTTCTTCTTACGTTGCGCGACCTGTACCTCCATGAGAGTTTTAACTCACCTGGTTTAGTATAGTACTTGGAGAATACATCGTCCTTAGCTATGTTCGGGTACAGAAACTGTAGTTGCGGCAAGTCCAGTACTCGATCGGCCAATGAGCGCAGCATCAGATCACGTGATGTGAATGGCTGGAGGCTAAATACTTCGTTGCCCTCTGAAACAAAAAACTTCAGTCTAATAATAAACTAGCAGCACGTCCCGGCTTTGCACGGGTGTACAAATGAAACTATCGGTGCAAAATATAGCCTATAACCACTGATTAGGTATAGTTTTTTGAGAGAAAATAAACAAATTGAAATTTGAAATTGATTACATAAGTACAGATTATATATATCTTATATATAATATATACATCTTGAACATTGAAATGTTTTTTTTTGTTGGTCTATTTTTGTTTGATTTTTGCGGGGCCACCTAGCGGCGTTTAGGCATCCGACTGCATGCTACTTAGCACTAGATGGAGTTACTTATTCTTGATTACAGGTTAGACCTAAACGCTTTTTTCACAGCGCAGTTATAAATAAATAAATATCCTTGGACATTTCACACAGCGTCATCTTGTCCCAAGCTAAGCAATTTAATGCTTGTGTTATGGTAACCAGATGACTGATACATTTTTTTTTGTAAATACATACATATTATAGATAGAAAGCACCCAGACACGCCAGTTATCGCCGGATCGTCACATTTATGACACCCTGTAGTAAAACTTACCGCCGACCCAAGCGATGGTGATGCCACCTAGTTCCGAGTCGGAGAAACGCAGCAGGAATGTCCCGGGGGGACATTTAGAGAGCATCTCCTCGGCACCTTTCTTCTGGATGAAGCCGCGGATCAAACTGTAACGATGAAGAAATATTAATAAAAAAAGTAGTGTTGGGCAAGTGAATTAATACCTCGACTTTCAATCCGAAGGTCGTGGGATCAAATCCGGCCGTGCATCAATGAACTTATCGTGTCGAAAAATTTAACACGAGCTTTGAACGGTGAAAGCAAACATCGTGAGGAAGCCAGTTAGCTTTCTAGCAGCGTCGATGGGCTTGCAACATGTCACGTATCACGTAGTTAACTTCTGCAAAATGTGGGCATGTACCAAATATGTATTTGGACATACCTCTGACTATATGATTAGACATCTTCAAATCGATTCAAATCGATCTAAAGGATAACATAAAGTCGTGATCATTATATTTCATTTCATTTCAATGTTTGAAATAAATAAAATAGACAAGTGTGGGGGGACTTGTGTACGAAGGGTTTCGTATAAAAAATAAAACAAATATCCTTTGACCCCAAGCTAAGCAGCTTAAAGCTTGTGTTATGGTAACCAGATGACTGATTTAATACTTAGATACTTTTTTTTTGTAAATACATACATGTTATAGTATATAGTATGGATAGATAGTATTTAGTATAGATATAGATAGTATGGAAGTATATAGACTCACCGATCACACCACAATGTCCTCAGATAGTCCCTCGTTACCCTTTAACACCATGTAGAACCACTCCCAGAATGTAAAGTTACGTTCTATCTTACAGAATTGGGTCCAAGAGACCGCCATGCCGTTCAGTTCGAGCATATTCTAGTATATAGTATAGATATTTATAGTATAGAAGTATATAGACTCACCGATCACACCACAATGTCCTCAGATAGTCCCTCGTTACCCTTTAACACCATGTAGAACCACTCCCAGAATGTAAAGTTACGTTCTATCTTACAGAATTGGGTCCAAGAGACCGCCATGCCGTTCAGTTCGAGCATATTCTAGTATATAGTATAGATATTTATAGTATAGAAGTATATAGACTCACCGATCACACCACAATGTCCTCAGATAGTCCCTCGTGACCTTCACAACCATGTAGAACTACTCCCAGAATGTAAAGTTACGTTCTATCTTACAGAATTGGGTCCAAGAGACCGCCATGCCGTTCAGTTCGAGCATATTCTAGTATATAGTATAGATATTTATAGTATAGAAGTATATAGACTCACCGATCACACCACAATGTCCTCAGATAGTCCCTCGTGACCTTCACAACCATGTAGAACCACTCCCAGAATGTAAAGTTACGTTCGTTCTTACAGAATTGGGTCCAAAAGACCGCCATGCCGTTCAGTTCGAGCATATTATAGTATATAGTATAGATATTTATAGTATAGAAGTATATAGACTCACCGATCACACCACAATGTCCTCAGATAGTCCCTCGTGACCTTCACAACCATGTAGAACCACTCCCAGAATGTAAAGTTACGTTCGTTCTTACAGAATTGGGTCCAAAAGACCGCCATGCCGTTCAGTTCGAGCATATTATAGTATATAGTATAGATATTTATAGTATAGAAGTATATAGACTCACCGATCACACCACAATGTCCTCAGATAGTCCCTCGTGACCTTCACAACCATGTAGAACCACTCCCAGAATGTAAAGTTACGTTCGTTCTTACAGAATTGGGTCCAAAAGACCGCCATGCCGTTCAGTTCGAGCATATTATAGTATATAGTATAGATATTTATAGTATAGAAGTATATAGACTCACCGATCACACCACAATGTCCTCAGATAGTCCCTCGTGACCTTCACAACCATGTAGAACCACTCCCAGAATGTAAAGTTACGTTCGTTCTTACAGAATTGGGTCCAAAAGACCGCCATGCCGTTCAGTTCGAGCATATTATAGTATATAGTATAGATATTTATAGTATAGAAGTATATAGACTCACCGATCACACCACAATGTCCTCAGATAGTCCCTCGTGACCTTCACAACCATGTAGAACCACTCCCAGAATGTAAAGTTACGTTCGTTCTTACAGAATTGGGTCCAAAAGACCGCCATGCCGTTCAGTTCGAGCATATTATAGTATATAGTATAGATATTTATAGTATAGAAGTATATAGACTCACCGATCACACCACAATGTCCTCAGATAGTCCCTCGTGACCTTCACAACCATGTAGAACCACTCCCAGAATGTAAAGTTACGTTCGTTCTTACAGAATTGGGTCCAAAAGACCGCCATGCCGTTCAGTTCGAGCATATTATAGTATATAGTATAGATATTTATAGTATAGAAGTATATAGACTCACCGATCACACCACAATGTCCTCAGATAGTCCCTCGTGACCTTCACAACCATGTAGAACCACTCCCAGAATGTAAAGTTACGTTCGTTCTTACAGAATTGGGTCCAAAAGACCGCCATGCCGTTCAGTTCGAGCATATTATAGTATATAGTATAGATATTTATAGTATAGAAGTATATAGACTCACCGATCACACCACAATGTCCTCAGATAGTCCCTCGTGACCTTCACAACCATGTAGAACCACTCCCAGAATGTAAAGTTACGTTCGTTCTTACAGAATTGGGTCCAAAAGACCGCCATGCCGTTCAGTTCGAGCATATTATAGTATATAGTATAGATATTTATAGTATAGAAGTATATAGACTCACCGATCACACCACAATGTCCTCAGATAGTCCCTCGTGACCTTCACAACCATGTAGAACCACTCCCAGAATGTAAAGTTACGTTCGGGCAGCGCGTCCTTACAGAATTGGGTCCAAGACACCGCCATGCCGTTCAGTTCGAGCATATTCATGGGAAGGTTCGTCCTGTTGAACGGGTTATATAGATATTACATCTTGACATTATATTAATACAACGGGAAATAGGCTAGTTGACTTATTTTTAAAGTGGGTCTTAAATAATTGATAATTGTTCTATTAGACCAAAATAAACATTATTATATTTTTTGGAACCATGAGAACAGCGAAATTTGATTTTAAAGTTTAACTTTTCATAACCATCCAAAAACGCTGTCAGCCAAATACGGCACAGTCACAGCGTCACAGCACAGATAGTCTATTGACTAATAAGTCAATAGACTATCTGTGCTGTGACGTCATTATTTTCGTAAATAATCATTTGACATTTTAGAAATGTATGAAAATTACAAAGTGACATTGGTTTGTTTACATCACATCCGGGAGTTTAATGACATCACATCCGGCTATAATGGCCGACAGCGTTTTCAGCTTTCGAAATTAAAAATATAAACAACAATTTTGCAATTGAAAATATGCAACCATCTTGAACTTTAATTAACTGAAATCGATATAGTGTGGTTTCGTAAGTCAAAAACCGCAGGAAATACCAACTTATTGTGCTAAATTTGTTATGAGTCAAGTAGCCTATTACTCACGTTAAGTAATAATTAATGTAAAGCTCATAATATGTGATGATCTGAAATAAATGTCATTCTATTCTATTCTGAAATTATGTCATTCTTTTCTAAAGTTAGTCTAATGATATAATAATTTTAAAAATATTAACCATTCACACCTGAAGATCTTCTCAGCTAGGAACCGCAGATTCTCCTCGGAAAGATCGCCGCCGGTGGCTGAGCAGAATTTGATGCGGAGAGTTTCGGCTAATAGGCCCCAGGTTACCTGGATAATTAACACATTATTATTATATTTTTCTAACCTATGTTGTCCCACTGCTGGTCAAAGGTCTCCCCCAATTTTCTCCAACCATCTCTGTCCTTTGAGACTTCGTACCAGTCTCTCTCAAAAGAGTCGAGATCGTCTCTCCAGCGCTAACACATTATAACCTTCCGAAATGTGTTCTGGGGGGTTAAAAAGGCCGTTTCGAGAATTTCTGCTAACAATTCATAAAAATTAAATGATAAAATTAATTATTGTGTATCTGGGCTTTTTAATCATTTATCCAAAGATAGAGCAAAATGTTTTAGGAATTGTATTATCCTCTCTACCACCCATATCTTTAGTCGTCACTTTAGTCTCAAACTCAATTAATAGTAGAGGACCTTAGGAAGTTCCTTAGAAAACTCCTTAACTCGTCCCTTAGGAAGTTCCTTAGAAAACTCCTTAACTCGTCCGATAAGACCGCCCATTGTACAATTTTTTTTAGGGTTTTTAGTGTATAAGTTCCTTTCTGTGTACAATAAAGTATTTTCATTCATTCATTCATTCATTTGTCATCTCAAATCAAAGTGAGGAGAAGTTTACCTTGTCAGGTACATGGAAGGGCACTCTGCCCGGCGCTGAGAAGGCGTTATCCCAAGTGACTGTCGCCCAGCCGTGGGGTTCTTGGTTGCCGTGGACTATAACAACCACGGAAAGGGATAGCGTCCACACCTGTTTGTAATGTGTTATTTACCTTGTCAGGTACATGGAAGGGCACTCTGCCCGGCGCTGAGAAGGCGTTATCCCAAGTGACTGTCGCCCAGCCGTGGGGTTCTTGGTTGCCGTGGACTATAACAACCACGGAAAGGGATAGCGTCCACACCTGTTTGTAATGTGTTATTTACCTTGTCAGGTACATGGAAGGGCACTCTGCCCGGCGCTGAGAAGGCGTTATCCCAAGTGACTGTCGCCCAGCCGTGGGGTTCTTGGTTGCCGTGGACTATAACAACCACGGAAAGGGATAGCGTCCACACCTGTTTGTAATGTGTTATTTACCTTGTCAGGTACATGGAAGGGCACCCTGCCCGGCGCTGAGAAGGCGTTATCCCAAGTGACTGTCGCCCAGCCGTGGGGTTCTTGGTTGCCGTGGACTATAACAACCACGGGTAGAGATAGCGTCCACACCTGTTTGTAATGTGTTATTTACCTTGTCAGGTACATGGAAGGGCACCCTGCCCGGCGCTGAGAAGGCGTTATCCCAAGTGACTGTCGCCCAGCCGTGGGGTTCTTGGTTGCCGTGGACTATAACAACCACGGGTAGGGATAGCGTCCACACCTGTTTGTAATGTGTTATTTACCTTGTCAGGTACATGGAAGGGCACCCTGCCCGGCGCTGAGAAGGCGTTATCCCAAGTGACTGTCGCCCAGCCGTGGGGTTCTTGGTTGCCGTGGACTATAACAACCACGGGTAGAGATAGCGTCCACACCTGTTTGTAATGTGTTATTTACCTTGTCAGGTACATGGAAGGGCACCCTGCCCGGCGCTGAGAAGGCGTTATCCCAAGTGACTGTCGCCCAGCCGTGGGGTTCTTGGTTGCCGTGGACTATAACAACCACGGGTAGGGATAGCGTCCACACCTGTTTGTAATGTGTTATTTACCTTGTCAGGTACATGGAAGGGCACTCTGCCCGGCGCTGAGAAGGCGTTATCCCAAGTGACTGTCGCCCAGCCGTGGGGTTCCTGGTTGCCATGGACTATAACAACCACGGGTAGGGATAGCGTCCACACCTGTTTGTAATGTGTTATTTGATTACTCGTATAACATATAAGGGTCACCACGTAATTAAGAACGATGAGTGGAACGGGTCACTCGCTCTCGAACCAACAGCACGCGCTACATCAATGAGTGAAGTGCGCCGCGTCACCACACAACCATTCACACCTATCATTCCAACATTTGCCTGTTAAAATTGCCAGCTTTTCACCACAGCGTTCTTTTTACGTGGTGCGACCAATAATAAATATCCTATTAATAGAACAGTTTGTTATATGTGAAACCATTCTGGTAGCTTTCTAGCAGCGTCGATGGGCTTGCAAACTGTCACGTATGGAAAGCTAACTTCTGCAAAATGTGGGCATGTACCAAATATGTAGGTATTTGGACATACCTCTGACTACCCCATTAGATGTTCAAAGGATCTAAAGAATTACACAAAAAGATCTGAAAATAAATGTCTACCGCTCCCTGGGATACGGTCGTGGTCATATTTCATTGGAAGAAAAACCATATTATAAGAAATAATGTCTCACCTGAAACACTAGCTCCCCGCCGCCGACATTGAACTGCGATTGGAACAGCAAGGTCAGCTTCTCATCCATCACGCTCTCGGTGCCTTTCTTCTCGGCGCGCTTTATTTTACGCAACTGCATGTTTCTAAACAATTGAAATTATTTTATTAGAGACCGAAGATTATTAAGGGCTCGTTTACAAAACTGCGATGCGATGGCCGCATCGCAAAAATCTGCGATATAGCCCATCTTTTGTCACGAGAAATCGCGTCGCACCAATTCGCATCGCACCGTTTCTTGATTTTCCCTGATCACTAAAACGCTGCGCTGATTAACGTAAGTGGTGCTTACTATGTCATAATTTATCATTTGCCCATACAAATCTGTCAGAATATAACTTTCCTAATGGTTAAATACGGCCCTTAAATATTTAATTAACGTTTAAGTATTCAGAATTTCATCGCACTACTCACACTAATATTTAGAAAGTGTTACAAAATATCAGTCTTTACCGTACTCCAGAATTCTTGGAAAAGCCATCCCAAAATTCCCTAAACATACAAAACTCCATACCTTCACGGAGATTTGAACTCGGGCCCTTTGCACGCAAATCGCGTCATCCACCGCTGAGCCATGCTGATTTACTATGACCCTGCGAAATTTCTCACCTAAAGCTGACACACAGCTGACGGCTAGTCGGCTGGTACTCCATAGCCCCGGAGTTGTTGAGGATTTCACCACATTCCACCGGCTGCTTTCCCTTGCCGGCCTGGGTCTCGCTCTTCAGCAGCAATTGGGCTTGCTGTTCAGATATTATTGCCACCTAAAACAAGTTAATCATAGAACAGAGTTTAACAGACATAGCACACATACACTTTCTATAAAATGTATTTATTTACAATAAAAATGGATCTAAGTATAATATTAGTCATCTGGTTACCATAACACAAGCATTAAGCTGCTTAGCTTGGGACTAGATGACGCTGTGTGATGCCCAAGGGAACTACTAGTTATTGTTATTATTCATTACTAGCTGCGCCCCGCGGTTTCACCCGCGTAAGTCCCGTTCCCGTGGGAATATCGGGATAAAAAGTAGCCTATGTGTTATTCCAGGGTATTACCTATCTACATACCAAATTTCAACCAAATCGGTCCAGCCGTTTTTGCGTGAAAGAATAACAAACATACATACATACATTCTCACAAACTTTCACATTTATAATATTAGTAGGATATATTTTACTTACGCTGACTCTAGGTGGCGTCATATAAACGTTTAGCTGACCCCCGACCAGCAAACGGACTGTAGCCGTGAAACTATAATAAAAACATAATATATTTCAATAAAATAATATATTTAAAATAAAATAAATTCTCGTGGCGAAGCTTGCTCTGTTTAAAGTTAAGCAACGTTCTGAGCGGTCACTACTTGGATGTAGGCAAGTGGCAATATTATCTAAGCGCTTTCGTGCTTTGGAGGGCACGTTAAAATGTCGGTCCCGGCTCTCAAAGTCGTTAAGCCATGACAGAGGCCTTTAGAGTAAAAACTTCGTCACCAGAGTTGGCCACTTGCTCATACGAGCGAACAAACGAATAAAACTTAAAAAAAATATTGTATAAGTAAGTATGTAATTCGTTTTTGATTTAAAATGGTTTCTTACCGTGTGTTTGTCTTCATAACCTGAGGTGGTTGCTTCTCTATAACGAATGTTGATGTCACCAAGGTAGACAGCAGACCAGTCACCTATAAAATAAAAATAGGAATTACATAGGTAGTGGAACGTAGTACCTCCTCCTTTATTGACGTCGGTTAATGACCACATTATAGGTACCTGCTTGCTCATATCATCCAGCATATCAGCGAGATGCGGCTGGCGTAGTTCCACGATCGTCTTCGTATTAATCCTTGCCACGTTGTTCACCTGACAGACAAACATTTTTATTGGTTAACGTTTTACAATTATACTTCCTTTCTTCCTACTTCCTACTATCCTAGTTATCCTACTAATATCCTCCTTGACAGATGTCACATTTAACAAATGTCACACATGACAGGTGTCATAATATAGTTACCTGCTGCCTTGTGTTCCAGATGAGGTCGGCGAGTAGCTCGCACCATTCTTGAATGGTGTTGAGGTTAGATTGCATTGGGACGCCATTACCGCTCAGCTGTTGCTCGCGTTTCCATCTAAAATAATAGTTCAATTAGCATAATTAAAACATTCTGAAACAGTGACATGCTATTTCTCAAATAGAAGAGAATTTCAAAAAATATTTTTAATTTTATTTATTATCACTGTGTAACATTATGCTCAGGATACACGACGACACTGACACTCGACACAAATGTCGACACTAGTGTCGATTGCAAACAAATTGATTTGCAACTCAGTGTCGCGGCGGTGGACACACGCAGACAGTCGATGTATACACTGAGTGTCTTAGTGTCTGGTGTCGTCGTGTATCCTGAGCATTACGTTCATTTAAAACACATAAATTGGTTTGGTACCCACATCACCCACATTCTATCACGTAAGAAAAATTCACTTTTACATTTGTAAAATTTGATTTTTCATACGTGACAACGCAAGCCCATCGACGCTGCTAGAAAGCTAACTGATTTCCTCACGATGTTTTCATTCACCGTAGCTTCTGTTCAACGTCAATGTCAAATGAAAGAAACATTCCCTGCCATCTATCGAGATATTTGGAACTAGTTTTTTTAATTAAATCGAAAACCCCTCATATGCTTACTTGATTAGCTCTTCATCCAGCACCTGGCTCTGCAGTTGTCGAAGATTAGCAATATTCTCCTTCATGTGATCAACCAACTCCATCTGGGATTGGCTGATTTGAGCAACCTGTAATAATGTCTATACTGAAATGTCCAACTTCAAAAAATCTTTTTCACTTTCAAGAGTTGAGGAATTCTTTTGCTACAGAGACATATAATCTACACTTCTACACTAATATTATAAAGAGGTAAAATTTGTTTGTTTATTTGTTTGACGGAGGTAATCTCCGAAACTACTGGACAAATGCTTTCACGGGTGTGTAGAATGGACTGTCCGGGAGGTTATAGGCTATATTTTATCCCGGTAGCTGCATTAGTACACCCGTGCGAAGCCGGGACGTGCTACTAGTAATGTATATGTTAATAAGTAATTGATAATAATGTACCCACAACATACCAATGCGTTGAGTTTCCTCTCCGTATCTTCAATCTGTACTCGCAGACAGGCGACCAAGTCACGTCGCTCGTTTGTCATAGACTGCTGTAAGTAGTTCATGTGCCCTGCAATACAACATTCAAAACATATATATTTAAGAGTTAAAATAAAAAAAAAAGACGTGTGGCACTCGGGGACTGCCGCGGTAAAGCTACGCATGCCACCTAGAGGCGAGTTGCTGAACTAAAGTGACAAGCGTTAGGTTATTTCGTTACGGAATTTCTGGATTCGGTCTCCACGCTCAATGCCCGCGATAGAAACTATGCAATAGCTTAAAAATTTCACACAGCGCCATCTAGTCCCAAGCTAAGCAATTTAATGCTTGTGTTGTGGTAACTAACCAGATGACTGATATTCTACATGGTAGATAATTGAAAACAAATAGACACGAGACCAATATTGGTCATGCAAATAATAATCATCCTTGCCGGTTTCGGCTACGGCGACTTGGTTTCTGCTATGTTTTATGAACTCTAAGATGACTAATATAGCCAATTTTGGCTTTGAAAGTGCGCGCGCAAATAGCGCAAGTCAGAGTTCCGTTAACAAGTTTGCAGGCGGTTTGTTTTTAAGGTGGTCTCTTCTCTCATCAAGTTCGCGCCTGCGTTTGTTTTCAAAAGAGTGCACATTACATTGCACCAGTTTCCTCCACTCTGGCCGGTTTTCTGCCTGAGATTCCCAAAATATTTGCTTCGCAGCGGGAATCGAACCCGCAACCTCTGCGTCTCTCCGTCTGACTTGCATTTTTAACTACACACCTTTGTTCTTGAGACACTCATGGTATTGTAGCGAGAATGACTCGATGTTAGCTTGGAGGCTTCGAATCTCTTCGGCGGCTAAGTTCACCTTCTGACGAACTGTTTGAAGACCAGTAATCAACTGTGGAAACAAACATTGGTTCATTATACTCTTAACTCTGGCCCTGTCTATAAATGAAATAAATACAGGACTTTGTAATACTAGCAGCACGTCCCGTCTTTGCACGGGTGTACTAATTAGGTACTTTAATTAGTACACCCATGCAAAGCAATGTTTGTTTGTTTGACGGAGGTAATCCCCAAAACTACTTAGCCATCATCATTTCCCTCCCCTTATCCCCTAATCCCCGGCCCAACATTTCTTCTTCTTCCATTTATCCCTATCATTCATCAACTCCGAATTCACTCCTCTCACATTCATATCCTCTTTCACACAATCCATCCACTCCTTCCTCGGACTTTCTCTACTTGTATATCCATATACACATAAACTCATTACTTTGTTAGTAATATGACTTTCATCCCTCCTCTTTACATGACCATACCATGCCGGGACGTACTGCTAGTAGGACATTTTTTTTTTAATTAACCTATGTTATCCCACTGCTGGGCAAAGGTCTCCCCAATTCCCTCCAACCATCTCTGTTCTTTGAGAGTTCATACCAATCCCTCTCAAAAGAATCGAGGTCGTCTCTCCAGCGCTTCCTCGGCCGACCGCGACCACGGCCCACGCGCCCCCTCAGGCTGCCAGGTGGTGACGGCATTCGCCCAGTTATCGGGGTGCATCCGTAGTCTAGTAGGACATAAACAGCTAAAATGAATTTACCTCGCTATATTTCCTCTCAGTCTGCGGCTGTGGCGGGTAGTGGGTTCCCATAGCGCTCTGTATTACTTCCATCTCAAGCGCCAGACAACGACGCATGTAAGCATATAGCTCGTGCGGCGCTTGACTGAAAATAATACATCATATCAAACACCATCGACATAATACCCAGTAAACACCTAATAAAGTGTGAGCGCTTTCAGATAATAAATAAATAAATATCCTTGGACATTCCACACAGTGTCATCTAGTCCCAAGCTAAGCAACTTAATGCTTGTGTTAAAATAATACATTAGATCTTATAACAATCCACGCTCCTTACCACCAATAACGACCAGCTGCTCGATTCTTGACGACATTCATAACATGACGCGGTAAGAGATTGCACGTTATCTAGCTTTTGTTTTCTGTAATCCATAGAATTTTTAAACAAAATAACCACGCCGTGACGTGCCGCGTTAAGACATGGTTATTTTATTATTAGTGACCCGTGAAAATTTATGATTTGTCATGATTTGTCCGTGACGTTTGTAAACTATTAAGTTACCTGTACTGCATATGGAAGTTCTTGGCTGCCTCGATAAGTTTCATCTTGGTGACGAACATGTCTGGTGACAGCATTAAGTCCGCGTGGCTCTGGATCTCTTGAACCAGCTCTTCCATGAAGAACCTCTAATGCTCCTCTGGTGCCAAGTTTGTATTGCGAAGTAGTATTTTCAGGTGTCTACTGGGTAAGACGTCAATGTTTATAAGTTACCTGTACTGCATATGAAAGTTCTTGGCTGCCTCGATAAGTTTCATCTTGGTGACGAACATGTCTGGTGACAGCATTAAATCCGCGTGGCTCTGGATCTCTTGAACCAATTCTTCCACGAAGAACCTCTAATGCTCCTCTGGTGCCAAGTTTGTATTGCGAAGTAGTATTTTTAGGTGTCTACTGGGTAAGACGTCAATGTTTATAAGTTACCTGTACTGCATATGGAAGTTCTTGGCTGCCTCGATAAGTTTCATCTTGGTGACGAACATGTCTGGTGACAGCATGAGATCCGCGTGGCTCTGGATCTCTTGAACCAGCTCTTCAACGAAGAACCACTGTTGCTCCTCTGGTTCCAAGTTTGTATTGCGAAGTAGTATTTTTAGGTTTCTACTGGGTAAGACGTCAATGTTTATAAGTTACCTGTACTGCATATGAAAGTTCTTGGCTGCCTCGATAAGTTTCATCTTGGTGACGAACATGTCTGGTGACAGCATGAGATCCGCGTGGCTCTGGATCTCTTGAACCAATTCTTCCACGAAGAACCTCTGTTGCTCCTCTGGTTCCGTAGTCCTGGGTAATCATACTTATTATAAAGGTAATCTATACTATCTGTACTAATCTGTACTATCTGTACTAATATTATAAAGAGGAAAAATTTTTTTGTTTGACGGAGGTAATCTCCGAAACTAATCAACCAACTTTAAAATTCTTTCACGTATGTGTAGAATGGACTGTCCGGGTTATAGGCTATATTTTATCCCGATAGCTTCATTAGTACACCCGTGCGAAGCCGGGACGTGCTGCTAGTTACGAAATAAAAGTCTGTTTAAGTAAATTTTCAATTTTGCTTGTATGTTTCTATATATTTATAAAGAAAACCAGTCAGCTTTCGAACAGCTAACTCACCATATCCTGCTTTCAATCCATGGCGCTAGGCAATGACGGACCTCGATTGGGAAGTGGTCCACGTAAATTGTTCGCACCTGAAACAATTACATAATTAGTGAGAGGAAGGAGTCATAATTAGTGCAATTTTTGATGTTATTTGATGATATGACTTTAATCCTCACTTTTTCTAATAAGAAATAATAAATACTATAATGGGGTAAAATTTGTTTGTTTGTTTGATTGACGGAGGTAATCTCCGAAACTACTCAACCGATTTCAAAACTTCTTTCACGGGTGTGTAGAATGGACTGTCCGGGAGGTTATAGGCTATATTTTATCCCGGTAGTTTGATTAGTTCACCCGTGCAAAGCCGGGACGTGCTGCTAGTATGAAATAAACCGAGAAGGTACCATACCTTTTGCAAGCTTTCCGGCGGAAGCTGCTGAGCTCTGGCCCAGAGCGACATCTTGATTCTGAAAAAATACGAATTGAAATGAATAAAATGACTAACTTTCTGGCTTCAACGGGATTCGAACCCGCGAGATAAAGGCGATCGCCCTAGCTAGGCTGCCTTGCAACTCCATAAAACCTATCAATTGAATACAGGTTTAAAGAATGTTTCTTGTTACTCCTATGGCATTAAAAAGAGATAGGAACAGATTTAATTTCAGTTTTAGCTAAAGTAACTTTACTGGTCGAATTTGCATAAGGGGGTTAGTAAGTTTTTTTGCCAAGTTGCTCAAAGGATCAGCATTGCTATTCAGCGTGGCAATGCGGCCAGTGTCTTGGGCACGCTTCCGTCTGGCAGTGGTTTGGATCAGTTGAGCTACCTATAGACCGTTCTATTTGTATTTTGTACAGTTATGTAAATATGTATTTAGTTTCTGTAAATAAATGTTTTAGTGGCGTTTAACAATACGGATAAGATTATTATTTAGTGTGCGATGGCTCATAATATAAATTTGCTCTTGGTGTGTCAAAGACTTCATTCTAATTTTAGAAACGCCAAAGTATTTTTAGTGAAACTGTGTACAAACAAAAATATTTATGTTAAAATGTTGCCAAGACTCGCTCGCCGCGCTTAGTAACATGTTCTAAGATGATGTATGTACTCGTAATCAGTTTATAGCCGACTTCTAAACAGGAGGAAGTTATGTTCTGTATGTATTGTTTTATGTCTGTCACCTGTCCGCCAATAGAAGACTGATTTTAACAGAGTATACCGAGGTAATATCATAAAATGTTGAGGATCTTCGGAGTTATGGACAGAAATGTAGGTACCTCGAGAGTCCATGAATTAGCTCTTACGATATTGAAATCGATGCCTCAACCTAAGGCCCTACTAACGTTTACTGTAGTATTGATACTATCCTCGATACCGAGTCAAGTATCACTAATGTATGAGACTCCAGCGCAGCGCCATGCGCCACCACAAATGGAAAAGTGTGTGTGTGTCTGTTTGTCCGTATTTCACGGCAAAACAGATAGACGACGGTGATAGTTGAAGGGATGGAGAGTGACATAGGTTACATTTTATCCCGATATTCCCGCGGGAACGGTACTTGCGGGCCCAGCTAGTAATTTCATACATTTGAAATACTTGACCCGTTAGCAAAGATAGTTAACTACTAACAACTAGAAGACTAGGGTGAGTGCAGACTTTGTAAAGTATCATTGATCCCATTTATAAATTCAGTTAAATACATAAAGATTAATTGATGACTTAACCTTTTAGAAAGCACAAAAAGTCTATTATAATTGTTAAGGAGAATAACACAAGAATTAAATGGAATTCCACAACAGATGGGGTAAGACAATTGAATAAAAGATGTGTTGATAATTACCACATTGTTACCACTCTAGACGAGTTTTTCAACATTTGAACTTTAACGTAATGGTTTTTTTGATGGCACGAAAATTTATTAACTGAATGAACCCGGTATATAATATTGGATAGTTGACTTTAGTTAGAGAAAGGCTGATGATGATGATGACTTTAGTTATCATATCATTCATCAAGTTTTAAAAAATAAAATAAAGAAAATATTATCACGACTGCATCCCAGGAGCGGTAGACAGTTTCTTTAAGATCTTTATTGAATTCAACCTTTCTCTCAACATTTTAGAATGGGACTACCATAGGTACATACTCAATATTATAAATGGGAAAGGTGTGTGTCTGTTTGTCCGTCTTTCACGGGAAAACTGAGCGATGAATTGACGTGATTACTTAAGTGGATGACACTCTGTTCCATAACTACACTTAAGCGCGTATAGATTGACTGGCAAACGTGAGGATGACTGGATACGACGAAAGCACTTACAACTGTTATTTTGACTTACCAATTATATTTGTTTCCCGTTGTGTGCAAATTATAGGTCTCTGGTACCTACTACCTTCCAACTCTGAAACAAAATATTGTGTTATCAATGCTAATCTGTGCTTTGAAAGACATGTTAAATTGTCGGTGACGACTTTCAAAGAAGGCCGCTCGTGGCGACGGTCTTGATAGATCATCGAAGTTAAGCAACACTCTGAGCGGTCACAACTTGGATGGGTGACCGCAAGTGGCATTATCAACTGAGCGCTTCCGTGCTTCCGAGGGCACGTTAAAAAGTCGTTAAGCCATTATGAAGGCCTTTAGGCGGCTAAAACTCCGTCACCAGAGTTGGCCACTTGCTCATACGAACGAAAACATCAAGTAATAGATAAAAACAAATCTTAAACATGTATTCATAAAGCACCAAGCAACCACTCATAAATATTTACAAACTCATTAGATATTCTATGTTTTAAACATTATTTCTGCTAGATCTATTTAAATGCTGTTTTCTTTTATAAGTAGGCTTGATGAAAGATTACATGATAACTTAAGTAGCTATCTCCATAGCTTAACTTAAGTAGAATTTTTAAAATTCCTTAATGTAACAAAACAATAAGACTTAATAGGCGGGGTGGCGCTATTTTGACGCATGTGGGCACCTTAAAGTCACTTGAATATGTAAATAAGTTTAATACAATAGGTAACTTTTGTGATAGTGGTTTTAGGTCATTTCTTATCAATTTTATACTCCGGATTGATTCAAGAACTTTAAAAACAAGTAAAAGTGACTAAGTAATTATTAGTCTACTCTTACTCGTTTATTTACTGCAGCAGACCATCTTTACTAATATTATAAATAGGTAATGTTGGTTTTTTGTTTGTTTGACGGACGTAATCTAGGAAACTTCTTAAATTCTTACCCGGTTTCAAAAACTCTTTCACCGATGTATAGAATGGACTTTCCAAATTAACATCAACAAACTAACAGCAAAGAATTACCATAAAGATTTAAAATAAATGTCTCCCGCACCCTGGGATCCAGTTGTGATAAATTTTATTTCATTTTAGTGTACTAGCAGCACATCCCGTCTTAGCATGTGTACTAATGAAACTACCTGGATAAAGTATAGCCTATAACCATCCTGACAGTCCATTCTAAGCATCGGTGAAAGAATTTATGAAATCGGCTGAGAAGTTTCGCAGATTACCTCTGTCAAACAAACAAACTTTACCTATTTATATTAGTATTAGATACAAACGGTGCATGCCAATGTTTAGTTATATATGGCTATTAATAGATTGTTATAGTTTAGTTTCAACTGAACAAAATTGCAGTTTAATAGAGTGTGAGCGACATAACACAATCCTCGGGTCAAAATATTTACTTAATTATCAGATGGCCTTCAAGTTTGTCTTCACAAGATTGTAAAGCACAGACTTTGTAGAATGTTGAAATAATAATTAAATGCAGAAATAAAATTATTTGAAAAAAAATTGATATTTTTAACTCTAAAGGTAAGTTTACTTTTTTATCAATCTCCTATCTCGAGCACAAGCATGTCATTGTGATAAGAGTCCGTGAATCAAAGTTAATAGAATCGTACCTTATATTAGAAGCACGTCATTTTCGCATAATTTATAAACTATCTGCGATAAAATGTAAAAACTTTTGAAGTTGGTTTCACGACACAAACACGGTTTTGGGGGCAATAACACGGTTTACACAAGAACGCACAGACAGTACCCACTGCCGACAAAACGTTTCGTGGCCCGGGGTTTATCGGTTCCACAAAATTTACCTGTATTGAGCGGCCGCCTGCTTCTCGAGCGAATTCTCAGAATTTGAACAAACACACACACAAGCGAGCGTTCTACGCAACTCCAGCACACACACTAACACAAAAGTTTAATTTTAGCTCTATCAACAAAAATGACCTTTGATTATATACACCTTTGTAGGGAGTATTTAACGAATGTGTACCCCAATTATGTTTTCACTGTTTTTTTACATTATTACACACTTTCTACGGCGATAATTGGTTTTAAATAATGAGCCGGCAGCGAAATTCGTGATCGTGTGAAAGAGATGGATGGAGTACCGAGAAAAAACTTTAGTTCCAGGAAAATCGTGCAAAAAACAACCACCCCCACTCCCGGGTCATTGGTTTGACAGGTGTAATGATACCACATGCGGTTCTCATGTTCCTTCCTTGTGAGGAGGATGTTTCAAATTCCGAATGTGTACGTTTATCTTTTGTATCATAATTAAATTATTAATACAATAGGTAAAACAAAAAACATAAAATCTGTATGTTAAGTCACTTTCCCATTTTTAAATTACCTACGACTGCAACCATTTACGTTAATTAATGCTGTATAAAAACACAAATGACATAAACTAAAATATTTTAGTGAAACATTTTAATGTACCTATCGCAACATTTATGTCAAGCCTGCACAATTTATCAAACCCACAGACATGTTAAATAAATTAATTACCCTAATTAAAGGGGAAAACAAGGTAGCAGGTGACTCTAAAATGTAGTGTTATTTTAATCCGGCAGATGGCGGTAACAGGGCAATTTTTACGGTCCGTTTTACGCTATTGAACGAAATAAATGTGTGCTTGTTGCCTTTTTTAATATAGCTGCATACTCTGCATAGCGTAGTTTGTACATTTACAAAAAAAGAGATAATGTTTTATGTTTTATTTTATATGTTATATCTAACTGTTTCTGGTGCAGTAAAATAAAAGAAAATAAATTAATAAAAGTTTACACCTAAATAAACATAAAAATCAAACAAAAAGAACATTCCGTTCCAATCCTCAGAAATCTCTTTGTTCGGAAGCTTCAACTGAGTGTCATGTCATGTCAAATGACTGTCATTTGGCGGCAACATTCAAAATTGCTGTAAATTAAATAATGTTAAAAAACAATTAAAAATTCACGTTTTACTTTTCATTCGGGTCTAGTTAGAGGTGTGTCATTGAGGGTTTTTAGATTAATTTAACGTAACCGTTTTTCTTCAATGGTTAACCGGTTAAAAAAACGGTTAAATCGGTCAACGGGTTTTCAATAAATATTCGTATTATGCATTAATAGCTTCAATATTATGTCAACGTTTTCGATAGCAACTTCGCAAGCTGTTTTGAACTAAGACTTCCCTTCGTAGTTTCGTGTAGGGTTACCAGATCCAAAAATAAGTACCAGATCCAAAAATAAGTTTTCCTGGCAAAATCCTTGCCGCCTCAGCAATAAATCTCCTGACATTTCGGCAAAAAGTAGGTAGGTACTTATATTTTTTTAAAAACTCGCGAGTGAGCCTGATTAAAAGTGATTTTATTATAATTAGATTATTAAATTATTAGATTTTGTTCTGTGATTATTAGTAGTTCATAATTTGATTTTATTTTAATATAGGTACCTAATTTCTTTTATTTTTCTCTTTTCATAAATAGTCCGTTGAAATATTACATTTGCTTTGCATTTGTTAGAGGACGCAATTTTATTATTGGGACATGTGTGGGGGGTCAATAGAAGCTTAACCTCAAGTTTGTGGGGTCGCCACCCTTGTTTCCCGGCCGCCATCTTGAAAATAGTGGTGAACACGATATCTCAGAAACTATGCGTCTTACAAAAAAATTGTCAAGCAATCATTTGTAGTAAATTGTTTTGCCTACAAATATGTTTCTATAACTTTTTGCCCTAAATCAAATATTTAAGAAGTTATAAGCAAAAAAGTGAGAAAATCTTTCTATTTTGCTCTATCACTTCATGCAAAAACGGCTGGACCGATTTGGTTGAAATTTGGTATGTAAATAGGTAATATCCTGGATTAACATAAAGGCTACTTTTTATCCCGATTTTCCCGCGGGAACGGGACTTACGCGGATGAAACCGCGGGGCGCAACCACTTAAACCGGATAAAAAGTAGCCTATATGTTAATCCAGGATATCACCTATCTACATACCAAATTTCAACCAAATCGGTCCAGCCGTTTTTGCGTGAAGTGATAGAGTAAAATAGAAAGATTTTCTCACTTTTTTGCTTATAACTTCTTAAATATTTGATTTAGGGCAAAAAGTTATAGAAACATATTTGTAGGCAAAACAATTTACTACAAATGATTGCTTGACAATTTTTTTGTAAGACGCATAGTTTCTGAGATATCGTGTTCACCACTATTTTCAAGATGGCGGCCGGGAAACAAGGGTGGCGACCCCACAAACTTTAGGTTAAGCTTCTATTGACCCCCCACACATGTCCCAATAATAAAATTGCGTCCTCTAACAAATGCAATACTCGGCCCTCAAATTGTAACATTTCAATGGACTAAAAAGTCTTCACAATTTCCAATTTTTCCTGTTTCCCTGCCAAACAGGTAAAATTCCTGTCATCTGGTAGCCCTAGTTGCGTGCGAAGACGTTGAAGGAATTTTATTAGCTTTTTATTTTTAACAATTTTTCGGTGCATTGCGAGATACGTTGACGTTGGCGGAATATTATTAGGTTGAAGAAAAACTGAATAAAGGACTGTTTTTCCTCAATGGTACACAGGTTAAAAAAAAGCTAATAAATCGGTCAACGGGTTTTCAAATAATCAGATTATCAAATTGAACGTAGATAGATTCTAGCTTGCAAGCAATAAGTGCTGTTTTCGTGAGGCATTCAATCTTCAATTTTATTAGCGCGGAAGTGCGAGTAAGAGAGGGATAGGTGCAAAAGGATCGGAACTATGCTTCATTACTCGCTTGCGAGTTGCGTGCGAAGACGTTGACGGAAATATTCGGTTCATATTTTCAACCGGTTATTTCGTTGAAGTAAAACAGCGCGAGTTGCGTGCGAAGACGTTGACGGAAATATTCGGTTCATATTTTCAACAGGTTATTTCGTTGAAGAGAAGCAGTTAATTCGTTGACGAGCATATAGCCGTTTATAAAAACGGTTCATTGATTTAACGACCACCTCTAGGTCTAGTAAGCCAAACAAGCTACAACATGTGTTCAAGACATATCAAAAAACAAACAGATCTTACGGAGAAGCCGAAAATAAAAAAAACCAAGACCATGTACGTAACTGGAAATTAGATCTTTCGTCGCCCGCTCTCGTTAAAAAATGGTTGCTAAATACAATACAACTAATGATCAAAGTGGCTGGTTTTTATAATTGTACCAATCCAATGATCTTGCTTAGATTGGGACTAGATGACGCTGTGTGGAATGTCCAAGGATATTATTTATAATTTACTTACCTAACTATGTATTTACTTATTAACTTAGGTACCTACCTTACCTTGTGTGTAGTGCGTTTTCTTTGTGTGAATATAATTTATCAAAAAAATTTGTTTATAGCCAACAGAAATACACAACTCCTTACTCCCAATCATGGTCTGGTCCGCCGCAGCAGTTAAGAAAGGCGTCTACGAACAGAAGCTCAGCGTGAGTCTCATTAACGTCTTTATTTAAGGCGTAGGTTTTATCAGTTTTTGAGTGTTAGTTAGGTCCCTTTATAGTTAGCGTTACCAGTTGAAGTATTTAAAATTTATGAAAATTATGAAATTATTAGTTTACATACATTTGTGTTACTTGACTCGGTATCAAGGATAGTACCTATTCAGAAATAGGTACCGGTAAACAGTTGATACTCCCCCAGATGTTGAAAAATCAAGTTTTATACCTGCAGGATTTGAACCCGCGAATACAATACATACATATGCCTTATCACTCGGCCACGAAACGCTTAAAACAATTGTAATAAAAACTTATTTATTTGTATTAGGTATTACCATTTTCACTGTTGTCCCTGTGAAAATAAAATAATTTTCCATACAGTCAGAAATTGGTTTCCCGCCAAGAAGCGCGGCGCTGTTACCCCGATCCTACAGTTCCACATCTCAAGTACGGACTTTTCCCGAAGAAAAGGTAACGCGTTCACTGCCCATGACGTGCGGGCTGTGTTACAACATCTAGTCTTGTTACCCTATCTATCTCTGGTTTTGCTTTCGGTAGGTAGTAAGATAGTTATTTGACGTTTTCTTTCCGTAACTGATGTTCACCCCTGTCAACTAGATTACACTTACTTACGACGAGTAGTGGTGATTGTCGCCAAAACTAAACTAAACGTTTTGACAACACTAAAATTATATTTATTAAGTTAGATATTGCATAGCTTCTATCGCGGGCCTTGGCGTGGAGACCGAATCCAGAAATTCCGTAACCAGATTGTCACTTTAGTTCAGCAACTCGCCTCTAGGTGGCATGCAATAGCTTTACCGCGGCAGTCCCCGAGTGCCACACGTTTTTTTTTATTACAAATTCAGTTAAAATATATTTCCAGAGGACAATCTCGTACGCTGACTTCTAGCCCGGGACAGGAAGCTGATACCGCGGAGGCCAGTAGGACTAGGGCTCCGAAAGAAAGTAGGTTTAAACACTATCTACATCTACACTAATATTATAAAGAGGTAAAAGTTTGTTTGTTTGTTTGACGGTGGTAATCTCCGAAACTACTGGACCGATTTCAAAAATTCTTTCACGGGTGTGTAGAATGGACTGTCCGGGAGGTTATAGGCTATATTTTATTCCCGGTAGCTTCATTAGTACACCCGTGCGAAGCCGGGGCGTGCTGCTAGTAAAGAATAAAGAACCCTGTACTGTTGTTTGTTTACCTATATCACCCTATATCATGCCATCTCTGTTACTCGCAGGTGACTCTTCAGCGCCGCTATTCGTAGTGCGTGCCCTCGACTCGCGCTTAACGCGTCGCCTGACGCGCGCCGCCAGCACACATCTCGATATCAAGCCGAGAAACATCAAGTGATTGTGATTTTATAAAAAACAAAATGGCCACCGAACTTCACTGGCCTTAAGAAACTCATTCGTAAAAATCGTTCTTTATTTTTCCAATGGCCCTTAGAGATCATTCTGAGGTTCCTCTCAGAAGTACCAATTCATGATATACAGAAGTCGGCCACTAATTTCGTGTAGGATTAATACTTTTCGATACCGAGTCAAGTAAGTATAATAACACATTATAATATTTTAATTCAAACAAGATTATCATTTGTTTCAATGACCCAGGATTTAATTGTTAGTGGTTAGTGCATTAACATTTTCGCAGATGTTTTACATTATAATACCTACTTATGTAGGTAGGTAGGTACATACCTAACCTACTTAGGTTTCAAGTCAAAGCTCATCGAGATAAATTAATTAAATGACGTAGATATGCAAATACTTACTCGAGAAAAACCTAAGCCACAGCCTAATTAAGTAGAGATACGTGCCTATTGGCGGTGATTCGGCGGGGCACTGACTAACTAAAAATTCCTAAATTCGAGAGCTCTTATTTCGTTCACAATAAAGTTCAAATCAAATAGACCGTCTGAGTGACAGTTCTAAAATTACGTATTTTACGTCAAATTTAAGTGAATGTATGCAATTTTAGTCAGTAGCCTTGATAAGTTTGATTAAAACTACACACATTTACCTCAATTTGACGTTAAATACATAATTTTAGAACTGTCACTCAGACGGTCTATTTGATTTGAACTTTATTGTGAACGAAATAAGAGCTCTCGAATTTAGGAATTTTTAGTTAGTCGGTGCCCCGCCGAATCACCGCCATTATGCTTCTAAAGGTACCTAACCTACCTAGTAGGTAGGTACCTGCCCATATTTTTTAATGAAGTTAATGACGCCACTGCAAACAAGCGGAAAACTCAAGAGTCACAAAAAGTGAAGGTCGACTTTACCATAATCAATGCAGTGTTCTGTGATCAGTGCGTTCATAAAACGATCACAACGCGCACGTGCGAATAATGTTGAGAACGTGTTTTATTCTAACAACAGCCTTGTTGTGCAATGGTCAGTTGCTGTCAAACTTTTCCCCTGACTTATCGAAAGTTACGCGCGGGATATTTGAAAGTGTAGCTGGTAGCTCGCTGGCCAGTCTCGCTCCGTCCAATTTAATAGCAGATGGAGTACGAACTGCCTTATTTCTGCCGGAGGCAGCGACGCGGGCGTTTGGAGTCGGCAGCCAAACCAGCTTACTACCCGACAGCCACACAAACGTCGTGAGTGTGCTCGATGATTTTCTACCTGACTACAATGCCGGTCTTGGTAACGAAGATGCGAATCTAGACTTTGTCTCAATCGTCCGCAAATACGGTTATTCCGTGGAGAAGCACGCAGTGACTACTGAAGATGGTTACGTCCTATCGTTGCTTAGACTACCGAGCAATGGTTCTACCGTGTTCCTAATGCACGGGCTGCTTGGTTGCTCTGATGACTTCATAGTAGCGGGGCCTGAGAGCGGACTAGCCTACCTCCTAGCTCAAGAAGGTTACGATGTTTGGATTGGCAATGCACGAGGCAGCAAACACTCCCGAAGACACATACACCTTGACCCGTCCGATGCAGAGTTCTGGGACTTTTCATGGCACGAAATAGGAATCTACGATCTCCCAGCAATGATAGATTATACACTAGAATTTACAGGTGCTAAAGCTGTCAAGTATATCGGACATTCGCAAGGAACTACGGCTTTTTTTGTGATGACTTCGGAACGACCAGATTATAACACCAAAGTGTCGCTGATGGTGGCTTTATCTCCTGTTGCGTTCATGTCGAACGTGCGATCACCCGTGGTCAGATTGCTCTCAGTAGGACTACCTTTCATCCACGGCTTTGTTAAATCAGCTGGGTTCTACGAGTTCCTGCCAGACAATGTCGTAATGCGTGCGTTGAAGCCTGCAATCTGCAATGGATTAATTCTCTCTGATATAATTTGCAGCAACGTGTTATTTATGGTGGCTGGTGTTGGATTCGCACAGTTTAACTTCACGAATTTACCCGTGTTGATGGGGCATGTGCCCGCGGGAGCGTCGGTAAAGCAATTAGCGCATTACGGACAGGGTATTCTGACTGGGGAGTTTAGGCAATTCGACTACGGTTCATCAGGCAATATAGAAAAGTACGGATATGTTACACCGCCAAGATACATGCTTGAGAAGATTACGTCTCCGATTTCATTGTTTTATAGCGATGAGGATTGGTTAGCACATCCGACTGACGTTGACAAGTTGTATAGCAAGTTGGATAGCGCGGTCGATATTTACAAGATTCCATACAAACAGTTCAATCACTTAGATTTTTTATGGGCTAAGGATTTTAAAGTGCTGGTTTACAAACGACTACGAAAGCTTTTAACTTTTTTTTAGAGGAGTATCTATATTTTTTAGCAAATAAACTTTTATATAATTTTATAGAAAACTCCTCTAAAAAAATAACCATCTATGTAGATATATATTTCATTTGAAGATTTATAAATGCTGTTCAAATGGGTGCGCCTTTGTAAAAATATATCGTCCTAACAAACCATGTTGCTAACTGTAGGTAGGTACTAACCCTTTTTTGTGCTAATTTTTATTGTTTTTTAACCTACCGTTTTATGTTATTGTAGTTCATTGACCGTGATTTAGAAAATCTACCGAATACTTTTCAAAACATGTTTACAAACCAAATAAGTTTTTTTAAAACCACAAAAATACCTTTACAACTTATAAAATCAAACATAGTATTTGGGTAACTAAAATTATTTATTAAAACTCAACATCACATAGGTTTTACTGGTACCTATATTGTATAATTTGTATAATTTTGTCATGAATTACCTCATGCGTTTGTATAACAATATTATCATTTCATGGACATACAATACATAGATCTTTATCACATAGTTTGAATAATGAAAGCTTTTTTTCTTTCAAATAAGGCGCCATTCACGCTAGACGTCATTAGTTAGCGGCACTAATTTTTAAAAAATTACAAACATTTTTCGCTAATTTTATTGGAAAAATAGGAATAAGGTAATGATTAACATAAAATTCTTCAAATTACTACTTAAAATAATCAACTTTTGAATGTATAAATATTTCTACATTACCCGGTTTGGGCGAATAACATTTTTTCTTTGTACATTGCTGGTTATGTATAAAAATTATACATTAGTAAAATTAATATAATTAGTGGCGCTAACTAAGTCCTGCGTGAAAAGCTTTGATACCAATTTGGCAAATTAAGACCTCTGGTCTCAATATTTCGAATAAAAAGCTATAAAATCGCTAGCGGACTTCATAATGTGATGTATTCTTTTAACATAGCGCTGGCGATTTAGCCCTTACTATTCATAATACACCTTTGATAACTAAAATGGCTGTTTGCCTTCACTTATACAAGAACAAAGGATTTAATAAAAGCAACGTTAAGCCTATGTGCACCACGTTTACATATATGCTAGACTAGTAGCACGTCCCGGCTTCGCACGGGTGTACTAATGGAGCTACCGAGATAAAATACGGACAGTCCATTCTACCCACCCGTGAAAGAATTTTTGAAATCGGTCCAGTAGTTTCGGAGATTACCTCCGTCAAACAAACAAACAAATTTTACCTCTTTATAATATTAGTGTAGATTTATAAAGCGTCAGGAGGCAATCTTTGTCTACACTAAGACACTAGTGCCTTGGACATTGTTGAGATGGAATAGGCTTGTAGCACCTAAACCTCTCAGCTTGGCCGGCCATATCCACAGGAAAGATAGGTCAATACATGTGGGGCTGACTAGCCGCGGGTTCCCTCACGATGTTTATGTTTAGAGCTCGTGTTAAAACGCATATAAATGCGGTAAACAAACTTGTAAAATGTATAGGTCACAGGTATCCTGCATTTTATTCGCTACGTGTTTGTATTGACACAACGCGTAGTGACTGGGCGTTGAAAAAACGCGGTGTGCATAGGCTTTAAGGCTGCTAGGGATTTATACATTTAATTTTGTTTTATTTACAAAGACGTTAGGTCGCGCCACGTAAAAAGCGCAGCGCCTATTTTGCAGCTTTTCCCCTCAGCGCTCTTTTTACGTGACGCGACCTCAGGCGAAAATATTGGTCTAATTGGACCTTATTTCTAACACAGTAAATATATTCATTTTATAATCAACATACAATACAAAAATATTCGATTGGTTATCTACAATATATGGACGATTTTTATTATTAAAATTTGATCCGAACATACATTTACGTTACGTTCATAGTTGTTTGGACTTGCTGCCTACATTTTTTTGTCTTAAATACTCGTATTTTTCCGTAAAAAGGAAGTTTTGTGCTCCTTTGTATTTTTTTTAAATATTATTTTCATCATTTGTTTTTGAGAATCTAATAAGGACCTTCGGAGTTTTGAAAAGAAATGTATTTTTTTTCATCAAAAGTAAACCGATTTTGAAAATAAAATTATTTTTATGTTTGAAAGAGTATAAGTGCTCCCACACAAATCCGCGATGCGACGCGATGCGAGCTCGCATCGCAGAAATTCGCATCGCAAGTTTCTGCGATGCGACGCGATGCGACGTCGCGCGAATTTGTGCGACAAGCCGTTTAGTAGGGCGATGTAGGAATGTGCGATGCGAAGCAGATCGCAAATTCTTGCGATGCCATCGTGCGAATTCGCGCGATATCGCAGATTTTGACAATGCGACGCGACGTCGCGGTTTTGTGTGGGAGCCCTAACCCCGAGATGGTCCTAAAAAAATTGAGGATCTGATGAGGATCTTCGGAGTTATGAACAGAAATGTACCTCGAAAGTGCACGAAATTTCTCTCTTTTTACGAAATTGAAGTTTAATAACATTTTATTTTGCCACTTTTGTTAAGAATAAATGGTTGCATGTATATTTCCTACACGGCCTTAAATATCTAGCATCTAGATTCTAGAATTCTAGACGCTAAATATGGTTGGCATGGTCAACAAGTTAACGCATTAGGTGCAGTTAGAATATCGTTTTTATCATTTTAATTATATTTAAAACTCACGTGTGTGTTAATAAAGCTACCGGGATAAAATATAGCCTATAACCATCCCGACAGTCCATTCTACACATCGGTGAAATTTTTTTTAGAATAAGCTGTTTAGTTTCGGAGATTACCTCCGTCAAACAAACAAACAAACAAACAGTTTGTTTGTCCGTCTTTCACGGCAAAATGGTGCAACAAATTGACGTGATTTTAAGGGATAGAGAGTGACATAGGCCATTTTTATCCCGATATTCCTGAGGGAACTAGACTTACGCGGGTGAAACCGCAGGGCGCAGCTAGAAGCCCATATTTTATGCATTAATTTAGATAATTTGTTTTGATCATTCACTTTTTGGCCGTGTAGGATCACATTATAAAATAATTGTATATTTTAAAAGCTTATTCTAAATAGTCATCGAATAATAGTAAAAGATGAATGTAATCTTGGACATTTTCATTTTCGTTTTAATAATTAATAACACATAGAAAGTACACACTACAGAGAACTATAATACCGAATAAAATCACACTTATAATTAAAAGGCATAAGTTTGTGTGTAAGTGTGAATGTTTGTTACTACTTCACGCTCAAACGGCTGGACGGATTTGAATGAAATTTGGTACCAGAATAGCTTATATCCTGACTTAAGCCATCTGTTACTTTTGATCTCGGTATTCCCATGGAAACGAGCACTATTCATCGCGGGGCATAGCCTAGCATTACAAATATATTACGCGTTCACTTCCCCGCTCTTGCACACCTCAGTTGGTTGACAGACTTTTGTATTGTGAGTATGTACCTATGTACATACATATACATATGTGTGTGTGTGTGTGTGTGTGTGTGTGTATTAGGAGTCTACTGAATAATAAGTCGATGAGGATAGATTACTATCCATCTATCCATCCATACTAATACTATACTATACTATATATAATATAATAAAAGGGAAAGAATGTGTGTCTGTCTGTCTGTTTGTTTGTCCGTCTTTCACGGCAAAACGGGGCGACGAATTGACGTGATTTTTTGTGTGGTGATAGTTGATGGGATGGAGAGTGACATAGGCTACTTTTTATCCCGATATTCCCGCGGGAACGGGACTTACGCGGGTGAATCCGCGGGGCGCAGCTAGTATTACATAAAAATGCTACGGTGTCTGTTATGCGTACTTTCCATGTGTTATTAAATCCTAAACATCATTATACTTAACAAATATTTATTAATAATAACAATACAAATAAAGCGATAACAATGGACACCCATGACTCGAACAGAAATTTGTGAAATGCTTCGTTTTTTTATCAGTCTAAACCTTCGATCAACCATACCCAGCGTGGACGCTTCTAAAGTAAAACTTTTTAAACTATGGTTTTGAACATTATAAACTCTTGAAACTGGATAACTATGATTATACTTCATTTCTTGAAGCGAGCTAATAGGTGTTGCAGACATAAATAATTTCTAGGTAAATTTAAGTTTGGTAGGTGGCAACACTTACATTTTATCTGTCATCTGTCATGCAGTGAATAAAAGTTGTACGAGAAAAAGATGTCGTATCCTTTCACATTCAAATAGTCCACAAAAATTAGGAGCAATTATACATTATGCTCCACCAAAATGGTGCCGAAACCAGCGTAAACAGGTGTACGACGACCAATCACGTGCGTTTATTTTTCTTCCTATTAGCTCGCTTCAAGAAATGAAGTATAGAAAGAAATTTGGGGGTTTAATCGAAGCTCTAAATCCGTGATAAAACCGAAAAAATGTCCGTTATTCTAAATACGTCACAATTCTGTCCAATCCCGAGGCGTTCATAATTTTATAACTATAGTAATGTTCCCGTTTCTTAAATTAATGTAGATATAATATTTGGTCTGAATATATGAATATATGCTTAAAACTATTTAAAAATAAAAAACTTAAATCTATTATACCATTCATTGACTTTCTTTCTTTATTTTCAGATCAAGAACTCCATCTGAAACAAAAATATAATTTAAGACTGACTTCACTGCTTCCCACGCAAATAAGTAAATAAATATCCATGCACATTTCAGACAGCGTCATCTAGTCCCAAGCTAAGCAACTAAATGCTTGTGTTATGGTAACCAGATGACTGATAATAAATAGATACATTTTTTTGTAAATACCATATTATACATAGAAAACACGGCGATCGATGAATATGAATGTGGATGGATACACTGGAAGAGGTAGGCCTAAGAAAAGATGGATGGACTGTGTGTGTGCAGATATGTGTGTGAAAGGAGTGAGTACTGAGATGACGAGCGATAGAGGGAAATGGAAGAGAGAAACGTGTTGTGCCGACCCCACTTAATGGGATAAGGGCAGGGAGATGATGATGATGACATAGAAAACACCCAGACACGGAACACATACAAACTGTCCCGTAGCGGGGAGCGAACCCGCCACCTCCGCGTCGCGGACCTTCGTCCACTGCGCCACAGAGGTCGTACATACAAACAAACAAACCAACACTACGGCTCGTATTCAGACTCCACTCAAACTTGAGTCTAGGTTTTAGCATCGTTTTTCATTTTTGACAGTTCTTTATGAAAACTGATTTATGAAATCGACGCTTGAGACACGATTTACTATTGATTTAAGTCTCTGAATACAGGCCTAAGTCTTCATAATATTAGTATAGATCTTACCGTCGTTAACATTACAGTATGTTATTCTCCGCGGCGCTGACTGCTTTCTACCGTGCGATTTCCTCCTTCCCTCTCTCCCCTCTATTTTCCCTTCTTTCACACACAAATTCAAAACCTCATCCCGCCCAGAACCCAAACTCATACATTTAACATCAGACGTCAACTCGTTCGATATAAACACTGTTTTAGCGAACACTTTCTTCTTATCATTGAAAATATGATTAACACTTTGCTGAACAAGCTTCCCGATTTTGCACTCGAATATATTTATATCGCCATTTAAATTATTTTTACTCATATCCTTGATTGATTCTTCCTTCTCTTTCTGTAGTTCCTGTCTCACTCTTTCGTAGACGTCGTCTTCGAATATCAATTCTTGGGTTATGTCAGTTTCTTTGTTTTTAAAACATTCTGATATTTGGGCTATGGGCGATTGTGTTCGTTCGGTTTTGATGGAATCTTTAAGCTCTACTTCTATTGATGGCACTTCGGTTGTGTCAGATCTGGACTGAAGTATCTGGAAGGTGAAACTTAAGATCATTTATGTGCAAGTGCATTCATTCAAGTAAAGGTTTTGTGAAAAATTTAAACATAAACTGCTTGTGCTTACTCAAAAAATTTAATCGGTTGGAATTTCAGTGATTTAATTGTATACAGTAATCTTTACATAAGTCTCGCTTAAGTTATACATAAATCTATTTTACGCACTGTTTTGGACTCTATAAACATAAAGATAGTCCGTCGAGTTACCCCAGAATGTAACACCATACCGTAGTACAGATGATACATTACTATAGTTAGCTGTTATCATATCTTTCTAACTAAAACAGGAGCATACATAAACTGTGTTAATGCTTGCCTCTTGCCTACAAGCTTGCCTCTCCCTACTCACCTGCACTAAATGCTGCCTCAGCCGCGTACACTTGTCCCTCACAGTGTCCCTCCTTTGGGCCAAGGCGCGTCTCTCAGCCAGCGCGTCGTTCCTACAAGCCCTGACAGCTCGCAGCTCGCGCGTCAACCGCCTCAGATGCTCCACAGAGCGCCGGCGGCTGTTCTGCGAAGCCAACTGCAAATTAATATACAATTTGAATAAACTATTTTAGGAATGATATTGAAGGGACGATGACAGACAAAAGCGATTAATGAACGAGTCGTAGCGGCCAGACAGACCACTCACCTATTGTTATTGGGACATTTCACACAACGCCATCTTGTCCCAACGCTAAGCAACTTAATGTTTGTGTGTAGTAACTAAATATTATTTTAGATTTTAGCTCATTCCAATTACTTGTTCCAACGTCTCTGCTAGCAGATAATTTAGTTTAGAGAATTTAGTTGTATACCCCAGTACCCAACTAAATTGAGACCGCTCTAAATTTAACAATCTATCAACAATGTCAATAACTCTATACATATTACATAGGCTTGTAGCACCTAAACCACCCTCTCAGCTTAGCCGGCCATATCCACAGGAAAGACAATGGTCAATACGTGTGGGGCTGACTAGCCGTGGGTTTCCTCACGATGTCTACACAAGCACAAGCAAAACTAACACTTATTTCATACCATATTCATAAAACCAGCGTGAGAATGCAACTCAGAGTGTTGTATTACACTAACCACAAGTTTATGTTACAATATAGTTTATAATTAAGCCACAATGATTTTTAATTACGTGGCTATAAAGAACAAAGCTGTATGGCATTGTACAATAACAGGTAGCGGTGTCACGTGCTTTTGCATATTCTGTCTAGTCTATTTTTGTTCTGATACGATTTAAGCCGAAAGGAGAAAAAAATGACTTTGTGTTTAGTACACAACGTTTACACACAGGTTTATGTAACTTATAAAATATTTAAAATAATTTTTTTTTTTAATCCTCAGAAAATACGACTGCTTCGCTCCAATATAGCCTATAACCATTAACCATCCCGACAGTCCATTTTACACATCAGTGAAAGAAGTTTTGAAATCGGCCGAGTAGTTTCGGAGATTACCTCCGTCAAACAAACAAACAAACCAACTTTACCCTCTTATAACATTAGCATAGAAGTATAGATAACTAGCGACCCGCCTCGGCTTCGCACGGGTACTCTTCATATAAACCTACCTCTTGAATCACTCTATCTATTAAAAAAACCGCATCAATATCCGTTGCGTAGTTCTAAAGATTTAAGCATACATAGGGACAGAGAAAGCGTTTTTGTTTTATACTATGTAGTGTACATTTATTATACTGACCCGGTTCTTGATCCGTCTCCTCAAACCCTTCAAGAATGCTAGGTCTTCATCACACAACTTGAGAGACTGAACACGCTGGGAGTATTTGCATGTGGAGAGACCGGCCACCTCTTCCACTGTCATACTGATGCCTCGAGCTGCGGATAACTTGGATATTAAGTATCTAAACTACTGGTTTCTATTAGTTACGCCACGTAGAAAGAACGATGAGGGGAGTGAGGTATGTGTTGGTGGGGGGTCACTTGCTTACGAACCAATAGCACGCGCTACATCAATGTGTAAAGTGCGCGCGTACACAACCAATCACACCTAAGATTCCTTAAAATCGCCTACTGCGCAGCTTTTCCCCTCAGCGTTCTTTTTACGTGGCGCGACCTTTATCTAAGGCAATTACATCTTATTACAATAATAGTAGATAGTTATGCGAGGTGAGAAAGACACACAATTCAATGATTTATCGCGAGAGCGGTAATCGTTCGAGTACATTAAAGGACTTTTATTCTGAGGTAAACACTCTACTTTTTTCACTATATTACTAAAAATTCATTATGAATATTACCAAAAAATACTTGAAAATTTACACATACGAAAACCTGGTGTCACGATTTTCTTATAAACTAAATAAGACTAAAAAAAATTTATTTAGATTTAAATTACTGACGGGTAAAATGCCACTAAACATTGTATCATGCTAGATAACAAAATATGTAGCATTAGTGGAATTCATGCTATATTAAGTTATGCTAGCATGAATTAGTGAGTTTACAATGCAAAACAAACAGCAATTTGTTTTAACACAATAAAGAAAGAAGCTTGTAAAGTGGTTCTGACTCAGATCTATCTAATCCTAATACTATTGTTTTCAATTGTCAAGTAATTGAAGTGTTTAGTCATCACTATTTTTATTCAAGGAAAATGTGAAATTATAATCTACTAGCTGCGCCCCGCGGTTTCACTCGCGTTAGTCCCGTTCCCGCGGGAATATCGGGATAAAAATTAGCCTATGTGTTCCAGGGTAAACCAAATCGGTCCAGCCGTGTTTGCATGAAAGAATAACCAACATACATACATTCTCACAAACTTTCACATTTATAATATTAGTAGGAGTAGGAAGGACTAGCAGCACGCCCCGGCTTTGCATAAATGTACTAATGAAACTACTGGCATAAAATATAGCCATCACAGTCTATTCTACACATTGGTGAAGGGTTTTTAAATCAGCTGACTAGTTTCGGAGATTAGGTACCTATGTCAAACAAACAAACCCACATTACCTCTATAGAATGTTTGTATTAATTGTATAGATTGATAATATAAAGAACCAAATTAAAAAAGCCAGCTAACAAATATCTAACCAACTTCAAAAACGAGGATGTTCTATTTTGTTTATTTATTTATTTTATTCGGTAGACAGACATGCTACAAGTATTTTGGAAGGTGGTAGGTATAAGATGTTACATATGATAATATTTGTATTGTTAGTTTCAAAAGTACGAAACCGGAATCTTCCTAGAACTTCAGGCGGTTTACTAAGAATTCCTTCATGTTTTTCGTGATTTTGTTTTGCTCCTCAAAACTATTTTTTTTATACATCGCTTGTTGGAATCGTTTAAAGTTAGAAGACAAAAAGACTGCTGTGGTTTCCATTTATCAGTTGTAGGAAGTATGCATTGCATACTGCGCCATACCTAAATAATATAAATAGTATTGCAACATACATACCTGTTGCCTATCTCCGATTTCAATTGCAGAACTAACACTTCCAACTCACTTACCTTCGAGTATTTCCTGGTCCACTTGGTAAGATGCGTGCTTCCCATTATCGTCCATTCTTCATATTTATATTGTGTTTTCATCAAGAAATTACAAATAAATTCTTACGTATTACAAATTCATTCATGAGGTTATAATTTCCGATTGGGATGACTTTGACTGTCAAAAACGAATGAAATTGATTGAAATATTGAATGACTCAATCAAACAAACAAACAGATGTCCAAATGTCAGTTGAATAGTGTTGTTAAACCAGCAAACCTAAGCTAGCAAACAAGAAAAAAATCCATTGCCATCTGTAAATAGAATAAGTTAAAACTTCTGTTATTATTTTTATTGAGCCGAAATAAGACTATACTACGTACCTGAAGACAAACAAAACTCATTTCTATTCATATCTTTAAAACTATCGAGACAGACAAATAATAAGCTTGAATAAAAATATAGTTATCGTTGCATTTATATACTAGGTGTTAAAACACAAAAAAACATCACTTATAGTTTAAACCTAATGTAACTATTGAATATAAAAAGATTGGTAATAAACTATTAGATTGATAGCCAATAAAGCCATTAATTTCAACATTTTTATAATATTTGATGAAAGATTACAATGACGTTATTATTGACCGTGTGTTTCCAATTTCCATTCCAAATTTAGTTATAGTCTGTGTATTGGGAGTTCATTCATTTCATTCATAAAACTTTGACGTTAACTTCATGAATGAATGAATTTCTATCAGTCAAATTGATTGTCTTTTTCTTACGGCCGGTGTTTTTAGTTATTTTCCGAAATAAAGGTAAGAAAATAGAAATATCTAAACGGAAATAAAGAGCTCGTTCTCGAAATATTTTTTTGTAGTTCTCAAAACATTTATTCCCTTTTATGATGACTTTTCAGCTGTTTCCTGCAGTAAAATCCCACATGTCATTCCAACGATCGCAATTCAAAAAATAATAAATTGTCACTTTTATTAATTTATTTTCAACTGTGAATTTAAACAATTGTCCTCTGTATTTCTGTCGGTTATATAAATGGACTCTGAACAACGCACAATCTTTACTCTGAGAAACTAGGTCTACTGCAAGATTTCCCTCTAAAATTTGGTAAAAAAATATACTTTGACGCGCCCTTGAGTCTGTTGCTTTCTCAGGCTCTTTGTTTGATGCCACCTAAATAATATTTGAGACTGGTAGAAGTAAAGGTACTTACTTAAATTACTTAGTTTTATTTCAAGTAATACCTAAATCCCTAGCTAAGCTAGGTACTTAATTAATTTAAGTACTTAACCAGCTTAACCTTTTTAAAGTTTTTTTCAGCATCTGACTTACCTGTTTAAGTTTCCTGATTTTTTTGGCAAATATTTTGCATAAATTAGCTAGTCAAGGTCAAATACTTGCCTAATAACATAGTTTACAATAAAATTAGCAAGAAGCTTTGTTTAGAAGGTAATTTGTGGTTATAAAACTCTTCAAACCTCAACATAGAAATATGGGAGTTCAAAAAAATGTATAAAAGTAAAAAAAACTTAATTTAGAACTTAGAACTTAACAAATCTTGTGACTGACACTTCTGTTTACAAATAATTGCTCATAAACTCTCCAAATACTTAGCACAATAATAAACCTATTATATTAAATTATTTTCTAGTAAAATGACATCACGGGGCAGGGGTGGCAGCTTTACTGATTGGGATCCAATGAGAGACGAGTTCAATGACACTACCTATAACGCCCAGTACCCGGATGATGATGCCAGGTAAGAAAAATTCAAATTTAAATACAAAAAATGATTGTTGTAGTCCAAAGTTCATTGAAGAGACAATTTATTTATTCAGAAAAATTGAAAATTTCACTTATAACACAGGCTGGATTCGAACCTGTGTCTATACAAGGGGCCTAAATGCGGGTGTGTTCATTTCTGTAGGACCTCAAGGATCACTTAAAAAATGTACAGAATTATAAGCTAGGTGCCTGTTCCAACGCCGCTTAGAAAGTTGCTGTATTTTGACGATCAATGAAAAACGTCTTATAGTTAGTCTCAAGCTTCGCAGCGATCTTCATTCATCATTAATTTTGTTTACAGTGAAGGTGTACAGCTAGATCACACAAAGCTGTATATAACGAAGCTGCCTGCATTAAGCCAAGAGGGCATGATTAACCTCTTTAGCAAGTTTGGAAATGTGGTACATTCTTACTTCAGCAGAGATCCTGTCAAGAAATATGCATTTGTGCAGTTTGAGACTGCGGGGTAAGTCATCTATTATTTCCAGCCGGCTTACTATGACCGTTAAAAGCGATTCAGTTTAGGTCCTTTAAAGAACTGCTAAGCTAAGGCGCTGATGTAAAGTTTTGAAAGTCAGACCCCAAACTGAATTGTTTAATACGTCATGGTAAGCCTCCTGTAGGCCTAACATGTGCAACGTTTCGACACGACAAATGAAATATCTCAATCATGTCAGACTGCTCTAACGTACTATGTAAAAGCAGGAGATAATGTTTTGTCAACGATGAGATAATTTCTCGTGTTGCACATGTTAGGCCTCCTGATCTACACTACACTAATATTATAAAGAGGTAATGTTGCTTTGTTTGTTTGACGGAGGTAATCTCTCAAAGTAGCCAGCCAATTCCAAAACTTCTTTCACCGATGTGTAGAATGGACTGTCGGGATGATTTTATTAGTATACTGGCGCAAAGCCGGGATGTGCTGATAGTATGTTGAAGCTGTTGGTTTTCCAATAAATAAAAAAAAATTGTGTCTCTGATTGCAGCTGTTTAGGCTGTGTTAGCAGTAGTTAACAGATTTTTAGTGAAATATTTAATTAATTCTTGTTTTCCAGGGAGGCCCGGATAGCTATGATGAAACTTAACAAAACAGAACCGTTCAACATGAGTATATACTTTGCTCACCATAAGAATGTAAGTATAAGGCTCAACTCACACCGAGATGGAAGGCAAGCGGCGCGCAGTTTTATTGTCATATCATTTTAAACTTTATCTTCATCACCATAATACTATCGCTTGAGAAACGCAGGCGACAACGAGCGACCGTAAGCGGCGCCAAAAGCACTTTTTAGAAAAAATAAACTATGCATCATAGTAATACTAGCTGCGCCCCGCGGTTTCGCCCGCTTAAGTCCAGTTTCCGCGGGAATATCGGGATAACAAGTAGCCTATGTGTTAATCCAGGGTATCACCTATCTACATACCAAATTTCAACCAAATCGATTAGGCCGTTTTTGCGTGAGAGAATAACAAACATACATACATTCTCACAAACTTTTACATTTATAATATTAGTATTAGTATAGTATGCTGGTAGGATTCATAATGTTTAAAGTTTTGCTTAACCACTGCACGGATTTGAATTAAATTTAGTACCAGCTAGTAAACTAAGAAGTACTTACTTCATCAAATATTGATTGCAGCCCAAAACGCAGCAAAGCCAGCAGAATATAGACAGAAGTAACTCCAACACCGATCGACCAATGAACAGGCATTCAACAGAAAGACATAGCCATAACAGTCAAGAAGCAGTCAGTGTCAGTAGCAGGGGAAAGAAACCACGGTAGGTTGGCCTCTGTGGCATCTGAGATATCTGAGATGAAGAGATTGCAGGTTCGAGACCCACTGCAGGACAAATGTTTGCATGATCTGCATCATCTGCATGTCTCAAGTTTGTTTCTATGTAGGTAAATATGCATTACCTAAAAAAATCAATGTAAGTATATCAGTCATCTGGTTACCTTAAAAGCCTTGGGACTAGATGACGCCGTGTGTAATGTCCAAGGATATTTATTTATTTATTTGATTCGGTTTTATTTTTTAAATTAATCATAGACAGTATTCTAGCTAGACCTAGGCGAACATACTTGGTATTATATGGATCTCACATTTTTTTATTGTAGAAAAAACTTGTACGGTAGGAAATTGATTAGAGCGATTTAATATTTAAATATTCGCGCGGAATCGCGCGCTTCGGTACCGAAATGCAAAACACGCACTTTGTGTGAACTACTAATCAAAACAAACACTTTTAGGAACTCCTATTGGTCCGTTTCTTATCTTTTCCGTTCTGTCCGCCAATCACGTAATTTTGCATAGAAGCATTTTTTATTGGTCAGCAGGTCAGCAAAAATTGCCATCTTGTTTGTTTTGTCTTGTTTTTTCCGTTCGTAGTTGAAAATCATAGCTTTGTTTTGCGAATAAAACTTTATAGTTAACTAAATAAAGGAGAAAACTTGTGAAATTGTGTTTAGAGTTATATATTCTTCTTCGTGTTGAACTTTTACGAAGTGTTCATTTAGTATCATGATGTTGAATAAGTATTTTTCGTCGATTCAGCAGACTCCCGAGTCGGACCCGTAAGTTCTTATTTCTTCTAAAACTTGAATGTCAATAATAAAATAGACTTACGAAATGTGAACTACACTTAACTTACAAAAAGTTTTAGTAAAATTACTGGGACATTATCATTGAATTTGGAAAAAGACATTCGTAAGTTTAAGTAGGTACTTACCTACTTTCAGAGATGTAGGTCACACTGACAAAGTAGGGTATCATCATCATCATCATCCACAGCCCATAGGTACCCACTGCTGGGTGTAGGCCTCCCTTCGTAAACGCCACAATACTGCCCTGTGCTATGCCAAGCCAAAGTAATAAGGACTAAGTATAAAAAAAAACACTGAATCCGTAGGTAGGTATTCGAAGCTCACCATTATTTTTCTGAGTGGGTAGGTTACCAAACCTAAGGTATAAGTATGAATAGGACGCAACATGGTTAGGTATTATTTTTGTTTGGATTTAACTTTACGGGATGCAAGGAAAAATGCTAAACTTTTAAGCAAAAACTACTAAACATTCATACATCCATACTCACAAATTTTTGCTTTTCTAAAACTAGGATCTAATTTACTTAAAGCCATAAATTTGAGTAATAAATATCCTGGGATTGGATTTCATGCAGTAATATAAATTTTTTTTCACAGGAACATAGAAGAGCACGCCAACGGGACAGAGGAATGTGATGATACAGATGGAAGTGATGTGGTGAGTTATAAAACAGTACTTTTAGAACTATGTTTTGTTACTTATGTATGATTTTAGACCCTTCTTACTTTTAAAAACATCTTCCTAACTCATGTTACCTGCACTAATACCTATATATTATTCCATCTCATCATATCTCCATCAAGGAAGGAAGGGAGGCCTTTGCCCTGCAGTGGGACGCTACATGCTCGTAATAATAATTATTATTCCCTACAGGGTCAAGGCTTACACCGCCAAAAGCGGTCCTTACCACGAGCCGAACAATACAGACTAGATTTAGAACTCAGTTAAACACTAAACCTAATATTTAGATTTTTATAGTTAAGTAAACCTAGATTTAATTATGGTAAGGAATAAAAAGCTCTTTTTATTTTTATTTTATTTTTTTTATTTTTATTTACAGGGTCAAGATCCTAAACTGGGTTATGATCTGGAGAAGATAAAGCTACAGCGTCTTCAGATAATGGACCAACAGTTGCAAGTGCAACAACGGATGCTGCTTCACCAGCAACGGGTAAATATATATATTAAAACACCTGCTGCGCTCCGCTGTTTCCGGGATAAAAAGTAGCCTATGTGTATGGTATGTGGGGTCGGCCCAACATGTCTTCTTCTTCCATTCATCTCTATCACTCGTCAACTCAGAATTCACTCCTCTCACATGCATGTCCTCTTTCACACAATCCATCCACTTCTTCCTCGGCCTTCCTCTACTTGTATGTCTATCCACACTCATACTCATTACTTTCTTAGTTATATGATTTTCATCCCTCCTCATTACATTTTGTAATGATAGGCATGGTTATTTACAGATGAAATCCAACAATCTTCCGGTTACGAAACGACGTCTTCTTCCCGACGGCCGGTCCATACAGGTGTAAGTATCCCACTTATTAAATGCGAAAGTTCTATCTGTACTAAAATTATAAAGAGGTAGTGTTGGTCTGTTTGCTTGTTTGATGGAGGTAAGCTCCGAAATTACTCAGCCGATTTCAAAAGTTCTTTCACCGATGTGTAGAATGGACTGTCGGGATGGTTATAACCTACATTTTTATGGGTAGTTTCATTAATACACCCGTGCAAAGCCGGGATGTGCTGCTAGTTTTTATTAAATAAATTTTTTGTATGTTTACCGATTATTTCATCAATATTGGAACGATTTCGATAAATATTATTTTAGTGAAAATGCAACTCGAGAGTGCAAGAAATTTTCATACAAAATTTGAGTTGGTTTTCGTATAAAACAATTACCATAATGTTAAGATTAACATAATGGTAATTGTTTTATACTAAAATGTACTAATATTATAAAGAGGTAAAATTTGTTTGTTTGATTGTTTGTTTGTTTGACGGAGGTAATCTCCGAAACTACTGGACCGATTTAAAAAATTATTTCATGGGTGTTTATAATGGACTGTCCTGGGTGGTTTTAGGCTATATTTTATCCCGGTAGCTTCATTAGTACACCCGTGCGAAGCCGGGATGTGCTGCTAGTAATATATATTTCTTTTCCAGTACTCAAGATAATGAGACGAGCTTCACAGCAGGCGGAGGTGATTCGGTAAGTAACCAAAACCAATTTGACTTTACATGACACTGTATCTAGGATATTATAATAAAAATTGGTTGCCTGTAAAGTCGGTATACGGGCGAAAGTTTTACGTGACAACGCGTGCCTCTCACTCGCGCGTGCCTCTCACTCGCTCTCATTGTGAGCGCATAACGTGAGCGGAGCGTAACGCAGTTTCTTGAAGTGTCACCCGGCAAACCAATTTATAAGACGTTTTCACGTCAAAAAAAAACTGGTGATACCCTCAGACTTATGTCTATGCATACCACACTTATCTATAATCTATACCAATATTATAAAGAGGTAATGTTGGTTTATTTGTTTGATGGAATCTCCAAAACTACTCAGCCGACATTTTTTTTCAACGATGTGTGTGTGTGTGCGAATGGACTTTCGGGATGGTTATAGGCTATATTTTATCCCTGTAGTTTCATTAGTACACCCGTGCAAAGCCGGGATGTGCTGCTATGCTAGTATCGATACAAACAAAACAACACGTTTTTATCCATAGAAATGCAAGTAAACCATGGGTAGGTTTTATCTCAGACCAAATAAAAAGTGCTTGTCAGTAGCTACCGCGGCTCGTGAGAGCACGTCACTTAAACTTTAAAAAGTTAAGGTGTAGTTTAGTTTTGCGTGTGTGTGTTTAAGTGTGTCAAACACAGTAAGGCGTAGTTTTAACTTGCTTCACCTTCTTTGTCGCAGCGTGGTCTGAGGGTCTTATACTCGTATATCACACTTCACTCGTTTTACACAATGGCATATTTGTATCAAAGAACAAGGTAGGTAGTACATTATAACAACGAATGACACTATCTTATCTGTTGTTTCGGGGTATTCTACTACAGAACATTTTAATGATAAAAATAACGGCTGTTATAAGTCGCGCCACGTAAGAACGATGGGGGGACGGGAGGGGGTATGTTGGAGGGGGTCACTCGTTCATGAACCAATAGCAAGTTTTCAATTGATTAAATCGAATAGTTAGTAATCGAATAATTAGTACCTTAAAATCGAACTGCATCTTATATTTTTAGCCATCCCTAACTAGGGATGGCTAAAAATATAAGATGCAGATCGGTATTTAGTAATACCTAAGTCAGTAATAACTATTACTGACTTAGGTATTACTAAATACCTGACTTAGGTATTAGTAAATGCCTCTGCTTTTTAAGATGTTTGCATGTTGCGCCTTATTTCTTGATTATCAAAGTTTTAAATACAAATGCACTGCACGGAACCTCAAACCTATTTAAAAATGTTTGAATATAAAATGTATTTATTATCCCCCTTATGCATAATCGACCAGTAAACCTGTATTAGCTAAAACACATATTAAATCTGTTGCTATCTCTTTTCGTTGGCATATGAGTGACAAGAAAAAAACGTTCTTAAAACCTGTATTAAATTGTCAAGTTTTTATGCATAAGGGGGTATGTGTATATGTATAAGCTTCTTCCAAATTACAGGTTGCTTACCATGACGTACTATTAAACAATTCAGTTTAGGTTTTAACTGTCCAAATTTTACGGCAGCGCCTTGGCTTACGTCAAAAGCAGTTCTATAGGACCTAAACTGAATCGCTTTTAACGGTCATGGTAAGCCCGCAGGTCTATTCTCCTATCGACTTTAAAATTAGGTCTATTCTGTCAACTTAAATTTTCAGCAAGGTGACATGCATGCACGCTTAGGAGTGGGGCTTCCTTCAAAGTTTCTCATAGTCACAAGGGTTTAGATCAAAATCGATAATTTGTCTACAGAATAATACCACCTGCTCCTGTCAGAAGACTTCGTGTACGAGAGAAGACAGCGACGGAAGTTCCACTCCTTCGACTTGCGTTCTCTGCTCAGAAGATCCAAGTCCTTTATCTAAAGACACTGAGAGCAAAACCGACCTTCGTAGCAAGGATACAGTAACTGTTAGTAAATCTAAGCATTCCGAATGTAGTAAGGTGACAGATGTCAGTAAGAGATCTGACTCGAGCAAGAGATGTGAGGTTAGAAAGTGCGCGTGTAGAGTAGGCAGCAATTTGACGTGCGATTTAAAATTCCGCGACTTTTACGCGGAGACTGATGACGAAGCTGATGAGACGAACAGACTTATTCAAATGCGGAACTCTGACTATTTAGATATTGTTGATGATGAGTTGAAACTGGTTATAGCTTTAGCAGGGTATCCGAAGTCGAAGATGCGTTTGCGTGAAATGGAGCTATTTCAACGTTGCCTTCGTGAAGTCGTCGATATGCAGGCTAAAGCTGGACTTCTACTGAAGGATCCAGCTTTCCTTGATTACTATTTGAACAGGGGTGCTATAGTATGTATTTGCAAGGATTTAGACACCAGGGATTGGTTGGTTCGAATCTGCCCAGGTTTGCAGGAACGTATGTGTTATAACTTAGTTCTTTTAAACTCAGATGTAAAGAGGTTATGCTTAGCTGTGCTTAAAATACCTCGTATTTGTTGGCCAGCAACAGCTCAGGACGCTTTTAAGTTGCTTCAATATTTCAATCCAGCATTGAAAACTAGTATGTGGAAGATTTATGCACAGAAAGTGATAGACGACGTCGAATGCACTTCGTTTTTAATAGACCGCGTATCAGGGGAGATTATCCGCGGTCCATCATTCAAAAACATCATAGATTACGACCAAATGGAGTTTGAGCTCACTGGATATACGGAGATTTACTATGAATGCCTTTTATCTGGTATGGAGGAAGACCTGAGTAGCGTCGCCTCTAGAGTCAAGCTTCTAGAGGAGATAAAGTCTTCTAAATCTACGCCGCGAATTGAGTCCACGATAAGCTTAGTCTCTATTGTTAAACCTGTAGAAGAAAAAGTAGAAATTCAAAGCGTAGAAGAAATCGCACCAGAAATCACTGAACCTACAACCAACGAGCCAGAAGATGAGAAAATTGAATCCAACAATCAAGTCAAGGAAGAAGTCGAAGAGATTGATATAAAGAAAGTTCTGGAAAGTTCTCTACAGGCTGATGTGTTGAAGAAAATCAAAGATGTTCAATATATTGGTGAGAACAATGAAGTGTTGGTCTGGTCGGATGAGACTTCTTACTATAGAGATGAGAAAGAAACTGAAAAGGAATCAACTGATTATCTAGAAGCTCAGACTACGACATCTTTGACGGCGTTTTCTGAGAAAACTGCGTCAGTCGTCGAAAGCAGTGACAATTTTCTTACCAAAAGCAGCGCTATTAACATAGATAGTAATAGAGGCATAGCTTACCACAGACGAACGAACTATCTCCACGTAGAAAATGAACTAAAACTTGCAATTACGTTAGAGGGCTACCCGTTCAATAAACTGGAAGGAACACACATCCGCCGGCTGAAGCATCTCTTCAAAGAATACTTCCACAAAGATATGAAGTCTCAACGCTTTACAAATATGATCATACCTAAATTTCAAGATATTTATTTATCAAACGGTGCTGTTATATACATTTGCGATAGTCTTGAAACTAAAGATTATCTCACTGAAATATTACCAAAGTTCATAAACTCTACAGGTCTGAAACTAGCATTCCGTGATGTGAAGAATCTAGTGAGATACACCAGAACTGTAATGAGGCTACCAAAAGAACAGGCGCACATAGAATCCATTGTTATATTGATGGAATTGAAAGAGAAATATCCTAAACTGAATCCGGGTTGTTGGAAGTACTATTCAGACGTTGCTGGAAAACAGAAAAGAGAGTTTGGAGTTGATCCAGAATCTTTGGAAGTTATTAAAAGTCCTGATTTCGAGCCGACACACGAAGGAGAAAAACTAACATTCAGAATTATTGATAGACAGAAACGTGACATCAGCTGCGATGAAACAGCTAAATCTGAAGACACAGATAACGCTGAAATCAGAAAGCAAATAGATTACGTTGCAAAGAATATGTACGCACCGATAGATCAAGACATTTTAACATCTCCCCTCACTAAAATCAGGACAAACCACTACTCTGACCTCATAGCTGACGATTTAAAACTATACCTAGGTCCAACAAACTACCCCGATTCCCGTATAGACGAACTCCAATTCCACACAATAAAAAGAACCTTTGAAAATATTATAGCAGGGTTTCTGAAAAAGGGAGAAATAACTGAAGACTCTTTGCCACAGTATCATGACATGTATTTGTTTGACGGAGTCATATTCATCATTTGTAAGAACATGGAGTCGAGAGTTGCCATACAGAAGAACATACCTCTGATTAATGATAAATTGAAAATCAATCTAAAATCTACTGAGTTCCGTGGAGCAGTCGGCATCGTAAGCTTAGTACTAAAGACTGACAAGGAAACTGACGATGTCATCGCAATTTTGCAAAAACAAAACCCGAGATTGCGCACCAAGTTTTGGAGAAAGATTAGTACAGTGCGCACTAGCACAAAACTTGATTTAGTCCTTCAGATAGATAAGTTATCGGCCCAAATTATTATGGAGCCTAACTTCAATAAAATGGTTGGTGTTGAGCCTGCGGATTTCAAACTGGGACACCTACGATCGCTCATCAAGCCCAAAGCGAGTTTGGAAGAATTAATGAAAACAAAGACTTTGAAAGTTAAAAAGAAGGCTAGCAAAACTAGGAAAGTAGCTAAAAAGAAGTCGAGGGAAGAAACAAAAGAGGAAAAGCCAATCGATGACAAAACTTACAACAATAGCGATGCTGAGAATAACAATTCTCCAAAAATTCACGATGATAGCGAACTTGATCCGATTATAATCGAGCCAGAATCTCCTAAACATAAATTCGTTATACCAGACAACTGTTATCAGACGAAAATGATACTTAAGGTACCGACAAGTATACTGCCCGACAACGAAGATGATTTGAACATTATTTTTGATATATTGGAAGACAAGAACCCAGGTTTGAATACTGAGATCTGGCAAGTTTACAGCGAAACAGATTACCCGTGCAATGGTAAATTTGTGCTGTATGTTGATAATCAGTCTTTGTCAATTATTCAAAGCAAGAATTTTGTTCCTTTAGTTGGCGGAGAGAGGTTGAAATTCTTCTTTTAATTTGATCCATGGAACAACCATGAAAACTTTTAATACTTCAATAGTATGTTTGGTAGATACAAATTAATTTTACTGATTTTAATTAGGTACTTTGACTAGAAAATGTAGTCAATAACCATGACAATTTGAAATAAATGACAATATTATGTGATAATTAGGTACTAGTTTTGTGACATTTGCATTTATTAGTAAGAATGATGATATGGTATCATCAGTGTAACCCACCCATTTGAATTGAACCACCGGTTATTATGTGATTAGTATGGTATTTTATTTGGAAACTGACAAAAGCTAACTTGTTTGCATTTATTACGCTCAACCGAAACGAATTTAGTTGATCAACTAAAATCTTCGTGAACGATACTGATGCTGTACCAATTATGGAAATAGAAAGAGATACGTTTCAGCCAATATATTCCATCTCGCTTGCTCTCTCTCATTCCTTGATTAGACATTATGTTTTATGTAGTTTTATGACAATGTTAGTTTTTAAATCTGTTTACATTAGTTTCGGGATAAGTATTTTTTAGCTGCGGTATTATTTTAATTTAGCCTGTAGTTTTTTACGTTCAATTTCAATTTGATTTTGTTGTGCATGTTATTTTAATTAAATTGCGTTTTAATTTACTTTTTGTTTTATTTCGAGCTTCTAGAAGAACGTCCGAATACTTCGATGATCAATAAAGTAAGCGGTGTTTATCTATGACATAATTTGACATTTGTCTATACAAATCTGTCACAAAAACCTTCTTTAGCTGTTAATACGGCCTTAAATATTTAATTATCGTTTAAGTATTAGGTTTGAATAGGTTTTGAGGATTTCGTGTAGTTTTCTTAATCTAAATCCAGCAGTGGGTGCAACCGGGCTGATATGATGATGATGAAACTTTAACCAAAGCATTCAGGTTCGCCTGCTGTATTACTGTGCAGTTTACACTGTTAACGGCCAGCCATAGTTTTCATCAGTTAAAATACTATTCAAGAGAGTTTTGATTCATTTGATTGTCTAACTTGATAGGGTCGGCAACCAGTTAGCCAATCAGCTTAATTAGAGAGACATGTAAGTCCTAAGACGGCTTTGCGATAACAGTTTCCGACGGAAAAAAACTCAGCTTGGGAAGTAATTGTGTTATTTAACATTTGTAGGTATAACCATTTAGACAACCTCTGTGGCGCAGTTGGGCGAACGCCCGGCTGAGACGCGGAGGTTGCGGGTTCAATCCCCGCTACGGGACAAATGTTTGTATGTTCTGCAGATATTTGTTCCGTGTCTGGGTGCTTTCTATGTACTTATAATATCAGTCATCTGGTTACCTAAGTTGCTTAGCTTGGGACAAGATGACGGTGTGTGGAGTATCCAAGGATATTCATTTATTTTATTTTTATGTAGTCATCACAACTAATATTTCATTTACATTTTTACATAACATAATACATTGATATTCACATTAGACTGCTCATCAACAACATCAGAAATCAGAACAAGGCCCCATCGCATGTGGCACGCTTAGTGGCAAGACGTTATCTGCCCCCCGATTGTCTAAGTTATATCAAAGAGTTGCAAATCAAAAATAACAGTAATCCGCGAAAACAGCGGGGTCTGAGATCTACCATCCTGATCGACCTGTTTAGTTAGCGTTCATCTGACTTTATGGCTGGAATACACATGCTACGTAGTAGCACGAAACATGCTAGTATTGAGCAGATGCTACTTAGTAGCATACAATGAGCACGTGTATACGAAAAGAGCATGCTTGTGAATATATGAAATGAAATTATTGTGACATGAGCATACTATCTAGTAGCAAACAAGCATGCTTTTTAGTAGCATGTGAATTCCAGGCTTTAGCCTCAGCGTGCAACCTGCGGTGCCGCCTCTTAACACAATAACGTCTACATTATCACTGCTCATCATTCATCGTCATCATTCACATATCACCAAACACTGAAAACAGAATACATTGAACGTGCAGCGTAACATTCCGGGGCTTCAGCGCGAGCCGTCCCGTCAGTGTGTGGAGTGCGGTGCGCCCGCTGGTCTCTTCTGCGCGGGATGTCGCGTGACGCCGTATTGTGGGGAGCGGTGTCAGCGGCGGGATTGGGAGCCGAGGCATCGCTCGGTTTGCCATAATCTGGCGAGGTGAGTTTCTTTTTTTTTTTAACGAAGTTCCATAAAGCGCGTTAAAAAAGGGGCTTCAGAGCCGTCCCGTCAGTGTGTGGTGTGCGGTGCGCCCGCTGGTCTCTACTGCGCGGGATGTCGCGTGACGCCGTATTGTGGGGAGCGGTGTCAGCGGCGGGATTGGGAGCCGAGGCATCGCTCGGTTTGCCATAATCTGGCGAGGTGAGTTTCTTTTTTTTTTTAACGAAGTTCCTTATAGCGCGTTAAAAAAAGGGGCTTCAGAGCCGTCCCGTCAATGTGTGATGTGCGGTGCGCCCGCTGGTCTCTTCTGCGCGGGATGCCGCGTGACGCCGTATTGTGGGGAGCGGTGTCAGCGGCGAGATTGGGAGCCGAGGCATCGCTCGGTTTGCCATAATCTGGCGAGGTGAGTTTCTTTATTATTGGAACGAAGTTCCTTATCGCGCGTTACAAAAGGGGGCTTCAGAGCCGTCCCGTCAGTGTGTGATGTGCGGCGCGCCCACTGGTCTCTTCTGCGCGGGATGTCGCGTGACGCCGTATTGTGGGGAGCGGTGCCAGCGGCGGGATTGGGAGCCGAGGCATCGCTCGGTTTGCCATAATCTGGCGAGGTGAGTTTCTTTATTATTGGAACGAAGTTCCTTATCGCGCGTTACAAAAGGGGGCTTCAGAGCCGTCCCGTCAGTGTGTGATGTGCGGCGCGCCCGCTGGTCTCTTCTGCGCGAGATGCCGCGTGACGCCGTATTGTGGGGAGCGGTGTCAGCGGCGAGATTGGGAGCCGAGGCATCGCTCGGTTTGCCATAATCTGGCGAGGTGAGTTTCTTTATTATTGGAACGAAGTTCCTTATCGCGCGTTACAAAAGGGGGCTTCAGAGCCGTCCCGTCAGTGTGTGATGTGCGGCGCGCCCGCTGGTCTCTTCTGCGCGGGATGTCGCGTGACGCCGTATTGTGGGGAGCGGTGCCAGCGGCGGGATTGGGAGCCGAGGTATCGCTCGGTTTGCCATAATCTGGCGAGGTGAGTTTCTTTATTATTGGAACGAAGTTCCTTATCGCGCGTTACAAAAGGGGGCTTCAGAGCCGTCCCGTCAGTGTGTGGAGTGCGGTGCGCCCGCTGGTCTCTTCTGCGCGGGATGCCGCGTGACGCCGTATTGTGGGGAGCGGTGTCAGCGGCGGGATTGGGAGCCGAGGCATCGCTCGGTTTGCCATAATCTGGCGAGGTGAGTTTCTTTATTATTGAAAAGAAAGAAAGAAAGAAAAAATTTTATTTACTACATATTGGAAAGAAGTTCCTTATCGCGCGTTGCGAAAGTCGGCTTGACGGAAAAAAATTAGATTAAAAGTTGTAACGACACTTTTTGCTATAGTTGTAAGCCGTGCGCGTGTTTCTGTCTGTCTCTCTGTCTTATAAAGGAACTTCGTTCCATCCGGGTGTCCCTAGACACCTCTCAAGTTCTTTTTTTATTTACTACTAGCTGAACCCCGCGGTTTCGCCCGCGTAAGTCCCGTTCCCGTGGGAATTTCGGGATTAAAAGGAGTCTTAGTCAGGAGGAAAAGAGTCACATGTCACTAATCTCTTGTTTGGTCGAACGTAAGGGGGCTTGGTTTGTTATAAGATCTATTTTATCTAATGTGTTACCTGAAAGCGTTTGCCCTTAATGAGGTGTCCTACTTGGTATTATGTCGATGCCTAATTGTGTTTAACAACAATATTTTAACTTACAGGTCGTCAGCTGAGGTAGATGATGCCGCCACTATCGTTGCGCCCGAGTGAGTATTCTATTTCTTAGAACATATTCTTAGAGAAAAGAAGATTATAATTTGCGAATTGTTAGTCTACACTATCTATCTACACTTCTACACTAATATTATAAAGAGGAAAACTTTGTTTGTTTGTTTGGTTGTAATGAATAGGCTCAAAAACTACTGGACCGATTTTAAAAATTCTTTCACCATTCGAAAGCTACATTATCCACGAGTAACATAGGGTACTTTTTATCCCGATATTCCCGCGGGAACGGGACTTACGCGGGTGAAACCGCGGGGAGCAGCTAGTCTATAAATAATTGTCCACACATTGTCATCTAGTCCCAAGCTAAGCAGTTTAATGCCTGTGTAAGTTGCTTAGCTTGGGACTAGATGACGCTGTGTGGAATGTCAAAGGATATTTATTTATTATTTATTTATTGTCTATTCCTTAGAGTTCCCGCTGTTTCTCAACTGCGTCACCCGCATTCACCTTCAAAGAAACTTCGCGATCCACTCTACGACTCTATTGACAAGGGGAACAAGGTAAATTACTCATATTATAAATGCGAATGTTTGTGACTATATGTTTGTGATGGATGTGTGTTTGTTACTGTTGAACCGGTGTAGGTAAAAAAAAAACTCAGGCCTTTTGCATCTATAGTAGATTAATACAGCGGCAGGAGGCAATCTTTGCATACACTTAACAGGACACTGTAGTGCCTGGGACATTGTTGAGATGGAATAGGCTTGTAGCATATCCACAGGAAATACATGGTCAATACGTGTGGGGCTGACTAGCCGCGGGTTTCCTCACAATGTTTTCCTTAACCGTTTAAAGCTCGTGTTAAAGCTCATATAAACTTTTCGACACGAAAAGTTTAAATGCGCTTCTAGGATTGTCTAACTTGTATCAAATTGTTGTGAATTAAAAGTAGCAGTAATCCGCGAAAACAATTGTGGAATTTGATAGTATGTAAGTTACTTAGGTACTTACATTATATTTCATTTTCTATTTACATAATTTACAGAAAGCCAACCAATCCCAGCTTCAAGGCAACCAGTCGAATGTTGTGCCAAATGGCAACCGCAACCAACAACCGGTTCAAAACCACAACCAACAACCGGTTCAAAACCGCAACCAACAACCGGTTCAAAACCGCAACCAACAACCGGTTCAAAACCGCAACCAACAACCGGTTCAAAACCGCAACCAGCAAGTTAATGCGCCTAGCAACCTAAACAAGGATGGACAAAACCGGAACCCGGTTTCAAATATGCGCGCTGGATACCAGAATAATGTAGATGAAGGTAAAAAATGTGTTTTGAAAGTCGTCGAGTATCGATATCCAGATTCTTCGATTCTTCCTTCGATTCCCGACAGTCCATTCTTTATCGATATGAAGAATGGACTGTTTGGACGGTTTTCGGCTATATTTTATCCCGATAGTTTAATAAGTAAACGCGTGCGATACCGGTCCGGGCTGCTAATTCAATATAATTTAATTTACAGGGCAACACCAACCGCTGCGTCAGCCGAAACCAGAACCCAAACCGGAACCTACTGTAGAAACCAAACCGAAACCAAGAGAAACTAAATCTGTACTCGCTAAACCAGTACCAGCCAGTTTGAGTGACGATATGCCGAAACTAGTGCCGACCAAGTTAGTTCCACCACAGATTATATAAGTACAGATACCTCTACTCGAACATTGAAATACTCCATTTTTCGTCGGGTTATTTTTGGTGTTTGATTTTTGCGGCACCACGACGCATAGCGACGTTTAGGGCTAGCCTGCAATCACGAGTCCAATAACTATACATATTAACCTACCTCTTGAATCACTCTATCTATTAAAAAAACCGCATCAAAATCCGTTACGTAATTTCAATGCATACATAGGGACAGAGAAAGCGACTTTGTTTTCTACAAATATTTATTGATTGTATGGGGAGGTCATTCCGCGCCGCGCGTTTTCGTCGCCGCGATCTAGAATCGGGTCATTTTTACTAGCGCCATCTTGTACTGTAGGCTAAATTTTGGCTCGGTAGCATTATTAGTACACCCGTGCGAAGCCGGGACGTGCTACTAGTATACTATGTAGTGATTTCTTTTGTCCTGTCTACATGAATCCTAAAATCTATTTTCATTTCAGTTTCTTGGTCGAGAAACTAAAAGTAGGCATGAGCTTCCTAGCAGAGGTGCAAGCTAGCGGGACGAAGCAAGCGGAATATATCTGTCTCACTCTACACGATAATTACCAGGAGGAGTTTAATTCATTGTGCGCTGAATTTACGGCTGAGTGCGAAAAGGATAGCGAGGAGTATACGTAAGTTGAATTATAATTTCTATCTTTACTAATATCTCTATACTAATTTGAACATTTTTTGACACCTCTGTGGTACCTCAGTGAGCGAACGCCCGGCTGAGGCGCGGAGGATACGGGTTCGATCCCCGCTACGGGACAAATGTGTATGTTCTGCAGATATTTGTTCCGTGTCTGGGTATTCTACTCGTATTTATTTGTATGTATTTACAAAAAAAAAATTATATCAGTCATCTGGTTACCATAACACAAGCATTAAGTTGCTTAGCTTGGGACTAGATGACGCTGTGTGAAATGTCCGAGGATATTGATTTATTTATTTTTGTAATATTCATAAAGGTTCCAATCACATGACACTGAAAAATTCTTTCCAGGCCACGTATAGGCGAGACATTCGCTTACCTCTGCGAAGATGAAGGGGATTGGTACCGTGCTCGCTGTCTCGCTCGCACGCGCGCCGCTTTGCTCGACGCGGGTCGTGTTGTCTCTTTCACGCCGGCTTCCAGTCGCCGCTTGCCGGACGCATTCGCTAACATTCCTGAGTTCATGGCGGTTTTGAAGTGTAAAGATATCAATGTGAGTATCAATTGATTTATAAATACTAGCAAGAGGTCCCGGCTTTGCACTGTTGTAATAGTGAAACTACTGTCTGTTTGTTTGACGGAGGTAATATCCCAAAATACTTAGACGATTTCAAAACTCTTTCATTGATGTGTAGAATAGACTGTCGGGATGGTTTTAAGCTATATTTTATCCCGATAATTTCATGAATACACCCGTGCAAAGCCGGGACGTGTTGCTAGTATTGAATAAAGATATTTTGACCTTGACTTGTACTGTCGCTTGCAGCCTGCAGCTGCAATTTGCGGCCTGCGGTCCATCTTGGAATTGCCATTAAACAATCGAAAGCTGTGTTGGCTAAGTGAAAACACCGTGAGGAAACCCTATTTTAAAAAAGAAAATCTATTTTCTTTCCTGTGGATATGGTCGCAGCTGAGAGGATGGTTTAGGTGCTACAAGCCTATTCCATTTCAACAATGTCCCAGGCACTATAATGTCCTGTTAAGTGTATGCAAAGATTGCCTCCTGACGCTGTATAAATCATCTACTATAGATGTAAAGGCTTTTAATATTGACAGATCGGTGACAACTTCAACTGTGAAGTGTTGAGTGCGGCTCCTAATATCCGCGTGTCGTTGACCAACAAGTCTGGGAAGACTGTGGAAGCTGATGTCAGCAGATGGCTGCCAGAAGTGGAAGATACAGAACGTAAGTTATACATTTTATACATTTTGAAATGGTTACAAGCCACATTTTGGCATTTTTTTATAAAATAGCTGCGGGCCGCAGTGTCACCCGCGAGGAACAGTTCCCGTTCCCGCGTGAATATCGGGATAAAAAGTAGCCTATGTGTTAATCCATGGTATCACCTATCCTATCTACATACCAAATTTCAACCAAATCGGTCCAGCCGTTTTTGCGTGAAAGAATAACAAACATACATACATTCTTACAAACATTCACATTTATAATATTAATAATTATCTAATAATAAAGTAGGATAGTAGGATTTAAATAGTTTTCGTAATGTTTACAGCGCAGCGAGCGATCCCACAAAAGGAGATAAAAGAACCGATTGTATCGCCACAAACTCAAAAACCAGCTGCTATTAGAAAACCATTGGTGCCAGCCAAGTAAGTAACATATTAAAAACAATGTTTTTTTGCAGTATATACGCAATTTTTTGACATTGTTTGTCATCGTAGTAAGCTACTACGAGTATAGTATAACTAACGTACGGATGTCCGTAGGTCCATCACCATAGCAATTGTTTTTACAACATAAAATGTATGAGACTTTTTGACAGATAACAACGTTGCTAGGTATAACGAAAGTCCTACGACCATCCGTAGGTTGGTTATAGGAACGGGCCGTTAGTGGTATCATCTAGTAACATTAAAGTCGTAAAAGTGGTTCACTGGAATGTACTTTGTTGCCTGTTAAGTTTGTATAACTGTCTGTTTTCCGACAAAATAAAACTTATTATTAGCAGTCCTCAATGTCCCATTGGTGGCCAAAGGACCCACACTTAATATATTTTTTAATAGGTAATAATATAAAATAAAATCAATAAATTAATGATGCAAATCATTGGTACTTTTAATTGAATTATTTACTCTTTACAGCTACGTGATTGAGAAATTAGCAGAAGGCGCGGCTTTCGTCGCGTCCGTGGTCGCTTTAGCTACCGAATGCGCGTCGAAACAGCCGGGCTACGTCTGCCTCACTGCTAATGATGATTACTCTGAACATTACGAATCATTGTGCGGGCCGTTGACGGAGGCGTGCGAGGGGGATAGCAAGCATTATACGTGAGTTTTAACGAGTGCGAAAGAGATGGCAAGCATTATACGTGAGTTTTAACTAGTGCGAGAGGTATGGCAAGCAATGCTTATCACTTTAGTTCAGCAACTCGCCTCTAGGTGGCATTCAATAGCTTTACCGCGGCAGTCCCCGAGTGCCACACGTCTTTTTTTATGTGTGTTTTATCTGCTTATGCGTTTATGTGACAAATAAATCATTTGTTATTTATTTATTCAGGCATCTATTCGTTTCTCTTACCCAGGCCCAGTATAGGCGAGACCTTCGCTTACCTCTGCGAAGATGATAACTCCTACTACCGAGCTCGCTGTCTCGCTCGCACGCGCGCCGCTTTACTCGACGCGGGTCGTGTTGTCTCTTTCACACCGGCTTCCAGTCGCCGCCTACCGGACGCATTCGCTAACATTCCTGAGTTTATGGTTGTTTTCAAGGCTAAAAGTCTTACGGTAAGTTTTTGATTGAAAAATCACAGCTGCCTTGTTGTTCAAATAACCACGTCTTGACGTGGCACGACACGGCGTGGTTATTAAATGATTTCGAACGGGATTTTATCGCGTAATTACCTTATTTAATTTGTTTCCCGACGTTTAGATAGATAGATAGATTTTGAATATACAATGGATTTCAGAAAACAAATGCTTGATATGTTTTGAATTTCGTCGAAAATCGACAACCTGTTATTTTTCCCCCATCCTGTTTTCCGAAATTGTAGTACCGTAAACAATAATATTACAGATTGGTGAGTTTGTAAACGGCACGATATTAAGTGCTGCTTCAGACAGCATACAAGTATCGATCGAAGAATCTACAGGAAGGAAAGTGCAGGCCGAAGCAATGAGATGGCAGCCCGAAATAGAATATCCTACTGAACGTAAGTTTTCTAATCCTAGCTATATACACGTAAAAAGAGCGCCCTCAGGTTAGTTTCGGGGGTATGTTAGATAGAGGTATAGCTAGCGCCATGTAAAAAGCTGTCAAGCTGCGCATTAGACTTTATGTTGAACATACTATCTCACACAAAAGGTTTTGATTACAAAATGGTTTTTAATAAAAATGCAAGAAAAAATTAAAAAATCGGCTGCATGTTCTTAATAAGAAAAGAGAAACTAGCTATAATGCCGTTGATAATTTAAAACAACTCATCAAAAGAGCATCCAAGAAAAAAAAAAATATAAATGTATATTTAATTTATTTCTAATGCACTTACCATTAACTAGTACATTTACGTGACGCTGAGGGGAAGAGCTGCGCAGTAGTACATTTTTATAAATCTTGGTGGTAGTGGAGTTTTTACAAATCTTGGTGGTTAGTAACGCGGCGCTCTAACTCAATTTTATTTCGTTTTGTTACCAGCTGTTGCCGCTCCAAAGCCTGCCATACCTCCAACGCCTGCCACACAAGCTCCAAAACCAGCCACCACAAAGCCGATAATACCCGAAGTCCCCCGACCAGACATCCATCGCAACACCGAGTACACACTGCTCGATGTGACGTCACTACGCCGAGCGTACATCCGACCGAGCGATCCACGCCTCGCCGCCATGTTTGATTCTGTGCTGCACGATACTCTGCTTTATGGTTTGACAGGTAAGGTTTAATGATTATTAGACTGCTAAAGAAAAGAAAGAAAGAAAACACATTTATTTAACACACGCAACACATAACAAAAAATAACAAAATAAAAAAAAAAGAAGTGACACAAAAACAAGGAGGTAGTTAGGTAGAACAAAAAGGACGCTACGAAAGTACTACGCTGGTTCTACGTATACACAGTAATTGTAGAAAGAAATTTTTTTTTAACCTTTACTTTCCCACTGCTGGGCAAAGGTTTCCCCCAATTGTTTCCATCTCTCTCTTCCTAGGTCTTTTCCTAGGTCCCACCAACATACAGATTAATAGTTTTAATTTATTCCAGCGTCGCCTCTAAAGGAACCGCCACAGAAGGGTCAGACTGTAGTCGCCAAGTTCATGGAAGACGATGGAAACCACTACAGGGCGTTCGTGAAACGTGTCAATGTTGCCATGAACAAGTATCTTATTGAATACATTGAATATGGTAAACAATTTTAAACCCACTTTAAAAGATCAAGGAGTTCTATGTTTCACTTGTTTTTGTACCGATTTTTTGGTACAAAACTATACTGTACTTTTAAACTATCGCGACTTGGAAACATATTTATAATGATTGATGATTGATTATTTTAAATGACTTCAATACGCGATTGAATCCCGATAATATTTATAAACTACAAGTACATTTATTATAAACACTGGAAACATGATATTTACCATGATTTGTAGATTTATGGGTTTTCCGATATTTCGGCACAGTTGCATGCGCCATGATCACGGTTAAACTAAAGTTCTTGCGAGTATGTAGGTAGTCACTGGCAGACGAAATAGTCTACCCTCTATCTCAGTCTTTTACTACGTCAAACACCCGTACCGGATCTCGTTTCAAGTGTTTATAATGTAACCATGATAGTTTAAAAAGTTTTATCTACATGTATTTGTCTTAAAATTTAAACATTTTATAGGTAACGAGGAAATAGTACCACTAGAACGCCTATACCCGTGCCCACCGATGCTACAGATTGAAGCTAAACCGACGCAGGCATCGCTTATCAAACTATCGGACAGAGAACCAGCCACGTTGACCCCCGCTGCTATCAATTATATCAACAATCTGAAGGACAACGCGGTCGGACTTATACTGGTGAGCATATGGATTGCTATAGAAATAAAATCCTGCTATCCTATCCTACTAATATTATAATTTATATGTTTATTGTATGTTTGTTATTCTTTCACGCAAAAACGGCTGGCCGATTTCGTTGAAATTTGGTATGTAGATAGGTGATACCCTGGAATGACACATAGGCTACATTTTATCCCAATTCAACGCGGGAACGGGACTTATGAACCTACCGGGATAAAATATAGCCTATAACCATCCAGACAATCCATTCTACATAATATGTAATACCTCTGTTAAAAAAAACAAACGAGCAAACAAAACCTCTTTATAATATTAAATAAAAATAAAAAAAAGTTAAAATAAAAATAAAAAAATTGTATGTACTTATAGATTATTAAATTGTTATTGTTTTATACTATTACTAGTGATATTGTTTTGCAGAATATTCCCGGCGGTGCCAACACAGCTCCTAGCGGCAGCCTAGCCTCGCTTCTACTGGCCAAGGGCTCTGAGTCAGCCAGTAAGGAGATTGAAGAATTATGCACACCAGAATGGAAGAAGGTCGCAGAGCGCAATGGAGATGTACTAGGTAATAACCACAGATTACCTACATAAGTATATATACTTATACTATACTTTTTCCTACTTGTGATATTGGTTAGCAGGTAGAAAATGCCTTCGGCATTATGCTCGCCAATTGTACATTTTAGTTTTACTTTGTGTGCAATAAAGAATTTATAAATAAATAAATAAGTATGATACCTCATCTCGAACATTGTTCTTTTTTCTTTGGGCTATTTTTGTGTTTGATTTTTGCGGCGACCCGAGCGGCGTTTAGGTCTTGCCATGAATCTGAAATAAGTAACTCCATCTAGTGCTAAGTAGCATGCAGTCGGATGCCTAAACGCTGCTAGATGACGCCGCAAAAATTAAACAAAAAATATGTCCGAAGAAAAAAAGAAGTGATTTTGTGTTTTTACTTTATTTTTGCGTTTATTTTATAGTGTACCTACCTAGGTTCTGACGGAAGATCAGCGTTGCGTTTGTCTGTAAACGCAACATCAAAATCAAAAATCAAAAATCAAATCAAAAATCATTTATTAAATTAGTACAAGTTGTAGATATAGTGCTGAGTCATAGTGCTGAGTCAGACCCATGTAACACTAGGCTAAGTAGACATTTATAGCGTGTATTACCTTCTTAATTTAGTTTTTATGAGTGTTTTGTCTGCTTGTCTTTCTGTTGCAATAAATCATTTCATCATTTCATTGATTTCAATGTTCGAGATGAGGTACCAGTGATACTATACAGTCGTGATGATAATTTTCTTTTCAGAACTAGAGTCGTGCTTCTACCACGACAATGTATACGTGTCATTGCCGATGTCTGGTCCGTTCACTTACCGCGTGACATTCTGTGACGCGGATACTCTCGCCGCCGGCGCTCTCAGCGGCCACGAGAAGGGAGATAAAGCGGCGGAGTTCATAACAGAACTTACTAAACAGGTACATACTTGTCTTTTTTAAACTTTTGCGATCAGCCCTATGATTGTCTATGTATCAAATTGTTGCGAATCAAAAATAACAGTAATCTGCAAAAACAACTGTTAAATATGATGGTATGTAGGTTACTGAGGTACTAACTTACATATTTAGCGTAAAATCTGCCCGTTGTTTTTGCGTCGTAGTACGCCTACAGAATACACGATAAAACATATACGAGTATATATCGCAATTACCTGAATTTAATTTTAACCCGACATTTAATATAATAGAAAACGTTTATTGACAACACACAGAAAGTACAAAACAAATACAAAAGAGGTAACAAAACTAGGTACTTACCTATTTCTTTAAAATCGTAGTGTACTAAACTAAGTAGTACATTTCAACTGCCTTGTTGAAACGTAGTTAAGTTTGAAATGACAATAAAACTTATCCGCCGCTTCCCTTCAATCTTTTAGTGAATTGAACCTAAATTTTATAATTTTGTTTCAGATTGAAGAATACTGCGCTAGCTCGCTGTGTAAAGAGCCTTATCTGCCTAAGATAGAGGAGCTGTGTATAACAAAACATCCGAGAAGTAAGAATTATACAATTATACATAGAACTATCAGCACGTCCCTGCTTTGCACGGGTGTACTAATGAAACTACCGGGATAAAATATAGCCTATAACCATCCCGACAGTCTATCTACTGTCGGGATGGTTATACACATCGATGAAAGAATTTTTGAAATGCCTGAGTAGTTTCGGAAATTACCTTTATTGCCTTTGTCAAACAAACAAACAGTAAACTCAGGCCTTTACATCATTACTATACCATATTTCTTGAAACGAGCTTAATAGGAAGAAAAATAAGCGCACGTGATTGGTCGTCGAAAATAATTATCTTTCTCGTGATAGGCTAGATTGTCAAATTAATTGTCAATTGTCAAATCTAGCCAATCCAATTATTTTCAACGACCAATCACGTGTGTTTATTTCTCTTCCTATTAGCTCGTTTCAATAAATGAAGTATAGACGATTTATACAGCGTCAGTAGGCATCTTTGCCTTCACTTATCGGGACACTGTTGTGCCGTAACAAACAGTACCTCTTTCTTTATAATATAAGGGTCTTATTCATAAAAACTTGACAATTTAATACTTACAGGTTTTAAGAACGTTTTTTCTTGTCACCCATATGTCAACGAAAAGAGATAGCAACAGATTTAATATGCGTTTTAGCTAATATAGGTTTAATACAGGTTTTAGGTCGAATATGCATAATGGGGTTAGTATACTCGTAGATAAAAATTATTTTCTATTTATCCAGGTGGTGCATGGGTTCGCGCTGTGTTAGTGGAGATAACAGCGGGTGCGTCGTTTGCGCGGGTTCTGCTACTGGACACGGGTGAATTGTGCCGAGTGGCTGTGCGGGACTTGCGCCGGTTGCCGCGGGAATTAGCCGCGCCTAAAGCTATAGGGCTCCACGCGGACATTGCTGGTACTAACACTCAGGACTTACATCTTTATAAATATTATAATGCTACTGGACACGGGTGAATTGTGCCGAGTGGCTGTGCGGGACTTGCGCCGGTTGCCGCGGGAATTAGCAGCGCCTAAAGCTATCGGGCTCCACGCTGACATTGCTGGTACTAACACTCAGGACTTACATCTTTATAAATATTATAATGCTACTAGACACGGGTGAATTGTGCCGAGTGGCTGTGCGGGACTTGCGCCGGTTGCCGCGGGAATTACGTGACGTAAATATTGCCGACGACGACGAGGCACGTCATATCAAAGTCAAAATATCTTTGTTAGGCGGGTCCACACAGCGCGAGCTGCTTCGCGCGGCAAATGCCTCGCGAGGCTGCTCGCTCTGTGTAGACCCGCCTAACAAAGATATTTTGACTTTGACGTCACTTTATGTCTATCATATTTTTTCCAGATTTCCCCACCAAAATGAGCCGCGCCCAGATAGAGTCAGCTATGCGCTATATGCGCATCGACGCGAACGGTACTGGCGAGCTTCGCGTTACCTCCTGCCGTCTCGAAGATAATATGTATGAGATATGCGCGCCTGACCTGATAGCCGCTATGAATGAGTGAGGACTTTATCTTTACATAGAATAGAATCATCATTTCCCTGCCCTTATCCCACGCTAGGTGGGGTCGGCCCAATATGTTTTCTTCTTCCATTCATCTCTATCACTCGTCAACTCCGAACTCACTCCTCTCACACTCATGACCTCTTTCACACAATCCATCCACTTCTTCCTCGGCCTTCCTCTACTTGTATGTCTATCCACACTCATGCTCATAACTTTTTTAGTTATATGACTTTCATCCCTCCTCATTACATGACCATACCATGCTAATCTGACACTTTACATAGAATAGAATAAAGAAAAATTATTTATTTACAGAAACTAAACTAATACATACTTACATAACTGTACAAAATTCAAATAGAACCAGTTGAGCCACCTAAGGACTGTTGCAAACTGTCTATAAGTTGCTCAACTGACAGTAGTGTTTATCCTACCTATACCTACTAAGAACTTCTTTGTACTTACACTAGTAGCACGTCCCGGCTTCGCACGGGTGTACTAATGGAGCTACCGGGATAAAATATGGCCTATAACCTCCCGGACAGTCCATTCTACACACCCGTGAAAGAATTTTTGAAATCGGTCCAGTAGTTTCGGAGATTACCTCCGTCAAACAAACAAACAAATTTTACCTCATTATAATATTAGTATAGAATAGATATAGATTAGTATAGATGAAACAGACCCTTAATTAAATTTTCTTCTGTTGCAGGTAACCATGAAATAGAAATCGTAAAATCTATTTGTATTTGTCAAATTTGTTATTTTTGATACAAATAATGTTGTTATTGGTAAATAAATTAGTTTAAGCAAATGGACAGCTCTGGTGACGGAGTTCTTACGTTAATTAGGTTATAAGTACTTACTTATGCTTAGGATAATGTAATTACGATTAAGTAAATATAATGACAAGTGTATCGATATTAAGCTAAAGATCGCGGATAGATCAAACAGTTAAAAGTTAGTACTATATTATTATTATTATTATTATAAGCCTGATGTTTCCCACTGCAGGGCAAAGGCCTCCCTTCCCTCTTAGTACTATAAGATCAAAAAAATCGTTTATTTCAGTAGGACCTCAAGGATTACCCGAAATTGTATTCCAAGCTAATTTCTATTGGTTATACCAAGGCAAATTATAATAGAAACCCTCATTTAGATTGCCCTACGTAAAAATATCCTTGGACATTTCACACAGCGTCATCTAGTCCCAAGCTAAGCAATTTAATGCTTGTATGATCAGATGACTGATATAATACTTAGATATTTTTATTTAAGAACGCTAAAGAGAAAAACTGCGCTGTAGACGATTGAATATAAGGTGTGATTGGTTGTGTGGTGACGCGGCGCACTTCACACATTGATTTAGCGCGTGTTATTGTATTGGTTCGTGAGCGAGTGACCGTCCACCAACACATACCCCCTCCCGTTTCCCTCATCGTTCTTTTTACGTGGCGCGACTTATACCTATTTGTTGCTTAGGTATTTATTTGAATATAGCTATAATATTCGCTACAAAAAATTTCAAAGCATTGACGGAGGCAGCTTGCTATAGGTCGTGCGTGTCACGTAAAAAGAACGCTGAGGGGAAAAACTCCTCAGAGATTCGTGTTGTACTAACGCGGCGCACTTTTAATGTAGCGCGTGCTATTGGTTTTTGCGCGAGTGTACCCGCATCTAACATACCCCCGACACCTACCCGAGGCGTTCTTTTTACGTGACGCGTATTATATTTTGAACTGTAACTACCACTTTGGCCATACATACAATATTCTTTATGTATTTTGACGTTAAACTGATCTACTCATTAATATGACAAAGCTAATAAACTGAAGTTTATACTACAAAAATGTTTTTCATTTCTCGCATACATGTACTTGAAGTTGAAAATAGGGTGGAAAACAGCACTTTTCGCCCCTAGGTCCGTAAAGTTGCTTTTGGCTTTTAGCCAATTCAGATGCCACCTTTAATTTTGACATTCCTTTTGTAGCATGTTGAGGCATTATTTTCAGTCACACCAATTACTTGTTTTATTTAGTACCTTTCGAAGTAAACAACGACACGCGATCGTTCGTTCGTAATTCGTATGAGCAAGTGGCCAACTCTGGTGGAGTTTTTAGGCCGGCCTCCGAAGCCACTAAAGCGCTCAGCTGTACTATTTATGTAATTAAATAAATTTAATTCCTAGTTACCTCTTGCTTCAGCAGCATTTGAGTTTTAATTATGGCACTAGAAGTAATTTTTGTGACTTTTATTTGTCGCACTCGAAGAATAAAATTCCACAAATCCAGCTAAAAAATCTAAAGTGGAATCACTGGAAACCATTGTTATTACTACTCGATACGAGATGGCGCTGATTTTTTTTTTGTAATGGCAATATTTTTAGATGCAACTAGCGCCTCTATTGGCAAAAGTTAGAAGCTTGCTTTTGTCTCATTCAATCCAATATGGCGGCAAACTGTGTATGAAAGGTGCAGAATGTTTTGATTCGAATCGAACTATAAAAAAATAATTAAATAACTCTAGAAATACTGAAAAAATTAAGCGACGAATAGCTCGTTATCTGCACCAACGTGTTTGTGATACTCAAAAATCGATCTCTTCTGTGTTGTGTCATTTATCAATAACACAAAGTGTAGTGTTTTTTTATGTGGGACCTATTAGCACTGCTAATGTGGTCTAAAGTGCTAACATGTAAGAGTAGTTCAATCATTAGATATGTCTGCCGATCCTGATAAAGGCGCGGCATGTCCGAAAGGTGATAAAGTGTCGGAATTTGCCGAGGGCGATACTCATCTCGAGCAAATTGATCAGAAGCAGAATCGTTCTGTGCATTTCCCTGATGATGACCAACTAGTTACCGAGTACTTCGAACCCGCTAACCCTTGGCATGATGGTAAGTCACAACCTCACTACAATGTCGAGACAAATCTCATCAGAGACAATTATCTATTGTGAAGGTAATTTCTTGGCAAAGATTCAACATTTACAGTATCTTCCGCTATATCTTTGTTTGTTTCTTGTCGGAGTTGAGGATACAGGTTTTTCTTATTAAAATACAATTAGAATCATATCAAAAAATCATTGTTCACAGATTTCAACCTATGATCATACAAAGTAAAATCAAAATCATCTACCTAAGTTTAAACCTTTTTGATAAACTACTCTATTTAACTATTATCAGATCATGTTAATAAATTAAAACAATGCACCTTATTCAATTATACACCCAACTTGAATGAAATGAAATATGATCACGACTGTATCCCAGGGAGCGGTAGACATTCTTGACTGAACTTGATTACTTAAATAATTGCTTACTATTTCATTTCATTTATTTATTTATTTTCTCTCACAAACATAATATCAATAAACATAATAATAAAAATAATAATAGCTAATAAATACAATTAATAATACAGTTTAATCCAAATTGTATGTTGGTTATGAACTTATTTATTACAAAAAAACGTTGTGAGAGACTGGTGCCTGAAATAGGTATAAAAACCTGTGCTACGGGTCACCAGTGCCCTACTTCATAGATTTACTATGAAATACAGTTACTTAGGTTAAAAATAAGTTGCTGTTATCCTAAGATTTTTGTTATAAGCATTAATAAAAACCTAAGAAAAAACAAAAGGTAAAAATCATACCTTCTAAAAACAACTTCATGACAGTATCCTATATCAAGGCGCTGGATCTAGTTCATAATATTCACTCTGTAGATATATGTTCTGGGTCCGGGTCTTTTCTATCAAAAATAGTTGCAGACTGACTTCCAGTCTCAATAACTTATCTATCTTTAGTTTTGCTGACTGTTGACTATATTTCTATACAAAGAATGACAAATATCAACATAGCAAAACCTAAAATCAATAGGTTATTGAGTTAAAAGAATCATCATCATCATTCTCAGTCTGTTAGAACCCACTGCTGGGCATAAGCCTCCTTCCCTGAACGCCAAACACTTCTGCTTTGGGCCTTTTGCATCCAGGTCTTTACAGCAACTATGTCGTCCATCCATCTGGCAGGCTGTAAATTTTTCATTTGCTATTGTCTTGCGTCATTTTGCGCTGATTTTGGTTAAAATAAACATCTTTTGATAGACAATATGACCTCATGTTATTTCTGAGTCATTATTTCCTAGACTCATCTTATTACCTAAGCTTTAAGTGTAGGTAACATTGTGGTAGTAGCAAATTAAAAAAGTAAAGAACTGACTTAAATTTCATAAAGCGCAGGCGCCTTGTTCTCCAAATAACCATGTCTTAACGTGACACGACACGGCATAGTTATTTTGAATAATGCTATGAATATGTTTTGTAAGTCGTCGAGAACCGAATACCTAGTGGACAGACAGAAGAGACGTAAGAAAGACGCGTAGCGGAAGTAAAGAGTAGCGCCCAGGCCTATCTCTTCTGTATGTTTTGCGTCGCGACGCTTCTACACATATACATTTTGTATGAAAGGGACGCTGTAGAGACAAATGTCCGCCTCGTCTTGCGTCTCTTCTGTGTGGCCTGCGCCTAAGCACAGAAGCCCGCTATAGGGTGACCGCCATCACGAGCGAGTGTATTGCGACGATTCAGTCCTATAGGAGGACATACTTATTTTAATTTTCGTAAAAACACACCGGCAGGATTCGAACCTGAGTCTAAACAAGCGATCACCCTATAGCGGGATTTCTCACCACTCGGCCACTGTGTTTTTTCTTTTGTTTTCTTTAACTGATGTTCAACAATTGTTCAAAATGTTCAACAATGCCTGTAAAATTTCCCAAACAGTTTTCTTTCTCACCGAAATCGTCAGATATCAACGGGCGGAGTCGGTGCCAAAAACCTGTCGAAAACATTGGAAAATACCTTGTTAACATTTATAGAAAGAAAACATGATTCGTGTTGTGTTTAAAACAACAACATAATAGGTACCTTCATCGCAATAATAAAAAAAAAACTTTCAGCGTCAAATGTTTACCGATTTCCGTCAATTGGTGGTCCGATTAAGTAAATCACTAGCAGGGTTTACTTATGAAACTACCGAGTGCATAGTCTATAACCATCCCAACAGTCCATTCTACAAATCGGTGAAAGAATCTTTGAAATAGGCTGAGTAGTTACGGAGATTACCTCCGTCAAACAAACAAACATGACCTCTGTACAAAATTAATAGTTTTGTTTTACAGACTATGAATGTATTTTTTTTTGTTTTTTACCAATTATTCCGTCGATATTGGACTGATTTAAAAAATATATTTTGTGAAAGAATACACTCCCGAGGACCACCTCGGGGACCACCCTTAAAAAAGAGGATCTGATGAGGAACACATTAAAAAAAACATGTAACATAGCTTTATCAGTCGATTAAAGATAAGATTTTTATTTTCGCATTCCGCACGCACTATCTTTATAGATCTGATACACACTAACTGATGGTAGTATTCGGATAGTACAGGAAATCAGCCAAGTGTGAGACTGACTCGCCTTTAAAGAGTTCCGTACCATTCGGTGAATAGACGTAAACGAAAAATCAATTGATACACGGCGGGATTCGAACCCACGAAGGTACCTTCAAACTTAGAACACCCTTCTTTTTCGAGTAGACACTCGGCTTGCGATAAATCTAAAAATAGTATTACCGAATGTTAAACCTTCATACTTATAACACCCCTCTTTTTCTAGTAGACACTTGCGATAAAGCATGTCGCCTTATTCTCCAAATAACCATGTCTTAACGTGGCACGATACGGCGTGGTTATTTTGAATAATGCTATGAATTGCAGAAAACAAAAGCTAGATAACGTGCAATCTCTTACCGCGTCATGTTTTGAAAGTCGTCGAGAATCGAGCTGCTGAAAATAGTATTAGTGTTAAAAAGCTGAGCATCGCACGCGCCACGCTGTCTGCTGCGCGGGTCACGTGGCTGTGACGTCATACACGACATGACAGCCACTGCCCTTCACATGATTGATGGCTTGTAATTTATATCATTAACTAGCAGGTACTTAGGTAAATGATGCACACATCTTTTACTAGATGATTACAGCGTCAGGTGGCAGTTTTTGCCACTTAACGGGACATTGTAGTGGCTGAGACACTTGAGATGGAATAGGCTTGTAGCACTTAATCCACCCTCTCACCTTAGCCGGCCATATCCACAGGAAAGACTAGTCAAATACGTGTAAGGCTGACTAGCCGCGGAGTTGGCCACTTGCTCATACGTACAAACGAACGATAGTTACAAACTTTGGGATTTATAATATTTGTAGGATCAAGTAAAGGAATGTTGATAATCACGATAGATTTATAAGCAGACGGATGCTGAAAGCCATTAATTAATATATTCCTAACTAGCTGCTCCCCGCGGTTTCACCCGCGTAAGTCCCGTTCCCGCGGGAATGTCGGGATAAAAAGTAGCCTATGTTACTCGTGGATAATGTAGCTTTCGAATGGTGAAAGAATTTTTAAAATCGGTCCAGTAGTTTTTGAGCCTATTCATTACAACCAAACAAACAAACAAACAAAGTTTTCCTCTTTATAATATTAGTGTAGATGTACTGATTTCATAAGATGTATTTATGATTTCTAACATTTTAGGATTTCCTTTATTATCGTGTAATCAATCAATAATTTTACGATGTAATCAGATTAAAAATCTGTGGCAAAAAAAGGGTACACATCTAGCCGTGTATAAGTCGCGCCACGTATTAAGAACGATGAGGGGAACGGGGGGCATGTTTGCGCACGGGTCACTCGCTCACGAACTAATAGCACGCGCTAAATCAATGGTGTGAAGTACGCCGCGTCACCCCTCCACCAATCCCTCCTAAGATTCCTTACGTTCCTTACATATTTAGCGTAAAATCTGACAGTTTTTTTAGCGAATTACTGTTATTTTTGATTCGCAACAATTTTGATACAAGTTAGACATTGGGGCTGCTGATACGAGCTGACTAAATGTGAACTAATTGAAGCAACAACGTCATCACATAAATTATTATTGGTCCTGTTATTACGAACGCCGACAATTCAAAGTAATTATTTCTAATGATTATGAACGGGTATGATCTAATCTACACAATCATACGTTTATGCTCGCTGGAATTGTACTTAGTACTACTAATAGATATGTTAGGTCGAAGTGATGAATGGGACAAATTGGTTAGTTTGAGGACACTGATTAACCAATTGTTGAAACCTCCTTTACGGTTCTGTTTAACCCCCAACGACAAAGAGGCATGTTGTAATGTTGTCTTTCATGTCTGTCAGAGGCAGCGCTACATTAAGATTATCAAGATTTCCGAACTAGCCTTAGCAGTAAAGGACATCAGTATTTATAGCACAGCACCTACCATCGATCGACCTCAGGGCTGCATTAGAAAATGTCCCTTCGTGTAACTATTTCCAACGTTAGCTTGACCTAGACCTATGTGGTTTAACTCATCATCATAATTTTATATGCTTGATTTCTGTAACTAATGTACGGATGTCCGTAGGTCCATCACCATAGCAACATTGTTATCTATACTATCTAATATCTATACTCTATACTAATATTATAAAGAGGTAAGATTTGTTTGTTTGTTTGTTTGACGGAGGTAATCTCCGAAACTACTGGGCCAATTTCAAAAATTCTTTCACCGATGTGTAGAATGGACTGTTGGGAAGGTGGTTATAGGCTATATTTTATCCCGGTAATTTCATTAGTACACCCGTGCGAAGCCGGGACGTGCTGCTAGTAAGCTATATTTTATCCTGGTAGTATCATTAGTCCGGACGTGCTTCTAGTTTTTTTATATATCCATTTTAATCTTTTTTGTACTGGCGGTCAATGGATAGGTACCAAGTTTAAACTGGCGGTCAATGGATAAGTACCAAGTTTAAACCTAAAGGGTGTCTGGATATTTTAGTACAATTTTCCACACATCTGACTCACCGGCCACTAATTATGGAACAACAACAGAAGCTGTATTTATCAGAATCCACGTGGCTGTGGAACGGTGCCAGAGCTTTCAAGTTCTAGGTGATTTCCTAGGGTTGTCGCGTTCAAAATCCAGATAAAGAATAACACGGGAAATATCGACGGATATTAGGAAGAGAGAAAGACTTACGGCCTAAGCAGAAATCTGATCTGATCAGATTTCTTTCCTGAAAAATCTATTTCGATTGCGGCATTACTTTATGTCGTACTAGCTGTCCCGGCCAACTTATGCCTTTGAAATATGTTGTGTCTTTGTTACTCTTTTAAATTCAATCCGCTGGGCGGATTTTAATGAAATTAGGTACCAGGACAGCTTATATCCTGGGCCTTTGATCCCGGTATCCCCACGGAAACGGGAACTTTTCACTGCGGGTAACACCGCGGGGCGCAGCTAGATGTACGATCCTTAAGAGTGACGAAATTAAATGCCGAAATTTGCTCTCTTACGAACTTTTAGTCGGTTTAAAGAAAATCACATTTCATGCCGTTATTAGTTTTCAAAGGGAGGCCAACTCGTAGTGGTTAGAATAAATTATTCGCGACGTACTGAAATAGACCGTACTCATGCTGTCATTGCAAAAAGTCGTAGGTTGAAAGGAGCTTGTATGAAACATACGACTTTTTGCAATTATAGCGACCATGGGTTAGGAATAGGAGTGCTGTCACCAATGTCATAGTCAAGGTGTTGAGGGATGACTCAGCCGTCACCTGCACGCGATTCCAAATGGCGTGCCCTATGTATGAAGGACTAGCTGCGCCCCGCGGTATTACCCGCAATGAATCGTTTCCGGTGAAATATTAGGTTCAAAAGTAGCATACGTGTTAATTTAGGATATAAGCTATCCTGATACCAAATTTCATTACGATCCGTTTAGCCGTTAGAGTGTGAAGGAGTAACAAAGACACCATAGTCGCAAATACTTTTTTATTTTTTATGACACTAAATATCCCAATTAAAAGCTATACATAGTTACCCCCATTTCTACACAAGCATTGAGTTGCTTAGCTTGAGTTGGGACTAGTGTAAAATGTCCTAGGACCTAGAAATCCTCGTGAGAAAACCCGCGGCTGGTCAGACCCACAAACGTATTGACCATTGTCTTTCCTGTGGATATGGCCAGAATGGTGCTGGGCAAGCCTATTCTATCTCAACAATATCCCAGGCACTAGTGCTGCTAAGTGTAGGCAAAGATTGCCTACAGACGGTGTATAAATCATCTAGTATAGATCTAAAGGCGTGAGTTATGATAAATGAGGCAAAGATAGTGTCTCCTATCCTGACTCACACCTTGTTAAACGCTCGAGCCGTGAAATAAACACTACTTGTTGAGCCCCATAACTCATATTATGGACGCGGGCCAAAACACCGGTGGTTGGCCTGAAAGACGAAAATAGGTAAATCTTATTATACGTACTATTTTGAATGGGATTTATTTATAGCGCTGGACTGCGAAGGAAACCGTTCGCGGAAACTTCTGTCTATTCCAACCACTAAGTGGTAAAATTAAAAAAAAAATCGGAAATTTTGTAAAGAGCGACGAGTTTCCGGCACTTTCGAGATTTCTGTTTCTCTGAAGATCCTCATTAGATTCTCAAAATCTCATCAAAATCCTCTAAATCTGCCCACTAGTTGACGTCAAAAATACAGTGGAACATAACGTCCTCCTTTTATTAAGTCGGTTAGAATCGAATTGAGAACCTCCCCTTTTTGAAATCGATGAAAAATAAATAATTAAATTGTTATTTTTGTGACAAATAGCAAAATGAAGTTTATTTTAAACACAATAAACAAATCCACAGTTTGTGTGTTCAAAGTGTTATCGTAATGAAGCGTAAACATACCGCGACTAGGTTATTTTCATTTCAGACGTATGTTAGTCATTTAACCCACAAGGACAATAGGGTGAACATGCTAGTTTGCCGACCACCACCGGTTCACGACCATTTTTTCGTAAAATCGTTATAATAAGTCAAACTGACTGATTATCTTGTTCGTTTTATTTTTAAATGAAACATCAGTCTAGCCTTCACCCGTCCCGCATCTCGATTTGTGTCCTAGGATACCTGGTGCCCATCAGGGAGCCTCCAAACATGAGCAGTAGTGAAAACATGAAGGTTGGTTGAAAACAGTACAAAAAAAATAGTGAGAGGACACTTTTTCAAACGTAAGAAAATATATGTTTTATTGAGATTTACGCATCGAAATGTAGCTTGGGGTGTAGACAAAAACATGTATTTATATTGTAAGCAACAATTCATTTAAAAATGTATGTTTTTAATTAAAATAATGGGTGGTCGCCAAACTAGCGTTTGAAATGGCACTTTCTTTGTTTTACGACCGCATGGTCGGCAAATGACTGTTTTCGACCTATCTTCTTTTTACGTTTTCTAGCTTATACTCCATAGTATGGCATGTTGAACCTTGTAGTTTTGTTCCAAAAGGTCTATTTATGTTCACCTCAGATTCCGACCAGCAAAATTTTAATCCTAAACCTAAAATGCAGACACTTTAAATCACGCTTTTTCGGTGGTCGGGAATCGGTCACCTAGCGACCAATCCTATTTTCACAAATAAAAACATGTAAAATGTCTCGTATTTCGAGGTCGTAAACCAACTAGATTCTTTTGAAGAAGGTTGGTTTGCGTCTAATGATTCCAAAAGCCAGTTTTGTAAATCAATGAAAACTTTTCATTTATGTTCTTATTTTGAACCTTAAAGCCTACACGCTAAGGCTCTTTTTTCAATAACGTTTGAGTGGTCGCAAACTGACGAAAATGTCGGACGTAAGCTGGCCGCAAGTGTCCGGGAACTAACAAATCAGCACTTTTTGCTATATCTTTAATTATTTAATAGAAACAATCATAATTTATATTAAAACTTACATTCATTTGATTCCTTGATGTTTTTTCTTCAACCCTTGGTAAAAATTTGAATCAAAACAATGTCACATTTGAGAGTTATGTTACTTCAAAGACGACAAGTCCACTAACTGGTCGTGAACTGGCATGTTCACCCTACTTGGACTAAACTTGAATACGCTAAGAAAAATATTACGCTGCTAGTCACGTCCCGGTTTTGCACGGGTGTACTAATGAAACTACCGGGATAAAATATATAGAAGGTATATCGGTTAGGGATGCGCAGAATGTGTCACTGAATTGAAAAGATATAAATATATCTTTTGATCATAGAGAACTATATCACTCTTTTAGTTCAGTAGTTCAATTAGTTCAATGGATAAGAAGTCGTCAATAACTCAGCTAGTCGGGTGTCGTTCGGAAATGAATTATTCAATTGGCGTACTCTTAGTTCAAATGATCATTTTTGTTAGTTGGATTATCGATCAACGCGGTATTTTTGAATGCTGTGAACTGCGAACAATAATTTTGTCTAGGGTTATAGGGTGAACATGCCAGTTCACGACCAGTTAGTGGACTTGTCATCTTTGAAGTAACATAACTCTCAAATGTGACATTGTTTTGATTCCAATTTTTACCTAGGGTTGAAGAAAAAACATCAAGGAATCAAATGAATGTAAGTTTTAATATAAATTATGATTGTTTCTATTAAATAATTAAAGATATAGCAAAAAGTGCTGTTTTGTTAGTTCCCGGACACTTGCGGCCAGCTTACGTCCGACATTTTCGTCAGTTTGCGACCACTCAAACGTTATTGAAAAAAGAGCCTTAGCGTGTAGGCTTTAAGGTTCAAAATAAGAATATAAATGAAAAGTTTACATTGATTTATAAAACAGGCTTGTGGAATCATTAGACGCAAACTAACATTCTTCAAAAGAATCTAGTTGGTTTACGACCTCGAAATACGAGACATTTTACATGTTTTTATTTGTGAAAATAGGATTGGTCGCTAGGTGACCGATTCCCGACCACCGAAAAAGCGTGGTTTAAAGTGTCTGTATTTTAGGTTTAGGATTAAAATTTTGCTGGTCGGAATCTGACGTGAACATAAATAGACCTTTTGGAACAAAACTACAAGGTCCAACATGCCATATTAAGGAGTATAAGCTAGAAAACGTAAAAAGAAGATAGGTCGAAAACAGTCATTTGCCGACCATGCGGTCGTAAAACAAAGAAAGTGCCATTTCAAACGCTAGTTTGGCGACCACCCATTATTTTAATTAAAAACATACATTTTTAAATGAATTGTTGCTTACAATATAAATACATGTTTTTGTCTACACCCCAAGCTACATTTCAATGCGTAAATCTCAATAAAACATATATTTTCTTACGTTTGAAAAGTGTCCTCTCACTATTTTTTTTGTACTGTTTTCAACCAACCTTCATGTTTTCACTACTGCTCATGTTTGGAGGCTCCCTGATGGGCACCACGTATCCTAGGACACAAATCGAGATGCGGGATGGGTGAAGGCTAGACTGATGTTTCATTTAAAAATAAAACGAACAAGATCATCAGTCAGTTTGAATATTATTACGATTTTACGAAAAAATGGTCGTTAACCGGTGGTGGTCGGCAAACTAGCATGTTCACCCTACCTTAGTAGGTAAGTATTTCTTTATGTTACTGTGATTAACAGATTTCCTTTCATACTTTTATTCAGGCTTAGGACTGACAATCCAGATTATTTTTATATTGTCTAAATATTTAATTTAATTTAATTAGGTATGCTTACTTACCTATTTATGTATTTCGTTTTAAATGTCATGAACGGAAATTAAACAATAATCGAGACTGGCGTATTTAAAAATCTCAAAAAAGATCAAAGTAGGTACACAGTCAAGTCACACAGCTTTGTTTCGAAATATTATTATTTTGGCGCCAACCAAATTGTGTATCAAAATGGCATTAATGAATATACCTACCAAAATGTATTTTATTCCCTTGTCATAAAGCTCAATCAAGTTCTGAAATGCTTCTTAGTACCTACGAAAGTGCGAGCGAAATAGATATAAACCTCTCTATCGCTCGTTCGGCCGGCCGGCAGAGGCAGACATTACGTCTCGGTCGGCAACGTTCGATTTAGTTCGTTTGTATTCGTAACACAGAATTGTGCGTACTTCGTTTCGTTCGCGCTTCTCGGTGAAGCGAATGGACTACTGAAGTGTTTGTATTGGAAGTGAACTAGTGAAGGAAGAACTAGACGCAACTGAAGTAGTCCAATTGAAGGATTCATTCGCGAACTACACACGACTAATATCGGTGTAGAATGAACTGTCTGGATGGTATAGCCTATAACCATCCAGACGTGCATTCTATACCGGTGAAAGAACTTTTGAAATCGGCTGACAGACGCGGCGCACTTCACACCATTGATGTAGCTTGCTATTGGTTCGTGAGCGAGTGACCCGTGCGCTAACATACCCCGTTCCCCTCATCGTTCTTTTTACGTGGTGCGACTTATACTAACCGATTCGAGAGCACGGCTTAGTAACAATTATTATTATTATTATTACGAGCCTGTAGCGTCCCACTGCAGGGCAAAGGCCTCCTTCCTTCCTTCCACTCGTCTCTATTAAGAGCTAGTGTGGTCCAATGTGGGCAGAATTAGTCGAGTTCATCCCTCATATTAACATATTCATAGTAACAATTAGTAAAATAATTCCTAAACTCCGCTCACAATCCAGTAATGAGTCACGCCGATAAGTTGGTAAACAAGTGGTCAGTTATCAAGCGGAAGCATAGCCGACCTCCAGTCCCGCCCTTCACCCCCTCGCAAGGTCACTATACTGGGGTGTAACTCGTGGATTACTACGCTTGCCTCTTTTATAACTACTAGCAGCATGTCGATTCTCGACGACTTTTAAAACATGACGCGGTAAGAGAGCACGTTAACTAGCTTTTGTTTTCTGAAATCCATCGCATTTAACCATGTTTTTTGCGTTTATTCCATCCAGTCCTACCAGTAGTTCGATAGTCGAACTGTTTGGATGTTTTTTTTCCAAATAGTTATACTGACGGATCGAACTATTTGGAAACATGATTTTTATTCCAAATAGAACTACTATGATTATAATGGTACAGTCAGAAAAGATACTTCAAATGCATTTACGTACGTATCTTGAGAGGAAATTGTCCTTTTTGTTATGATATAATAAATCCTCTCTCAAGTCTCGATATATCCTCTTTGAAGGATTACTTAAAACAAATTATGAAGTATACTTATAAAATACCTACTTGCCACTCATTTTATTTGTCATGTAAATTAATGATTTGTGTTGAGGTGAATAAGTAATACGTGTGGAGCGAAAATGGAAGAAAATGAAGAATCGAGTGTTGTGTTTTTAAAGAGAGGAAGGGGTACGGTGCTGTTATATGCAGGACACCAATATTACAAAAACAAAACATATGAAAATAGTTCAGCTATCTGGAAATGTGCTTCAAGCAAAACTAGCAAATGCGTTGGTTCAGTTACACTGCAGGTAAAATCTTACTAATATTGTGCTAATATTTGCTACTAGATTTATAGTAGTAGCCTAGTTAGTAGCCTATGTATGGATAAAAAAAACTATTGTCGTTATTCTAAATTTTTTCAAAAAAGGTACCTTTTTTGACAAATCGTATTTAATTGGTATTTCTTGGTTTCCAGGACAAAAATATACTGAAGCTGAAAATGCATAGTAATAAAATATGTAATCCAAATTTTGCAAAAAATGACATAGATATAAAAATACATCAATGTAAAGAAAAGGTTGCTAAACATCCTGAGGAATCAATACCAACTATTTACAAACAAACTTTAGTAGATATTAAAGATTCCGGAGTTGATTTAATATGTAAAATTCCATCTTTTACTTCCGTCAAAAGCACCTTATACAACAAAAGGAACAATGCTGTTGGTATGCAAAAAACATGTTTCAAAAATGTTGATGATGTCATTGTTCCACCTCGGGATCAGTCATTTCTACTGGGAGATTACTGCTGCGAAAATGTTCGTATTTTAGTATTTTGTACAGATGAGTCCAGAGAACTCTTGCAAAATATAAAACATGTTTTTGGTGATGGAACGTTCCGAGCATGTCCTGAACCTTTTATGCAAATTTACACTTTGCATGGTGATATCGGTAGTTCATCGACGAATACAAATATAATTCCCATGATCTACGCTCTGATGTCAGCAAAAACACAAGATGCTTATGTGGCGTTGTTTGAAATGATTAAATCTCAAATTCCGGATTGGTCACCCACAAAATTCACTAGCGATTTTGAGCAACCGTCATATAATGCTATGTTGACAGTATTTCCGAAAATCAAAACTAAAGGTTGTTACTATCATTTTCGGAATAGTATTTGGAGAAAGTGTAAAAGTCTACAGCTTGTAAAGAATAAAAGCACTCGACGGATTATTGCATTGTGTTCAGTTTTACCTTTACTACCGAGGGATAAAATAGAGTCGGGATGGAGTTACATACAAGAATTTGTTGACGTTAATGACAAGAAAATGTGTTTACTGGTTTCATACATGAACAAGTTTTGGATGAAAGATAATAATTTTATCGATTCCTGGTGTGTCTTCGGTGAAATGCATCGTACAAACAACTTTATAGAAGGTTGGCATGTGAAAATTAACAATGAATCTAGAAGGAAGAAGGCCACTTTATTGAAAATATTAAAAGTTTTTAAAGATGATGCCGCTTTGTATAGTGTTTTACGAACACAAATTCAAAATGAAGTGGCCCCATTTAAAAGCCGAACAAGAGAGAGCATTATGAGGGATAAGCAAATAAAAAATACCCAAATTATGCTTATAAATGGCGACATCTCAGTAGGACATTGTTTAGAAATTTTGAGGTAAAACAAAGGGGGGTTCTAAACAATGTCCTACAAAATCAAAAGTTGCCACTAAGATTTTGTTTGCATCAAATAAAGAAAAAAAAAAATATGATTTACGTAAAGTGTTTGTGTTGTTTTTTACTGTTCTGAAGCAGTTCGATGCGACATCTTTGCTCATCGTAAATCGATGACTGTACTTCGGAGTTAGTAGTTCTATTTGGAATAAAAATCATGTTTCCAAATAGTTCGATCCGTCAGTATAACTATTTGGAAAAAAAACATCCAAACAGTTCGACTATCGAACTACTGGTAGGACTGGATGGAATAAACGGTTTTTTGCTACGTCAAGACATGGTTGTTTGGAGAATAAGGCGGCCGCACGTCCCGGCTTTGCACGGGTGTACCAATTAAACTACCGGGATATAACTATAACCATCCCGGAAGTCCATTCTATACATCGGTGAAAGATTTTGGAAATCGGCTGAGTAGTTTCGAAGATTACCTCCATCAAACAAACAGAATCTCTACCATAACTCCGCAGACCCTCATTTTTAGGGACCATCTCGGGTATTTCCAAATCTATTTCTCCTTCAAATTATAAGTCGGTTTTCATAAAAAAATAAGAGTTAACTGAAGATGTGACCTCCAACTGTGACCACTGTCGCAGTTGCCCTTTGCGATAAGCACGGAGTGGTAATGAACGCGAATAATAACGTCATCGCTAGGATTTATCGGAATACTGTGCTTAAAAGTGCATTTTAAAAAGCTATTAAAAGCAAAGCATAAAATATAGAACGGGAGACCGGTAGTTTCTAAACCAAGTTTATCTTGATTATTTGAATTATGGTGTACGTTTACAGCTTAATTTGACATTTTAACTTTGCTTACTTTTTTTTAAATGACCTGCGTTCTAAAACCGAGTACGGCTGCTACTCGTTAAAACATTTCTACAATAGAATAGACAAATGAGATATTTCTTCTTGATCTGTCTTCTGCACTATCATGAGTCATATAGGTCGAGTGTCTGCGACTACTCGGCGCCTTCGGAAGCGCTCGCGTTGTGTACTTCAGCTTAATTTGACACTTCAATTTTGCTTAGTTCATTTTGGAGATCGAGAAACTGTGTGTAGCTCATTAATGCTTGTGGAAATGTGGACGCATAAAACATTTTTACAGCAGAATACATCAAATGTTTTGAAATACTTATTCTTGGTTTGTCTCTTGCGCTATAATGAGTCATAGTGATGTGGGTCGAGTGTATGCGACTACTTGGCGCCTTTGGATGCACTCGCATTGTGTAGTTATTATGTGGGGTGACTGCAGTCTGTTGCTGTAATCCAGTGCTATAGCTTAGGGACAATTTTAGCTCCACTGATCATGGCAGTCAAACACAGGCCTTTACATCCATATTAGATGATTTATACACTGTTAGGAGGCAATTAATTTTGCCTACACTTTCCTACGTTTCTGGACGAGTCGACTCGTGACCACGGTGACTGTGACGTCATCGAAAGTTCGAGTTAAAAATTTTTTTTTTCAATACGCGATTAATTCCCGATACATATTTATAAATATGTTTCCAAGTCGCGATAGTTTAATTAGGAACTAACCCAACCCATTCGGCCATCATTGCTTTTATCGGTTAAACAACTTGGGTATACGTATATGTTGATACAGACTTGTGTTTCACTTGCAGTGCCGACGACGTCGCGCGCCCAGCTTGCGCAGGAGTACCTGCTTTCGTGTAGACGGCACAGCACCGCGCCCATCGACTCTGTCTTACAACAAATACGGGTAAGTCTCTGTCACTAGTAACTGATAAGGATTTGTGAAGGCACACCATGCATTTGCGACGGCGTTGCATTTGCTGAAACGATCCTTAGATGACTCAACTGGTTATCAATTTCAAAGTCCATTTGCAGATCTGCGGGCTTACCATAACCGTTTAGAGCGATTCAGTTTAGGTCCAACTACGAACCACTTTTGACGTAAACTAAGGCGCTGACGTAAAGTTTTGACAGTCAGACAGACAACCTAAACTGAATCGCTAGACAGTCATGGTACTGCTCCTGGAGGCTTACCATGACATATATACAATTCAGTTTAGGTTTTAAGGAGTAAATATTTGTAACAGGAGCTTCCAGAATCGTCCATCGGCGGCAGCACGCGCGCCAGCCGGCTTTGCCTCGCCGACTGCTCGCTTAAGGGCGCGGCGCCGGCCGACGCACTCGAGTCTGTACTGCGTAAGGTGCAGTTCCGACGTATTGAGTTAGACCACGCGGATATTGACGACGAAGGAGCGGTAAGCATCTATACTTCATTTCTTGAAGCGAACTAATAGGAAGAAAAAATAAACTCACGTCATTGGTTGTCGAAAATAATTGTGAATCTCGTGATTGGTTATAGTGTCAAATCAATTGTCAATTGTCAAATCTAGCCAATCCGAGAATAAACAATTATTTTCGACAACCAATCACGTGCGTTTATTTTACTTCCTATTAGCTCGTTTCAAGAAATGAAGTATAGTCCTAGCACACTTCAAGCATCTTTTAAGTACTGCTTGCTTTAGCAAGCAATAGTACGCGCTTGAGTCGACAAAAACACAGACACGCATCGAACTTGACCAAAGGATATTGACGTCCAAGGAGATAAGCATCTTCTTAGTACTACTACTTTATAGTATAAATAAATATAATAAAACTGCAGGACAAAGGCCTCCCTGCTCCTTCCACTCCGCTATCTTCAGCGATAAGGTCCCATTCCTTATTATATTCGTCAAGCTGTAGACTGCTTGCTAAATAAATTAATTGTACGTTAAACAAGATATAATGTTTCAGGAAGCTCTATTCGACATGATAGAGTACTACGAGAGTGCGTGCGTGGTTTCGATCACGGGGCCGAGAGAGTTCGGTATTAGAGGATGGCAGGCCGCTTCGAGGATGATCAAGAAGGTATATTAAAAGCGAGCGTTTCGCTGTGTATTATTATGATTTATGTTATGTATGATTTATACAGCGTCAGCAGGCCAGGAGTCAATCTTTGCCTACACTTAACGAGGCACTGTAGTGCCGGGGACATTGTCAAGATAGAACCACTTAATCCATCCTCTCAGTTGCCGGCCATATCACAGGAAAGGCAATGGTTAATACGTGTGGGGCTGACTAGCCGCGGGTTTCCTCACGATGTTTTCCTTCACCGTTTAATCAGTTAAAGACATTAGTCACTTGGTTATTGATTAATAAAAGTTTGTAAAATTAAATGACAAAAACCCAAAGTTTTTGTCATTTAATTTTACAAACTTTTATCACCATAAGTAAATGCTGGATTGTATTGTAATAATGCACATTATAATGCACATATTTTATTAAATTTTACATATTATTTTAATTATATCTCTATGAATGCTTGATTGTATTGTCTTACCTTCCACAGAGCGCGGAACTATCAGAGATAGAGCTGGCAGAGAGTCCGTTGGAGCCGTCACACGCGCCAGTACTAGCGCGCGCGCTCCGGCCCCACACTTGCGGCGACACGCGGCTTCGCGCGCTGTGTCTGCAGCGAGCTAACCTCAGTGGAGAGTCGCTTATGTGCTTAGGTAATCTACTACTTGAAGTGGTTTTCCGAGCGAGCGAAGCGAAACGCTTAGCTCGCTTGATTTAACTGTGTTTGTAAAGCTGTTAGTTAGTCAGTTTTTTGGCCAAGCTGAGTGGAGAGGCGCATTGTTTAGGTACGAGTATCTATATTTTACAAAAATACAAAATATAACGAGTATCTATATATGTATATTATTTATTTATAATTTATCTACAAGACAATGTTACGACGAGCGTTTCGCTTAGCTCGCTACGCCAGGCGATTATTAAACTTTGCAATTTTAATAAACTGGTGCTGTTTCTATTTCAGTGATAGCGTTGAAATCAAACAGCTCAGTTAGAGAGTTGCGTCTTCCAGACAACAACTTAACGCCTCACGACGCCCAACAGCTCGGCTCACTGCTCAGATTCAACACCAACATACAGTTGTTGGACCTATCCAACAATCAGATACAGGTAACTGTAAAAAGTAGCCTATGTGCTATTTCAGTGGATGGATGTATATACAAAAAAAACTATGTTCATCAGTCATCTGGTTACCATAACACAAGCATTAAGTTGCTTAGCTTAGAACTAGATGACTCGTCGAAGCACGTCCCGGCTTTGCACGGGTGTACTAATGAAACAACCGGCATAAAATATAGCCTAGGTATAACAACATCAATACATTCTACACATCGGTGAAAGAACTTTTGAAATCGGCTGAGCAGTTTCGTAGATTACCTCCGTCAAACAAACAAACATTACCTGTTTTTTCCGGAATACCGGAATCAAAAGTAGCCTATGTGTTAATCCCGGTCATAAACTATCCTGTGAGTAATGTCCAAGGATATTTATTCACCAAATAACACATATTTCAGGACCAAGGCGTGAGTCACTTGTCTGATGCGCTGATAGAACAGTCGAAGCAAACTCCACCCTCCGCCGCCACATCGCCGATATCGCCACAATTGCATCCGCGTGAGTATAAATTACTAGCAAGTAGCAACACTCGTGGCGAAGGTTGCTAAGGCGTCCTTGATAGATCGTCGAAGTTAAGCAACGCTCTGCGCGATCACTTCTTGGATGGGTGACCGCAAGTGGCAATATTATCTGAGCGCTTCCGTGCTTCGGAGGGCACGTTAAATTGTCGGTCCCGGCTTTTCAAACAGTCGTTAAACTATGACAGAGGCCTTTAGGCGCTCTAAAAACTCCGTCACCAGAGTTGTCCACTTGCTCATACGAAGGAACGGAACAAGCAACTCGACCCGGCTTCGCACGGGTGTACTAATGAAACAACCGGGATAAAATAGCCTATAACCATCCCGACAGTCCATTCTACACATCGGTAAAAGAATTTTTGAAATCGGCTGAGTAGTTTCTGAGATTACCTCCGTCTAACAAACTAACGTTACCTCTTTAAAATAATAATAATAAAATAACAATAATCATGGGCAACGAAGCCGGGAGCCGGGAGACCTTTGCCCAGCAGTGGGAAAGTATAGGTTAAAAAAAATATAATAATAATAATAATCATCATCCTTGCCGGTTTCGGCTACGGCGACTACGTTTCTGCTATGTATTATGAACTCTAAGATGACTAATATTAATATTAGTATATAGATAAGTGTATTAATATATTGATATTTTAGTGTGGTTTTTCAGTGAGTGCCTTGGAGGCGCGCGGGCTCGCGTTCCTAGTTCTGTGGAATAATCAGCTCACTAGGAACTGTGCGCCTCATCTCAGTAAGGCATTGGTGAGTAACTTAGCGGCTTTGCACGGGTGTATAAGTCGCGCCACGTAAAAAGAACGATGAGTGTAACGGGAGGGGGTATGTGTCGGTGGGGGGTCACTCGCTCACGAACCAATAGCACGCGCTACATCAATGTGTGAAGTGCGCCGCGTCACCACACAACCAATCACACATAAGATTGCTTCAAATCGCCGCGTAGTAGGCGAAATAGTGTTACTCATCAGCGTTCTTTTTACGTGGCGCGATCTATACTAATAAAACTACCGGGATAGAATATAACCTATAACCATCCCGACAGTCCATTTTACACACCGGTGAAAGAATGTTTGAAATCGGCTGAGTAGTTTCGGAGATTACCTCCGTCAAACAAACATTACGTCTTTATAATATGAGTAAGGTAAGATAAGATAAGAAGTAAGATATATTAAAGTATGGATAGTATAGCTAAAATTGTTTTAATGATTTATTTTATTAAATTCCTTTAAAATCTCCTTTCAGCGTGCATCCCAATCGCTATGCGTCCTTAACATCGGTAGGAACGCGCTCGGCACTGACGCGGTGCGCGGGCTCGAAGCCGCTCACGGAGCCCTACTGTCGCTGGGGCTCCAGTGCGCGCGCCTCGGGGCGGAGGCCGGGGCTCCGCTGGCGGCGCTGCTGCGCTCACACACCAAGCTGCAGGTGAGACACACGTCGGAGCCAAGGTAAACGGTCAAAGGTGATTTAAAATTTTGATTTGACGAGGATCTTTCTTGTCTCTCAATAGAAATTTACATCGAGCATGCAGAAAAATTCTCCTCTAACAAAATGAGAGTCAGTTTCAAAAATAAATATATATTATTTACGCTTGGGCCTTTATTAAGTATTAAACATCTTATTACTTATATTTAGTTGCCTGAAATAAAGATTATATTATTACTATTATTATAAACCGAACCCTTGGAGTATGTGACCGACTCGCATTGTTTTTTTCTTATTGTTCATCTTTTTTCAGAGATTGGACTTGCGCGACAATCGTCTCGGGCCTGTTGGATTACAAGCGCTACTCACCGCTATGAAGGAGAATCATACGCTAACGCAGATTGATCTCGACGATCCTCTGGTAAGAATATCTATCCTAGCTCACTATCCGAAGTCAAAGTGCTACGGACATCCGTTGATTATAGGAAACGACCGTATAAGTCGATGTCTTCTTCATCTTCAGCATATATTTGCCCACTGCAGGGCGTATGCCTTTCCAATATTTCTGACTGCTCTAGCTTGGTATGGTCATGTTATGAGGAGGGAAGAATGTCATGTTACTAGGAGAGTATTAGATATGAATGTGGATGGATATAGGTCTAGGGGAAGACCAAAGAAAAGATGGATTGTGTGAGGGATGACATGAGTAAGAAAGGTGTGAGTGGTGAGATGACGTCTGATAGAGGGAAGTGGAAGATGAACACATGTTGTGCCGACCCCACATAGTTGGATCAGGGCAGGAAGATGATGATGCTCTATCACCGGTCTTTCTGGTTGAGTTTTCTACACTAATATTATAAAGAGGAAAACTTTGTTTGTTTGTTTGTTTGGTTGTAATGAATAGGCTCAAAAACTACTGGACCGATTTTAAAAATTCTTTCACCATTCGAAAGCTACATTATTCACGAGTGACATAGGCTACTTTTTATCCCGATATTCCCGCGGGAATGGGACTTACGTGGGTGAAACCGCGTGGCGCAGCTTGTTTGTCATATTGTTGTTTGTCCAGGAGTCAACAAACCTGTCAGCTGTCGACAGCGACGCGGCGACGGTGGCGCGGTTGACTCGCGAGCTGCGCGCCCTCTGTCGCAGGAACGAACCCCGAGCCTCCGAGCCGGAGAGAAGAGTGCATCGCAAGATCAGCCTCACTTGTCACACTGCATGCGTATTACAGGTATGTATGTATGTATGTATCTGTCTTGGCCGATTTCGACCACAGCGACTGATAAATTGACTGGACAGGCATATTTACAGGTAACATACATATAACATATCTATTATCTAGATTAGTAGATATAACTACCTATCAGGTGATGATAGTCAGGTACTGTACATAAAACTCAGGCTTTAACATCTTTTACTAGATGATCTATACAGCGGCAATCTTTGCCTACACAACGGGACACTGGAGTGCCTGGGACATTGTTGAAATGGAAGGCTTGTAGCACCTAAAACATCCTCTCAGTTGCCGGCCATATCCACAGGAAAGACATGGTCAATATAATGTGGGGCTGACTAGGCGCGGGTTTCCTCATGTTTTCTTTCACCGTTTAAAGCTCTTGTTAGAGCGCACGGCCGGATTCGATCCCACGACTTTCGAACCGAAAGTTGGGAGCCAACACGGCTTTCTTAAATCTCATCTACCACACTGTCAAGGTACGTTCATAAAACCGAAGTTCAGATTCTCGATATTTTTTAACAAAATCGAAGGAGATCAGAGTCCCAATTTTATTTAATCCTAACCTTTAAGAGGAGATGGGTCAAATTTACTTCTTATCTCATTTTCATCCTATTCTTTATTCCCCCAGAACGCGGGTATATCTAGCCGCCGCGGCCGGCTTCGCTCGCCGCTGCCCTCACCCGCGCCATCCCCCGCGGGCTCGCCCACTCCGCACCATCATCAGAACGTACAAGTCAACAGATTCTCTGTAAGTATATGTAGCGTTGTCGCGACATTGCGTTGTGAGTTGTTACCAGTTATTTTCAAAGCGTTGTCTTTGTCGCCGACTTCACCGTCTTGGACAACTAGATTCAGCGGCACTATTGACCGCCCACCTTGATTTTTCTCGTTTTAAATTTACCCTTACAACTGATGAATACGAAAAAAATAAGTATAGGTAAAATATAGGTGTAGTTTTGAATGTTTTATGTACCGAAATATCTTTCACACTTGACTAACTTATGTGCCTAACTTACAATTGCAATAAAATCAAATCTTGTTACCTGAAACAGGTGGGCGGTTAATTGTGCCGCTGCATATAGTATTCAGACATACTTTATTTATTAATTTAACGTGTTATTTCGCAGGTGACTCGAGTAACGCCAGAACGCGAGTCGTCCACAGAAAGTTCTGGTTCAAGCCCGGGCACGCCCCGCGCGCCATACTGCCCCGGCCCCTCGAGATTTAAAGTTATGCAGGTAATACTATTGAGACAGAAGTCCTATTAACACGAGCTTTAAACGGTGAAGGAAAATATAGTGAGGAAACCCGCGGCTAGTCAGCCTCACACGTATTGATTGTCTTTCTTGTGGATATGGCCGGCTAAGCTGAGAGGATGGTTTAGGTGCTAGGCCTATTCCATCTCAACAATGTCCCAGGCACTACAGTGTCCCGTTAAGTGTAGGCAAAGATTGCCTCCTGACGCTGTATAAATCATCTAATATAGATTGAGACAGCAAGTGGCACGCTTAGACTCAACTCACACCAAGATGGAAGGGGAAGGGACACAGTTTTATTGTCATATCCTTTTATACTTTATCTTCATCACCATAATACTATCGCTTCAAACGCACCACAAGCGACCGTATAACCTAATTTAGTTCTCTTTCCAGGTAACCGAGCCACCATCAATCCAAGTACATCCAGCTCAAAAACGCGGCGTTTCTCGCTTCTCAGTGACGCGAAACTACGACTCGATCTACAACCCGTCCCCTAGGGAGTCCCCTAGTGCGTCCCCTACGCCTAGCGCGTCCCCTACACCGTCCACGACGTCCCCAAGTGTGTCCCCATGCCCTAGTGATACTAGCTGTACCGACAGCCCTAAAGGAGAAACTTATACCGACACACCAAGATCGGAAAAGGGATATGTTTACACACCAAGGAAAGAGAAGGGGTATACAGAATCCGACAGAACGGAGAAGGATAGCTATAGTCTCAACACAGACTCAAAGGTTTCTGATAGGACAGAGTCAAAAGATTCCATTGGTAGTACTAGCTCGCTAGAAATTGCTATGACTTTCGCTGGCAATGACAGAACAGAGCCGACAAGCGTTTTCACAAGTGCCACGTCAGTTGAAAGCCCGAGAGAGTATAAATACGAATCTCCAAGCATAACCACTTTAAGCGGTGCTTTGTTTAGCAGAAGCGTCTCAGAAATGTCAACAACTGTATGCCCACCGAGCTGTCTTAAAAGGACGGTGAAAGATTACGAAAATCGTATCAAAAGCCACACAATTCCTATTACAAGTTCGAGGTCAGAACCGATTTTTGGACCGGCGTTATTCGTGGAACCGACAGTACCGCCCACTGCTGTACCTAACTCTAGGTTCTCAATATCACCAAGCCCTGTTAGCTTTCTATCAGGTATAGAAAGCTTCTACACAAGACCACAAATTCAAAAAGTAGAATCAAATAGTTTTAGTGAAAGATCTCAAGATACCAGTATAAGTAGACCCATTGTGCCGGATGAAAGTGTGAAATGTGATGTTGAAAGTATGTTGACTAACGTGCCTAGTTACACTGGCGCTGTGAATGTGACTGATTTGACTAAAGACAAAACGACTGATATAAATATATCGAAAGATATGAATTTAATACCTGATATACGACAGGAAGATGCACAGTCTAGTGTTGATATAACAACCTCAAATATAAAAAAGATTGAGGTACCTATAGAGGAATCTGTATCAACTAAAGTAGATATTTTACCTAAAGATAGTATACCAGAATCAAGACAAGATATAGTAGCAAAAGAAATCAAAATAGTGGAAACTGAACCTAAAGTTACTGAGGATAAAGATAAAATCAATATGAGCGCATCTAAAGCTACAGCAGATGTTGTGAAAAGTGATACTGAGAAAGTGACTAGAACTGTGGACTTTTCCAAGCCTGTTGATGTTGTATTCTTCATAGCAGATGAACCTATTTATAGTGTGAAAGATAGTGATAAAAGTGATGTGAACGTTACGGGTAAAACGTATAGTGACGTTGTTAAAAAGGATGTTTTGACAGAAACGACGAGTGTTGCAAAAAGTGACACTAAAATAGTTATAGATAGTGAAATAAGTAAGAAAGTAGACGACGCAGTGACGGTACTTACCGAAAGTGTTAACAATGCAGCCAAAGTACACAGTGACAAAGATTTTGTTAACATAGATGATATATTAATGAAGGACCATAAAGCTATGAAAATTGAATCGATTACCGAAGACCTCGGTAATCTTATAAAAGAAATGAAAGATATGTCTGCGAAGAGTAAAAAGAAAGTAGACGTAGGTAGTATAGAAACTAACATTGTACCTGGTAATTTTAATAGAGATGTAGTTCTTAAGAAAAATAAAAGTGAATCCAGCCTGGATAGTCCAGACATGGAGGTTTCTAGGTTTATGAATAAGAAATTGGTCGGCAGTCCGTTTCGTGATAGCAATTCTTCTTTGGAGATATCAGGTAGCTCGATGGAGAGTCTTAACGCGATAGAAAATATTCCCAAGCCTGTAATTCAGACGGTTGCTGACAGAGAACTGGATAGAAGAAAAGAGAACTTGCCCTTATCGACTGAAAGTAGCGTCGAGTCCACCAGTGACGTCACACCAGTGAACACTCAAAACTTCCTTAACACTTCCGTCAGTTCGAATGAGAGCGTATCGCCCATTATATTCGGGAAAAACAAGAAAATCCATGGGTCAATATCAAGTTTAGAAGCTAGCGTTAGCTCGCTCGACTCTAAACAAGATAAAATCATGGTTACTTCAGCCGACTCGGGGATTGAACATTCTCTACAAAACCCGTCGGAGAGTAAAGACGACGCGTCATCGAACGAAGGCACGTTGACCCATAACTCAAGTTTAAGAGAGACGATGCGAACGGAAAATCTTCAAGAAACGCTAACATCGTCACCCAAACGTACTTCCAGTCTACTCGACGTGCCGGCTCTGAAGAATAAAGGGTTGGATCGTATGAGGAAAATATCGTGGGTAGCGCCATCTTCTAGCTTCCATGTACCGCGTGAAGCTGAGAAGGTTAAAGAAGAAAAGCCATCTCATCTAGAGAAATTACTCAGTCTCTTCCAGCATCCCACAAGCCTCTTCTCCAGACAGACTGACGAGGAGAGAAAATCTGCTTCCAACACACCGCCAAGGAAAGATTCCTCTCTAACCAGCTCGTTCTGGTCTTGGGGAAGCGCGATCGAGAACTATAAAGAGGAGAAAGAAGATTCCTCAGAAGCAACAGACTCGACTCTATCAGAAAGGGTGCAAGTTTCGTTCGTCGATGAATCTTTTTCGAAGAAACTTGACAGTAAAACACCGTCGACCGATACAGACACCACGCTAAGCGAGTTTCAATCTTTCTCGCAGAATATAGAAGAGAAAGTTACCGATAATACCACCGATGTATTAGTACAAAAATGTTTAGATTTAAGCTTAACGGACAATTGTAACGAGCCGGGTAGTGATATGATAGATCTCAATAAACCCAACGATAACAATAGCGATGCCAACAAAACTGATGAGAATACAAAAATAGAGGAGAAAGATGTTAAAATGGAACCGGTAAGACCTAGGTCCTTTGCTGCGGTACTAAAGGCTTCTGGTTCTGAGAATTCAATGGAAAAACAGGCGAGCCCTGAAACAGGTCAAACGGTCGACAAGCTACCGGTGAAAGTCATCAGAGGCATCAAAGAGAACATTAGTCCAGAAAACACATTGACTTCCAGTATGACGAACACGCAAGCAGTAGCAATCGAAATGGTAAAACAACCCGTCAATCCGCTCTGGGAAGTTCAGTTAGAGAAAACTGAATTTAAAATAGACGAGCCTAAGAGCGATTTGGCTCCGATAGCGACAATCGAAGAGACATGCGATATAGCTGCTGATAACTTCAGTTCGGAGACAATACAGTTAGCCTATATAGACGATGTCAAAGTTGACTTACAAGTAAGGAATAACGAGCCAGAATCACTTGGACCAGAATCTATACAAAATGTTATAGAAACAGTAACAGAAGTTGTAGATTTAGGCAAAGACGCGCTTTCATACCTTATGTACGAGAGTAGAGATTTTGAGCCGGATGCAGAGCCAACAGTCGCTATGAAAGTGGAGGAAGCGTCGCTCGCGCAAGAATTGAAAGATGCAGCTATAAAAGAAATGATTGATTTGTCACCGGAGCTAGTGTTAGACGAAGCGATAGAAGTCTTCACAGCTAAAGAAGACAGAGCGAAAATTAAAGCTAATTCTCTCGAAGATCTGAGTCAAAGACAGGAGACGGAAGAGAGGAGTCCTAAAGCTAAAAGCATCGCGTTCAAGGTACCGGAGACATCGCCGCGGGATATTCCAGAGCGGAGGTCGAAATTACGATCACGCAGCGGAACAAGCCCCAAATCTCTTCCTGAAAGCCTTAACAAACCCTGTCCTCTATCAAAGATGGACTCGCTTTTGAGCAAGAAGAAGAAACGGGTGTCTTCTTTAGGCAAAATGGCGCGGGATTCTCTCCTAGCGTTAAACATGAGCGAGGATGAAATTGCGGAGTTCAGACGGTCATATAAACTCACTTCTGTCGAGAGTCTGCGCTCTTTAGAGTCTGTTTCAGAAGACGCTAACTCACAAAGCGGCGCGTCATTCGATTCTAGATGTCGTTCATGTTTAAGAACCTCGCAGGAGAGTCTAATGTCGCTTGACTCAGTAACGGAGGAGTGCAGGTGCGAAAGAGACAAAAAAACTCTTTGAATGAAAGAGCGAGACAATATTGTGATACGACTTTGAGTCGAATGTTTGTTTTGAACAAATTGTAATTAATTGATGCTCGGGGAAAGTAGATTGAGAATTGTGAAGGCAAATTCAGTATTGAATTCTGTTTACTGTACATAATGTTGAATTGTTCGTGAATAAGAATGGTAATGTCATTCTGTCATAGAATAGAATGGTCTTTGGGCCTATACGTACTTACCGATATTGTAAAATTTCAATTGAGGATTTTAGTAGTCACAATAAAAATCTTACTCGAATTCATGTGACAGACAGAACTCACTTCTCGTGAATGCCGCAGGCTGATTGCTATCTAGGTATAGGTAGCACCACGTAAAAAGAACGCTGAGGGAAAAAAACGATTTTATGTAATTTTGTGTGTGATTGGTTGTGTGGTGACGCGGCGCACTTCACACTATTGATGTAGCGCGTGCTATTGGTTTGTGAGCGAGTGACCCGGCACTAAACATACCCTCTCCCGTTCCCCTCATTGTTCTTTTAACGTGGCTCGACCTTTTAGCGATTTTAAACCAAAAAATTTCAATTATCGCTATCGTGTTGCAGTCGCATTGCTATCGCGAGATACATAATAAGTCTGCCGGTTGCACTATTGCCCGAATACTCAGACGCTAATTAAATATTTAAGGCCGATAATTAGAAGTAATGTTTTGACAGATTTGTATGGACAAATGAGCGCTATTTGCGCACGCACATTGGCTACATTAGTATGCATAGCAGAAAAGAAGTCGCCGTGGCCGAAACCGGCCAGGATGATTATTATTATTATGGACAAATGTCACATTATGTCATTAATACTTACTTTAATAATAATTAGCGTTTGAGTATTCGGGAGTGACTACCGTCTCTTCAGATAATGAGGTGATTTTCTTATTAAAGGCGCTTAATAAAGGCTACAGTGTACATAAAAACTTTAAACTATACGTTTTTGAATATTATAAACACTTGCGGGATTTTTACGTCGTAAATCCACGAATTATGGTAAATATCCCGTTTTTAACCGACTTCAGAGATTATAATAATCTATTGTATGTAGTTTTTTCACATATGTATTTTTTATGTACTTCGTCAATAGTTAGGAAATTGAAGTCGGTATTCATATTTTTTTGTAAATTGTAAGTGTTTTTAATGTTCATTGTTTTTGAACTGTAAGTAGGTAGCTTGTTGAAGCTTAACGCTGCGGAAACTATGCGGCGAATAATTATGTTCTTCAATTTTTAAAACATCTATATTAATGTAGTAGTGCGGTACGTCAAATTGATGTATCGCGTTTTTGCTCTTAAAATTACGTAATACTTACATGGTTATATATGTATATTGAATGTTTTTATGTCTAGGCTAGGCTTGATTTTTAAAAGCTCTTCGAATTTGTATGTTAGTTCTATTACATTATACAATCGTGCGCATAATCTACATTTAAAGTGACAACGATATTTTGTTTATTAAAAAAATCAAGTCTTGCTAGATTACGACCAATATACATACTCCACATACTTAATAAATTGTAAATGTAAATAAAAGCTAAATATTATCGGAATTTATATTATTTACTGAGAGTTGAAATTAATTGGTAGGTTTCGATGGTCATACGAGTACTTATAATAAAGTTGTATAACATGTACACGCTATTTTATTTCTTATTTAGTTTATGAGAGAGAGAGAGTCAATGATAATAGTCTAAGCGAGTATTCTTTCATATTTTTCCCCCTATTAGTTCGATTCGGCGAACGGAGTATAGGATCCTAAACCTTTTATATCATAGTCGTAACATTTGAAAGACAACACAGATTACCTAAATTAAAAAAATATAGGTATATGATCACGACTGTATCTTAGGGAGCGGTAGACATTTCAGATCTTTATGTAATTCTTTAGATCTTTTGAACATTGTCTAAATAAAAAAATGCATCTTAATCAAAATATTCGTTTATTTTAAACATTACATGTTTTTATATTATCTTTCCCATTAAAAGGTAAGGTTTAACTCATGTCCATGACAGTAATTATTACAAATCAAGCCATATTAATCCTAAAAAACTTCTAAATTATTAGCACATCTCATTTCCAAACAAACAAATAAAAACATTACCTCTTTACAATATTAGTAAAGATAGTATAGATTTAGAAGTAATTACTAGGTCCAGCGACTTTCTACGGGACAATGTAGTGCCTGGGACATTGTTGAGATGGAATAGGCTTGTAGCACCTAAACCATCCTCTCAGCTGCCACACATATCCACAGGAAAGACAATGGTCAATACGTGTGGAGCTGACTAGCCGCGGGTTTCCTCACGATGTTTTCTTTCACCGTTATAATCTTAGCTTTCAACAATTAGCGTGATTTAGTTAAAGTATTCTAACTCACGCCGATGTTTATTTTTCATATGTTTTCTAAGATTTGTATTTTGCTTAAATACATTACTGCACAGCTCACACACATACCTATTTTCTTTGCTGTGACAACACATATAATGACTGTAAACTTTATCTATAAAATTTGAGCCTTTTTCGCACACATTACAAGCGTAAGGCATCACGCCACTATGTGCCATATGATAATGCCTCCGTATCCTACTTCTATTTATAACAATCTTGCACAACGGACAGACTGACATACCAATCATGTGTTGTTTCATATGCCTTGCCAATTTCTTTATTTCTATAAATCTTCTGTTGCAAACTTCACACGTAAACTTCTTTCTTCTGTGACTTTTTATATGTATAATAAAATCTTTTCTATCGATGTATACTTTGTAGCATAAATCGCATATAAATTGATGTATTTTAGTGTGAGTTCTTTTGTGGCAATCTAGACTTCTTTTCTCAGAGTAGCTCGCGTTGCATATATCACAGATATAAGCTTTCTTTTCCCCGTGCTTTCGGGTTAGGTGGATAGCTAGTTTGGCCGGATGAGAGTAAGCTGCGTCGCATACATCACATTTGTACGGCTTCGCTGTCTCATGTATAGCTAAATGTAGTTTTAAATGATGTTTCCTGCCGAAAAAAGTGCCACACTCATCGCAACCGAATTGTTTGAGTTTGGAATGAGTCTTGTGATGACTCGTTCGAAGACTCGAAGTCTGAAATGCTTTGCCGCAAAATTTGCATAAAAATCGCTTTGGTCCGTGAAGCTGCATATGATTATGGATATATTTCACTTGTTTTTGACAAACATTACACATTTCCAACTTCGCCTGTTTGGGTTTGTTACAATAATACTTGTGCATTTTTAATTTGCTCTGCATGTTGTACCTTTTTCCGCATTTATCGCACATGTAGCTCTGGACTACTCCATGTTGCAAAATATGTTTTTCGTATAAAATCTTGTTGGAGAACTTAGCGTTGCACATTTCACAGGTATATTTATGTTTTTTATGCGTTTTTGAATGTTCTCTCAAAACTTTTTGACTTGCGAAACTTTTTTTGCATATTTCGCACTTTAAATCCCTCTGATGATTCTTTTTATGCACTTCTAATTGCGTTTTCAAAGTAAATTTTCTTGGACATTTATCGCGTTTGAAAACTCTTTGCCCTTGTTTGCTCAAAGATGGATGCTTATTTTCGATATAATTCCTTCTGTCACAGTAATTTTTCATGTGTTGTCTCAAATCTGTTTTAGTCTTGAAGTTTTTATGACAATAATCACAAATGTAGGACGAAAAATTTCCATGTGCATCTATAATGTGTATTTTCATATTCAGCTCAGTCGCAAATGGGGTGTTGCACCGACCACACATATATTTAAAGCCATTATGTGTATACTTCTTGTGTTGAAATAATCTTTTTTGGTTTATGAATAATTTCTCGCAAAAATCGCACTCATACATAATCACGTTGTGAATTTTCACGTGTAAATTAAATTTGTTTTTGTCACTGAAATTTTTGCAGCATTTCGGACATTTATATATTGTTATGTGGACTTGTCTTTTGTGGCTGTACAAATCGTTGTTACTATTGAATCTATATGAACACAAATTGCAGGCAAAAGATCGAGTAACCAAGTGAAATTTCATGTGTTTCTTGAAATTGTCTAGTCCCAGATATGTGCGGTCGCAGACGCCACATTTCATTCTTAATTCCTTTTCTTTTTTATCTGAAAAAAATATTATCTATAATTACAAAAATGAATCGTAAAATGTGTAAGCGCATAACTCAACAACGCCTGGACCGATTTGGCCAATTCTTTTTTTTTAAATGTTCGTTGATGTTCAAGGATGGTTTTTACGTAAAGAAATTCCCGCGGGAACGGGACTTATGCGGGTTAAACCGCGGGGAGCAGCTAGTCTATACTTCTATATCTATACTAATAATATAAAGAGGTAAAATTTGTTTGTTTGTTTGTTTGACGTAGGTAATCACGAAAACTACTGAACCGATTTCAAAAATTCTTTCACGGGTGTATAGAATGGACTGTCCGGGTGGTTATAGGCTATATTTTATCCCGGTAGCTTCATTAGTACACCCGTGCGAAGCCGGGACGTGCTACTAGTGTTTTATTTACCTGCAGTTAGCACGTTTGATTTAGAAAGCGGGTTGTGTCTACTGAGGTCTACCGTGCACAGTGCCGTCGCGAAGTACGATAGACATTCTGTCGGGGCCACCTCCAGATAGGATTTTGTTCTACTGTTGAGTAACTTCACTGTTTCGTGTGAAAGCTGAATGAAAAAGAAAATAATAGTTTATTTCTTTATTTGTAACATTGCATAGGTATAAATTATAGAAACAGCAGGTAGGGTAGTACTAGCTATACTTCAGCCGAATTCGATGTAGAATGTTTGTAAACAAACTGTCACTCATACAATTTAATTGCTTCGTAACTATTTGTTTTTTAACCGAGTTGATAATAAATATCAACAAAAAAGTTCTTTTAAGGTTAAGTATAGACAGTTTGTTTACAAACATTCTACATCGAATTTGGCTGAAGTATAGGTATATATACACGGGTACCCCTGGTTATAGGAACTACAAGCGAAGTTATATAACTTAACGTACCTGAATGCCGTTGCGTATTAATTCAGTCAATATCTTCTCCGATCTTTTAGCTTTGATCAGTAGCTTGTAACACTTTTGGAGTAGACATCGGCAAATGTAGCAGAACGATTCAGCCCTATCTGGTGCTAGGAACTAGAAATAAATAAATAAATATATTTGGACATTCCACACAGCGTCATCTAGTCCCAAGCTAAGCAACATAATGCTTGTGTTATGGTAACCAGATGACTGATATACTTAGATACATTTTTTTTGTATAACATACATATTATAGATAGAAAACACCCAGACACGGAACAAATATCTGCAGAACATACAAACATTTGTCCCGTAGCGGGGATCGAACCCGCGACCTCCGCGTCTCAGCCGGGCGTTCGCCCACTGCGCCACAGAGGTCGTCGAAATGAGATTATTGTTTGACGGAGGTAATCTCCGAAACTAATCAACTGATTTCAAAAAGCTTTCACCTGTAGAATGGACTGTCTGGGTGGTTATAGGCTATATTTTATCCCGGTAGCTTCATTAGTACACCCGTGCGAAGCCGGGACGTGCTGCTAGTAACATTATAAAGGTGACAGTTTGTGTGAAAGTGTGTAATTTGTTACTCATTCACGCTCAAACGGCTGGACGGATTTGACTGAAATTTTGTACTTAGGATAGCTTATATCCAGGCTACTTTTTATCCCAATTTTCTCACGGGAACGGGACCTACACGAGTAAAACCGCGGGGTATTAAAAATATAAAAAATTTAGTAGTAAATATCTACCTTGAATTTTGTCAGCTTCTCATAAACTGTTTGTAGGGCAGTGCTTCTAATGGGATAACTCTTCACTCCAACGAGACACACTCTGCATATCGCCGCCTCCGATTCCACTGAACAATAAAATTTACTATCTCAGCAGGGTAGGTACATACCACAGATTACCTATATATAAGCACAGATAAAATAATACTATGTACAGATGGTCCATCTAGAACATTAATTTCACTCCGGTTTTTCTTCGGGCTTTTTTTTTGTGTTTGATTTTGCGGCGCCCCTAGCAGTGTTTAGGTCTTGCCTGCAATCAAAAATAAGTAACTCCATCCATCTAGTGCTAATATTTTTGATTGCAGGCAAGACCTAAACACTGCTAGGGGCGCCGCAAAATCAAACACAAAAAATAGCCCGAAGAAAAACCGGAGTGAAATTGATGTTCTAGATGGTGTATCTGTACATAGTATTATTTTATCTGTGATATAAGTCAGATACCTCATCTCGAACATTGTTCTTTTTTTGTCGGGCAATTTTTGTGTTTGATTTTTGCGGCGTTTAGGTCTTGTCTGCAATCAATAATAAGTAACTCCATCTAGTGCTAAGTAGCATGCAGTCGGATGCCTAAACACCGCTATGTGACGCCGCAAAAATCAAACACCAAAAAATAGCCCGAAGAAAATCTGAAAAATTAAATATGTATCACGACTGTATCCCAAATAGCGGTAGATATTTCTTTCAGATTTTTATGTAGTTCTTTAGATCCTTAGAATATATCTAATGGGGAACATTGTAAGTAACGGAAAAATATATTAATTTAAGTCAAAGAAGGGGAAAATTTGGTCTCATTATACTAGTACAAGGTCCCCCTGAGCCGCTATCTATACTAATATTTTATGAGGTTAAGTTAGTTTGTTTGTTTGTGTGTTTGTAGAGGGTAATCTTCGAAACTACTCATCCGATTTAAAAAAATCTTTCACTGATGTGTAGAATGGACTGTCTGGATGGTTATAGGCCTTATTTTATCCCGGTAGTTTCATTATACACCCGTGCAAAGCCGGGACGGGCTGCTGTATAAAATGTTAATACAAATTAATCGTGAAGTATCCAATAATTTATAGACTAATACATCCCCTGTGTAGTCTCGCATGCAAACAAAGACATAACTATTTACTTAACCTAATTGGGTATTTCCAAATGTTTTCGCACACCATTCTCTACACTCGTGCCGTGCAGAGAAAGAAGTACATTTACCAAAAAACATGGCAAAGTTTTGTTGACATGTCTATAACCGTCTAACAGCAAACGTAAGAAAAAACAGAGTTGTACTGTAGTGTTGTAGTCTTAACTTGGCTGATTATCGGAACGTGGAACAAAGACTGTTAAGAAATCTCAACGTTCTACTTCATTCTAAAACGATGAAGAATGAAACAACTCGGAAAGTCTATGGAGAAGTATGTCTTCGAAAGCAGAGGAGGAAAAGACAGAAACTACTCGTCAAAGATCTGTTTCAAGACTATGCTAAGAACTCCACTCTACACGGTCTAAGATACATAACAGAAAAGACTTTGACCACGCTCGAAAAGTGGTTTTGGATCGCCACTTTTGTATTAAGCGTCTGTCTTTGCTCTCATCAAATCGTGAAGGTATATTTCAAGTGGCAAAACAGTCCTGTGATTGTCACTGTGAGCGAAAGATTCGTGTCCGCTGGGGAAGTGCCCTTTCCTTCTGTGACCATCTGCCCACAGATCAAAAGTAAGGCGTCTGTTTACAACTTCTCCGAGCGAATGTATAACTTTGATGGTGACGTAACGAGCTCAGAAGTAGAAATGCTAGAAGATATATCTATGATTTGTAAGTCTTTCTCTCCTTTTTTTAATACGAGAGATTTTACAAATGCTAGTTTCATTCAAAATATTAAAAAAGTTGCACCGACAAACACCGAAGTGTTTCGGCGTTGTATGTGGAGGAATACATTCATAGACTGCAATGATTTTCGACCAGTGTACACGTCAGAGGGACTTTGCTACAACATCAACAGCCTAGCAGCTAATGAGATGTTTCGTGACACTGTACAGGATGATTACAAGTACTTAGACAGCATTCAACCAAGTACAGGATGGTCTATAGAAGGTGGTTACACGGATAATGCTACCGCACCAGGCGAGTTTCCTATGCGAGGTATAGAGAACGGGGCATATCCCGATTTGAGCGTGATATTACATAGTTCTGATGAAGACAGCGACCCTGGTTGCAATGGCGTAACCTCTGGATACAAAATATACATACAACATCCCACAGACTTCCCTCAATCATCTATGTATTACTATGCAGCACTTCACGGCCAAGTCTCCTCGCTAGCTATCAGTTTTAACCAGTTAAAAACCTCAGAAGCATTAGAAGAAGGCTACTCTTCGGACGAACGACAATGTCTGTTTTCAAAAGACAAAGATCTACATTATTTCAAAGTGTACACAATGAAGAATTGCAGAGCGGAATGTTTATCTAACTATACTTATGCGATGTGCGGATGTGTGGGCTATTATATGCCCCATAATAATAGCAGCGAAATATGCTCTTCAAACAAACAGGATTGCATGATAAAAGCCCACTACGAAATGGCGTCGAGGGAAATTAAATTAGAACTCGCTAAAAGCAAAGATGGCTGCAATTGTCTGCCAGCTTGCGATACCATTGAGTATGAGGCAGAGATTTTGAAGACAGATTTTATTATTGAAAATTATCTGCTCACTAATTTCGGTTTACGAGATTTTCTGACAGATGCAGAGGAAACGATGAAATATTCAAGTATAGAAATGTATTTTAAGAAACCACGGTTTGTTTCAATGAGGCGTTCTGAGCTGTTTGGTCTTACTGACTTTCTGGCTAACATAGGGGGTTTACTTGGTGTGTTCCTTGGTTTTTCATTCTTGAGTTTGGTGGAAATTCTGTACTTTGCCACATTGAGGGTCGGGTTTTCTTTAAAGCATGATTTGAAGGAAGAAAAGAAGAATAGCGTCAAGTATAAAGAAAAATATTGAAGCTTAAAAAACTTGATTTACAAATATAAGCTTAAATCACCTCTTATCACCAGTTAACAGTTGTATAATATTCTAAATACCGAGTCAAGTATAACAAATGTATGAGAATCCAGCGCAGCGCCGCTCCCGGTAACTTGCATGAACTAATAATTTCATACATTTGAAATACTTGACTCCTTAAGGTAGCCGTTCGAACTGAGCGTCACAAACGCAGCGTCTATAGCGTCACCAACACCGCGGTCACATTGACATCTGTCAACGCGGTCACAGCGGCACTGTGACGTCACTGACGCCGCGACAGTGACGCTGCGCTCGAATGACGTTCCCTAGATTTCATACATTTGCATAGAACATCTATCTGTCGCACTGTCGCGGCGTCACAGCCGCGGCGCCAATGACGCCATAGACGCTCAGTTCGAACGGCTACCTTTAGCGAGGATAGTTAACTATACAACTCGAAAACTGATGGTATGCTCTGTTGCGCATGCTCTTTTAAATATACCTCTATGGGCAACTGCTAAATTCGTATGTGCGCCATGGGCACTGAACGCGTAACAAAGGTTTAATACTTGTCTTTATTCTACACAATAGTTATTTGGTATCGCTACGCTACTTAGCTATAAGCTTGTCAATGGACATTTTTTATAGTGCAATAAAATAAAGTGTTGTCTATGTGTGGGGGGGGGTTCATTGTAAATCTTTGGCCCTTCTTTTTAATTACTTGTTGCTATATTGTGTATCATAATAATTATTGAATAAATTGAAAAATATCAGCTACTTATCTTTGTTAGATTAAATCATTTTATTGGTTCTAGTCTAGCAGTTCAAATTGTCGTAGAATTCCCATAACTACTTTTTCAAAGTGGTAGAAACAGAATTTGGTACCAGCTTATACCCTGGACTAACACATAGTCTGTATCCCGGTATCCCATGAAGTAAGTAAGTATCCATCGGGTAAGGCGTTAAGCGATGGTGGAGGCCTTTAGGCGGCCTAAAACCTCCGTCAACAGAGTTGGCCACTTGCTTACGAACGAACGAAAAGGGACCTATTCACGGCGGCTAACACGGCGGGGCGTAGCTAGTTAAAAAAAGACGTGTGTCACTCGGGGACTGCCGCGGTAAAGCTATTTCATGCCACCTAGAGACGAATTGCTGAACTAGGTAGCGTTAGGTGTTTTCGTTACGGAATGTCTGGATTCGGTCTCCACGCTCAAGGCCCGCGATAGAAGCTATGCAATAGCTTAAAAGAAATAGTTTACCTGGTTTATCTTCAATTTTTTTTGATGTTTCCTTTTCAATAATTTTTTCTTCCTTCACAATTGGCTCAGGGCAGTTATATGCTTCTATGGGTGTTATGATAAAATCATGTCGTATTACTCTCTTTAATATCGCCACAGTCTCATCTAACATCTACAAGTGAAAACATGGATTAAACTACATCTATACATTTTTATTATCACACAGGAAATTACTTATGGTAAAATATTGTTGTGTGATTATAATAATGTCTAGTACAAATAGTACAATTCACAATCGTTTTGAAAATGAAATATGTACATCTCTCTACAGATAGGCTATATTTTATCCCAGTAGTTTCATTAGTACTATCGTGCAAAGCCAGGCAATAGAGTCACCTAGCTTTTAAGACTGTACGTTTTTGAGCGATCCTTGAGGTCCTACGAAATAAACATATCTTTCTTTCTTTCTTCTTTCTTTCTTTCTTTCCAGGGCTTGCTGCTAGTATTACAAAGAGAATGCCCAGACTTAAAAAATAGAAATCGTGCAAAATCCAGGTACTTACATTAATACCATTTTGAAGCAGTTGCGTTAAGATTTGCTCAGTCTGTTGTGATTTTTCCTGAAATCTAAGACAAGTTTGCAGTTGGCTGAGACAGATATAGCAGGCTGTCTCCGGTCTTCCATCTTCTGTAGTCAGCTGTAAGAAAAGGAAATAAGAAAAGAAAGAAAAAAGATATTTTAAGAAAATAGTAGTAAAAATAGTTTGTAAACTGAAATAGAGAAACTGTAGTTTCTCTTTTTATGAAATGAAATATGATCATGACAATCACAGGGAGCGGTAGACATTTCTTTCAGATCTTTATGTAGTTCTTTAGATATAATGTCTAATGGGGTAGTCAGAGGCATGTTCAAATACATATTTGGTACATAGTATCTATCTATACTTATATTATATAGAGGTTATGTTGGTTTGTTTGTTTGTTAGTGTTTGAAGGAGGTAATCTCCGAACCAAATGTATTTAACCTTGGTCCTCTTTCACGCTCAAACTGCTGGACAGATTAAAATTAAATTTAGTATCATGACAGCTTATATCCTGGACTACTACTTAGGCTACTTTTGATCCCAGTATTTCACGTGAACGGGCACAACGCGAGTAACACTATGGGGCAGAGCTAGTATTTAATAAAAGACATAAGTACCTTGTAATTTGTAAGTCCTTCGTAGATAACTTGAAATGGGGTGTCCCGAATGGAATGGATCTCTATATCAACCGATAGGCACACCCGACATATATCTGGACACGACATTGTAACATTTCTAAGCAGTATTTACTATTTCTTGACTTTCTTCAACTGGAATGAATGAAGAGTAGGTAAACATTTGTATAGCTAAAATTGCTTTTTGTAACCTCAGACCGAATTTATTCGGTCTGAGTTTGTAACTCTATACGTCCTGCTTGATATCGAATTGCAACGCCAGCTAGTTTCATCGAAGTGATCGTTGTTTAGAGAGATTACGGTAATCGTAGTAAATGAATTATTTATCTTTGGCTAATGCATCCATTGTTTAATTGTTTTCTTCATTACAACTTTACAAGTGATTACCACAGTACCTATTCAGAATAAAGATTCAAGGAAGGAATAAACAAAAACAAATAGAATTGTTTGTTTTCTTTTCTTCTGCCAGCCAGCCAAGCAAAAGACAGCCTTTCGCGGTGGGTCCCTCCCTCCCTGCTATTTTCACTATTTAGCTATTTACACAACCCTGACTCAATATAAATATAGTAAATGGCTCGCCATCTGTTGGTGAGTAGGCAAAGTATTGTTTTAATCCATTAGCAAAAAAAAAAAAATCGCCATCTGGTGTCGAGTAGCTGTTTGAATTTAAACAATGTTTGTGCTAATTTTCAAAGAAATGCCGTGTATTTTAGCTTAAAATGACACTTTCTACTTTGGAGCATCCCCCTTGAACCTGTCATCCGAGACAGTCATCCCGACAAACCGGTTTGCCAGTCACACTTTGTCTTGAATTATCTTTGGTTTAGTACGCCATCTATGGATGACTAGACAACAACAAGAGTTCGAGATACGATTTGACACGCATCGCAGCACAACAGCGACCGGCACCGCTACGGAGGGGTGCGGGTGCGGCTAAAATAGTGCTGTGCAGAAATAATGCCGAATTGAGGCCGAATGCTATAAATACTTAATCATCATCCTACCGCTCCTGATCGTACCATACAGTCCAGTCAGTTAGCAGTAGACCATATCATACAGTCGTGATCATAATTATTTAACTTTTTTTTCATCACAGTTTTACAATAAATAATTATTCTATTCTATCCTAGAGGTTTTGTACTTTTTTAATTTTCAAAATTTCTGGAATATAGATATAAGTACATAGTTGAGTTTAGAAATGAGATTTTTCCTATTTTCATTCGCATTCGAAGTGAAAAGTACCGACCTCGAGAGTAGGTAAACAAAGCCATTATAAATATACCATGGAGTCATAGAAAACAAAGCCTATATACTTACTAGTAAGTAGGTATCTATCTACTATCAGAACTACCTACTTTTCAACATGATCCATTGTAACCGAACTTCACCGAATTTTGAGACCGAAGCCGAATTTCCTCCACACTAAACACGCGGCGCCACTACGACGCCGACGGCGCCGTACGACGCGCACTTCTTGCGCGTTGCGATAGTCACACCGCGTCACCGCACGGCGCACACCTTTAGCGCACTGCGAAAAATCGTACGAATTATTTTGTGATTTCCTACATAATGTCCAAACTCGCTAGCGATGATTCTCCATCGCAAGAGGTGGTTCTAGATATAGAAATGATGATAGAGGAAATACACAAGCGTCCTGTTTTGTGGGATCGCTTTCTTGTGGAATACAATGACCGTGTGATAAAGAATCGCTTGTGGGACGAGGTGCATGCAGCGCTCTTTGACGATTGGACGGAACTCGGCTCGGCGGAGAAACGAATACGGAGTACGTATATGTACCTACCTACCTCTATACCTAGTAACTATGCTATAGAGTGGCTATCGCACAGAGTACTTTTGTTTTGTATCGGTAGTAGTGAGAGAGACTAGTGAGTGACTAGTGAGTGATTGATTATTTTTCATTGCTGTTGCCAGCTTTCGGTGAATAGGTACCTATAGTAGGTATGAAGAATGTAATGAGAGTGAGTGAGGCGAGAGAGGTATGTCAGGATCGTAGCAAGTGGAGATCCGTGGTCTCTGCCTACCCCCATGGGAAAGAGGCTCGATACCTACCTAGGTACCTACCTAATTCCTACTTCGAGCGACAATATTCGAGATGAGGCACCCGTGCTCTAACTAAAGTGACCAATTTAGCCCCAAGGCAGTAGGTAAGTTTTTATTTTAGTAAATCTTGGTTAGGACTTTTTGTGACTAGACAAGGGACCTACAAAGGATTTGAACTAGGTAGGTACCTATATCTACCTACCTCTGACTACCCTTTTAGACATTTTCAAAAGATCTTGTCCTGATGGTTTCTAACAAACTGTTGCCCTCATGAAATGGCATTGTGCCCAAACCACCCTTCATAAAGTTTTTATTTACAGGTGAAGAAATAAAGAAGAAATGGCGAAACATCAGAGACACATACTCAAAAGACCTCCTCACACAGAAAAGGGCGCGAAAAGGGAAAATGCGAAAGAAAAGACCATACAGATACAAAAATCAACTATCTTTTCTGAGCGGACAGTTTACAGAGAAACACAGAGATTCCTCCTCGGATTCTAGTGATGAGGAAACGAGGCGAAAAAAACCGAGGAAAAGCGAAGAAAGCCGAGGAGATGCCAATCCCGGGTTCATAGCCGACGTAAGCGTGCTTATTCGTGAGGTGAAATGTAGACCGATGTTATGGAATCGACAATCGCAGCTCAGCGAGAGATATGAACGGAGTTTGAGGTACAAATTGTGGGATGAGATTTGTCATATTATCTTCACGGATTGGGCAGAGTTGGGCTCTTCTGCGAGGGCGTTGAGATGTAAGTACCTGCCTATATTAAGTGTAGGTACCTACTTACCTACTCTCATTATCATAAATACTTACCTACCTAATAGTCCCAAGCTTAGCAACTTAATGCTTGTCTTATGGTAACTGGTAATAAAAAACTCTGGATTAAAAATGAAACTCAGGCATTTGCATTTTTACTAGATGATCTATACAGCGTCAGGAGGCAATCTTTGCTTACACTTAACAGGACAAGTGCCTGGAACATTGTTGAGCTGAAATGGGCTTGCCCAGCACCTAAACCACCCTCTCAGCTTAGCCGGCAATGAAAAATTGCCTGTGTTAATGTAATCCAGGATACCTATAAGCTATTCTGCTTGGTACCAAATTCCATTCAAATCTCTTCAATTCAAATGCACCTTGTTTCCACATCAAAATGCACCTAACCAATAGGTATCCATGCATAGTTACAAACTTCTTTGAAAATCATTTTCAGTAGTCGAAGTAAAGAAAAAATGGCGTAACCTCCGCGACTCGTATGGTCGCGAACTCGGCAAACAGCGGCAAGTGGAACTCGGTCTTATAAAACCGAAAAAACCTTACAGATTCTTCAAAGAACTATCCTTTCTCCAAGGCTCTTTAGAGAAACGCTACGCCGAAGATTGGACAGACAACCAGCAATTAGAAATCGAAGTAGCAAGCAGTAATTACTCTCTCGAATCAGAATACGAACAGGAATACGATAACGAAACGCCGGTAAAAGAAGAAGTAGTCGCGAAGACGTACGATGAGGATGTATGCTTCACTGAAATGCTGGTTCCGATGTTAAAGAGACTTAATGATGATCAAAAACATTACGCACAAGTGAAGATATTAAATGTGTTGAGACGTGCTCGCCAGTTCGACCCACTGAGCAATATTGAGCAGAAAACAGCCGGCGGCGTTGTTATTGTTAAGAATGAGAATTTAAGTTCTTGAATGGACTATTATTTAAGTAAATCTTTTCCATCCAAAGGTCTGTCCGTTGTCTGGAAGACATCGCTTTTCAGTCTTACAGAGTTAGCTCCATAAAAATATATTATCTGCAGAAATACTTTTACTCTAAATGAAAATCTTAATTAAAGTAGGTACTTACTTAAAAAAAAAACACTGTTTACACTTATAACGATTTAATTACGTAACTTAATGAGAGCTTAATTACATTTTGGTAACAACACGACGTATGATGACAGCGTAGGTACTAGGTACGTCACAAAGATAGAAATTCTTTCTTATTCTTCTTATTAATTTTTATGAAAGTTTGTGTGTGTGAATGTTTGTTATCCCGCTCAAACGGCTGGACAGATTTGAATAAAATTTGGTTACAGTGATAGCTTATAGATTAACTTATACTTTTGTGAATATATAAATGTTGTAGTGGAAAGAAATCCTAAATGTACCAAATGCAGTTTTATTTGCATTTGTCAGGGTAGTTTTTGGAATCATCGAAAATGGTGCAGCTTTTATTCTTCTTTATTTTGGTTTTTCATTGCAGCGGCATAGGCGAGGCGACCTGTGTACAAATGTATAATTTAAAACTTGATACTTTCATGTTGTTTACCACGTAAGCGCCACGTAAAAACAACGATGAGTGTAACGGGAGGGGGTATGTGTTGGTGGGGGTCACTCGCTCACGAACCAATAGCACGCGCTACATCAATGTGTGAAGTGCGCCGCGTCACCACACAACCAATCACACATAAGATTCCTTCAAATCGCCTACTGCGCAGCTTTTCCCCTCAGCGTTCCTTTTACTTGGCGCGACCTATAAGCACTTTTGCTTATAGGACGATAGATAGATAGGTTATTAAGACTAGAGTAACTCACCCTCCATTCTGGCAGCGTTGCGCTGTGACTTGGTGGCTCCCTTTATGCTCTTAACGATGATCGGAGCGCCCTGCTTCGCTTTCACAGGGTCGTATGTCTCAACGTTATCCTGGAAATATATAGATAGATATCATCAAAAACATAACCTAATGAAGTAAAAATTTAAAATTTTAAGCAGACTTCTATTTTGTGAGATGAGGTAAATTTAGTTTGGAGATTACCTCCGTCAAACAAACCAACATTACCTCTTTATAATATTAGTACAGAAGTATAAATAAATAAAAATACTTGGACATTTCACACAGCGTCATCTAGTCCCAAGCTAAGCAAATTAATGCTTGTGTTGTGGTAACCAGATGACTGATATAATACTAGATATTTATTTATTATAGATAGAAAACACACAGACACAGAACAAATATCTGCAGAACATACAAACATTTGTCCCGTAGCGGGGATAAAACCCGCAACCTCCGCGTCTCAGGCGGGCCTTCGCCCACTGCGCCACAGAGGTCGTCAAGATAGAAAAGATGTATACTATGATGATATACTTACATCGTCCCAGTTCTCAGAAGAAACATGGTCATGCTGGGGTATTGGTAGCTGCGGCGTGGGTCGGTGGTCGTCATCTGTTATGTACATCTGCGAGTCTAATAGGATACGCTTTGGGCAACTGCGGACGTGGTACTGTTAACACAAGAGAAAAAATTAGAAATAATAAACCAACTTAAATTTCGTAAAGCGAGTCATTTCCCGCACTTTAGATGAGTGATTCTTTGGGACAGGTTTTTCAAGCGGCTCTGCTTGAAAATAATAGAAATTGAATAGTCAACGGGCTAATTTTTTTTTCGCGTAATCCTTAAAGCCTCTTCTAACTGGGACACTGATTTTTATACAATTATTTTAATAAATAATATGATTAAAAAGGTTAAATACCCTCTTTCTTTGATTTTCGTGGCGTGTCCCCAACCCCGATTTGGTCACTTAATCAATTATATCTTTTAAACTAAGCGCTACACGTTTACCAAAAAAATAACACTATGACCTAAGAAGTTTACAATGCAATAAAAAATAAGACCATGGTTCTATAAGAACTACATTTCCTAAAAAAAAATGAAAAGTAACTGTCCCGAGGTTGTTGCTGATTTGCGTGGTTTATTTTGAATTCAACGCCACAACTTTTATTTCGCAACTGGATTCTGTGTCATCCTAATTTAAGGTACAACTAGCCACCCCCCGACAGCTGGGCAGAGTGGTGATGTGCTGGTTCTTAGATTTTTCGAAAAATAGAAGTTTGAAAGTCGTTGCGTGGATTTCGTTTCACAAAACTTTGATTTGTGTGGTACAATTATCTCCAGTGTCTGTGAATTTATTTACTCAATAATATATTGTAGTAAACAAGTATAGGGTAAAGTAACTTATACTCAAAACACAGTTTATTAGCTTTAAAGGTTTTTGTATAATTTTAGCACAAAGGTTTTATTTTGATTTTCATGGTCGTGATTTTCGTGGTTTACGTGGCAGTTTTGACCCACGCAAATCAATTTTTGGCCATGCAAATGAAATAACTTTGAGTTTTGTATGAAAATATATTTTATTACTTTAGATAAATGTAAATTTCCTGGGTTCTAGGCTTGACCAAAGAATACGATAAACTGATGATCCAAAAACTATAAAAAATATGATTTTCTCTTTTTTGTAATTTTTTTGACAAATAATAAAAAACCTTGGACTGATTCTACTTGAAAACGATTTCTATATTGGTAACCGTACTAATTTTTAAACATTGTTACTTTTTCGTCCAATATGAAGTAAAAAAAAACAAATTTGAATGTTGTTTTTTGATTTGCGTGGCCTCTATTTTTTTAAACTCGATTATCTTCATAAGGATATCGCTTTCAGAGGTGCCTCTTTTATAAAAATATATACTTTTACGTATATTTCAAGACTCAGGTATCAAAATATAAAATATATTAAATTTGAAAATGGCCACGAAAATCACCAAATAATGCCTTTCTCGAAGAATCACTCAGATCGTCCTACTTCCTACTTAATATTATAATTGTAAAAGTTTGTAAGAATGTATGTAAATGAAATGAAAATGAAATGAAATGAAATGAAAATGAAATGAAATGAAAAACTTATTCTTTCACGCAAAAACGGCTGGACCGATTTGGTTGAAATTATGGTATGTAAATAGCTGGATTAACACATAGGCTTCTTTTCACCCCGATATTCCCGCGGGAACGGGACTTACGCGGGTGAAACCGCGGGGCGCAGCTAGTAAATAATAATAATAAGTACTTACATCCATCTCAACATCCCGGATGACATGTGTGGCGTCAAAGGGACAGTTGCTAACGGCCTCATTGGGGTGCTGCTTGCGACACTTCTGTAGATGTATGTGCATACGATACTGCTCCACTTGATGTGCCTTGTCGTACGGACATGTCATCATTTCACGAGGCTTCGGATCCGCCATTTTCTATCAAATCAAATAATTTATTTGGATGAAATTAATACATTGTACATCGCAGGGGCCATAAAAGAAGTGAAGTGAAATTACATGTTGAAATAGGGTAGGTAAGGTACAACATTGAATGTTGATTACCACAAACATTTAAAAAGATGAGTGATACATGAAGAGGTGATGATGGTTTGTTTGTTTGACAGAGGTAATCTCCGAAACTACTCAGCCGATTTCAAAAATGCTTTCACTGATGTGTAAAATGAACTGTTTGATGGTTATAGGCTATAATTTATCCCGGTAGTTTCATTAGTATACCTGTGCAAAGCCGGGACGTGCTGCTAGTTTAAATTAAACACACGAAAGGATACAATCACACATTCTACAGGTGTTCGTGTGAATGTTTGTTACTTGCTCATGCTCATTGTTAGTGATGTATTGTAGAAAACAAAAGCTTTGATAACAAGGAACAATTTTGAGGGTTATTGACTGGTAGGCTGATCACGTTATCAAGCGACAGAAATTTTATTGTATTATACCTACAATTCTCTTGCAGTTTTCGTACGATCTATTGCTACCACCGATTGAAGAATGCAAACTATACGTTTTATATTGGGATTAGTGTGTATTTTACAATGCAATATCACTAGAAATGTAGTGTAGATTTTATAGGAGTATCAAAGTAACTTGAGCAATAACTTTTGAGAAAGTGAAAACTTGAATAAAGTTTTATTGAATTGAATTTGCAAGTCCAGAAGACAAAGCTTACCAAAACAATTCTTCGTAGAACAGAAGCGAGTAGAAAGTTATAGTTCTATAGAGTAGAATCAGAGGAGGGTTTTCAACTTTTTCAGCTGTTCACAATCAAGAACTTTTTGTGCAACGAAAGCAAAAGCAAACGCATTGAAAAAACTCGGGGATCGGGGGAAAGAAAAACTGAACATAATTTTAGCATTCTGACATTTGACAGATCGTAAAAATGACAGAAATAGATCCTCCGATACTGTAAGAAAATTAAAATACTGCCATCTAGTGTTGAGTAGTAGAATAAAATGAGGAGAGGAAGTTTGTGTACCAAGGAAAATTCACGGATGACTTTAGTTTAGATACTGTCAGCAAGTCTATAATCTCAATATTAATAAGATAAAATCGATAAGATTACATTTTCCCTAATATACCTATACACAAATAAAACACATTTGTTGCTTGGCTTAAATATATTCTATAGGCTTATTTACATAGAATTGATTTTAAACAAAAATTTAAGATTTTTCCACACTCTCTATATACTCCTCATCCATTTTCTGAAACTTTTCTTTCATGTCTTCTGGAACTTCAACCGTTGTAAAATCTTCGGTTCCGACCTCATCTTCTTTCTGTATTAAAATATCCACCACATTTTCACATGCAAGTAAAGCTTGGGCATCCTTCTCCCATTTGTGGTACTCTCTCAATATGTAGTATACACCATAGTCTCTTAAAACCTCCCGTCCGTGACTTTTAGTACATAATTTGTTTAATGTTTCGAGAATCATTTTTCGAACATCAATATCTTTGTCTCTTTGTTTTTCTTGAGGGAGGTATTGTAATGCTATAGGTAGCTTGTCCATTTCATCATCCGGGTAGTCTTCATTGCCCATTATAGGGTTTAAAATGAAGGTTAGTATATCAATGTCTGTGTTAAGTAAGAATCTATGGAATTCTGTGTCAAAGGATAAATTTCGAATTGTACCTATTGCTCCGCCTCTGCGGATAGAAGATTGCTCATAGTTGCAAAATGGTAGAAGTTTTATCAATGGAATGTATGGATTCTCCTCTGATAGCCACTTTCGTATCCTGTGGCTGCATGAGAGGTTGCTGAAAATAGGCGCTAAGTAATTTAGACTAGAACCTTTTTTGTTAAATTTGACGTCGACAAATGCGCTCAAAATATCGTCCAAATGGGGGTAGAAAGTGTCCACGCAATTTTCTAACTCGTCTTCCAGTCGTGTTATATTCGATAGGATCATACAAGCAGCATCTGCATCCTTTTTCTCAGGATTGAGAACATAACCTATCAATGGTTCTAAAATGGTTTTACAGCGGTCTGTTTCGATTTTCAGAACTTCTGCAGCACCTGTAGGGCTCGATGTGATGTTCACGAGAACTAGAAGAGCGTTTTTAGCTACATCTTCATATTTATCGTCAGTAAGATTGATTATATGTTGAATTATCTGCTTGTTTTTTAGAAGAGTTTTGATTCCTTCTTCACTTGCAGATAAACCTACTAAATGATCTAATGCGATATGTTTTAGGTCGAGCCGGGTTTCTGGTTTAAGAAATTGTAGCAATTCTTCCAACGGATCTTTCAACATTCTAAATAATGTAAATCAAAAACTATTTACAGTTTCACATAACAACACAAGCACGCACAATAAAACAAATTATCAAAAACTAACTGCACATGTGTGGCTGGGATTGTGACGTGCGTGAGTGACATGACTGACATTGACATTGGCAGTTATTTGTCATTATATAATGGCAGTAGACATTGGCATCTAGAAAATCTAAAAGTTAGGCCGCATTGTGCTGTTGCTGCATGAGTTCGTACATGTTGCTTTGCTGCATGTTGAAGCATTGTTGTAAATGCATTTCCTTTACCAGTGTCAAAGTTTAGTAAAGCTCCTCCTTTGCCGATTCATTCATTTTTTTTTACGTGAAACTTTTTGCTTGGAATCAATTTGCTACTCCACAATAGATGGCGCTATTAGCTCTATTTCACCAGTGTCGGTGGAATTGGTGTGTCATGTCAACTATGTTACTGTCATGTCATAAATCAAACCTTTGTTTGTCATTGCCATGCATGTCAATTGTCATGTCTGTCATGTTTTTAGTTTAGGTTGTTTTCTAAATTTTATTTTGTTTTTGTACACAAATAATTATAATTTGCGTTTTTGTCTGTATTTTTAACTTTAAAAACTATAATTGCTTCATTTTACTTCTCTTATTTAACGTTTCTGTGCTCTTTAAACCAAAGCTATGGAGGATGTTTTCGAAAACCCGGCACAATTTTCCAAGGGTATTAATCTCAAGTAAGTTTCATGTGCTAAAATATGCTGCCTAAAATATGAATTATTGCTGTGCATGCCTGGATGAAAAGTAGCCTTTTTGTTATTCTTGGTCACAATCTAAATTTACAGTAATCCAAATTTGCGTAAAAACCATGCTCTTTTCGCATAAAAGATAAAAAGACATACACACATCCGTACATACATTCGCGTTGATAATATTTGTAGGATTTATCATAAATATCAATAAAACTTGTATGGTATCAATTTCAGTGATCTGATGACAACGCATGCAGAATTCCATCTAGATCTGGATTTCAAACCAACCAAAAATGGTATAGATCTGACTGAATACAGTGACATAATACCTGACCCTGAAGATGACGACAGGTGAACAATACACTTATTTTCTATTTTGAAAAAAAAAAAAAAATTTTTTTTTGGATTTCTATTCAAATCAGAAATGCACCCATAAGTGCATTAAATTGGTCTTATATCTTACTAAATTTATGTCACTTTAAAAAACTTATTTTGTCATTTGTTTGTATCTTTCCAGCGATACAGAAGATGTGTTTGAACATGTTGAGAAGAGAACTGAGAAGATGCTTCTCTCGTCTCCGGAATACCTCTCATTTGAGGAGCTCGCTGCCAAAATGGTGGATGTACCGTGCCGGCCGAGCGGAGCTGTTAAGATATCTATCTTGGAGGAAGGTAGTTGTGGGAACATGTTATCTTTTGGTCACATCTATTGACGTCTTACCCAGTAGACACCTAATAAAGGGGGAACGCTTTTAGTTCACACATGAGCGCGTTAGCGCTTATAACAAGCCACACCCCCTTATGTTCGACCAATAAAGACCAGGGGGGTTAAAGCCGTTTTGAGCATTTCTGCTAGCAATTCATAAAGTGCGTTAATTTCATAACAGAAAGGCTCGAAACGGCCTTTTTAGTTTTAAAAAAATCACAGTAGTATATCAGTTATTTCAGGTTACACAAGCATTACGTTGCTTAGCTTGGGACTAGATGATGCGGAATGTCCAAGGATATTTATTTGTGTACCATCAACGCCCCGCGGTTATTATAAATAAATAAATATCCTTGGACATTCCACATAGCGTCATCTAGTCCCAAGCTAAGCAAATGCTTGTGCTTGCTTATTATTATGATTTATTTATAGGTGATGGTGGTATAGTACCTTTCGACGCGGAGGTCACCGTTCACTACGCGGCTTATTGGGAGAAGGCGAAGATACCATTCGACTCTTCATTGACCAATAACAACGGGAATCCCATGGTAAGTGCTATACATTTCAAAGCTCTGTACTAAGGAATATAAGACAAAGTCATTTAATTTTTATAACATGACTTTGTGTGGTGTACTAATGAAGCTACCGGGATAAAATATAGCCTATACCATCCCAACAGTCCATTCTACACATTGGTGAAAGAAGTTTTGAAATCGGCTGAGTAGTTTCGGAGATTACGTCCGTCAAACAAACAAACAAACAATTTACCTCTTTATAATATAGTATAGAAGTATAGATATAGACAAGTAGACAATCGGAGGGTTAATTATTCTCAACATGATAGAAGCTAAAGTAGTTTATATGGCATTTAATTTAATGAAGTATTGTTGCAGCGCATTCGTCTCGGCAGTGGGCGATGTCTGCCCGGCTTGGAACTGGCTCTGACTAGCGTCCGCGGCCCTAGCGCCAGGCTCACGGCGCTATTGCAGCCACAGGTATAAAAGAGAAAGACAGACAGACTCCTTCGGGACGGGTCAAGTATTTCAAATGTATGAAATTATTAGTTCATGCAAGTTACCGGGGGCGGCGCTGCGCTGGATTCTCATATATTTGTTATACTTGACTCGGTATCGAGGATGGTATGAATACTCAACTACTAACAGGCAATAGAATCACCTAGTTTTAAGAATGTGACTATTCTAAGTGATCTTTAATAAGATCTTATTGAATAAATGAATAAAAATATTTTGACTGACTTATAATAAGGAGAGGAGCGAGACCTTTGCCCTGCAGTGGGACACGACAGGCTTTAAATAATAACATATATATATATAATAATAATATTTGTTTGTTTGTTTTAGATGACATGGGGTGAAGCAGGGGCTTTGCCTCGAATAAGACCCGAGCCTGCGTTATTTGTGATCGCACTGTACTCAGTTAGCGACACGGGGGCACAGCACACGTAAGTACCATTTTGGCAGTAGACTCTTTGAAACAAAAAGAAAGACGTCACTCGAGGACTGCCGCGGTAAAGCTATTGCATGCCACCTAGAGGCGAATAAAACGTCAAACGTCTACCTCGTCAAACGCACGCAATTATGCGTCTTATATTCATGAGAAGAGGGTTCATATTCTTTAAACGGGACGCAGTTCTGAATTTTTCGTTACGGAATTTCTGGATTCGGTCACCCCGCCGAGGCCCGCGATAGAAGCTATGCAATAGCTTAAAAATTCAAAATCGGTTCAATATTGACGGAATAATCAGTGAACATAGAACTTGCTTTTTTTTTAAAGTCGGTTAATAACTCTTTCTCTTAATTTCAGATTCAACTCCTTACCCATTGAAGAACAAACAAAATATTCAACTACCATTCGAACAATAAGTTCTTTACGAAGTACAGCAAGCGATTGTTTCAAGCAGAAACGATACAATCGTGCCATCTCACTCTACCAGCAAGCCTTGCCTATCCTCTCACTCACTCGCACAGACTCTGAAGAAGAAAAAAAAGAATTGAAACATTTAAAAATCAAATTGTTTGTCAACCTAGCGGTCTGTTACTATAAATTAAAGAACCCGAATAGAGTTATAGACATGTGTGACAATATTGATACAATTATTGATATAAATACACATTGCAAAGCGTTGTTTTACAAAGGTAAAGCGTACGAAATGTTGGGGAAACTTGAGAAATCATTGGATTATTACAAAAAAGCGCTGCAATTGGAGCCGAATAATAAAGAGATTGGCGCTTTATTGGCTGAAATTGACGAAAAGATTAGGATAAGTAAGGAAAATGAGGTTAAAATGTGGCAGAAAGCATTCGGCACGCATCGAGCGAAGCAAGCAGCCTATAATGTTGATGAGGATTTTGAAAATGGAGCTAAGGAAATGTGTGAAGATTTGGCTTCTAGAAATGAGTTTACTAAGGTAAGTCTATACTCGGCACAATTGACAGCCCACCTTGTTTTATTTAGTTTTCTATACTCTGTTCACCGAGTCGATCGAATAATTAGAAAAATAAAAGCACGTGATTGGTGTCGTAAACGGGCCTAGGGCGAGTTCACATTGCCATATGTAATGTATTATTCTATAATACATAAGCAAAATACCTATGTACCAAAATTTATGGACAACACCTTTAGTTTGTTTATTTTTCGAACATTTTATGGAATCAGCCACTGGGCTGATTCCATAAAATGTCGTTGCGCACAGACGCAAAAACTAAACTCTGGCTAAATGCCCGGACCGGCAGCTTGCTAGATGGAAAACGGACTTAAAAAAAAAAAAAAAAAAAAATTCGAACGATTCAGTGCACAGAGTATAGATAGATGTTGTTTGAGCTTTGATAAGATGACGCTGTGGATAAAATCCCAAGGATGTTTATCTATTTAAATATCTGCAGAACATACAAAAATATAATGATACCTTTTTTAATTTCAGGTGGAACTACCATTAGGTCTCTTCACGGACGAGGTAGCTTGTCTCCGGAGTATAGCGAAGCAGTTCCAAGGTCTGAGTGTTCAGGAAGATGGAGAGGGGAAGAAGAAACGTGTGTCTATAGTGAAGACTGTTGTATAAACCCATTGACGTCATACCCAGTAGACACCTTCATTTCTTCAAGCAGAATGTTCCAGATTTTTTATAGTTTTAGGAAAACTTTCAGCTTGATTAAGGACATAGTAGTACCACAGTACATAAGTCAGATACCTCATCTCGAACATTGTTCTTTTTTCTTCGGGCTATTTTTGTCTTTGATTTTTGCGGCGCCCCGAGCGTTTAGGTCTTGCCTGCAATCAAAAATAAGTAACTCCATCTAGTGCTTAGTAGCATGCAGTCGGATGCCTAAACGCCGCTACGAGACGCAGCAAAAATCAAACACCAAAAAATAGCTCGAAGAAAAACGGAGTGAATTCAATGTTCGAGATAAGGTACCCGTGATAGTACTACTTCGCAATACAAACTTTTCAGTCAACCAACTGAGGTGTGTGTGAGCGGGAAAGTGAGCGCTTATTGGTTCGTTCAAGGTCACGGACAAATCATGACCAATCAGAAATGTTCACGAGTTACTAATCTGGTCTTTATTGGTCGAACGTAAGGGGGCGTGGCTTGTTATAAGCGCTAAAGCGCTCATGTGTGAACTAAAAGTTCCCCCTTTATTAGACTGTCTTCTGGGTAAGACATCAATGTCTAAACCAGAATGTTCCAGATGTTTTATAGTTTTAAGAAAACTTCCAGCTTGACTAAGGACATAGTAGTGTTAAGAAACATAGTAGGTACAATATAAACTTTTACGATCTTTAGAAATAATTTATATGAACGTGAAAGTTGAAAGTAAATGTGAAAGTTTATGAGAATGTATGTATTGTATGTTTATGACGGTGAAGGAAAACATCGTGAGGAAACCCGCGGCTAGTCAGTCCCACACGTATTGACCTGTCTTTCCTGTGGATATGGCCGGCTATGCTGAGAGGGTGGTTTAGGTGCTGGGCAAGCCTATTCCATTTCAAAAATGTCCCAGGCACTACAGTGTCCCGTTAAGTGTAGGCAAAGATTGCCTCCTGACGCTGTTTATAATCATCTACTGGCAAAGGCCTCAGTTTTTTTTTTTATTCTTTCACGCAAAAACGGATGGACCGATTTGGTTGAAATTTGGTATGTAGATAGGTGATTCCCTGGATTAACACATAGGTTACTTTTTATCCCGATATTTCCGCGGGGACGAGACTTAGGGGCGCAGCTAGTTTCATATGGACTAAGAAACTAACTAGCATAACGCTGTTTCTAAACATTATGTTATCATAATTTTAAACTTTTAATACATTTTTCTAAGAATGATTTAGTTTTATTTCAATCTTCTATTTTACTTCCGTAATCTACATCTACCGTCATCCGTTATATTACGTCCGTAATCTCTGACTACATACTACTGTAACAGAACATAGAAAACCCTTCATGTTTTGAAAACGGTAAAAAATACATAAAATATCGATATACTTACTATAAGCTTGTTATAGAAATACGTGAGCTACATTTAAATCATGTTTCAGTGAACGGCCAATCTCAATAACCTCTATACTTATTTCTTGAAGCGAGCTAATAGGAAGAAAAATAAATGCACGTGATTGGTCGTCGAAAATAATTGTCTATTCTCGGATTGGCTAGATTTGACAATTGATTTGACAATCTAGCCAAGCACGTGTGTTTATTTTTCTTTGTATTAGCTCGTTTCAATAAATGAAGTATAGTATTGCTTACGTCGTATTAAAGATAGATAAGTTATGTTCGTCATTGAAATGCTGAGGAGTGCTTTGAAGTATAGTTAACCTTACTTCCCATAAAAATATTCAACTTCAAAGTTATTGCGAAAATAAACAAAATGGCCGACTTTTACAAATTGCTTGCAGTTTTGTTTTTAATGGTAACATCTAACGGTAAGTCATTCTATCAGCTTTTAATCGACTTCAAAAAGGAGTAGGTAGGTACTACCTACTAGAAATGGCTAAATGAATCAAATAAAACATTACGTAGGTAGGTACTTACTATAATTATCGATAGGTACAATAATACTTTAGCTCCGCGTTCTTTTAAAGTCAAATCTATTACATTGATTGTAGATAAATCATGATTTTAGTTAAACTGTTTCTAATTGTCTCTGTGATTGATCGGATTGTTTTAGCAATTTGTTTATTGTCACGAGACTTTTTGACTCTAAACATAACTACACTAGGTTCAGATTATTGTAATTTCGATAAAATATGCGACAATTCTTTCCACCACCGACAACATTTTTCTCCTGCCTAAATTGCTATCATTAATATTATCTATAGGTAACCTACATTATTTTTCTAGGTCTAGCATCGTCAACTCATCCTAAAAGCGTGAACTTAGCTGTTGAAACATCGTTCCTGATCGAGCCTGAAGACGTAAGACAAAACGCGACCATTTTGAAAGACGTCCGCCATTTTATTGACAAACTAGAAAACCTGTTGAATCCAAGCATTGATGAACCTATCTTCCGAACTGATGTAGACAATGAAAACGGGGAAAAAGAAAATAATCCCCAGGGAGTAAAGAATGAAAGTAGATTTACGAAGTTCTTAACAGAACTCGGTGGTATTGTGATAAATTATGATGATGATGACGTCAGAGCTTTAGTAAAAGCTTTGAATGATGAGATTTCAAGATTATATGTGTCAAATTCGAAATATCACGAAATGCTTCAAGATGTAGCGATAAAAATGTTTATTAAGAACACAATAAAAGAATGGATGACAACAGACCCGTTGAAACTTAAAGTAGAAATAGCTAAATACATCACAAGTGATGAAGGCAGTGCGTTTGTAACATTCTTCAGAAGTCTCAACCAATTTTTCGAAGACGAAGTGAAATTTGAGAAAATAGTGAAGAAATTCGTTAAAGCGAAGAAGACGAAGCAGTTTGAGAAACCCTTGGAATTAATATTCCAGTTGATATTCGAACGATTTGATAAATTCGATGACGTATCAAAGAAAATATTCCGTGATGAATTGGATAGGCTTACGAAACATGTTACAAAGAATATGATTGGACATGAAGATTCAAGGCGACGACGCTGACAAATCGATAATACAATAAAAAATGTTCATTTTCATGTCTACGCTGACTTGGCAAAATTATTTTTATTTCAAATAGGTAGGTACCTATTCTCGGAAAGTAGGTAGGTAGGTACCTATGTTTGGAGTTACCTGAAAATCCTGAACATAGGGTGAAACATGCGGAGTTAATGCCTCTTAATCAAACGTAATTGCCTTATTTTAAGCGACTTCAAAAGGTTCTTGTTTCGTTAAAAAGCGTAGGTACCTACTCCCGAATTGGTCTCATAAATTGAGGATCTGATGATGATCTTCAAACTATGAACAGAAAATAAATCGAATTTTAATATTCACATTTTATTTTTATTGTTGAGATTATTTAAAATTAGTAAATCGTTGTACAAAAACACAAATAAAAAAACATACAAAAATAAATTGTAGATACCTAACGTTCCTACGTAGGTATTGTTTTATACTGTTCTTCTTTTTATTGGAGGTAGTTCTATTGACCCTTTTAAGTGCTTGAAACTGTCGCAGTCGCCCCAATTGAAGTGACCTTTCTAAACTCAGCGTAGCTGATGTAGCCATCATCATCAGCATCAGCCTGCTTGAGGGCTCCCTCCACCATCTGGGATAAGTTGTCATCATCGTAAGAGATTGTGTGCTCCATAACTTTACCGCTTGCATCTGGAAATTAATGTTTTAGGCTCACCATTAGGCTAAATATCTCAAAAATACTTGGTATTCTACTTCCTACTACACATGACTGAAATAACACACAGGCTACTTTTCGATTAGGTTGGTAGGTGTCACTAAAGTCGCGGGAAAAGCTTGTAAGTAGGTTACTAGTTCTACAGTGGTATACTCGTATTATTGAAACTCTGCTATATTGAAGTCAGTTAAGTATAAAAAAATAATACCTGCTGTCCTTTATCTTATTCACGATCCTCATAAGTTAACCATTTTTTAATAGGACCAAATCCTTTTTATCCAACTTCCTTTAATAGGTCCACAGAAAATACGGTGAAGTAACAAAAAATCCTCTTTCTTTAAGTCGGTTAAAATGTAGTTAACATTTAAAAATGTCGGGATTTATCTGAAGAAAAACCATGTTTTTAGTAAAATAGCCTTTATTTTAAATAGAAATAAACAAAATAACTATCAATAATTTCTTTAAAATGTCTTTAAAAATCGAAGGCCTTTTTGCCGGGAGAATTTATAAATATCGGGAAAATCCTGGCAACCCTACGCCCCAGGGCTAGCGATCTTCTTATACTCTGCGTAAGAGATGTATCCATCATTATCAACATCGGCCTGCTTCAGCGCCCCCTCCACCATCTGCTCCAAATCCTCGTCTTTGTACTTGAGGGACTCAGGCTGGTCTATCTGTTTACCGCTTGAATCTGAAAGAAATTGTATTTCTACTTTTAAACCAAGATCCTTCGATCAAAGTATACCCTAGGCTACCTAGGCTTGGCACAGAATAGAGATGTAACTATAGGCCCTAGATGTAGGTACTACCTATTTGGTGTAGTTGATCGAAGCCCCAATCGAAAAAGGTGGTACCTATACCACAGAATAAAGATGCCTATACCTAAGTTTGACCGTTCAGTTCAGTTGGGCCCCTTACCTACTTTGCTAAGGAGTTTTGTTTTACCCATATTGAAATTAAAGGAGTTTGGCATAGCTCAGCAAACAAAGCTTTTATTGATTAAATAAATTATTAATACTGGCTAAATTTTGTCAAAGAATAATCCGCCATTTTTAAAAATTAATTACATTATACCTATAGGGATGAGGTTACGCATGCGGAAATAACGCGTGACATTTTATGATCACAGAACGGTTAATTAGAAAAATAAGTCCAATGATAAAATTCGCTTTTAATATTTGACTTTGTTTTTGATTAAAACTCTAATTAAGCATGAACTCTTTCTAACATACCAGTCAAATTGTAATAAAACTTTGAATGAAATAACGAAAGCGTTTGTTTATGTTCTTGTAATCTCAGCTTTATGACTGCGTGACTTTTTTTCTTATTCGCAGGATAGTTTTCGGCCAGTCCATATAATGATGTACCTACTAACCTACCTATGATTAGAGTGACTATATTACGAGTAGTAGTTTTGCTAACAGTTTGTTAAGATGATGTTCTTTCTGGATGTAAAATTTTAACTACGAATGAATAAAACAAAACAACTATTTATTCTCATAAAGTTATTTAGCATTCTTCTTGTCTTCCGCGATCTTAGCGCGCATTGCACTCAGTCTGTACTCGATAAAGTCGATGTATCCATCGCCATTCATATCCGTGTGTTTGAGAGCTCTCTCCATAACGCCTTCTATTTCATCGTCGGTGTATGCCTTGTGGTTCACGTCGACCTTTCCTGAAAGGAAAATTGGGAATAAAATGCAATTTCACATAAATAATATTGAACATTTCACACAGCGCCATCTAGTCCCAAGCTTAACTAACTAAACTAAACCTAACACAATATAACTCTTGCGTTACTTCTCTTCTCTCATAAGCGTTTGAGTACTTATTTGAGCGTAACACTGTTAGGCCAAAGCCTCCCATCGCAGGCTTAGGTGGCAAGTGGTTAGCTGATCGCTTCGATGACTTATCCTAGTGGACCAGCACGAAACGCATTAAGTGCGCGATGTTTTCGACGTTTTCACTACCTGGGGGCTTACCATGACGTATTAATTCAGTTTACCTAACTGTCCAAACTTTAACCTTAACTTTTACTGTCAAAAGCATAATGGGACCGAAACTGATTCATAGTAAGCCAACTGTTAAGTTATTGGGTTTTACGTAAAATTATAGGCCATTAACCGACTTTAGACAACTTATTTTAAAGGTGATATGCACAATAATATAAAAATAAGACTTACCTCAGTCAAAGGAGGTTTTCTGGAACAACACAACACTAAAAACATCGTCTGTAGATGCCATGCCATAACATCATTTATGGTTTAGGTAATATCCCATCAACCACACTCAACATATACCTATACTTCATTTATTGAAACGAGCTAATAGGAAGAAAAATAAACGCACGTGAATGGTCGTCGAAAATAATTGTTTATTCTCGTGATTGGCTAGATTTGACAATCTAGCCAATCACGAGATAGACAATTATTTTCGCTCGCTTTAAGAAATGAAGTATAGGTAATAATATCGCATCAACCACACTCAACATAAAGCTGTAGCAACATATCTTGACATTTTTTAAATAGGTAGGTACTAGCACAGATTACATAAATACAGATACCTCATCTCGAACATTGAAGTAACTCCTCTTTTCGTCGGGCTATTTGTGTTTGATTTTTGCAGCGCCACCTAGCGGCTTATTAATTAAATGTTACAAATAAAATTAATTAAATTTTATTAGTATCTTTATTTTTCTAATAGAATTAACAGATAAAAAGAAAATCAAGATACATAAGAATGTTGTAAAATATAATTTAAATATTGATATAAATAAATATCAGATCAAAACATTTGACACATTTACATTTGGTTGGTATTTATATTTTTTTTATCGAATCCATGCACATTAACTTAATTTTAATTGTTATTTACAAAAACAAACTTTTCTGAGATGCAAGTAATTTGAGAGAAAATAAAAATATCAATATTGGTCACTGTAAAGCCTGCGTTAACGCGTTCAGTGCCCATGACACACAAGAGCATGTTGCTTCGAAGTGCCGGATTAAATTAAAACAAAATACTTATTATGGATCTATGACAAATTAAAATGAAATTTTGCGTTCAGTGCCCATGACGCATAATGTTTGTTGCATTAGCATTGAACGCGTTCGACACAGCGCCATCTATCAGCAACCTTAGCAAAGCCTATGAGAACCATATGACTTAAAAATAATACATAAATACATAATACTTTATATCACACGTACAAAAACATCTTAAAATGCTGCTAGATGACATAAACCCAAAATGTAGCCCAGAAAGCATAAATTATATTTTTAACTGTAATAAAATTTATAGTGCCATTACCATAGTACATTGATTGTCAAAATAACATGGTAAGTACACTGCAGCCTTACAATGGCCGCTTCGAGCATTTCTGCTAGCAATTCATAGAGTACAATAAATTCATGGATTTCACCAAAATATGCTAGCAGAAATGCTCGAACGGCCATTTTAACCCCCCTGAACACAATTTCTTGCTACTGTCAGATTCAAACATTTGGCACTGACATATGTCTGACGTCATTTATAAAGCAGCCCCCTTATTCTCCAAATAACCATGTCTTAACGCGGCACGTCTCGGCGATCTTATTTTGAAAAATTCTATGGATTTCAGAAAACAAAAGCTAGATAACGTGCAATCTCTTACCGCGTCATGTTTTAAATGTATTCAAGAATCGATCTCCTGATTAGAAGCCCGCGTTTTTTTGTCGTAGGACAAAATACCGATACAAAAAGCCGCCTAATTCTCCAAATAACTATGTTTTGGCACGACACGGCGTGGTTTCTTTGAATAATGCGAAGGATTTGAGAAAACAAAAGCTAGATAACGTGCAATCTTCCGCGTCCAGTTTTTAAAGTCGGAATTGACATCCAGCCGCCTTATTCTCCAAATAACCATGTCTTAACGCGGCATCCATAGAATTTTTCAAAATAAGAACGCCGAGACGTTCTTATTTTGAAAAATTCTATGGATTTCAGAAAACAAAAGCTAGATAACGTGCAATCTCTTACCGCGTCATGTTTTAAATGTGATCAAGAATCGATCTCCAGGATTAAAACACGGTTTCGCGCGTTACCGAATTTTTGATATAAATGGCACTTATATTTAAGAAAAGCGAATTTTCATCAGAAAAATTCTTAATAAAATTAAAGTCGCAACTTTTATTAAAATCCTAATAAAAGTTGCGACTTCGGCAGGATTCGAACCTGCGATAGCGAATTTTATTTTACAACATTCATATTCGAGGCACTCCTCAAAGAAGTGTTTGAGCACATTTATTAAAAAAAATATACAACCGTTAACAAAATTACAACACAACTGTCAAACAACATAAACCCAAATATTTAAATTTTCATACACTTTTGTTCATTTAAATATGTTCGAATGTTTATCAACAAATATGAAAAATTAAATAAAATTCTGATCACGACTGTATCCCAGGGAGCGGTAGACATTTCTTTTCAGATCTTTATGTAATTCTTTAGATCCTTTGAAGATGTCTAATGGGGTAGTCAGAGGTATGTCCAAATCCATATTATCATCATTACTTATCAACAATTATGTATGAAAATTTAAATATCTTTAACACAATGAATCCCAATTAATGTAAACAATAACCATGTTGTATTTATATTGTACACTCACAGAAGGAAAAGTTGGACCAGTTTTGCAATCAATTCGTTTGACGCGTTGCAATGCAAGCTTTTTAAACTGCTAGGTACTAGACTATACAAAATTTTTTGATTCGATGTAATAGGAACAAAAATAAACACACGTAATTCGTCGTCGAAAATAATTGTCTTTCTCGTGATTGGCGAGAATGTCAAATCAATTGTCAAATCTAGCCAATCACGAGAAATAAAATAATTTTCGATGACCAATCACGTGCGCTCATTTTTGTTTCTATTAGCACAGAATACAGACGGAACAGAAGGCTCACTCCCCGAACAGAATTAAAGAAATAACGACTCTTGCAGCGATGCAAACAAAGTTCAATTCAGCTTGCGTAAGATTCAAACGCCCTTGAGATAATCACCTAAATATAGCCTAACGCTTCTTGCGTATAACGCTGTCACTGTCTGGCAAGGAATTATGGGCGTGGCCAAAAATTGCACGGGCTGTCTACTTTGATCACAGCAGTAAATTATTTATCTAATAATAAAATGAATCTGTCTGTTGTAGGAAGACAAGTATCTGCCTAAGTGCGAAATATCTCGTTTATTTTTTGAACATTTGCATATAAAAACTTACCTAGGTAGGTAGATTTCAATTGTTTTTTTGGTAAGTAGGTACTATCTTTAATAAGTACTCAATTCAAAAATAGTTTAAAATAAGTAAAAGTTAACCTAGTTACCTACGTTGATTGTATCAATTGTATGCTAAGTTGATTTTTAGCTTACCTTTCAACACCTTTGGAATTTTGAAGAAAGATATAGTGGTATCCCCCAATCTTCTTTTGGATAAACATCCATACACCGAACAATATCTTTTGCATTTATTATGCGACATTATTATGAAGACGGGCGAAGTTGCGCGACGCGACTGTGCGCCGGGCGACTACTGCCGTCCTTTATGAAAGGACTTCTGAGAAGGACCGACCTTTGAATGTACCTAAACTGCGGAGTGATACCCCCCTGCTATTAGCTCGAATCAAAAAATATAGTATAGAGTGTTGTGTCAAATGGTAATCAAGCAATAACAGCTAGATCTTAAGATGGTCAAACTTTTCATTCCGCGACTGTACAATACGCCGTATATATCGGCTAGCCGGTTATAATTAGCCATTAAATTAATAATTTCAATAGGTATTCACTATAACCACAGATAAAATAATACTAAGTACAGATGCCCCACCTAGAACATTATTTTCACTCCTGTTTTTCTTTGGGCTATTTTTTTGTGTTTGATTTTGCGGCGCCCCTAGCAAAAAAATAGCCCGAAGAAAAACAGGAGTGAAATTAATGTTCTAGGTGGACCATTTGTACATAGTATTATTTTATCTGTGCTATAACCCAACACTCACTTTTCAAAGTGACTTTTTTCGCTTAGAAAAGTGATTATTCGCTATAACCCAACAAAACGTAACGCGACAAAACGCGACATAAAAGCGTAAAATAGCCATATTACAAATCGCAGAATCTATAATTGAGCTAGCCGTTATATATTCTTGCGACACAATCACTTATTAAAGACGATTTAACCGACTTTCAAAAAAAGATTTTAAAAAGTTCATTACATTGTCTCGAGCATTTATTTATTTACAACTCGATATTTATGGAAGTCGATTTTCGTAACAAAACAATAAAATGTATTGTAATTTTTTTTTAAGTAATTGAAATCACATAACTACAGACACGCCATTGGTCACGAAAAGTATTTGAAAATACATTTATATAAAATCCTTATATTATATGGTACAGGGTGTTTCAAATATCGCAAGGTAAATAAATATGTATTACTCTTGTGATAACCGCGTTGAGACTTTCAATATGACACAGAAAAAGTTATGTTTCTATAGTCTAATCTAATGTGAAAATAATCATTAGATGATAAAATATAGGTAAATATATATCAAGAGTAATAACAAACACCCTGTATATAAAACAGTTTAGTCAAAAACAGTATTTTACAAAATCTCAATGGTCAGTTCTTTAAGGAATGTATTTTACAAGTAGATACAGCTCAAAATCTTTAGGCCGATACCAACACTACAGTAATCGGTATCAAGGATAGTATGAATGAATACTACAGTAAATGGTAAACGCAAAAAAAGGTGGTAGTTTCTCAGATCTATAATTTTTTAAGATCCTTTTGAAAATCTAATGGCGGATTTCTATAACGTACGGATGTCCGTAGATCCATCATAGCAACTTCGTTTTTACAACACAAAATGTATGAAACTTTTATACAGATAACAACTATGGCGAAAGTCCTACGGCCAACCGTAAGTTGGTTATAGCACAGATTACATAAGTACAGATACCTCATCTCGAACATTGAAATGACTCCTTTTTTCGTCGGGCTATTTTTGGTGTTTGATTTAATTTATCATTTCAATGTTCGAGATGAGGTATCTGCACTTATGTAATCTGTGGTTATAGGAACCGTAATGGGGTAGTCAGAGGTATAAAATACGTTATTTAAGTCATTTTCATGTCAGTTTACTGTTTTTTCGGTGGATTTTTAGCTTGCGCTCTAACAAATTCCGGGTAATCGATATAACCATCGCGATTATGATCATCCATGTCTAGTATAGGATCGATTAAGTTAACTAATTCATCGTCAGTGAATGTTTTCTCTTCGGAAGGCGGTGTGTTCGGCGTCGGGTCTTTCTTGTGATTGTGCTCTTGTTCAACTAGACGAAACAAATGATATGAATAACAGATAACCTTGGAAATTCAATACAGCGCCATCTAGTGCCAAGCTAAGCAACTCACTGCTAGTCTAAATAACCTATCTGTATCTCTAGTTTTGCTTACTGCTGACATTTTTTCTATACAAAATGAGTCAAACACCTACCGACAGTTAGCAAAACCAGAGATAGATAGGTTAATGAGACTGGCCGTTAGTGTTATAGTAACCAGATGACTGATATATTACTTAGATAGTTTATTTTGTAAATACATACATATTATAGATAGAAAACACCCAGACTCGGAACAAAATATATGCTGTACAACAAACGTTTGTCCCGTAGCGGGGATCGAACCCGCGACCTCCGCGCAGCCGTGCCTTCGGCCACTGCGCCACAGAGGTTGTCAAACCAATAACCTTGGACATTACACACAGCGCCATCTAGTCCCAAGCTAAGCAACCTAGTGCTTGTGTTATGGTAATCAGATGACTGATCCAATACTTAGATGATATATGTAGGTACTATGTTATAGATTTAACTGTAAGCCTTAGCAAAATTAACACAAATACACACCCAGACTAAACATTAGTCAAATTCGCCGTGCCATTTTTGTAAACACAGGAGTGGTCACAAATCCCAAATAATTGTAAAATACAAAAACCAACAAAAAAAGTTTTTTAAGTTAAGTTTGTTAACTAAAATGGCACGGCGAATTCGGCTAAAGTATATAAATAACATTTACCATCAATATCCCGCCGCGGGAATCGAACCCACAATGCAAAGCAAAAAGCCCCGTAGTACTTCGCCCCGCTAATCCTGATATGCTAATTAAAGTAAGTGGTGCTTATTTGTGAAATTATTTGACGTTGGTTTATAAAATTTTGCCATACTATATTTACTTCAATGGTTTTCAAATTCAACTTCAATACGGTCTTAAATATTAGCTTTTGAGTATTTTATTTCAAAATCAAAAATCAAAAAAATCAAAAATCTTTTATTATGTTATACAAGGGTTGGGTACCCTTCTTTTAAGTTTTTAAAAACCCGTGTTAGAAGGGTCCCCTCTTACTTCTGTGGTCTTCTAACAGATAACTTTATTTGATGATCGTAGATTTAGACTTTCAATCAAATACATTTTTTTCGCACTCATTGTCATATTTAAATTAATTTTTAAGGAGTATTTTTTAAGTTAAGCAACGTTCTGAGCGGTCACTACTTGGATGGGTGACCGCAAGAGGCATTAACAACTGAGCGATTCCGTGCTTCGGAGGGCACGTTAAAGTCGGTCCCGGCTTTTAAAGTCGTTGAGCCATGACGGAGGCCTTAAGCGGCCTGAAAACTCCATCACCAGAGTTGGCCACTTGCTCATACGAAGGCTCGAACTCTTATGCATAATGGACCAGTAAAACTATATTAGCTAAAACGCATATTAAATCTGTTGCTAATTTCAATACGCGATTAGGCTCCATATTCAAGATCGAGCGGCAAAGAGTTGTCATTTTTGACGCACACTTTGATAACACTATAATTTTTGTAAAAGTGTGCGTGAGCCCGTGTCTAGAACGAACGGTATTAATGGTTTTGATACTTTTATCTTATAATTATATATCTGTAAGATATGTGCTTAGAGAATTTAGCCATCTATCCGTGTTAGCCAAGTGGTTTATCTCTATTTTTGATCTGAAGGTCGTGGGTTTGAATCAGGCATCGTACGATAATATTTATAAATACCCTTAAAATTATCATAATAACTCACCGTGCCAATGTATAAGTGACTTGATAAGCTCGCATCCGTCCAATTTGTTGTTGTTATCAGCGTCATGCATCTTGAAATAGTGGAACATTAGCTCTTGTTCCGACATCTTGGATGTGTCTATAGGTACATCCATGTGCTCCTGGATGTGCCTGTAATTATAACATTCTAATTAATTAGTGATTAAAAGAACTTACCGCACAAAATAAAGTTGGAACAGAAGGCTCATTTCCCTAACATAATTAAAGTAATAACGACTCTTGTAGCGACGCAACAAAGTTCAATTTTGCGTAATGTTCAAACGTCCTTGAGATAATCACTTAAACATGCTTAGAGGTCGCGCCACGTAAAAAAGAACATTGAGGGGAAAAGCTGCGCAGTAGGCGATTTTTGAGAATCTTAGGTTTGATTGGTTGTGGTGACGCGACGCACTTCACACTATTGATTTATAGATGTTTATTTGTTTTATCATTATTGTACTTACTCTCTTTCTTGATTGATATTGGTCGGGTTTAAAAGTTGGGGATCTGAAAAAAAAGTAAAAAAAAAAGTATTTTTATGCTCGAATTCTATAACTAAACGTACGGATGTCCGTAGGTCCATCACCATAGCAACTTGTTATTTCAACATAAAATGTATGAAACTTTTTAACAGATAACAATGTTGCTTTGGCGAAAGTCCTACGGACATACGTAAGTTATAGGAACCGGCCGTAAACCAGTATCATTACCATGACTTTCAAAACTACGTGCGTACGCTTAGTTGAAAATAATGTAGAACAATTTAGTACTTAATTTTTCCGCTAGAGGCGCTGTGACAAGTTTCCATCCATATCTATACTAATATTATAAGAGGTAATGTTGGTTTGTTTGTTTGACGGAGGTAATCTCCAAAACTACTCTCCGATTTAAAAAATTGCTTCACCAATGTGTAGAATGGACTGTCGGGATGGTTATAGGCTATATTTTATCCCGGTAGTATTATTAATACACCCGTGTAAAGCAGAGACGTGCTTGTACATAACAAAATTCCTTTACAATTTAAAAACAAATAGGTACTAAAGTCTCACCATGATGATTTGGGTGTGCTTGGAACTGTTGTGGCTGCTGTTGTTGTTGTTGTTGTTGGTATTGTTGTTGTTGTGGCGGCGGTTGTTGGTATTGTTGTTGTTGTGGAGGCTGCTGGTATTGCTGTTGCATTGGCTGCCAACAATAAATATAGGGTTGGAAAGGGTTAGAACCCAGATCAGGTACCTAACTTCTCAGGATCTGGTTTTTTTTTTTAGTGTTTATCTACACTTAGGCATTTCCTCTAGGATCCCTGTAGATGGCGCTAGTCGGTGCTTTAATCGAGAAAAATATTATATAGCTACTGGCCGAGTGGTAAGGCAGTCCGGCTTGAGGATGATCGCTTGTATCTGGCAAGGTTCGAATCCCGTCGAAGCTCAAAACTTTTAGTGAGATTTTTCATTTATTCATGCATACTTTCCATATATTGACAGTTCTTTAGGGAAGTCACTTTGAAACCTTAGGGTTGGAAAGTGCTGCTTTGAACACTATGATAGATGGATGGATTGTGTGAGGGATGACATGAGTAAGAAAGGTGTGAGTGCTGAGATGACGTCTGATAGAGGAAAATGGAAGAGGAACACGTGTTGTGCCGACCCCACATAGGGATAAGGGCAGGAAAATGATGATGATGAATGATGATGATCAGGCAACTTTCCGTGTATAAGTATGTAATGATAAATGCTATTCCTTACCGGTTGTTGCTGCTGCTGAGGCGGAGGTGGGGGGGGTTGGTAGTTCTGCTGAAATTATACATCAAATGTTTATCACTTCACATTAATTTGACCGGGCCGGGAATATTTTAAAGAGGTAATATTGATATTACTTTAAACTCACGGGAAATTACTCACGTAAAAAATATTATCTATACTAATATTATAAAGAGGAAAAACTTGTTTGTTTGTTTGTTTGACGGAGGTAATCTGCGAAACTTCTCAACCAATTTCAAAAATTCTTTCACCGATGTATAGAATGGACTGTCTGGGTGGTTATATGCTATATTTTATCCCGGTAGCTTTATTAGTACACCCCGTGCGAAGCCGGGACATGCTGCTAGTATCTTATAATGTTAGTAAACTATGGTCTAAGCTACACTAATGTATAACTTCATCATCATCATCATCATCAGCCTTTCTCATCCCACTGCTGGGTATAGGCCTCTTCGTTTCCGCCACTCGCCCCTGTCCCGCGCCAATCTAACCCAAGTCCGACCTGCGGTCTTAACAATGTTGTCAACCCATCTTGTTGGCGGACGACCCACACTAACTTACAAACTAAAATAAGATAATGTGTTTGTCAACTTTCTAATTCTATTATGTAAGCACCTAATGACAGATACATATTGTAGGTACTCACACACACACATATAATACTCTCACACATGCACTACCTGTGATCGCTTTTAAGAAATTGTGGAAATGTGATATGCACAAAACATGATTAACTAAAGTTAAAAAAACTGCTATTGTACAGAGATATTTTTTGTACAATTAGCAATTAGCAACAAAAATAATCCCTATCAACTTCATCATCATCATTCACAGCCCGACTTCACCCACTGCTGGGTATAGGCCTCCCTCAGTTTGTATATCAACTTACCTACTGTAAAAATATACATTATCCATAGAAAGATTTGTACATAAAGTTTTTTTTTAGTTGACTACTAAAATAATGCAATTTTGAATGAAACATATGTTTTGATGGTATGTTAGGTACCTCATAAGTTTGTGGAGGAACACCAGGCACAGTCCTTTGCTGGTATTGTTGTGAAATACCACATTGTATAACAGCAGCTAGTATTACTAACCTCTGCATTTTTCCTCTGCAAAAAATAACCATAAACTCGACACAAAACCACGATTCCAAATTCAAGTTAGCTTTAGCCGCTAGTTCCAAGTTTTACTAACAACAAATATTTTAACACAAAAGTATGGAAAATTGATTTTACCTGTTATTGTAACGCTACGTGGAAGACGATAATAACCTTATCGAAGCGATGAATTGATAATATTTAAAGCTAGACGTGGACATCAGAGTATTTCGCAAACGTTTTCAAAAACTTTCTGAAAACATTACACGTCACGTCAGTAGGATCGTGCTTCTGAAGTTAAATATTTCGTTCTAAAATTAATTGACGTTAATGGGCATTTGACAACACATCCATTGGTTTTGAACGAAACTCAGCAACTTTAAAAGTAGCGCCATCTCTTGGCGAGTAGCTAACTTTAGTTTTGTAGTGCTGTGCCCGCGTAATTCAAATTTATATCAATTTATATTCTGCTCTCGTCTCGCGTGATGCGCATACTCAAGATTGCTACATACAATAAAATTGAAATGTTATTTGGCTTCCTTGGTCATTCTTTTTCTTTCGTATGAGCAAGTGGCCAAATCTGGTGACGGAGTTTTTAGGCCGCCTAAAGGCCTCCGACATGGCTTAACGACTTAAAAAAATAGATTGAAATTTAAATTTCATACACGAAAATTAGCTGTCTCGCTTTTTTTAAATCGACTATACTTCATTTCTTGAAGCTAGCTAATAGGAAAGAAAATAAACGCACGTGATTAGTCGTCGAAAATAATTGAGTATTCTCGGATTGGCTAGATTTGACAATTGACAATTGATTTGACAATTTAGCCAATCACGAGATAGATAATTATTTTTGACAACCAATTACGTGAGTTTATTTTATCTTCCTATTAGCTCGTTTCAAGAAATTAAGTACTTAGGTATACTATAATACCTATGTTCTTTGTGATTGACGTCAATAAATAATTATGGTAATGACGGTGAATTAATAAAGTGTTATGTGGATTGTATGATAATATCACGAAATTACCTTGACTATTTTTCATCTATAACCACCTTTAAAAAAGGAGGAGGTTTTATGTTTGACTGTTTGTATTTTAATATTATTATTTTGGGTTACGATTTACATCGACTCGACGACGCTAAGAAACCGGGGGTCCAAGGAGCACGGGCCTAAGCCAATTGTACCCTGGGGGGTTAAAAAGGCCGTTCGAGCATTTCTGTTAGCAATTCATAAAGTGCATTGATTTCATGAATTGGTGAACATTCTAAACAATTCATGAAATCAATGCACTTTATGCATTGCTAGCAGAAATGCTCGAACGCCTTTTTAACCCCCAGGGGTTAAGGTTGAATTTAAATTAGAGAGATCAGGGCACGTCAAATTGTCGGTCCCGGCTTTTAAAGTCGTTAGACATGACGGAGGCCTTTAGGCGGCCTAAAACTCCGTCACCAGAGTTGGCCACTTGCTCAAACGAACAAACGAACGAACGAGGGTTGTGAGTTTTGTTTTCTAGAATTGTATAAGGGTTATATTTGTAATATGCAAACAGAGAGAGACGCGCTATAAACCGGGTTCCGAAGTAAAGAATTTCGGTCAGTCCGACCCGTCGTCCGCGGCATTGCTCAGAGACTATTGATACCTACCTACCTGATTTATGAAACGTAGGTAAGCCCATTAAGAGGCCTTAAAGCTCCGTCATCAGAGTTTGCCACTTGCTCATACGAACGAACGAACGAACAGTAAGCCCATTTCCTACAACAACTCAGTTGAATATGAAATACCTAACCCTGTACCTATTATACCAGCAAGAAAGTAAAATATAATCAACATAATTAATTATGATAATATATTTGGTTTTAAGGAGCTAATAAAAACATTTTAGCAAATCGAAAATAAAATTTACTCAACACCTGCTGACCCGGCGAACCGAACATCGTAGGTAGTAAGTAGAAGTACCCACTGTTTGTGGATCGCAGTGTGTTTTAGTTCTTATATTGATTATTTTATTTACAAGGCAAGTTATATAATTTGTTATTATTATTAATTTTTAGACTAGTAGTTCGCCTCGAACGAGATCTCGCTCGCCGGTGGTTGTGTATATTCTTTTTTATAAGATTTGGGACCAGAATTGATGGTTGGTAGGTCATTTTATTAGATGTGAGAAGCAGGGTTCACACTAATAAAATGACAACTTGAAAGGTTAGTCTTGTAAGAAGCAGGGTTTACAGAAACATTGTGTCCGACGTGTCCGTGTGGATGTGAAAAGCAGGGTTCACATGCCATGGAATGATTACCTATGTACTTAGATAATGATGATTGTTAAGATGCTAATTTAATTGTTAATTAAGTCTATAAAGTTGTGAGGATATTTTTTTTAATTATTTTTTTATGTTTGTCTATTAGATTGAATGTTTTTATGAATAGGTAGGTATGTATTGTATAATTAACCTAACTTAAGATCAAATTAAGAATTTTTTATGTGTTTTATCACTGTTAATTAATTATGTAAACGAAAAAGCCTATTGGATTAGTGATGGTAGTATACCATGCATTTATAGGTTGTCCCGCGCGATTTCATTCGCGATGACTTTAGAAACAGGCATCTCTAGTCTTCATTAAGACTAACAACGGCTTGGTACAATTTGTAAAAAAGCGGCGCCTAAGTTCCTCAAGGAACCAGCCTGCCAAATTTGAGCTTCAAAGCTCTTGTAGTTTCAAAGATATCGTGAAGGTAAGGTCAACATTTTAACCAACTTTGACTATGCCAAATTAACCTTTGACCTTAAAATTTCATCGAAAAGACCTTTGATCGAAAAATCTATTCTTAACCAGCATCTACGTCATTACAGAAACCTACGTGCAAAATTTCACCTTTGTAGCACTTGTAGTTTCAGAGAAACCTTGTCTCGTACGTTTTGACCACTCCTTTAAATTACCTTCGCTATTTGTACTTATTGTAACGCTGCAAGCCGACCGAGTGTGTTGCCCATTTTGGGGTAGGTTAGGTATATAAGGCCATCCTGGTTGCGTTGCGGAGGACAAGCACATGGTCAGTAGTCGAGTGTTAATTTTTGTTAATTTTGTGGGAATATTTTTAAAATAACTTGCCAGCACTAAGGTTGGGAATGACGCGACGTCAACAAAGGTTGTGGCGGTCGGTCGAGTCGAGTCACTTTTGGTTGGGCTTGCATCGAGGAAAGACGTCTTGAGTCTTGACGAATTATTGTATCCTGAACAGTGCTGGTGTGTGTTGGAAGAATATATTGGTTCAAAGGTATTTTCATTAGATACTCATACACGGAAAGTACGCACGAAGTTGTCTGATCATAAATAAATAATAAATAATAATAAATAAATATTCTTGGACATTTCACACAGCGTCATCTAGTCCCAAGCTAAGCAACTTAATGCTTGTGTTATGGTAACCAGATGACTGATATAATACTTAGATACATTTTTTATTTGTAAATACATACATATTATAGATAGAAAACACCCAGACACGAAACAAATATCTGCAGAACATGCAAACATTTGTCCCGTAGCGGGGATCGAACCCGCGACCTCCGCATCTCAGCCGGGCGTTAACACAACTGCGCCACAGAGGTCGTCATAGGGTTCAAAGTAGCATTTTCCGTCCCTAGGGAAAATAAATACTTTCCCGCCCTAGGGCATTTCTTTTGTGGGTAGGTAAGGGGTATGGTGATGATGATTAGATACCTATTTATCAAATCCTTTACAGAAACTATGCCACCTAACACAGAAAACAAGTCAACCATTAGTCATCATGAAATAATGGAGGAAGATAAAAGTAAATCGATTCCACAAGAGAAACAAAAGATTGTATGGATACCGGTGGTGTACTTCACATATTTGCCAATTGCCGGATTGTATGGATTATACCTCTGCATCACAGCGGCGTTGTGGAAGACCATTGCGTTCAGTAAGTTTTAATAGAGTTTTTTAGAGCATGAAGTGAAAAGTTAATACCTAGTACTATGTTATCTGTTAATACTAATAATCATCATCATTCATCATTTCATCATTTATTTATTTTATTTCTCTCACAAATAAAATTAATAAACATAATATATAAGTACATGAAAAAGAAATTAAAATAGGTAATTGCAGATTACCTACATAACGCCGCTAGGTGACGCCGCCAAAATCAAACACCAATTAGCTCGAAGAAAAAAGAAGGAGTTATTTCAATGTTCGAGATGAGGTACCAGTGCTATAATGTAAAAAACCGGTTTTTTCACTTCTAACTTGTTCGTGACCTTTCCTGTTCACCCTGTTTAATAGAAATGTAGTAAGTATTTTCTACCTAAAAATAACTGGCCAAACGCGTGTCATTTGGGTATTTTTGATGAACAAGATCATATTAGGCGGGCCCACACCGAGCGAGCAGCCTCGCGAGGCAATTGCCACGCGAAGCAGCTCGCGCTGTGTGGACGCTGTGTGGACGTGCTTCGGCCGAGGCAGTTTGCCTCGGCCGGCTACATTTACGTCCACACAGCGCGAGCTGCTTCGCGCGGCAATTACTTCGTGTGGACCCGCCTATTGACTAAACAACAACTGAAATTAAAAAAGCTACTTTTCATTACTCATACGCGGAAAGTACGCACGAAGTTGCCTGATCATAGGGTTCAAAGAAGCATTTTCCATCCCTAGGGAAAATAAATCCTTACCTGCCCTAGGGCAGGAAAGTAAATAATTGTCAATTTTCATTTTTCAGCATTTATTATGCAAATTCTGACATCCTTGTCAATCACCGCGGGCGCGCACCGTCTGTGGACGCACAAGGCGTACAAGGCGCGGATGCCGCTCCAGATACTGCTGATGTTACTACACTCGGCTACCAACACACACCCCACCATCAAGTGGGTCAGAGATCACTTGCTGCACCATAAGGTATTGCTTGGATTACTTTAATGAGACGCAAACTGTCACCGGCGAACTCGTTCGCGTGGTACTTCCCTTTATAAAAAGCACTTCTAGGTTTCAAAGGTAGTTCCATAAAAAAATGGAGGATCAGATGAGTCCTACCAATTCTTTTAACAACTGAAACCGTGATGTTCCAGTACACGGACACAGATGCCGATCCTCACAACTCGACGCGAGGTTTCTTCTACAGCCACGTCGGCTACTTACTGCTTACTAAGACTGCGGAGTGCAGAGCCAAGGGGAAGTCACTTGATATGTCTGAACTATACGCTAACCCAGTACTGAGGTTCCAGCAAAAGTAAGTTACTAAGGTGGTCATAGAATAATTTAGACTGCAGAGTGCAGGGCGCAGAGGAATTCACTTTATTTGTCGGAGCTATACGCTAACCCAGTAGGTATCTACTGCGGTTCCAGCAAAAGTAGGTACCTACTGGTTCAGCTGTTTCATCATATCCAAAGATAACATCACATCACATCCCTTTCCAATAACAACATCGTTTGTATCGATACAAACGCTTGGAATAAATAAGCAATATGTAGGTAGGTATTTTAGTATTAGTCTTAATAGGTAAAGGAATGATTTTTTCTTTAATTTATTCCTATGCAAGTTGTAATGAAAGTTGTATTTTTCAGAAACTGTGTCTGGCTGATAGTTTCCTTGGCTTTCATCATCCCAACACTGGTCCCACTTCTCTGGGACGAAACGTTCACTGTCGCCTTCCACATGAACATTCTTCGCGTCTTTATGGTCACAAATGCCAGTTTGATGGTCAACAGTTTCGCACACATGTACGGCACTCGACCATACGACAAAAACATATTACCCGCCCAAAATAAAATGGTATCATTCTTCGCTCTAGGCGAAGGATTTCACAACTACCACCATGCTTTTCCCAATGACTACAGAACAGCCGAGTTGGGGGATAATTATCTGAATCCTACAACGAAGTTCATAGACTTTTGCGTATGGATCGGGCAGGCTTATGATTGCAATTATACCAGTGATGATATGATTGAAGCGCGGATAAGAAGAACTGGAGAGAAATCATAAAAAAAAACTTATTAAATATGTGCCAAAAATAGGTTAAATAAAACGATTTTGTGGGAAGGGAAGAGAGCAATTGTCAGCTCTCTTGAGGTGCGTTTTTATTCATAACTCCTGAAGATCCTCATCAGATCCTAACAGCGAACACACATAAAAACTGTTTATCTTGTTGAATTGAGAAACTGCTCCTTTTCTATGTCGTTTAAAAATTTGAATAAAAACTGTCTCATTTTTATAATTAACTTTGTTTTATTTAAGCCCACCCAAAGTCCTACTAGATTGCATCAGCGTTGAACCTTAATTCAACGCTTCCTTCCTTCGTATGAGCAAGTGGCCAACTCTGGTGACGGAGTTTTTAGGCCGCCTAAAGGGCCACTGATGCAATCTAGTACTTAGAACGTAGAAAAAAAAATCAACTGGAAAAGTTGAAGTAGGTACCTAAAGATAGAACCTTTTTTTTGAAGTCGGTTAATCAGTGTAATTTCGTGTTAGGTATATTTCCGTAGGTTTCGTATATTTCCGACCTAATTACTTATTTACTTACCTACCTATATTTTGTAAATTGTCGGGGGCACTCCCGCTCGTGCGCCCAAATGTGTTGTTCAGTGTAATGTCATGTCATCATGATTCATGGTACCTACATGACCTTATTAGGTACCATGACGTGCCAATCCACACGCGCCCTAGCTTAAAGTAAAAATAATGTGCTTACCGTAGGGGTTAACTACTTAAATTGGTTTTTAAAGCTAAGGCCAAACCTGCGCGACCAAAGCGACTGCGAAGCGGGAGCGTCTACCGCGCGACGGACGCTACCCATATACATCTATGGCGCTTTGCATACCTACGCGACCGCATCTCGCACTACCGTCGCGCGGTAGACGCTCCCGCTTCGCAGTCGCTTTGGTCGCGCAGGTTTGGCCTTAGCTTAAGCCTAACTGGTTCGGGGATGTCCTTCAATCTAAACAAAGTTATCACTTTTGCATTGCACGTGTAGGGTTACAAGAATTATTTCACTCACGACACGAACACTTTTTGCATTCCCGCCATTTCGGCCCGAATGACAGGACTTTCAGTTAGACAAAAGTACTCTGTGGACAGGACAGACTAACTAAGGGTGGTATTACATTTATCAAATATCTTTGTCCAATGTACATTTGATCAAAGAAATTGGACGACTTCATCAAGAATTTCATCAAGAAGTCGTCCAATTTCTTTGATCAAATGTACATTGGACAAAGATATTTGATAAATATCTTTGTCCAATGTACATTCGTCCAATTTCTTTGATGTCTGTCATTGAGTGGTGGTGTTTTTAGTCGGCGCGAAACAAAATTTATTTTCAGGGACTAGCTTTAGGATTTTTAAAAAGGGGTTGATTGTGCGTATGCCGTTGCATCGATTCGGTCAAAATCGGATCGGATGGAACATCTCTCTTTCTGACTGACATTTCATTCATTTGACAGTCTGTGGCTGTGCTTTTCATTGTGGTGGTCTCGTCAGAGTATATATGTTCTGTGGTGGTGGTTGCTCTAATTTCTTCACAGTTGTTTACATTTTGTGATTTATCGTTTATTCTATAAATTTTCACCTAGCGATCATGGAAACTACTCCAGGCGACGAAGTTGAGACTAAATTAAGTTTTGAATATGAGAAACAGATCTGCAGATGCTGTCTTACCACCGAAAAACGAATGAAAAATGCTGTTGAAATACAACACTATTTTATGGAATTAGCCGGTATAAATGTAAGTAAACGCCAATAAAATACACAAAAAAGATTATGAGTTACTTTATTTAGGCTTTGCCAAAAAAAAAAAATAGTTTTGAAATTCTGTGATTTTAAAAATAACCTGTGTTGAAAAAAATATTATTAGCCTTATTTCTAAGCCCAATTTGAAGAATTTAATCTGTTAGCTAAGTTGTACTATGTGTGAATCTAGAGATATTCATGTTTGAGAATTCGGGCAAATCTCTTAGATTTAATTATTAGCTGTTCCCTGTGGTGTCACCCGCGGATTACTTTCCGTTCCCTCGGGAATATATGAATCAAAAGTAGTCTTCGTGCTAAGTCAGGATATAAGGTATGGTACTAAATTTCATCCAAATTCACACACTTTCACACCTGCACACAAACTTTCTATCTATCTATCTACTCAGCCGGTAACCACTGGTGGGTAAAGGCCTCTTCTCTATCACGCCACTCTTGGCGGTGTTATAAAATTTTGGTTGTAAAACTTTCACCTTTATGAAACTGTGATTTTGTTACAGGTAACAGTGTCGGATGGCGTGCCCCAATGGGTATGCTTCGAGTGCTGTGCTCTTATGCACAAGGCTGTAATGTTCAAATACAAAATGCTGAGAGCGCATAGCATGCTATACGAGTATCTACTTCGGTGTGCTCCCGTATGTATACCAGTATACTAAATAATAATAATACATAATAGTGGAAACTTTGTTAATTTTGTTTATCCTAATCTGATTAGTTATCAATACTAACATTATAAAGAGGTAATGTCAGTTTGATAATCTCCGAAACGACTAAACCGGTTTCAGAAATTATTTAACAGATGTGTAGAATGGACTGTCCGGAACTCGGTATGGTTATAGGCTATCTTGATTTTGTATAATGTTTTTAGTTCCCCATGGAGCCGTCAGACCCTGAGTTGGCTCGCTACAGGACCCCTCATCTCAGCGTGACTGAAACTCTCTGTATTGACTCTAGTAGATCTAAAAATGGCTTCCATAAAGTTTTACAGGTAAGAGTCTAGGCACACCACGCATTTCAAACAAACAGACAAACAGTTGCAGTCTTTGCAGTATCAAACAAGAAAGAAAGAATTTAGAATAATATTTTATTTGAAAATAACTGTGTTATTAAATTTAGTCAACATTTTAATCAACTTGGACTTGAAAAGTCTATTGATGCACAGCCGGATTCGATCCCACGACTCACGGAACACTTTTCGGATCTACTAGGCTAACACCGCTTTTTAGCGAGAGAAGCGAGCTATTAAATCGTATTTAATAGCTCGCTTCTCTCGCTAAATCAGTTCTTTGTTTTAGCAAGAGAAGCGAGTAGTTAAATCTGAACTGCATCTAATATCGCTTACTGAGCCGGAAGAGGTGAAACAAGAAAATGAACTAGTCTCTGACTTTGAAGACGATCTGCCCTTGGAGGAATTTAGGTGAGTATTTAAAAACAACCGTTAACCAACTTCAAAAAGTATATGTTACTAGCTGCGCCCCGCGGTTTCTCCCGCAAACTTTCACATTTTCATATTAGTAGGAAGTAGGATAGGATAGGAAGGATAAATAAATCTAAAATCTAAAGTAACATTTTTTAGATCTAATACCAAAGAGTATGAAGAGACGATAGATGAAGTGAAGAGCGAACCAGAAGTAACGAGAAAGAGGAAGGAGAAAGAACCAAAGAGTAGAAAGAAAAAGCAGAAGAGGTGAGTACCTATCCAAAACTGTTCATATTTTAAAACATAAACACAGGTTTTTATCGCTTAATTACCCTCTTCACCGACGTTTCGGAAAATAAATAAGATAAATATCTTTGCTATCTCTTTTTGTTGCCATATGAGTAAAGAAATAAAGTTTAATAGAATAAAAATTCTTTAAAATTGGCAAGTTTTTATGAATTACCCATATTTATAAATGAAAAATCTTACTAAAAGTTTTGGGCTTCGACGGGATTCGAACCTGCGAGATACAAGCGATCGTCCTCAAGCCGGACTGCCTTACCAAAGTCTACTTTAACTAAGATTTTTCATTTATAAATGAAACGCTAAGTGTGGTTTAACACTATAATATATGTATAAGAAAGAAAGAAAGAAAAAGAAAGAAAAAATATGTTTATTTCGTAGGACCTCAAGGATCGCTCAAAAACGTACAGTCTTAAAAGCTAGTTGACTCTATTGCCTGTTCCAAAACAATTCCCTACACCATATACCCATATTGTTTTAGTATGTTTATAATTAAGTATGTTTTTTTTTTGTTGTTGCCTGTGTGTCAAATAAATGATTTTTCTTTCTTTCTTTCTTTCTTTCTAGTGAAGAAACAGATGCGCCGGTAAAGAAGAGTTCTATAAGGAAGCCGATTGAGATAGATCCCGAGAAGATTAGAATAATAACACTCAATCCAGAAGAACAGATCAAACAGAGAGAGGTAATTAATAAATAAATAAATAAATATCCTTGGACATGGCGTCATCTAGATGTGCATGTCTCAAGTCTGGGTGTTTCTATGTATAGTATGTATGTATTTACAAAAAAAAGTGTATTTAAGTATTATATCAGTCATCTGGTTGCCATAACACAAGCATTTAGTTGCTTATCTTGGGTATAGATGTTGTGTGGAATGTCCAAGGATATTTATTTATTTATTTATCTTTGGTTTAGCTTACTGTGGATAGCTATTCGACATTACGTTCATACAAAATGTGTCAAATATCTACCGACAGTAAGCAAAACCAGAGATAGATAGGTTATTGAGATTGGCCGTAAATCATCTAGTAAGTATAGATGTAAAGGCATGAGTTTCTATTCGCAGGAGGAAAGCAAAGCGCACGTGAAATTCCCTTTCCAATGTACGTTGTGCTTCAAAGGATTCAACTTTGAATCAAAATTACAGAACCACATGGAAAAACACAGTCCTGTAAGTATTTCCCCACTTTAAATAAGAGGTTAAATGTAAATTTGACTAAAAGAATATCTATCCTATCTATTTCTATACTAATCTATATCCATACTTATTACTAATATTACTTATTACTAATGTTATAAAGAGGTAAACTTTGTTTGTTTGACGGAGGTAATCTCTGAAAATACTCATCCGATTTCTAAAGTTCTTTCACCGAGATGTGTAGAAAGGACTGTCAGGGTGGTTATAAATAGGCTATTGTATCCCGGTAGTTTCATAAATATACCCGTGCAAAGCTGGACGTGCTGCTAGTTTAATTTAAAAAAGCTTGGAAGATTGTAGTTAAATATGACCTTATTTTTTTCTAAATATTATCGGGACTTTATCGTGTATTGAAATCATTTTATTAACCTCGACGTTTCGATGACGTTACAGTCAGGCGCGGCCCCACCGCGGTGCACGGAGAGGCTACGCACGTGTATTAAGCTTCGCTTTGTAAGAAAATGTATGTGGTTGTGTCCACTGCAACCCACGGAGAGGCTACGCATGAATTGACGTCATTGATACACGCGTGGCTTGCTCGAATAGGCGGTTACATAGCTCAACGCTGTCAACGTGGGTCTACGTTTCCACTGGAGTACACGAATAAGACCCACGACTATGTACAGCTCGGTTATCGCAGAGCAGTTTTCAGTCATACACGTTGTCACTCTCCGTGCGCCGTGCCACGCTAAACATAGTCGTGAGTCTTCGTGTAGGTACTCCAGTGGAACCGTAGACCCACGTTGTCAAACAAATGAATACACGCAGCTAAAATGCGCCGCGTGCCCGTGCACAGCATGCACCGCGGTGGGGCCGCGCCTTCACCGTGGTGACTAAATATTTGTTAATATGAAACCATATTTTCGTTCCAGACCCGCGGTCCGTACGAATGCAAGCTGTGTTCGATGTTCCTACCCACTCCGTACTCACACAGCGTACACTCACTGATACACACGCGACGCTACGAGTGTGTACGCTGCGGCCGACGAATGCTAGACCGGGCGTCTATCTGCCATCATTACAGGTATATGTTCTATGTACCCACTCTGTACTCACACAGCGTACACTGATCCACACGCGACGCAACGAGTGTGTACGCTGCGGCCGACGAATGTTAGACCGGGCGTCTATCTGTCATCATTACAGGTATATGTTCTATGTACCCACTCTGTACTCACACAGCGTACACTGATCCACACGCGACGCAACGAGTGTGTACGCTGCGGCCTACGAATGTTAGACCGGGCGTCTATCTGCCATCATTACAGGTATATGTTCTATGTACCCACTCTGTACTCACACAGCGTACACTGATCCACACGCGACGTTACGAGTGTGTACGCTGCGTAAAAATGACATAAAAATATCATTTGTTATAATTAATTTGTATTGTTTTAGAACTCAACACGAAGGGATAGCGACTGTGATAACGTGTGACCTCTGTGGGAAAGTGTCGAGGTAAATATTATTATAGTTAGTCTTCTATAGGTACTAATATTATAAAGAGGTAAAATTTGTTTGTTTGTTTGACGGAAATATCCGAAACTACTCAACCGATTTCAAAAATTCTTTCACGGGTGTGGTTATAGGCTATATTTTATCCCGGTGCTACTAGTATTGATTAAAATTATTTTGAGTGTTGAGTTTGAATTTCTGTTTTTATTTTATTTACAGTAACAGTAAAACACACAGAGGTCATATGCGCAACCATCACTCCGGTGAGCGTCCTAAATGCGATCAGTGCGGGAAATCATTCGTGAATAAGGACTCACTGACTGAACATATGCAGTAAGTTATCATCACTACATAGTATAAAACAAAGTCGCTTTCTCTGTCCCTATATCCCTATGTCCCTATGTATGCTTAAATCCCGCTCCGGCTTCGAACGAGTCCAATAATAATACATAAAAACCTACCTCTTGAATCACTCTATTAAAAAAAAGACGTGTGGCACTCGGGGACTGCCGCGGTAAAGCCATTGCATGCCTAGAGGCAAGTTGCTGAACTAAAGTGACAAGCGTTAGGTTTTCGTTACGGAATTTCTGGATTCGGTCTCCACGCTCAAGGCCCGCGATAGAAGCTATGCAATAGCTTAAAGGTCTCAGCACACATATGGGATCGGAAAGGGATCGTAACCGTAACGCCTTTCAGCTCGCTGTGTTCTGAGGGGAGGCGATCACGTTACGATTCCGATTAGTGTGCGTTGCAGTAGGGAGTTTAATACAAACCATTCTGAACGACTCGAGGCGATACGGTTACGATCCCTTTCCGTTCCCATTAGTGTGCTGAGACCTTAAAAATCGCATCAAAATCCGTTGCGTAGTTTTAAAGATTTAAGCATACATAGGAAAGCGACTTTGTTTTAATACTATGTAGTGATTTTTTCTTTGCTATTTCCAGAATCCACGAAGGTGTAAAGAACTACGAATGTTCAGTTTGCAGTAAACGATGTCGCACGCGCACACAGATGAACAATCATCAGCTTAAACATACAAATGTTAAGGAGTTCTACTGCGTTGAGTGTGATGTACGGTGAGTTTAGTTTCTATTTTAACATTATAAACATCTCAGTAGAGTCTAATGCCTGAGTTTATGGTATCTTCTTGTGTCAGAAGTTAAAATTGAAACTTTTGCGCCATGATTACCGCTAACCTGCTTAACCGTAATCGGGAATCTCATAAATCTACGAATCATGGTAAACATCCCGTTTTAAGTGTTTACTGGCACTACAGTGTCCCGTTAAGAGCGAGGCCCCATTAGTGCGTTGCGCTGCGTTGCGTCATAAAAAATATATGGAAACCGTCGCAGCGTCCGTCGTCGCTGCGACGGTTTCCATATATTTTTACGACGCAACGCAGCGCAACGCACTAATGGGGCCTCGCTCTAATTGTAGACAAAGATTGCCTCCTGACGCTGTATAAATTATCTAGTAATGTGAAGGCCTAAGTTATTCTATCTGTGTTATCATAGCCGTACTGGACAGTAGTAATCATAAATTGCATTGTTTCAGATTTAAATCGGCGCACAGTTTGCGACAACATCTCACAAAGAGCTTGAAACACAAAGATGTCAACAGTCTTGCGTAAGTTGAGCTTTTCAACACACTTCAAATAGCGATAAGTCGCGCCACGTAAAATGAACGATGAGAGGAAAAGCTGAGCAGTAGGCGATTTTAAGGAATCTTAGTAGGGATTGGTTGTGTGGTGACGCGGCGCACTTCACACATTGATGTAGCATTTTCTTGTATTACACATTTTAAATTTCATATTTTACAGATTCGCCTGCGAGCGTTGCGACAAACGTTTCGAGTCATTACACGCGCGCGACAATCACGCTCGCATCCAGCACGACGGCATACGCGCGTTCCCTTGCGTCTCGTGCGGCGCGTGCCTCGCCTCGCGCGCCTCTCTACACAAGCACGCGAGGCGGCACGCGCCCAGACAGCCGCCGCCGGCGAGGCATGTGTGCCACGCTTGCGGGAAGGCGTTTAGGGTGAGTCTGTGTAATGTACAATAAATAAATATCCTTAGACATTGCACACAGCGTCATCAAATCCGATGAACGCGACGTTAACGTTCACTACGTCGTTCGCAACGCAATTTGCCACTGGAGACTCGTGACGTCAACGATTGTTAAACGCCAGTGGCCAGTGACATAGCGGCATAAGCCCGAATTCTGTAAAAAACATACGTAAAATGTTGAAATGTGCATGTGCATAAAATATTTCAATAACTTCATTCTTTTAACTAAATTGTTATCTTTTCATCCATAGCTCACAATATTCTCTACATTTCAGTCTAAAAGTGTCCTAACAAATCATCTTCGAACCCACACCGGGGAGAAGCCATTCACCTGCGGTCTTTGTGGACGCGGCTTCAGTCAGCGAACCGCTAGAGCGACCCACGTCAAACTAGTGCATCTCAAGATACGTCGCGATAAGGTAACTATCTTGACGTTACAGATACATTACAGTCTGTCAATGTAGTCAACACTCGCCCAAAGTTTGACAACACTTGCCTAAAGTTTGTCAACACTTGCCTAAAGTTTGTCAACACTTGCCTAAAGTTTGTCAACACTTGCCTAAAGTTTGTCAACACTTGCCCAAAGTTTGTCAGCACTTACCTAAAATCAGTCAACACTTGCCCAAAGTTTGTCAGCACTTACCTAAAATCAGTCAACACTTGCTCTAAGTTAGTCAACACTTTCCCAAAGTCAGTCAACACTTTCCCAAAGTAAGTCAACACTTTCCCAAAGTTTCTCTGTCTTCGGAGTTATGAACAGAAATCTCCTTTCACGAAATAAAAGGCATTTAAAATAATGTTAATTTTTTACTTGTTTTATCCACAGACTATAAAAGACGAGACACCGCCCGCAATAGAACCAAAACCAGATTGTTTCCCCAAAAACGAACCGCAAATAGTGTACGATGGTTGGAGTCGGCCTTGCGATGTATTCTACGTCACTTCGGGGCCTTAGGAGGCCTAGATGCGGCCTTGATTGATAGATATGATTTTGCTTTCTGGAGATTCAATTCAGAAGCCCTACATCAGTTTTAGTTCATGCAAGTTACCGGGGGCGGCATGGTAGGTTAATAGAATCGTGTCTAGATTATTTTTAAATTAAACATGACTGACTATTTTTAGTTTTATTATTAAGAATCTTTAGATTAAGCATTTTGCTGTGTTAAAATGTTTGTAAGTTGTGTGATGAAAATAAAATTATAATTTGCATTACTTATATTTTTCCAATGATCCTTCAAAGCGAAAATCTGAATCATCATCATCATCTCCCTGCCCTTATCCCACTAGGTGGGGTCGGCACAACACGTTTCCCTCTTCCATTTCCCTCTATCGCTCGTCATCTCAGTACTCACTCCTTTCACATACATATCTGCACACACACAGTCCATCCATCTTTTCTTAGGCCTACCTCTTCCAGTGTATCCATCCACATTCATATTCATCGATCGCCGTGTGACATCAAAAATCTGAATCATATACCTACTTTATTTAAAACACCATTTGAATAAAATATTTTTATTTACAACACTGAACTAGGTACCTACTATAAAGTTAAAAGGTCATTAAACTACAAAAATATGTATATGGTTTCTATTTTATTCATGAACAGAAACTTGTGTGTGTGATAGTGTGCGCCAACGTGTGATAGTGTGCGCCAACGTGTGATAGTGTGCGCCAAAGTGTGGTAGTGCGGTAGTGTGCGCCAACGTGTGATAGTGTGTACCAACGTGATAGTGTGTTCCAAATTGCTAGTGCCATTCTTTTTTTGGCTGCTCCTTATGCACCAGCTTGCAGTGAGTGTATAACGCGGCAGAGTGTGCGAAGGTCGCGGTACAATGCGGACACGCGAGCGGTCGCTCGCCTGTGTGAGTGCGGATATGAGAACGAAGGATATAACTTTACATGGAAAGTACCTACGCTTTTAGTGTGCGCCAATGTATGATAGTGTGCACCAATGAATGATAGTGTGCGCCAATGTGTGATAGTGTGCGCCAATGAATGATAGTGTGCGCCAATATGTGATAGTGTGCGCCAATGTGTGATAGTGTGCCAAATTAGTGCCACTCTTTTTTCGGCTGCTCCTTATGCACCAGCTTGCAGTGAGTGTATAACGCGGCAGAGTGTGCGAAGGTCGCGGTACAATGTGGGCACGCGAGCGGTCGCTCGCCTGTGTGAGTGCGGATATGAGAACGAAGTATGGCTGCCGTCTGAAACAAATAAATAAATATCCTTGGACATTTTACACAGCGTCATATAGTCAAAGCTAAACAACTTAATGCTTGTGTTATGGTAACCAGATGACTGATATAATACTTATACTTCATTTCTTGAAGCGAGCTAATAGGAAGAAAAATAAAGGCACGTGATTGGTCGTCGAAAATAACTGTCTTTCTTGTGATTAGCTAGATTGTCAAATCAATTGTCAATTGTCAAATCTAGCCAATCCGAGAATAGACAAATATTTTAGACGACCAATCACGTGCGTTTATTTTTCTTCCTATTAGCTCGTTTCAAGAAATGAAGTTTAGTTTACCGTGAACCCGCGTCCGCAGAAGTGACATATCTTGTCCCGCAGCTTCGGTCGCTTGTCGTGAATGGACCTGTCGTGGCTGCGCAGCGCTGATGGAGTTCTGAATATCTGAATCAAAACAAATACATTAACTCATTACTTCACTAGATTTTGGGACTGAACATGCTCCAACTCAGTTATTGGACCACTGAAAAAAAATGCTAGGCCCGCATCACCAGGTTCTTGCCTGCTTCTTTCCCTCCCTGGTGTAGGGAATCGCGTTGGAACAGGCAAAAGAATCCCCTAGTTTTAAGACATGTCAAAGTGGTCTTCTATAGGATTTCATTGAATAAAATATTTTGACTTTTGACTACATACCTATAGGTGTCCGTCCGTATTATGGGTTTTGGCATACGTACCTCGCTCACAAGTCAAGTAGGCTAGGCTCGTATTCAGAGACTTTACTCAAACTTGAGGCTACGTTTAAGCATCAATTTTTGACAGTTCTCTATGAAAGCTAAGTTATGAATCACCGCTTGAGACACGATTTACGCTGAACGAACACGATTACGGTGAAACCGCGGGGCGCAGCTAGTAAATAAATAAAAATGAGTTTATTTTCAAAACAAGGTTTACATTACAGATATTAGCATTTATTTATAGCTTAACACTAATACCTTACCTTGTTACATTTAGGACACTGGTGATTGGTTATCCTGAGATGGTACCAGTTGATATGCGTCTGTAGTGACGACTTTTTTAGGTAAGTCGCGTTGCAATCGTTGCAGACGTATCTACAAAAGAAAATGCAAGACATAAATATAAAAGCGAACTCTAAACGCCGAAGAAGTTTCCTCTGGTGAGATATAACTTACTTTTGTTCATTTTTCTTCGAGACGTGGGCAGAGTGAGTGCGCTGATGATGGGCTAGTCCTGTCTTTGTCCTACAAAAAAGAAATAACAAATTTTAGGCATACGTACGGTGATAAAACACGTTAAGATTATTTTTGACTACTGTGTAGTGTTTGTGAGCGTGGAAGAATGTGTGTGTGTGCTAGTGAGTGTATGCGAATGAGTGGGTGAGTGTGTGTGTATGTGTGTGAGTGGGCGAGTGTGTGTGTGTGTGTTGGGTTGGGTGGGTGTATGTGCGAGGTTGGGTGGGTTTATGTGTGTTTGGGGGATATGTTTGTCTGTGTGTGTGTTACCTGAAGTATGTATGGCAGGGCACACAGTATGCGGAGGAGCGCGCATGCGCCGCTGCGTGGTGGCTGTGCAACCCAGACTTGCTATTGTATTGCTTGTCGCACGCAGAACACGTGTATATGCGTGATGATTGCTTGTGCACGTGTCTGTAAAACAAATACATTTTTTAGACGACGACTTTAAAAGCCGTGATCGACAATTTAGCCGCAAGTGCCTGTTAGATAGGTGACCTATATAACAGGCAAGCCTAGCTTATAAGTCTAATATTTCTTACAGAAATAAATACATTTTTCTTTCTGTGTATATATTTGTCGCGTTGTAGTTGTTGTTGTATTTGTCGCGCTACACATAACGTATAACAAGTTAACTTATACACTTGGTTATACCAGTTATACCCAATGTATCGCATGTGACTCACAGCATGTGTATCCTCAGTGAGCCCGCACTAACGAAGGTATTGCCGCACTCTGTGCACTGCTGCTTCTGTTTGTGCTTGTCTCGGTGGTAGCGGTATACGCGGTTGTTTCTGAAATTAAACATACTATACTATATACTTACTTACTAGGTATATACTATCCTTCCTACTTCCTACTAATATTATAATGTGAGCGGTGTTTCGATGTTTTCTTTTTCCGTTTATGGCTCGTGATAATGTGCATGAAACACTCGCTGAAGTCGATTAAAATAAAGGCCTCAGGTTTAAAATAAACGTTTTTTCAGCAAGTAAATTTGTAAATTATTGTATGTAATATGTAATTTGGGTGCCAAGCGGAAACAGACGACGCGGCAGACCCAAAAAAAGATGCCGAGACGACCTGGATCATTTTGACTCAGCATGGCCGGAAATGGGAGTAGACCGGGAGGCGTGGAAGGAGAAAGGGGAGACCTTTGCCCAGCAGTGGGACACAATAGGTTGAAAAAAAAAAAAAAGAAAAAAAATTGTAAAACTCACTCAGTAGTGAAGTCACATTGGTCGCAGGTGAATTTGTTTGGTATTGCGCCTTGTTCGTGTTGTCTGTTGTAATGCTGCGCTAAAGAGTGGATATCTTGCGATCTACGACCGCACTCCACGCATTGGTACCTAGGGGATAATAATGCAAGTTAGCAAAATGTTTATAATTTAACTTTTAACTAGCAGCACGTCCCGGCTTTGCACGAGTGTAGGTACTACCGGGATAAAATATAGCCAATACCATCCTGACAGTCCATTCTACACATCGGTGAAAGAAGACTTTACCTCTTTTTCAATATTAGTATAGAAGTAAAGACGGAACGCTGCGAACAACGAAGTGAAGCAAGTTAAAAGTACGCCTTGTGTGTGCGTGTGTGTGTTTAAGTGTGTCAAAAACAGTAAGGCGTACTTTTAACTTGCTTCACTTCGTTGTTCGCAGCGTTCCGTCTTTATTTTTTATTTGGTCTGAGATAGAAGTATAGACTAGCGGCACGTCCCGGCTTTGCACGAGTGTACTAATGAAATTACCCACTCGCGCACGAACCAACAGCACGGGCTAAATCAATGGTGTGAAATGCGCCGCGTCACCACACAACCAATCCCACCTACGATTCCTTAAAATAGACTACTGAGCAACTTTTCCCCTCAGCGTTCTTTTAACGTGGCGCGACCTTAAAGCGAAATGTAGGTAGGTAGGTACCTATTTAGGTTGTTGTACATTAAGATGGAAACTCACCTCCTATAATGCCTTCTGATGTGCTCCTTGAACGAGCTAAGCGCAAGAATTGTTTTGCAGACATCGCACTCATTGCCGTTCTTTTTCTGAAAACAAAAGTTGGTCAGAAGCAATACAAAATCAACCATCAACCAACGGTGCGCGAGATCTCGTTCGAGGCGAACTACTAGCTATGTAGGTAGGTATAGGTACCTACCTGAGAATGTTGTTTCGCATTATGATTCTTCAAAGTAGCTTCATGATCAAACCCTTTCACACAACTTTCACATTTGAACGGTAATTTCGAGTAAGAATCTTTCTTAGACTCCCTTTCCCGCTCTTCATCCAATTCCTCCCTTGATAAAGTGTAGACAATAATCTTTCCATGGTATTTAACATCTTTCTTCTTCCGTATCTTTTCAAATTTCTTTACAATTTTCTTTCTAACTTTCGGTTCGACTATTTTCTTCACTTCGGAGAGCGGCAAATCATTTTCAAATTCCGAACTGCTTGAGTCGTGTTCTATTTTGACGTCAGTTACGAATTCAAATGGCGGGTTCTCAATGACCTCTTCGACTACATCCGTGTCTTCGACCTCTTCCGGTTCGACTTTGACAGTTGTTTCTGGTGTTGCCGTGAATGTAAAAACTGATGGTTTGGTTGCTTTGAGGTTGTTGAGTTTGTACGTTGCTTTGGGTATCTGAAAACATATTTAATTGATTACAAAATTTTTGATTTAAAATTCAGAACATAGTAGGTCTACGGAATAGAAACACAGTTTAGTCCTAGAATAACTTTTTTTATCATGGTAGGTAGGTACCTACTAGTAGCATGCGCGAGTAAGCTTGACTATTTAGATACATAATTAGTAGGTAGTTTGGTTACCTTCTTCTTCAAAATCATACGACTCTCTCTGATTTGGTTCTGAAATATCTGAATCTTCACCAACAATAAGTGGCAGAGATGGCACACGAAGTAGTTTGTAGAAAGGTTCGTCTGAAAAAAGATCACAATTAAGAGGAAGGAAAGGAAAATATGAGACAGGATAAAAACGAGTTGACCACCTGCCTGCTCCTACGAACCTAAAGCGAAAAAAAAAAAATAGGTAGGTACTGGCCATGCATACAAAATCCGCGGCTATTTTTAAAAAGTAATTTATATTTTGCTAAAGTTATTTTTACGGGAACGGGGAAAGATCCCAGACAGTAGGTAGATAATCAGATATTTAAATAATGTACTACATAAATGATTTGGATTTTAAGAAAGTTTTTACCTACTACTAATAGATGTCTGTTTTGTACCAAATTACCAATCAATATCCTTTTTCACAACTTAGTTATTTATTATTTGTTAAGACGCCATTTTGAACTTATGTCCAAATTATGCCAATTCAGTCCAAAACAACTATATTTATCGCACACACAAAACACTTATGTAACATAATAATAAAACGGGAAGATTAACTTCCTACCATCAGTAAGAAAAACACTAAGCTAAACTTACCTCGTAAAATTCTTGTAGAAACCGGGCATGTTTGCATGTTGTTAGATTAATTAGAGGTCTGTTTTCAATCAAACAACAAAAACACACATTTGTTGTATTGCTCGCACTTACTGGCGAAGCACTTCGGTAAAACACATTATAGTTGGGCCAAGTTGGAAGGATTTCCATTTTCCGAACACACGAATAGCAAGAAAATAAAAACCAATGCCAATTCTTGCTATAATAACCATGCGTTCCGTATTACAGGTGGTTTACACACTCACTGCAGTCTGTCAGTCTGTCTGTGTCGTTCTCGCTTCGTATCGATCGATCTCACTTCCAAATTTTTCTTGCGTGTATTGGAACGCATGTGTTTTGTTTCGCGTAATTTTGTATTTAACTAGGAGAAAAGGCTGGGGAGTGATCTGAAATAGGTAGATCCAGTCTTTTGCTATTCTATCTGAATAAATAAAATTACTTGAAAAGGTTTTGCTGAAAACTTAAACATGATAAACAAAACAAAAATTTCCTTCAATCATTCACTCACTCATTGTTTTGTTTCCTTACTTCATCTGTGGGATGGTTGTGGTAACTCACTTCACTCACTCATTCGCTCCAAACAAAGCTTTTCTTTCGGTTCGGCGATGTTTCTACGAGTATCGAAAATATTATTTTTATGAATGAAAATCTTTGAATTTCACACGCGTTTGTGTATTTAGATAATCATGGAAGTACAAAAAAGCATGCTATGCACCGGTTGCCTGGCCATGGACCGTCGAATGATACTTATTGACGGTGAATACAAAAAGAGATGTTTTTTGCAAATAATTAAGGAATTACAGGTAAATATTTAATTCTAATTACTATTTGTACTAGGACGGATACATATTATATTTTTACATTTGAAATTGGACTGCTTGTTACCGAAGATTATTTAATTTGCTGATGAAGATCTTAAAAAAAAAATATGCCCCTCGAAAGTGCAGAAAATGAATTTGCTCTCATAACACGAAATTGAAGTCGTTTTAATTAAATTTTTAATTTTTCACAGTTATCTGTCCCGGACTTGCCACTCTGGCTATGTTGGGAGTGCGAGGCTAATATTAAACGATTCACTAAATTCAAGCTTCAAGTTCAGCGTTCATACCAAATTCTTCATGAACTAATAAAGGTAAGAACTGCTTAGAATAAGCCGTAATTATTATAACCAACTTAAAAATGGAAGGTTCTGTGTACTTATTTATTTATGTATCACCAATTATTACTTCATTAATTAGTAGACTGATTTTAAATTCTATTTTGTTAGAAAACTAGCAGCACATACAGAATTTGGACGGGTGTAATTATGAAACTATTGGGTAAAAGAATTTAAGAATAATTTTGAAAATTGTACCTACCCTTAGGTCCATACACCTTAAAAGTGCAGGAAATACTATCTCCCTTCAAAATTTAAGTTAGTTTCATAATATTTTTATTTTGCTATTTCTACATAAATTTTACAGGCTGATTATCAATTTGTACCAAAACTAAGCATCCATGAAGTTAGTAATATCTCAATAACAGAAGACACGGATGCTCAAACTACTGTCAAAACTGAGGAAATACCTATCAAATATGAAACAGACTTCTCCGATGATGACACACTTTTAGACATAAAAGAAACATTGCCCGAAAAACCCGTAAAGATTGAGAACCATAAGCAAAAAGTTAAAAGTAAAGTTAAATTGAAAAAGAAGATATATAACGAAGTAGAATTAACGGAGAAAGAGATTAACGAAGAAAGGAAAAATATGGCGTTAAGAGAAGATTATATAAATGCTATGTTCCGATGTGAAAAATGTCTCGTTTCGTTTCCAAATGAAGATGATATGAAGGACCATATATCTAAGAAACATGAATTGGTATGTTGTTTATTTTAACCGAGGACAGAGAAGGGTGTTCTAAGTTTGTAGTGTGTTTTTGATAACCCATTTTGATTGTTTAAAGTAACAAACATTTGCACAAACTTATACACACACACAAACATTCACCTTTATAATATTTGTGTGATTTGTTTTTATTTAGTATTTTAATCTTAATAAAAGTTACGACTTCGGCAGGATTCGAACCTGTGATGATACAGCAATCGTCCTAAACGAAGCCAGCTAACGAAGCCTTACTTGCCGAGGTCGAAACTATTATCAAAATCAAATTATCCGTTGTTGTTTTTATTCTTTATTCTTTCAGCATGCATTAAAATACAAATGCAGTATATGCGAGCGTTCGTTCAGCACAGAAGTCGCGTTCAGCTATCACCGTAGCAGACATTATAGGAGATACGAATGCGTTGTCTGCAGTTACAGCTGTACTAGCAAACTGGCTGTCAGGAATCATTGTGCGGCCACACATATACACAGGTACACACACACATTCACACTCACACACCCGCAAACATCCACACTCACAATGTATTAACTAACACACAAACACAAATCAGTGTGCGGCCACACATTATACACACACACACAGCAATAGTTATATACTTTCACACACCCACTACATACACACACACAAACATTCACATGCACACACACACACACACACACACAAACATTCACATACACTCACATACCTATACAAAAACATACCGTGATGTTTAATCAGTTTTACTTATTTCAGTGTAGGCGTTAAGAAACTGTTGAAAAACTATGGATTAGAAGAAAATGATGTGAATGGGTGAGTCATACATTGAGCTAGTACTTTGGGAGTTTTGGCGGGAGTTTGAGAAGTCATGTTTTCATTTTGTTTTTTTTTCTAAATCTTGTGTTTTATAACGAATGTTAATGTGTAATAACGAATATTAATAATTATAGACGACGCTATGTGAAATGTCCAAGGATGTTTATTTTATTTAATTGCAGTAGTAAATCAGAACAGCGGTATCCATGCGAGCACTGCCCCAAAGTGTTTGGTTGGAAGACATCGCTTCGGAAGCACGCGGAGACGCACAAGATAGAAGCGGGCATCAAGCGGAAACCTTACTGCGAACCTTGCAGGTCAGGGGGGCTGTTATAAGTTTGTGTATTACAATTATACATTTTTTAATCCTTGACGAAAGCATGTGTATTTCTCTCTCTCTCGCTCTGTGTTTGTGTGTGTGTGTGTGCGTGTCTAGCATACGATAGAAGCGGGCATCAAGCGGAAACCTTACTGCGAACCCTGCAGGTGAGGGGGCTGTTATAAGTTTGTGTATTACTATTATCACATTATTGATCGACGGAAGCGTGTATATTTCTCGATCCCTCGCTCTGTGTTTGTGTGTGTGTGTGTGTGTGTGTGTGTGCGTGTGTGTGTGTGCGTGTGCGTGTCTAGCACAAGATAGAAGCAGGCATCAAGCGGAAACCTTACTGCGAACCTTGCAGGTCAGGGGGGCTGTTATAAGTTTGTGTATTACAATTATACATAATAGATCGACGGAAGCGTGTATATTTCTCGATCCCTCGCTCTGTGTGTGTGTGTGTGTGTGTGTGTGTGTGTGTGTGTGCGTGTCTAGCATAAGATAGAAGCAGGCATCAAGCGGAAACCTTACTGCGAACCTTGCAGGTGAGGGGGCTGTTATAAGTTTGTGTATTACAATTATACATAATAGATCGACGGAAGCGTGTATATTTCTCGATCCCTCGCTCTGTGTGTGTGTGTGTGTGTGTGTGGGTGTGTGTGCGTGTGCGTGTGCGTGTCTAGCATAAGATAGAAGCGGGCATCAAGCGGAAACCTTACTGCGAACCTTGCAGGTGAGGGGGCTGTTATAAGTTTGTGTATTACTATTATACATAATAGATCGACGGAAGCATGTGTATTTCTCTCTCTCTCTCTCTCTCTCTCTCTCTGTGTGTGTGTGTGTGTGTGTGTGAGTGTGAGTGTGAGTGTGTGTGTGTGGCACTGTAACTCTATCGTGTGGATACACTTTTTAACCAACGAAACCAAAAAGGAGGAGGTTCTCTGTTCCACTGTATGTATTTATTAATTTACTCTGAAGAATAAGAGTGTTTGTGTGTGTTGTGCTGTATGTGTGAGTGCAGTTTTTATTATGTTAATTTATTGATTTAATTACAGATTATCTTTCACAACTACTGCAAATCTTCAGAAACATGTTAAGACAAGTTCGAAGCATCAAATACAATTGAAACTAAGGTAAGTTAAGTAATGCTTAAGTTAAGTTTCCCTCTAGAACGCAATCTCTGCATATGTGTAAATTAAAATTTGTTTGTTTTAGAAAGTTAAAGGAAACGAATCCAGATGAATCCAGTGCTAAGCAGATAGCTGATATCAAATCCAGCGTTAACAGGTATTACGATATTACGATTCTATATCATACTAGCAGCACGTCCCGGCTTCGCACGGGTTTACTAATGGAGCTACCGGGATAAAATATAGCCTATAACCACCCGGACAGTCCATTCTACACACCCGATAAAAGAATTTTTAAAATCGGTTTAGTAGTCTCGGAGATTACCTCCGTCAAACAAACAAACAAATTTTACTTCTTTATAATATTAGTATAGAAGTATAGATTTCTAAGTTACTCCAATACTTTGTTTCAGCACCCGTGAATTATTTCCATGTCCACAATGCGACAAGAAATTCCAATGGCGTGGAAACCTCATACGACATATGGACAGCCATGCGGCTAGGTAGGTATAACCCCCGACACAACAAGAGTGGTGTTATAAGTCAATTTACTGAAAAAATGTATCGTAGTATTATATCAGTCATCTGGTTACCATTGCCACTGTAACCTCATCTCGAAAATTGAAAAGACTCCTTTTTTCATCGGGCTATTTGATTTTTGCGGCGCCCCGAGCGGCGTTTAGGTCTTGCCTGCAATCAAGAATAAGTAACTCCATCTAGTGCTAAGTAGCATGCAGTCGGATGCCTAAACGCTAGGTGACGCCGCAAAAATCAAACATAAACATAGCCCGAAGAAAAAAGGAGTCATTTCAATGTTCGAGAGGTATCTGCACTTATGTAATCTGTGCCATTACACAAGCACTAAGTTGCTTAGCTTGGGACTAGATGACGTGAGGAATGTCCAAGGATATTTATTAATCTCTCTCTCTCTCTCTCTCTCTCTCTCTTTCTAATTTTTATATTATAATTAATGTTATGTTGCATGACATGAATAAAACTATTGTACACTAACCTAAGTTGGTAACATAGAGGCTCTACTTTTATATTGACAACAAAGACCTGTAATTTTAACCTATGTTGAACAATAAATGAATTATTATTATTATTATTATAATGTTTTTCTTTCTCAGGGCCAAGGGTGAGTTGGTGTGCCTGCCGTGTAATAGAACATTCTCGTCCATCGCAACTTACAAGCAACATATGAAGATCAGCAAGAAACATGCCACTGAGAACGATTTCAAGTATGTATTAGACTAGTAGCACGGCCCGGCTTCGCACGGGTGTACTAATGAAGCTACCGGGATACAATATAGCCTATAACCACCCGGACAGTCCAATCTACACATCGGTGAAAGAATTTTTGATATCGGCTTAGTAGTTTCGGAGATAACCTCCGTCAAACAAACAAACCTTTATAGTATTAGTAAAGATCACTGTATAAAAACGGTGGATAGTTATCTGTTAAGTGTTTTGGGTGAAGGAAAACATCGAACTATCGTGAGGAAACCCGCGGCTAGTCAGCCCCACACGTTATTGAACATTGTCTTTCCTGTGGATATGTGTGGCAGCTGAGAGGATGGTTTAGGTGCTACAAGCCTATTCCAATGTCCCAGGCACTGCAGTGTCCCGTTAAATGTAGGCAAAGATTGCCTCCTGACGCTGTATAAATCATCTATACTTCATTTCTTGAATCGAACTAATAGGAAGATAAAATAAACTCACGTGATTGGTTGTCAAAAATAATCGTCTGTGTCGTGCAATTGTCAAATGTCAAATCTAGCCAATCCAAGAATAGAAAATTGTTTTCGACGACCAATCACCTGCGTTTATTTTTCTTCCTATTAGCTCGTTTCAAGAAATGAAGTATAGTAAAGATTAAAGTGTGTTTATGTAGACTCATATTTTGTTATTTGTAGGTACATGTGCAGTGATTGCGGTAAGAAGTTTGCGAGTAAAACTAAACTGAAGGATCATGTCGACTGGGAACATCTCAAGAACTTCGTACATACATGCCAGGATTGTCAGAAGGTAGGGCCACGAATCGCGTTTTCATAATATTTCTATACTAATCTATACAAGTCTATACTATCTATATCTATACTTCTATACTAATATTCTATAGAGGTAAAATTTGTTTGTTTGACGGAGGAAATCTCCGAAACTACTCAACCGATTTCAAAAATTCTTTCATGTGTGCGTAGAATGGACTGTCCGGGTGGTTATAGGCTATATTTTATACCGGTAGCTTCATTAGTACACCCGTGCGAAGCCGGGACGTGCTGCTAGTATTATATGGAGGTAAAGTTTGTTTGCTTGTTTGACGGAGGTAATCTCGAAAACTACTCAGCCGATTTTAAAAAGTCTTTCACCGTTGCGCGTTGTGTAGAATGGACTGTTAGGAAGGTTATAGGGTTTGTTTTGGTGGGGGGTCACTCGCTCACGAACCAATAGCACGCGCTACATCAATGGTGTGAAGTGCGCCGCGTCACCACACAACCAATCATACCTAAGATTCCTATCTCTTCTTTTTTGACAGTGTCTTAAATGTTTGCAGGTATTCAAAACCCACACATCTTTATATCTTCACGGGCAAGTGGTCCATAAAAAGGCGAGCGCTCAGCATCTCTGTGAAAACTGTGGCAAATCATTCCCGGTGAGTGAATTATGTTATAACTACAACTTTGATGCGCAGTGGGTTAAAAAGTTTACTTTTGATCCCATAAAAACTGATGAGGAAAAATAAAAAATACGTGTGGCAGTCGGGGACTGCCGCGGTAAAGCTATTGCATGCCACCTAGAGGAGAGTTGCTGAACTAGAAAGACAAGCGTTAGGTGTTTTCGTTACGGAATTTCTGGATTCGGTCTCCCCGCTCAAAGCCCGTGATAGAAGCTATGCAATAGCTTAAAAATACCTATTTTACTTAAAAAATACTTCTCTTAATTTACTTACCGTTAAGTACAATATAATAACTATGATTACAATTTAATAGCTACGGGACAAATGTTTGCATGTTCTGCAGATATTTGTTTCGTGTCTGGGTGTTTTCTATCTATAATATGTATGTATTTACAAAAAAATGTATCTAAGTATTATATCAGTCATCTGGTTACCATAACACAAGCATTAAGTTGCTTAACTTGGGACTAGATGACGCTGTGTGGAATGTCCAAGGATACTTATTATTTATTTATTTATTTAATAACTACATTTTAATTTAATTTTCAGAATCAAACGAAGCTACGTTCCCACACACAGGCGCTACACTCGCGCGAGTCTCCGCATCGCTGCGGCGAGTGTGGCGCCCGCTTCTCGTGGCGAAGCTGTCTCTCGAGACATTTGCGACGCGTACATAAACATAAAACATCATAATATACAATAATAGCTGCTCCCCGCGGTTTCACCCGCGTAAGTCCCGTTCCCGCGGGAATATCGGGATAAAAAGTAGCCTATGTTACTCGTGGATAATGTAGCTTTCGAATGGTGAAAGAATTTTTAAAATCGGTCCAGTAGTTTTTGAGCCTATTCATTACAACCAAACAAACAAACAAACAAACAAACAAACAAAGTTTTCCTCTTTATAATATTAGTGTAGATAGTGTAGACTACCACAGATTACCTACATAAGTCAGATATCTCATCCCGAACATTGTTCTTTTTTCTTCGGGCTATTTTTGTGTTTGATATAGATAGAAAATACCCAGACACGGAACAAATATCTGCAGAACATACAAACATTTGTCCCGTAGCGGGGATCGAACCCGCAACCTCGGCGTCTCAGCCGGGCGTTCGCCCAACTGCGCCACAGAGATCGTCAATAGTCGTCAATCAATATAATTATGTAAATAAAAAAAATGATGTATAAATAAAAATTGTAATAAATTATGATTTGTGCTTACATTCTACTCGTATACTATCTAGAACCAAACATTTTGTAAGAACACGGCAGCAAGTTCAAAAATTATGCACTTACATTGCTACTTTTGCCACATACCTACCTACATATTTACTAATCTCCCTATTCGTTACAAAACAATTATTCTATTCCTCTTCATACTCGCCCTCTTCAGGTATTTCTTCTTGCTCTTCAAATTCACCATCTTCTACTCCGACTTCCTATAATGGGAAAAAATACAGTTATTCACTAACTTCCGCCGCGGAATGAATGGTGAGTGACTTTAAGATCAGTACGGGGATTGTCTAACTTGTAGTCTTGTATCACATTATTGCGAATCAGAAATATCAGTGATCCACGAAAAGAATAAACGGCCAGATTTTACGCTAAATATGTAAGTTAGTACCTAATCAAATCAAATTCAAAATTAATAAAAGAAATTAAATACATAAGTATCAATAAATAAATACATTATCACGCTCAACTCGCTCTTCTAAGCTCGTATAAGCGCAAGTCGCGAAAGATACCTCACCTCTCACACAACACCACCGGTTCTAGCGAACACACTGGCTTCTCACTGAAGCTTGACTATTTAGATTGTTAAGGGATTGCTTCAAAAAAAAGCTAGGCCCAGACCACCAGGTTCTTGCCTGATTCTTTCCCTGGTGTAGGGAATTGTTTTGGAACAGGCAATAGAGTCAACTAGTTTTTAAGACTGTACGTTTTCGAGCGATCCTTGAGGTCCTATGAAATAAACATATTTTTCTTTCTTTCTTTCTTTCTTACACCGAAATTTTTGAAGCGCGTATGCTGAAACGACGCTCAGATAAATCCGCTCTGAAATCACTCTTATTTACCTCGTATTGTTGGTATTCTGATACAAGATCGTTCATGTTGCTCTCCGCTTCTGTGAACTCCATCTCGTCCATTCCCTCGCCGGTGTACCAGTGGAGGAAAGCCTGCCAACAACAACTTACTACATCTTAATTCGGTGCTATTAGCACCAGATTACTTATATTAGTACAGTAGCCCTACCATGAGTTTTCGAGTTGTATAGTTAACTATCCTCGCTAACGAGTCAAGTATTTCAAATGTATGAAATTATTAGTTCATGCAAGTTACCGGGGGCGGCGCTGCGCTGGATTCTCATATATTTTGCGATACTTGACTCGGTATCGAGGATAGTATCAATACTACAGTAAACTGATGGTAGGGCCTCAGATACCTCATCTCAAACATTGAAATTTCTCCTTCTTTCGTCGGGCTATGTGTGTCACATGTGTATGTGTGTGTGTGCTCACCTTCCGTCTGAACATAACAGTGAACTGCTCGGACACTCGTTTGAATATCTCCTGTATAGCAGTGGTGTTGCCAACAAACGTGGCGGCCATCTTGAGACCGCGTGGCGGCACGTCACACGCTGCCACTTTCACGTTGTTCGGTATCCATTCCACGAAGTAACTGCAATAATAATTGTTCATTCTATCTTGTACACTTACCCTTACTTTTTATAAGCTCAGGTTACCTCCTTGAGTTTTTACTAACGCAGGCTTGAACCTGAGTTTTCATACTATCTTACCCTGAGTTTTCAAGCTCTCTTACCCTAGGCGTTCATCCTACCTTACCTTGAGTTTAACGCTATCTTACCCCGAGTATTTATGCTATCTAACCAAGAATTTTCATGCTATCTTACCCTGAGTTTTCATGCTATCTTACTCTAAGTTTCCATGCTATCTTACCTTAAGTTTTCACACTCACCCTGAGTTTTCTAGCTATCTTACCCTGAGTTTTTATCCTGCACAGCGCGCATATTCTCGTCCACTTGCTTCATAGACATCCTGCCGCGGAAGATGGCAGCCACGGTGAGATAGCGTCCGTGGCGCGGGTCGCAAGCACACATCATGTTTGTGGGCGCGAACATTTGTTGCGTTAACTCAGGGACGGTTAACGCGCGGTAGCCTTGGCTGTTGCGAGCTGTTAACGGCGCAAAACCTGTCAAATGACATTGACATTATCAGACGAAGGGCATCGCATCGAACTTCGCGTCGAACGAAGGCACTGAGTACCGTACCGATCCGCACGAATTGGATGTTGAAATTTCGTTTTACGACTTTGGTGGTAGCATGGCGGCAGAGTTGGGCGATTTTTTGTTGTTTGTATTGTAAGCTTGTGTTTTATCCTACACTTACTTATCCAGAGTTTTAAAATTTTTTATGTGAAAGAAGATATCTTACCTACCTACCTACGCGGGTGTATTAAAGTTTTAGAACCTTCGGAGTTACGAACAGAAACGCGAAATAGTTTGAAATTGCTCTCTTCTCAAACTTTAAGTCGTTTTTAACATATTTTTCCCATTTGTTTAATTTCGCAACTTGTTATCCTTACCTGGCATAAAGAAGTGTAGTCTCGGGAAAGGCACCATATTGACGGCCAGCTTCCGAAGATCCGCGTTCAGCTGTCCCGGGAAACGGAGGCACGTAGTTACCCCGGACATCGTCAGCTGAAAGTAAATTTATTGAAATTAATAGTAAATCGACTTCAATTTTGTAAAAGAGCAATTTCTGCCTTTTCGAGGTGCATTTCTGTTCATCAGAAGATCCTCATCAAATCCTTAAAACATTTCTAGAGGATCATCATTACAAAATCTCCATTCCAAAAAAAAGTCTGTGAAATTGGTTCACCAACGACGAAGTTATCCACTCACATTAAAAAAAAGTTATAGTAGTTATCTAAAAAGTAAGTAAATAAAAATATACTTTTGAATTTTGAAGTCGTTTAAAAAACAAAATTGAAAAAGAAACGCTTTGCTCACCGCTCAGCCTTTAAACAAGCAAGCGAAGCGTTATCGTCAAAACTTACCGACACCAAATGATTAAGATCGCCGTAAGTAGGCGAGGCGAGGCGCAGCGTTCTAAAACAGATGTCGTACAACGCTTCGTTGTCGATACAGAACGTCTCATCCGTGTTCTCTACCAGCTGATGAACGGAGAGAGTCGCGTTGTAGGGCTCTACTACTGTGTCTGACACCTGGGGAAAATATAAGTGACACGAAAAGTCCATTGATGCACGGCTGGATTCGATCCCACGACCTTCGGAACGAAAGTCGAAGTACCAATCTACTTAGCCAACACGGCTTTTTAGCCACTACAGCATCACCCTGAAGATATCAACGATCCCTTCTGGGTTTTCTCTCTCGATGTTTGCTCAATAGTACTTGTGTATTCTGTGCTAAAAAAAAACTAACACTGATTTTTTTTGTAAAACTGATTTTGAAGGGTGGTCACGACCCTCAGCATTGAGGAGTACGACCCAAGGAGGAGGAGGATTCTGTGCTCAATAGCTACCGTGCCCAGTGAGTGTGTTAGCTAGAAATTGGGCATAAATACATAGATTCACCTTGGGCGATGGCATCACTTTGAAGATACGATCCCCACCGGGTATTCCACTCAAAGCTTGCCCAGTACCCAGTGTGTTACCTAGGCTGGGCATAGACACTAGTAGGTAATACAATAAGTTAAGTTGCATTAAGTTTTACCTTGGGCGATGGCATCACGCTGAAAGTATTAATGATCCTATCAGGGTACTCCTCACGCAGCTTGCTAAGCAGCAGCGTGCCCAGACCAGATCCAGTGCCGCCGCCCAGTGAGTGAGTTAGTTGGAAACCTGGATGCAACGGAACATTCATCATCACAACTATATTCCAGGGTGCGGTAGATATTTCTTTTAGATCTTTTTGATTAATTAAATTAGAACTATCTACTATTGGTAATTAGAATCTTTATGGCGCTCTGAACGGATGAGAAGATTTTAGACGATATTGTCAAGGTCGCCAACAAGACCTGGATGCGATCGGCCTAACACCAGAAGGAGTGACAAAAATTGGAGGAGGCCTACACCCAGCAGTGGATTGACACAGGCTGAATATAATGATGATGATGATACTAATATTATGAAGAGGGAATGTTGTTTGTTTGTTTCACGGAGGTAATCTCCGAAACTACTCAGCCGTTCAAAAATTCTTTCATCGATGTGTAAAATGGACTGCTGTGATGGTTGTAGGCTATATTTTATCCCGGTAGTTTCATTAGTTCACCCGTGCAAAGCCGAGGCGTGCTGCTAGTCATTGATAAAGCTCCCATGACAAAGCTTGATGTTCTTAATCTTGTAAGTTAAGCCGCGTTCTGACTTCGGAGCGGTCACTTTGATGGTGGCTAGTGGCATTAACCGCTCATCGCGTGCGGAAAAAAACAGAAACAAACATACATCCATACTCACAAACTTTCGCTTTTATATTATTAGTAGGATAGAAGACTCACCCTGCATACAGTCGCATGTTTCAGCCTCTCTCCTCACGACGTCCATGACTGATTCGACGAGCTCAGCGCCCTCTGTGTAGTGACCTTTTGCCCAGTTGTTGCCTGAGACGCAGATTTAAAGAAATAAGAGAACCTACTGGGCATACTATGATTGTGATCATCAAAAATAACAACCTTATCCGCGAATACAACTATGAAATATGATGGTAGGTACCTATGGTACCTATGTATCTAAGGTTATTACTTAAATACTTACCTACTTACTTTACTAACTAACTTTTATTCTCGTTGTTTTCGTTTGATACAAGTTAGACAATCGGGGGTGAGACAATCAATCACGTGTGTTTATTTCTCTTCCTATTTGCTCGTTTCAATAAATGAAGTATAGGTAAATTTCCTGTTTTACACACTAAACATACATACCAGCCCCACTTTGTCCGAAGACGTAGTTGTCAGGTCGGAACAGCTGTCCGTATGTGGAAGAACGGATGGAGTCCATCGTCCCTGGCTCCAGGTCTACCAGCACCGCGCGAGGCACGTACCTCCTCCCTGGACAACATAAATAAATAAATATCCTTGGACATTCACACATATATACTTCATTTCTTGAAGCGAGCTAATAGGAAGAAAAATAATCTCACGTGATTGGTCGTCGAAATTCATTGGATTGGCTAGATTTGACAATTGACAATTGATTTGACAATCTAGCCAATTACGAGAAATAAATTTATTTTCGACGACCAATCACGTGCGTTTATTTTTGTTCCTATTAGCTCGATTCAAGAAATGAAGTATAGTCCCAACAACAATCCATACTTCCATCCATCCATCCATACTATACTAATATAATAAAAAGGTGTGTGTGTGTCTGTCTGTTTGTTTGTCCGTCTTTCACGGAAAAACGGGGCGACGACGGATTGACGTGATTTTTTTGTGTGGTGATAGCTGAACGGATGGAGAGTGACTAGGCTACTTTAGAGTATAACAACCGAACCGAATACAAGTAGACTCCAAAGTGTACCTACCTATTTATAGGTACCTACTTGTACTTGTTCATAAAACTATTATGCAGGGCTACTATTATATATTATTATGAACTATGGCTATAATAGTATTATGAACAAACACGGTAAGTAGTCTCTCGGTTTCAAGACTTATACCATCAGCAGCCTCGTTGTAGTAGACCGAGATCCTCTCCAACTGAAGATCGCTGTCTCCATTGTAGTACCCACTTGTGTCGATGCCATGCTCGTCCGATATTATTTCCCAGAACTGAAAATTAGACTGCTTTTGTACATCGACAATTTAATTTTTAAAATAAATAAAGATACCTTGGTACATTATGAACGAACCTTTTTTAATTTTCTTTTTTTTTAAATATGGCGACATTATTTTTTTTAACTTTTAGGCCAGTGACTGATCGCCTGAGAAGAATAAGGTTTTAATTGAAGAAAAACTCGTAAGCCGAGTTGCCTACCACCAGGCTACGGAATTCGTCTATGAGCTGAAACTATTTTATTTCATTGCCCCTGTTTTGATCAGTAGGACCTGGTTAGGTCTAGTTTTAGCTACGGTTAGCAGTGCTAACTATTAAATTAAATAGTTTCAGCTCATAGACGAAGTCCGTAGCCTCAAGTAGGAGGCGCGCTGTTGTCGGAAAAACCATTTTTTTTAAACTTTTCCTAATTAATTTTTTATTTTAAACATAGCTGCATGTTAACGACTGCTTAACGGTTTTGCTAGTAACTTAAAAGTGTCCAAATAATAATTTTAAGTTAAGAATAGGTAATAAATAATTAAAAACCTCATCCGCTGTAGGTACCTAATAATGTTAATTAGAAAATATAAGTAATTGCATCGAAAAGTGAAACTACCTCGTAACTGTGAGAAAATTTTCTCAAGCGAATCTTTGCAGTCTAATGTTAGTGCTCCCACACAAATCCGCGATGCGACGCGATGCGAGCTCGCATCGCAGAAATTCGCATCGCAAGTTTCTGCGATGCGACGCGATGCGACGTCGCGCGAATTTGTGCGACAAGCCGTTTAGTAGGGCGATGTAGGAATGTGCGATGCGAAGCAGATCGCAAATTCTTGCGATGCCATCGTGCGAATTCGCGCGATATCGCAGATTTTGACAATGCGACGCGACGTCGCGGTTTTGTGTGGGAGCCCTTAGAAAGGTAGCCCAAGCGTAACGCACTAAAATAGAACTAACATTTTGAATTAAGTTATTTTAAGTCGCACCTTTGAGCCGATCTGGTTGCCGCATTGGCCTGCTTGCAAGTGAACAATTTCACGCATTTTCACTATGTTTTCACTGAAAAACACTTATTTAACTAAACGTACGAAATGCAATGCTATTTTAAGACTCGACGGCTGACCGAAGCTAGCTCACGTGGCTTGTGCCAACGTCGGTGTATTTGTTTTTATTACATTGATAAATATCGGTTTGCTCTGATGATGGTATATTTAATAGGCTGTAAAAGAAAATTAGCTTACTCCATTGTACCGTTTTAGAAGTGAGATTTTCGAAAGTAAGGAAAATATCAGTTTACTATAACGCCATCTATTGATCTGATTTAGAAACTTCCGTTACACTTTCATTAGCTACTTACTATTTTTATCCTTTAGATAACATATTAATCAATCACGCAATTACTCAAGTTTCAGGTTTTTTAATTAATGTAAGCGTACTTGTATTTTGTTTGTTTGAAAAAATTTCTGAGAAACGGAACGTAAATTTGACGTTTTGACATTTCAAGATGACAGTTACATTACATAGCATCGAAATCGAAGTTGACGTATTGTCATGCGATGCGGGCTTGCTTGCCTGCCCTTGGTAATTTACGTAAAATCTACAAAATAGAGCAATATTTCCGTTTAATTAATCACCTAATTAATTCTCCAATGCAATATCCGTAATTTGTGATAAGATTCGTGTGTTATTTATCAGTATTTGTGTTTGAATTCGCCTGGCAATGGCGAGTAGTATTGCCTGGGGCGAAATAGCCATTTTAACATAGCATCCATAGTGTTATTAGACATAATAGCGACGAACACTAGTTTGTGATAACGCTATGACGTGCTAGTCAATATATTACGGAGTAACATCGCTATATATGTAAGTAATCTTTTGTTACACTATTTTCGTGTAGTGAATCTATGAGGCTTGTATGCCTCATAGATTCACTAATAATAAAATATTAAAATTGCTTCAATATCGATAAGCTGCTACTTTGTAACCTCAGATTCGGCTAACAATATTGGTTGTAGGCATTGTTTTATTTTATCTATCTTTGGTTTAGCTTACTGTGGGTACATTTTTGACAGTATTTCCATACAAAATGTGTCTAATTTAAGACAGATTATTGGTAACTGGTGGTAAATAAAACACCAAATTGTTACAACTTTTAATCAGATATCAATCACAACACTGCTAGTGACTTATCCACCAACTAATTTACTTTTTAATCTATCCATGCTTTTCTTCTTAAATCATTTATACTCGCAAATAGAGGCCACTTTAAATTTTTATAAGAAAGATATCCGTTCTGTAACACTGTCCTTATTCTGTGTTAAGCAGGGTACAAATCTAACCGTGTAGCATGTAATGTATGATACTCTATTATGTGAGTATGTAGGTTTTTTGTGTATGACTCGTCCACATCTGCAATCTTAATACAGTATCATGACGACCTCTGTGGCGCAGTGGGCGAACGCCTGGCTGAGACGCAGAGGTTGCGGGTTCGATCCCCGCTATGGGACAAATGTTTGTATGTTCTGCAGATATTTGTTCTGTGTCTGGGTGTTTTTTATCTATAATATGTATTAATTTACAAAAAAAATGTATCTAAGTATCATATCAGTCATCTGGTTACCATAACACAAGCATTAAGTTGCTTAGCTTGGGACTAGATGACGCTGTGAGGAATGTCCAAGGATATTTATTATCAGATACATTACATGCTGCACCACAAGTTACTGCTTTTTGATTGTCTTAGGCCAGTCTTATATATCTGGAGGCTTACCATGATGTATTATTAAACAATTCAGTTTAGGTTCTATCATAACTTTACATCAGCGCCTTTTAGCTTACGTCAGAAGCAGTTCATTGTAGGACCTAAACTGAATCACTTTAAATTTTAAAGTGATTCAGTTTAGGTCCTACAATGAACTGCTGGCTTACTATGACCATTTAAAGTTTAAATGGTCATAGTAAGCCAGCAAGTTTTGTTTACTGTTGATATACATTTAACACATTTTTATAGAAGTAATGTCAAATACTACCTACAGCACCTACAGTAAGTTAAACCAAAGATAGAACAACGTGATAATACCCGTTCAAATCTATACTATCTATACTTCTATACGAATATTATAAAATGGTAAAGTTTGTTTGTTTGTTTGTTTGACGGAGGTAATCTCAGAAACTTCTAAACAGATTTCAAAAATTCTTTCACCGATATGTAGAATGGACTGTTGGGAAGGTTATAGGCTATATTTTATCTCGTTAGTTTCATTAGTGCCTACACCCGTGCAAAGCGACGTGCTGCTAGTGGGTTATAAACAGAAACGTACCTCGACAGTATAGTAACTCTCTTACTTTATGGCGCGGCGATTTAATAAAAAATTTAATTTCGCCTCATGTTATCCCAGCATTCTCACGGGAAAAGCAATTCGCCGCAGGTAACACCGCGGGGCGCGGCTAGTTATATTATACCTCGCCGTGGGGTAGCGCCCCGCAGGGCCTTTAACGGTTATTTATACAATGGCTGTGGCAATACAACCCACTCGTTATACACAAGCATACGACCGCGGCTTTGTTTGGCATCCACCTGGATACAAGTTTGAAATATTTACTCGTGAAAACCTGTAATTGGCTTTGTTTTTTATACTTGTTTGTTTTCTGTAAAGAAGCTATTGGTTTTCCTATAAGAAAAATTCAATTTATTTATTGCGTACTTACTAGATGAACCGGTGAATTTGTGATACGAAGTCACTGTGTGTTGTTTGTATGGAAAAATAGTTTTTTTCCGTTTAAAAATTTTAGTTTTTGTTTATCTCGGGAATTTACTCATTACAAAAAAAATACGTGCATTAGAACATAGAACCGGTGTTTGAAGTAGGTTAAAAAGAAGGCAGTGTCTTATTTCAGATCATTAGAAGTTAAATAAATAAATATGATATTCCTAAGGCGGTAAACATAATTTCAGATTTTTTACGCATTTATCCTTTGATGTCTAAATGAGGTGGTCAGAGAAGATTTGAATTTAGTTGTTTTGTTATGAAAAAGACACTTCTTTACAACTATTTTTGTGGACAACACGTTTTTATGTGTCCGTGGTTATTTTAAATGCATACTTGTCATTAATATTCTAGAATCTCAAATCTATACTATCCATACTCAGCCGATTTAAAAAATTCTTGCGATGTGTAGAATGGTCTGTCAGGATGGTTATAGGCTTTGTTTTATCCCTGTAGTTTCATTAGTGATAGTATATAACAAAATTAAAATTTACATTCTCATTTCCAGAACAATCATGGCTGCCGAAATCAAACAAGAACCCGAGATCAAGATCGAACCCATTCCAACCCCTTCTAGTTCCTACCCACCCCCTCACAATCCCTACCTACCTTCTCTGCCACTACCCCTTCCATCCTTGCCACTACCCCTCCCATCCTTGCCACTACCCCTCCCATCCTTGCCACTACCTCTCCCATCACCGCCACAACCCCTCCCATCGCTTCCAGAACCCCTCACATCACCTATAAAACCCTTAGAAACACTACCCCCTCCTCACACCAACCCTCCGCACGATGACGGAGTTATGAAGTTTATCAGCGTAAATAGCGATGTACTTACCGACGAGCAAAGAGAAATGTACGAATCCGTTCTCTCCACTTGGAAACCAGTGATGTTTCCAAAACAAATCAAAAGATACATCTGCCACAAATGTAACAAAGAGTTCAAAAACTACCAGAATCTATACTTGCATACTACGAGAGTCCATTCTACAGAAGACTCAGCGGTACTTTGCGATCAGTGCGACAAATCATTCAAAAATAAACATTATTTGTACATGCATAGAATGAACAAACATTATTCGGAGCGGGATAAGTGCTACTGCCAATTCTGCCTCCAAGAATTCAGGACAAGACGAGCGCTTCATATGCACGTAAAGAGGATACACCCCACCACACTCCCTGAAATCAAATGCGGTGAATGCGGAAAGCAGTTCAAAGTACCGTACAAACTGAGGCATCACATCGAGAGATGCCATCGTGCAGAACCAGAGAAGCATAAGTGCCACATCTGTCAGAAGATGTACAAAACTCACCTTAATTTAAACAGACATCTGTTGTTCCAACACACTAATATCGAGAGACACCAATGCGTTTTCTGTCCTATGACGTTTAAATCGCGTCATCATATGAAGAGGCATGTTCTAAACATCCACCCACCTCTCGAATCGAAAGTGCAATGTCCCGAATGTCTTAAAGAGTTCAAAAACGATCAGTACCTTAAAGAGCATATGCAGATGCATTCCGCGCCCGACACTAAAGTCAAATGCGATCTTTGCGACAAAACCTTCCACTCGGCTTTGCGTTTGAAGAAGCACATAAAGATTGTGCATCCAACAAAACCGAAACTACGATGCGACAAGTGCCATAAAGAATTTGCTCACGATCATTATCTGAAGCGTCATTACGATTCAGTTCATATGGAGATTGACGAGTCAAATTATGAGCACGAGTGTCCGCAATGCGGTAAGAAATTCAAAATGAAGAAGTATTTAACGAACCATCTGCAGAGACATGAGCAACAACATCTAAAGAGAATCTCGCAGATGGTTAAGACAGTTATGAAAGGGAAGGAGAAGAAAGAGTCTCAGCCGAAAGTGCCGAAACAGACTCGTCAGAAGAAGAAGAAGAGGGAAGAGATTGAGTTTATAAAGTGTGAGCCTGTGTCCAGTACGGAGTCTGACTCCGGAGAGACTGACTCCGATTCTGAGTAGAGTATTTGAACATTTGAGTAAAATTATGAAGTCTAATCGAATTTACACCCATATTTTTAGACGTCACCTTAGACTCAACTCAGCCTTGTAATCGTGATTTGGTAACTTTAGACGTAAAATTGTCCTTTCAGTCAGTCATGAGTTTCTTAAGGTAATCCTCTCTCGAGGCGCTCTCAAATAGCTGTCAAAGTAAGGTCGCGAGCTACCTTAAGCCGGGTATCCACTATGTTCGCGAACATCTTGCGCTCCGCGCTCCTGCAACTGCTCCACATAGTGGATACGTCCGCGCTCCCACGCTCGCGCTCCGCGCTCCGCGCGCTGTCGGTTTTTGAGCGAACACATGTGGAGATGCGCGTACCGTCTCCATCAGAGCGGTTGCAGGAGCGCGGAGCGCAAGATGTTCGCGAACATAGTGGATACCCAGCTTTAGCTTACCTTACGGTATTTGTGGCAGAAAATTATGTACAATGGATATCAATGAGTTAATTGAGTACATTTACGACGACGCCTATAATACCTCATCACGGAGGTATTTATGGAATTCTCCTTAGACTGATGTCTATTTTTCTCACTTTGATTTTATTCTAAAAAGACGACTAAAGATACCAAACATAAGGAATTTTCAAAGGAGCTATCTAAGGTCCTCGACTGAGTTTGAGGCTAAGGTGACGACTAAAGATATGGGTGTAAATTCTGCACTATTTGGTAGTATCGAGTTATCGATAATTTGGACGAGTGTTTTTGACGTTCGCTTACGTTAAAAGCAGTTCATTCTAGGACCTAAACTGAATTTTTAACGGTCGTAGTAAGCCGGCTGCATTCTTTAAGTTTTAACTCTATTATTGAGCTTTTTGCAAATTGACCATACATTTTGAGTATAGATTTACGGCCTGATGCAATATCCTGTCCTTCTTAATATTATAAACTAGCTGCGCCCCGCGGTGTCACTCGCGTAAGTCCCGTTCCCGTTTGTTCCTCTTTAACGAAAAAACTACAAAACCGATTGCGATGAAAAAAATTTTATCCCGATATTCCCGCGGAAACGGGACTTACGCAGGTAAAACGGCGGGGCGCAGCTAGTCTCATCTATATTTGGTTTTGCTTACTCGAACGTAAGGGGGCGTGGATTGTTATAAGCGCTAAAACGCTCATGTGTGAACTAGAAGCGTTTGCCCTATTAGGTGTCTACTGGGTAAGACGTCAATGGTTCTATAGTAGTCGAATTTTTAGACCAAACTTTGGGAGCGACAACCTATCGTCCCCCTAAAGCACAGTAGGTAATTAGCGGTCACCCATCCATTTTGGGACTCAAAACGCTTAACTTCGACGATTTAAGTCCAAAGTTTATGTTAAAACTCGATTAAGCCATAGAAAATAAAATGTGACGGGTGGCAAACCACTTCACGCTGCCCGTCATAACGCGAGGTACCTAATTTTTGCCTTTTAATACGCTCATTAACACCGCACTTAAAAGATAGTATATTTATAATTGTTAATTTATTGTAAATATTATACATTTTTAAGAACTAACTGTTAAGAATTGTTAATTTTAATCTTTATCTATAAAATCTAGATTACGTAAAATATTTTTATTTATTAAAGCGCCTTGTAAAATTGTGTTAGCACTTGCATTTTCTGCAAGATTTGCGCATGTACTAATATAAGGGGCTGCCTCCACGAGCGAGAAAATCGCCAGTGATAATTTTCTTCGTAGATCATGTATTTCTATACTCGACCTGAGTACGTGACACTACCTATAGTATAGGTCGCGCCACGTAAAAAGAACGCTGAGGGGAAAGGCTGCGCAGTAGGCGATTTTAAGGAATCTTAAGTGTGATTGGTTGTGTGGTGACGCGGCACACTTCACACATTGATGTAGCGCGTGCTATTGGTTCGTGAGCGAGTGACCCCCCACCAACACATACCCCTCCCGTTACACTCATCGTTCTTTTTATAGCGCGACTTAGTTAATTACTTAAGTAGTGTCACGTCAAAAATATAGCTATCTCTGTTTATATCGTTTGTTCGCCACTCGTCTGCCTACGAGATAGCGATTTATTTATTTGGTTGTCCCGTAAACTTACAATTATGACAAATATGAGAAAATATTGTTCTTTACACACAGTTGTTAGTCAGTTACTAGACCTTGTTATGTCTCTGACAGAAGAATCAAAATATGTATTATTGTGTTAAACAAATACTAAGAAAAGATATTGAACTTTAATACGATTCGGTTATTATATATAATTTCACTTTAGTTAAAACATAAAAAAAGCTTGTTCCAGGAACTATTACTATTCTAATACAAATAAGTACCTATATTTGGAAATATTCGATTCATTCTCCACTTTCTACCGATTTTGAATCAACATGTTTGACAATCACACTGCTAGAAAACCAGCTTTTAAATGAAAACTCTGCATTCAAATCCACTTAAGGCTCGTATTCATAGTCATATATCGTTAAAACCTGGGCAAGTACCTACACTTCGGCCTAGTCTTAAATTAATTGCATTTAAGTGTAAATAATAGGTAGGTAATGAGCAAAGTATAAAACTTAAGGAGAATAGGCAATGCAACTGAATTCTGAAGTAAATATTTATTTATTCATCACGGCGCGAGATCTCGTTCGGGGCGAACTACTAGTATATCCAAAAAGTCGTATGCTACGCGTACTTACTTGTTAGTCTAGAGTAGACCAAGATTGATATATATAGCGACTCGGTATTCTGGCGTTTATTTTGTGCCTATTCTCCTTTAAGTTCTAACTCACAGTTTTAATTATTAGATTTTGCCTTTTTACATCTTGAACTATTGTAAAATACACTGTTGAAATAGGTAAATATTTGTTAGTTAAGAGAGTAAATTTTTTTCTATTGTAAATATTGTCTATTGTTTATTAATAAAAGGTTGAATGGACGTTTAATTATTTATTTTATTTTAATTCCTATTTTAAACTTATCAAAGCTCACTTTTTTATTTTGTCAAAAAAACGAAAAAGTTTAAGGTATTAAGTAGGTACCTACTTCTTAATGACGATTCTGACGTCACCAAACTTAAACTAAAAAGGGACAGCCCTTTTATAACGATCGAAATAAAAAGGGTCTATTTTGAATGTTTTTTAGCTAAATGTAACTTCAGACAACTAGAATGAGCACTCTTATAATCACAAAAGTTACATTTATATGGCTTTTCCCCTGTATGCAGTCGCATATGAGTTTTAAAATTATCCTTATCAGAGTATGACTTTCCGCAAGCATCACACACATAGGGCCTTTCCCCACTATGTATTCTTAAATGCCGTTTCAAAAGACTAGCATCAGACAACGCCTTTTTACATATATCACAAAAATACGGCTTTTCTCCCGTGTGAAATCTCATATGACGAAGTAAGTTACCCTTTTGTGAGAACGAGGCCTTACATTCCTGGCAAATATATGATTTTTGCCCTGTATGTGTGGTCATATGTTTTTTTAAGTTGCCGCTATCAGAGAATGTTTTGTTGCATACATCGCATTTGTATGGCTTCTCTCCTGTATGCGATCTCATATGCCTTTTGAGATGATATCCATTGGGAAATTTCTTTCCACATCTATCGCAGGCGCTAAGTTTTTCGGCAGCATGTGTTATTATATGGGTTTTCAATTTGTCATTGTCTGTGAATGTTTCATTACATATAACACAGATATATGGCTTTTGAATTTGAGAATTTATTTGTGTTAAATTGGCTGCATTATTAGCTGAATTTTCTTTAATAATCTCATGTTTATCTAAGTCACTTTCTGTTTTAATATCACATACATGTATGTGTATCTGTTCTTTGGTATGGCTTTTAGGTTTGTGAATTTTATCTGTGCTAATTTCGTTGTTCTCAGTACCTGAAACAAGAAAATTTAAATTTAACATGTGGTATAAGTCGCGCCACGTATAAAGATCGATGAGTGGAACGGGAGGGGGCATGTTTGGTGACGGGTTACTCGCTCACGAACCAATAGCACGCGCTACATCAATGGTGTGAACGCGACACCCCTCCACCAATCGGACCAAAGATTCCTTAAAATCGCCTACTGCGCAGCTTTTCCCCTCAGCGTTCTTTTTACGTGGCCTATACCAAATTCTCGTATCTACGATCGGGATTGCGTTGACCATGTGTAGATTAAATAATACAACAATCAAAAGATTAGAAATGCATTTTACTCACAAAATATAAAACTCATAGCCGATGTTTACTAGTTAAGTGCAATTTCAAAGCTTTTTTATAATAACTTTTATAATCACATACATTGCAGACATACGGCTTTTCCCCAGAGTGGATTCGCATATGTTTTTTACAATCACCCTTCTCTGCATATGCTTTTCCGCAAACTTCACATTTAAACGGCCTTTCTCCTGTATGAATTTTCATATGTCTTTTCAAATGTGTTGATGTAGACATACATTTTTGACATATATCACAGGAATATGGCTTCTCTCCCGAGTGGCATCTTAAATGCCGCTGCAGGCTTCCTTTCCTTGTAAACGAAGTATTACATAACGCGCAAGTATATGAGTTTTGTCCTTCGTGATCCATTATATGCTTTTTAAGGTTGCCACTATCCGAATATGCTTTGTGACATTGTGGACATGCGTATGGCTTTTCTCCTGTATGCGATTTCATGTGCCTTTTTAGTCTGTATTTATCTAGAAAGGTTTTTTCATTACTCATACACGGAAAGTACGCACGAAGTTGCCTGATTATAGGGTTCAAAGTAGCATTTTCTGTCCCTAGGGAAAACAAGTACTTTCCTGCCCTAGGGCAGGAAAGTAAATAACTGTCAAATGTCAACTTCATTTTTGACATTTCTTTTGTGGCATGTCGTTGCATGCTAAGTGTTCAAGTTCTTCTAACTCAATCAGATGCTAGATATTATGTCTCTCTTGCACGAATTTGTGCTTCTCTACACTTAATTATATTATATTTATTTATTTTATTTCATTTATTTAAATTTTTTCATCTTCAAAAAAAAACTACTGGTAGAATGCCTACTACTTTTATAGCCATTCTACCAATCAGTTTTTTTTTTAAATCTGGAACGCAGCTATGCCATGCCATCGTTAGCTGCTTTTAGTCAATATTAAACTAGTCGATTTAAAAAAAAAGCGAGACAGCTAATTTTCGTGTGTGAAATTTAAATTTTACATCAATTTTTTTCGTAATTTCCTTATATTCGTAATGAAAAGCAGAGTGCTTACCTCGGGGAAAAGGCTTTTCTATGCACTCGAACTATTATCGCACTCGCTGACGCTCGCGCGATAAACCATCTCGTGCATAGAAAAAATGCCTTTATCCCCTTGTATAGCAATCTACTATTCCACATCTATCGCAAGCGCTCGTTTTTTCCCCGCTGTGAGTTTTCTCATGAGCTTTCAAGTATGTGCTGTTTGCAAATGTTTTTTGACAACTAATACATTGAAATGGCTTTAATCCTGTGTGCAATATTAAATGTTTTTTCAGCTGTAACTCATGTTGAAAGTTTTTTCCACAGAAATCACAATTTATTTTCTTGACTGGATTTTCAGAGTGACTTCTTTTGTAATGTCGTCTTAAATTCCCTTGCAGTGTGAATGAGGCGTTACATTTATCACATTTAAAGGATTTTTCGCTATTATGTACCTTTCTGTGTTTGTTTAAGTTGCCGCTGTCAGAATATTTTCTGTGGCATTGGTCGCAAGCATATGGCTTTTCACCGGTATGCGATCTTAAATGCCTTTTTAAATCATATGTGTTTGCGAAGCTTTTGCTGCATCTATCACAGCTAGATTTTTGTCTATGTATTTTCATATGATATTCTAAGTTGGTTTTATAAACATATGCTTTACCACACTCATCACAAGTATACTTCTTTTTACCATCACAATTTTGCGAATTTTTTTTCTTAAATTTGGTCTTCTTTATACATTTCTTAAATGGTACTTCGAATATATAACTTTCTGTGTATCCTCGTTCTGTGGTATCTGTAACAAAATATAAAATTAATACTTAAATAATAAAAACTCAAAATAGAATAAAAAAAATAATAATAATAAAAACTCGGCTTAGTAATAAAAACATATTGATTACAATACTTTAAAACATACTAATATTATAAAGAAGTAAAGTTACTTGGTTTTTTTGTTTGTAGCGCGTAATCTCTGAAACTACTCATCCGATTTCTTTTATTTTTCCCTGATGTATAGACGATGATAGATGTATGTGACTTTCGGAATGAACATAGGCTATATTTTATCTCGATGAACATAGGCTACATTTTATGCAAAGCCGGGACGGGCTGCTAATACATATTACCCAAAGCTTGACGTAATTTAATACACGAGCAAAGCGAACAACTCGCGAGAGAAGCGAACCACATATATGTAAGGGTAAGCTGTGAAGCATAACTTGAAGAAAATACTTACTTATGTCAGGTATGTATTACACATTACTTTGAAACATAGCTGCTTAAATGACTTTACCGAGTTACAACCATTCATACATTTTTAATTGATCCTTGAGGTCCTACAGAAATAAATTGATCACTTATATATTGGGAGTGTATAAACCATTTTGGATGCTCTTTTTGGGAATGAGTGAGGATGGACTTAGCTCCATAGTTTGAGTTAGCGCACCACTGAATTTTCTTACTTGTTAGGCTAGTTCGTTTCTTAAGGTTAATTTACCTTCTTTTTTGATATTGAGATTTTCTTCAAACTCCAACTTAACAGCACCAAGCTCTTCTTTTATGTTTATTTCGACTTCTATCAAACCTGGACTCTCAGGATTAAATGTTTTTGGAGAAGCGATTGACTTCGGAATCTGAAAAAAACCCATATAAAAATTTGAGTAAAGTCCCTTCAAAATGCAATTTTTTTTTGATAACTGAACTGATTCTTCTTGATTTTTGGTCTTGTTTTGCCATACTTTTAACACTGCTTTGGCTTGCGCTGTTATTGTGTTAAAATTGTTTTTAATAAATAAATAAATAAATACATTTTGAAAATTCTTTCTCTGAGGTTGTCCCTTAAAATAATTGTGGCTCTTCAGAGTTATGAACACGAATGTACTTCTAGAGTTTGGTCTTATGATTCTTTCTTCTTTCTTTCTTTCTTTCTTTCTTTCTTTATGAAATTGAAGATAAGTTGTAATTACCTCAAGGGTAGAACAATAAAATCTATTCAGCGCGGCTTCAGCTTGTTGTGAAATAGTTGCAAAGATGTGGCACTTTTCCAGTTGCGAGTAGCAAGTGTAGCATACAGTCTCCGGCTTGCCAAATTCTGAGATTAGCTGGAACAAGAGAATTTTCGAATTTCGAATTTTCACGAGGTTACCATTCAGTAATACAAGTACCTACAGTAGGTGCGTAATAATATCTACAAGAGAATACAATAGATATGATAATACTTTAATACATTTCTTATCACTGGTTGTAATTAGGTAAGTACCTTAGTGTTAGATAGTTTTTCATAAACCTCTTGCAGTGGAGTGTTGCGAATCGGTATCATTTGCCCTGTCTTTTCAAGACACGCTCTACACATAACTGCACTCATTCTTATAAACGGTACATAAGTATAAAAGAAGATAGTTTTATACAGAAAGTGTATGTACAAGATTTATTTTAATTAGACTATCCACATCAAATCTATCGTGCATTAATTCTCGATCCACTCAACAAAACAAACTAAAATTGCTATTTACACGATTTTTTTTTGTGATTGTGACAATGACAGCAGGGAAACAAAAATTAGGTCAGTTGACGCACTATTTCCTCGGTAGAGGTGCCCCACATGTTGGCTGTTTCTACAAACAGCAACAAAACTAAAAACAGAAGTGCATCCTCACGTCTACTGTCGAACACGTTACGTGACGTCAGCATCTGAAATAAAACAAAAGGACAACATGACTTCTCAAATTCCCGCCAAAAAGTCCACCAACCAACGTAGTTAAAAAATGGTAGGTAAGATGGCGGCAGGAGTGCTGTATGTGGCCCACGATACGATATATATCTCAATTTTTTTCATTTTTTGCATTTTCTCGTAAATGTAGTTTAAAAAATTGAAATGAAACCCATTTCTTTTGGTTTGATTTAAAAAAAAAGCAACGTTTTTTATTAAATAGAAAATAAATTATTCTCGGCAACATTTTCCAAATGTCAAATCAGGAGGAGGGACTAAAAATCTGGGCTGCCAGAGCGTGGGAATTCCTACAAATTGTGCGAAATCTAATGTTGATTATGGCAATTATATAGGTAGGTTCTCCTTGTTAGTAACCATCCAGCCATCTATCGGTACAGTAAAAGGCCCGTTAAAATCGGTACACCGGACAATCGGAGGGAGACTAGTCTGATTAAAGAGACAGCCGCACAGATAAATAATGCTATTTATGTTGTCAAATGTTGTAATATTCTTCCAACAGACACTTTAATTTTATTGATATTAGAGAACATGGATAGGAACCTATAATATTTTGTATCAGAATTTGCAAGGTAATTTTATTGGTATTTTATGGCAACATTTTTTTCAACAACAAACGAAACGTCAATCAAACAAATTTGGATTCCGTCCGGTCTCTCTTTACTAAAAATAAAAATTAAATTCTGCTGTGATTCCGGTGCGCGCGTGTGTTTATCGGTGTCTAGTTTGTTTCCTAGATTTTTACCTATCATAAGTGCTTTTTCCACCTAAGTCCGTTGAGTTGAGCCTCTGCTCCTCCGGCCGTGTCGATTTTGAGCTTGTTTTGGTTAAAATCTGTGTATTGAGAGATAGGACTCTGTCGACCCGTTTGGTGTTGTGTTGTGACTTCACTTGACTGTGATGTGATCATCCATCATGTCTAACAGAAAGTGTTGCGTCTCAGGATGTGTAAATAGCTTAGGTAAGTGTAGGTATATTCACAAACTTAAATTTACCGTAAAGTGGGGCTAATTGGAACAGTTTTTGTTCAAAAACTAATGCATTATAACACTTGAATAGTTTTTTTTATGGTAGATCTTACCAAGGCCCATGGGGTAATCGCTGCAGTTATCTGTATTGTTAATATTTACAGAGATATAGCACTGCAATATGGAGGAACAGAAACCTAACCAAAACCACGAAAACTAGACTCATGAGGACACATTCCTCATATTTTTATACGCAGCTGAAACGTGGACTCTGCGAGATGTGGAAAAACAGAAAATAGATGCATTAGAAATGTGGTGCTGAAAAAGAATGCTTGGGGTTTCATGGACTGAGTTTCGAACAAACGTCTCGATTCTTTAGAAACTTGGTATGCGATTTCTTCCAGACAACGAAAGAAATCGATGGGATAATAGGAATGGTGGGTGTACTGAAAGTATGAAAAAAATAAAAAATCAGCACAAAACAACTTAATAGTAACTAACCTAAGACTAATATAATATACAACAATAAACCATTACATAAATACTGGTATACATACATACACACAACACAAATTTGTTCTTCCATAAACAAAATCTCAAGTTATAAATTATACAACATTTTATAAATCCAAACTTTCGGCCTATTTGGAACACAAAGTAACCTATTGAAGACATTATTATAATCTGCAATACATTGGCATTGAATTAAACTATAGCCATGTATAACAGAAAAAATTCTAGCATCACTAGCAAAAAAGATACATGCAGTCAAATCTTATAATTAAAAGAAAATCCATATAGCCCCACAATTCCAAGTAGCCCCACAATTCCAAGTAGCCCCACTTTACGGTAGTATAAAGTTGTGATTTTCGATTCTGTAAATAATTTAAGTATGCTTATTTTCAGAAACTGGGGCGAATTTGCATAAATTCCCTAATCCAGATAAGGATAAGGAGCTATTTCTTAAATGGGTATATGCAACTGGTGGTGATCTTTTGCAACTTGAAAATAATTTTATTTTAAAATACCGGCGTATATGTCACGATCACTTCGATAAAAAGTATTGGTGCCGAAATAATCGCCTTACCAAAGAAGCTGTACCAACAAAAAACGTGTCAGGTATTGCATATTATTACCTACTTATGACCGGTCACAGTTTCGCACGGGTGCTATCTACACTTCAGCCAACTTAGATGTAAAATGTTAGCACCCATACAAACTGTTGGTACCTAAACTTAATCTAAAAAACATGTATATGTTTTAATATATACATATATATAAAAAGGCAAGTGGTTTGACAAGTTTGAAAATAAAAATCTTTGAATTAGAAAAAAATGTTGATGTTTACATAATTGATGAACAACATTTTAAATATGACTTTTTGATTAATGACTTTTTGTTAATATTGATACATATATTTGAGTTTTGTGAACATTCCCTGTAAATTTTTGCCCATTATATTTGTTTAAAGTTTTATAAATAATTACTTTTATTTGAATCTAATCAATTTTAATTTTGTTGTATTACAGGATCAATTTTCTCAAAATTTACGTCTGAAAGAAGACCTTTGAGACCTCTTCAGATGTCTGAAGAGTCTACATCAAATGGTATACTTAATTCTTATATTATATACTAGGAGCTCCCAAAAGTTCATTTTACACATTAATAAAATATTTTTTCGGAATCGGTGGAGTAGTTTAAGGGATACCTCTCCCAAACAAACAAACCACATCACTTCTTTATAATATTAGTATAGAACTAATTATAGCATAAGTTCATATTTTTTTTGTTTCGCGCTCTGCGCTTTTGCAATTCGCCACTTAATTACCATGAATTGGATTCTGCCGTGCCGAATGCCAATATTGCATTGTTTATTTTGTTTTACTCATCAACGTTTAGTCTACAAATAGTGTACATATTATTTTGTATTAAATTTTCCAGAACTTCCAGAACAGAACAAGAATATAATGGAGTCTTTGAAGGCATGCCGGATGTGCCTAAATACAGATGGAAAACTGTACGACATGAACCAATACAACTTGAACTTAACTTACGAAGATCTCTGTGGTAACAATGTTAGTAAATAAATTAAAAATAATATAACACTTCATTGTCAGCTCCACATGGATTGAGCACTGTCTTTCTTGTGGATACGGCCAGATAAGCTAAGAATATGTAGGAGCTAGTCAGTCCTTTTTCATCCCCACAATGTTTCAAGCACAGATTGCCTTTCCGTCACTATCCTGTGCCAGTCTAAAGAAAGAAACTATTTATTTGGAAAACACAAACAACACGCACGAACGACGAAGTCAAATCCATTATTTTCCAGCAACTTTATTGATCTCTGCTCTGCCCACAACTTTTTATAAAGACTAGCTGCGCCCCACTGGTTTAAATAAATAATAAGTAATTTTTTTCAGCTTATATCATCCAATCAGATAATGTCATTTACTTGTGCATACTGCGCTGCATTGCTGACGAAGTTTGCTCAGTTCAAAGAAAAGGCACAACATAGTATAACTGTTCTACAGACTATGTTGACTGAGAATGCAGAGGTAAATAAATAATAATATCTTTATACATTTAACACATCATCATCTAGTCCCAAGCTAAGGCACTTAGGGCTTGAGTTATGGTAGCCAGATGACTGGATATAGTAATAGAGAGACACCCTCAAATAAATATTATACTTATCAATCAATAAAATTTTAACTAAAATTCTTAAAAAAAAATGCATGAAACTAATAGCAAATGTCTGTTTTGCAATGTTTTTTTGAATTATGATTTCATCTGCTTTGTACCTTTTAACTTCTTTATGTGAAATAAAAGGCATATTATTTATTTTTCTATTCTAATGATCTCTTTTTTTAGCCCCATTTTATTAAAATAATGCTTTTTCAGCTAACTGCGGAACAAATAAAGAAAATGTCTCCACCATTCTCTCTTCAAATATTCCACAACCTCCCCACTACTATAGAAATCAAAGAAGAAGACACAGAGCCACTAAATGAAACCAACAAATTGAATATATACACGGAATTTAAAAATGATAGCGAAGATGAACCAGTATTGAAAAAAGTTAAAAGAAAAAAGAAGTGTAAGAAGAAAACTGTAGAACTGAAATCAGAGATAGGAAGCTGCTTTGAATCCGAAATAGTTTATGAAGCAGATGTATTGAACAGTAACGATATAACAGAAGATTACGAACAAGCGAATAGTTTTGAAATCAAAGAAAAATCCGATGATATTGAAAGAGATATGGACGAAAGCAATATTGAGTTAGTGATATTAACAAAAGAGGAACAGATTGCTGAAATATTGGCTAGAAAGAAGTCTTCTAATTATCAGAATTCGGTTTACAAATGCGAGTTCTGTTTTAAGGGGTTTATGACTGGAGTGACGTTTAAGAATCACATGATAAGACATGACTTGGTAAGTTTGATATGAAATAACTGTTTTTAACCCCTTATCACAATGGTTACACGTGAGATCTGTTTTTTAACCCCTGTATATCCTTGGGATGAATTTACACATGCAATTTATAATAGTTTTTAAATTAAATTGTGTATTGTGTAAATTCATTATAATTTTAAAGTTTTTGTGCATTTTAAATTTTTGAGTCAGAAAAAAAAACTATTTGAATATCCTTGGGATACAGTCCGTGATCATATTTTATTTTAAGTGAATGTATGTATGTAAATAACATTTTAATTTCCTTAGTCTTCGGGCCCACTATCATGCCCTATATGCAGCGCGCGATGTATAGACGAGCGTGCAATGCGCGCTCATAAACTAACACACGTGCGAAGATACACGTGTCGACTGTGCGGGCATACGGCTAAGACACGGCACAGGGCCAGAGAACATTTGAAGTGGCACAAGGGTAAGTTAAGTGGGGCAAGGTGAGATATAAGTAGCGCGAGGTGAGTGGTAGTAGTAAATGTGAGTGTTATAATTGGACACGGTGAGTGGTAGTGGGACAAGGTAAATGTATGTATAGTGGGACTAGGTGAGATATAAGCAGCGCGAGGACCGTGTAGTGATGATACCACGGGAGTGTATTAATGGCAAGAGGTGAGTGTAATAGATTCACAAACTAACACACGTGTCGCCTGTGCGGGCATACAGCTAAGACACGGCACAGGGCGGGGGAACATTTGAAGTGGCACAAGGGTGAGTTAGTGGGGCAAGGTGTGGAGTGGAAAAAGGAGAGTGGTAGTGGGACAAGCTGAGTGTTATGATGGGACAAGGTGAGTGTTGTAGTTTGACAAGGTGAGAGTAGTAGTTAGACAAGGTGAGTGTAGTAATGGCACAAAGTGGTACTAGATAGCCAAATTGGATTTGGTTGAAACTTGGAATATAAGTACATACTTTTATGATACTTACGCGAGTGACCACAAAAGTTGATGCTGTGTAAAATGTCTAACTATTTATCCCATTCCATCACAGGTTTCCGTTTCGTCTGCAAACTGTGCGGTGCGAATTTCTCGAAAAGTACGACGCATTTGACGCACATGCGTCTGCGGCACGACAGCGGTGCGACGTGCGACGAATGCGGGGAACAGTTCCTAGGACAGAGCGGGCTGAGGATCCACCGGCGGAAGGCGCATAGGTTTGATGTTAGTGATTTGTTTATTTATGTTATAAACAACTTCTCTATACTTCATTTATTGAAACGAGCTAATAGGAAGAGAAATAAACACACGTGATTGGTCGTCGAAAATAATTATCTTTCTCGTGATAGGCTAGATTGTCAAATCTATTGTCAATTGTCAAATCTAGCCAATCCAATTATTTTCGACGACCAATCACGTGCGCTTATTTTTGTTCCTATTAGCTTGCTTCGGGAAATAAAGTATAGTCATTTGTATTGAATGCAATTTCAGTCAATGAGCTGGTTTCCTAATTCCTCTAGGTCGCCAGTAGATGTCGCTAGTCGGTGCTTTAACCGAAAATATGATCTTACTGATGGTTTCGAGCTTCGACATTAGGGCTTGGTGGCCGAGTGGTAATGGCAGTCCGGCTCGTCGAATCCCGTCTAAGCCCCAAACTTTTAGTAAGATTTTTCATTTATAAATGAAATGCCTAAGTGTGGTTTAACACTATAAAAATATATATGCTATATAAATAGTAATAAGTGACAGATTCCCATCGATGCTAGAAAGCTAACTGGTTTGCTCACGATGTTTTCCTTCACTGTTTGAAGTAAGTTATATTTTTTTCTATTCTTTCACTTGTTTGGTAAAACTTATTTTTTTATGTTTTCAGAATGAAGAAGCAATCAAATATATGGATTGTTTGTGCGGTGCGAAGTTTAGAAGCGCAGAAGCATTGAAACGACATCGCGAGTCGGCGGTGAACGATATCTGTGATACTAACTTAAGGTAAATATTTAAATCTATACTAATATTATAAAGAGGTAATGTTTGTTTGTTTGTTTGACGAAGGTAATCTCCGTAACTACTCAACCGATTTCAAAAATTCTCTCACCGATGTGTAGAATGGACTGTCTGGATGTTTATAGGCTATATTTTATCCCGGTAGCTTCATTAGTACACCCGTGCAAAGCCGGGACGTGCTGCTAGTTAATTATAAATTAATTGTTACAGGCATTGTGAGTATTGCGGCGATGGTTTCGAAGAGGATGCGTTGAAAGAACATCTTATAATGCATTGGAGGGAAAATGCGCTAAGAACCTGTACCGAAGTGAGTGTAGACTAAACTTTTTATATACATACATATTTGTAAAGTCACATAGGTATTTCATCAGAATTGAAAAATCTTAATAAAAGTTACGACTCATCTTTAATTCATTTAAAGTTATTGCTCCAGGGAAAGTAACTTTACGACCCTGAACGTAAACTGCTACTTTGAACCCTGTTATCAAGCAACTTCATGCGTATTTTCCGTGTATGAGTAGTTAAAACAAATTTACAATCGAAAAGAGAACTTCCTCTTGGTTTTTTTTTATGAACCCGTCGTGTCCCACTGCTGGGCAAAGGTCTCCTCCAAAATCGTCCACTGACCCCTATTCCCTCTTGTTTTCAAAAAATATGAAATGTTGTTTTTAAAATCGTTTAATAATATGATTGTTGTATGACGAATACATTTGTTGTTCGCAGTGCCCGCGAACATTCGCCAGCGAACGTTCGCTGAGCCTGCATCATTCGCGCGTGCACGGCGCGAACCGACCGAGCGTGCGATCAGTCTGCGAGATCTGTGGATACACTTGTATTGTAAGTACATTAATACAAATTACAAATAAATAAATAAATATCCTTGGAAATTTCACACAGCGTCATCTAGTTCCAAGCTAAGCAACTTACTGCCAATTTCAATAACCTTTCTATCTCCGATTTTGCCTACTGTCGGTAGATATTTGACACATTTTGTATGGAAGTAATGTCAAATATCTATCTATCGGAGATAGAAAGGTTATTGAAATTGGCAGTTAATGTTTGTGCCGTAATCAGCTGACTGATATACTACTTACTGAGATACATTTTTTAATACATACATTATAGATAGAAACTCCCAATGAACATAGGCTATATTTTATCCAAGTAAATTCTCGAGTTTCGTTAGTAAACCCGTGCAAAGCCGGTAGTAGCTGCTAGTAAACTATAAAGCTATAAATAAAGGTCCTTGTCCATTACAGTCTCGCGCGTCGCTGGTTTCCCATCAACGCAAGCATACCGGCGAACGTCCGTTCGAGTGCTCGCTGTGTCCGAAACGATTCAGCATCTATCAACGGCTACAGGTAATCCATACTTTCCTACTAATATTATAAATGTGAAAGTTTGTGAGAATGTAGTATGTTTGTTATTCTTTACACATACTTTTTATCCAGATATTCCCACGGGAACGGGACTTACGCGGGTGAAACCTCAGGGCGCAGCTAGTATATTATAAATGGGAAAGTGTGTGTGTGTCTGTTTGTCGTTTTGTCTGTCTTTCATAGCAAAACGGAGCGAAAAATTGACGTGATTTGTCTTTCTGACGTCACCTAAATCATCTGCAACAGATGTTTAAAAGGCCAATAATGTTATTTTTATTTACGGGACCATAGAAATTCATTTCCATTGTTTCAGATCCACATTCGCACGCACACAGGCGAGCGACCGTTTAAATGCCCGCACTGCCCCAAGGCGTTTAAACACAAAGCGGCGCTTAACAGGCATGATCGGGTTAGTAATATTAATAAGAAAAATATATTTATACTAGCTGCGCCCCGCGGTTTCACCCCCGTAAGTCCCGTTCCCGCGGGAATACCGGGATAAAAAGCAGCCTATGTGTTAATACTGGGTATCACATATCTACATACCAAATTTCAACATAATCGGTCCAGCTGTTTTTGCGTGAAAGTATAACAAACATACATACATTCTCACAAACTTGCACATTTATAATAGTAGGATAGTAGGAAGGAAGGATCTGTTCTGTAGGACCTCAAGGATCACTTAAAAATGTACATTCTAATAAGTTAGATGACTCTATTGCCTCTTCCAATGCAACTACGCCAGGGAAAGAATCAAGCAAGAACCTGGTGATGTGCAGTTTTTTTAAAGCGATCCCTTAACAATCTAAATAGTCAAGCTTCAGTGTCCTATAGAAATAAATACATTTTTCTTTCTGAAAATCTAATTTAAATACTATTTTCGCAGGTTCATTCCGGTGTAAGGCCATACAGCTGTGCAACTTGCGGTAAATCATTCTCTCAGTCCAACTCTATGAAGCAGCATGTTACATCTGTACATCTTCGAGCGCCTTTGTACGCGCGGAAACCTAAACATAGCGCCAATGACGCAATAGAATGTCAGTGAGGCAAAAGTCAAAAGATTTGTATTCAATAAGATTACAGACCACTTATGAATACAGAGGTAAAACTTAGGGCAAGAGTCAGTGAGTTAAGTGTCAGTGAGGCAATAATATCAGTGAGACAATAGAATGACAGTGAGGCAATTGTGTCATGAGACAGAGTGTCGGTGAGGCAATCGAATGTCGGTGAGGCAAAAGTGTAAGTGAGGCAGTGTGTGAGTGTCAATAAAGGACTAATGCATTTAAATAGCGCCTGTGAAGTAGCTTTAATATTTAAATAAATAAATTTTACAAATAAAATAATTGAAACCAAACATGACTTTTTATTTAATTTACCTGCAAGTGCAGAATATTCAATTTCTAGATTGGATTCGTTAGATATCTAATCTTACTCTCAGCCCAACTTTAGGAAGCAACACGTAAAGTCTGTGCATCACCTGCTCTGCTTGCAGCCTGCATTTTAATCCCGACGAATTTTTATAAATTTATATCAGTTGCGCGTGCTTCGAAATCTTCGAAAGACGTCTTTGCAGGCCATAGAATCTTACAATTAGAAATGCTCAAGAAGAACAAACTTTTTGAAGTACTTGTATCTACTGCCATCTAGTGTCGAGTGGATAAACTACTGTGTGTGTCGTGTAAATAGTCACTTCCGCTTTGTAGATAAATTTGTAATCAAACGATTAACTAAACTCCATACGTATTGTTAAAAATTATTCATTTAATTTTCCATTTCTTGAATAAATCAGAGAATTTAATAAAATTGCATTTTTCACGAAAAATAATTAAATTCCAAAAAGCGTCACGCTCGGCGATCAGCAACCACAAACAGCGAACACCGACGTGTGGATGGCTGTATGTGAATGTGTAATCATAAACTTACTACTCTACCTACTCTGTGGTTTTATTTTATTCTGCTGGCTGGCTGTCATGGCGGCTGCCGTGTAGAGAAAAAATCTCCAAAAGCATCGCTCTGTCCCGAATTTGATAATCTGTGTTAAAAATGAGCGAAGAAATTGTAGATCACAGTTCGTTTGTTAGTATTCATTATATTATCTGTGAGTGCGGCGAGACCTTTCCCAGCGAGGGTGCTTTGAAGACCCATTTGGAAAAGGAGCACCCACATAAACGCGAGCGGAAGGAATACAAATGCGGAATCGTAAGTCCTATTTTTAACTTGAAATACTGTTAGGGCTCCAAAATGACAACAATAGCAATAGGTCATGTCATGGTACTTGACACACAAACTATTTTCGAAAAAGGATTTTTTTGAGTGCCTGCTATGGCTATGGAGAGCAAGGTATTTACTGATTTTGACATTTCTGTTCTTACCACGTTAAATCCTACTGACTGGATTAAAAAAAAAACCCTTCAAACAATAGAATAACATCTGTCCAAAAATTACCTAGAATTACCTAGAAATTGATGCACTTTAGCACATAAACATTGCATCTCCTTGAAATCTGCTGAAATGTCAACAAGTTTTTACACCAGGGTGTACTAAAGAAACTACCGACATAAAATATAGCCTATAACCATCCCGACAGTCCATTCTACACATATTTTGTAGAAAGAATTTTTGAAATCGCTTGAGATGTTTTAGAGATTACCTCCATCAAACAAACAAACTTTACCTCTATAATATTAGTATAGAAATAGATAAAACGATTTGATAATATTTCAAATTCCAGTGCTCCAATATCTACAGCACTGAAGATGCATGCATCAAGCACTATGAGGCGAGTCACCTTCCCGCTGACTTCAACACCGACCAATGCAATGCTGAGGACTCCGATGAATGCAAAGGTAAGTCATTATCATAAACTTTTACAGATGTAATATAAAGAATATTAATTCTGTAAAAGTTTATCTCGCCGCATAAATCAAACACCAAAAACTAGACCGAAGAAAAATAGGAGTGATATCAATGTTCGAGATGAGGACTTTGTAAGAGGAGACTTTTGTAATCTGTGCTTAAACTAATTTAGGTACTAAATACATTTAAATATCACAAATTTCCTCCTCCAGATGAGAAGTTGTTCAAGCATGCTTGCAAGGATGGAGCGGAGATGGATGAAATGTCGGGGGATGTACCACTGGAAGACGCCATCGAGGCTATGAAGCAGGAAGGTAACATACTTCTATTGAAATACCATTCATGCCTTTCTTATACTAGTATTATATACTAGCTGCGCCCCGCGGTTTCACCCGCGTAAGTCCCGTTCCCGCGGGAATATCGGGATAAAAAGTAGCCTATGTGTTAATCCAGGGTATCACCTATCTACATACCAAATTTCAACCAAATCGGTCCAGCCGTTTTTGCGTGAAAGAATAACAAACATACATACAGACATACATTCTCACAAACTTTCACATTTATAATATTAGTGGGATGGGAAGTGGGATTTATAATATTAGTGGGATAGTGGGACTTGACTTACCATATGCTTTGTATATAATTGTGAAAATAAAATATTGTATACTTACGTTTCGACGTTTCACAGGTGAGATCTTGGTAGAAGGTGAAGTGCCACTGGTAGATATGCCCGCGACAGAACGCAAGAAACGTGGACGAAAGATTATACCAAAGACGGTAAGTAAATTCAATCACACTAATGCGAAAGTTTGTTCGTTGTGATGTAAAGGTCTCTGTTTAATTCAATATCACTTCCAGTCTCCGGACCCTGAAATGCTGTTCCTCATCCAGGATGGGCAGAAGAAAGGAGAGCTCGTCTCTATACTCAAGAAAAGTGTAAGTCTGTCCTTACTAAGATCCGACTGAGACAGGTTTTTGATCTCAACCACAGATTACATAAATACAGATACCTCATCTCTAATATTGAAATAACTACTAATTTTCTTCGGGTTTTCTTGTTTTTCTTTTTTGCGGCGTCACCTAGCGGCGTTTAGGCATCCGACTGTATGCTACTTAGCACTAGATGGAGTTACTTATTTTTGAATGCTGTCATTTTTCGTTCACAATAAAAGCTTGTTTTTAAAATATTTTTGTAATGCTTATTGATTGCAGGGCCGGCTGCCCAAAGGTCAACGAACGATCGTCTGTGAAATTTGCGGAAAGTACTATGCGGTGAGTAATGTCATCAATCACAATTCAGAATTCAAACTAAAAAACAGGATTTTATCGCGTTATATAGGTACCTTCGGTCAACCGTTGTAAAACAATCGAAACGTCGGGAAATAATATAAAAGGGTATAATCGAAACGTCGGGAAATAATATAAAAGGGTATATAACGCGATAAAATCCTGTTTTTTAGTTTGAATCGCGAGAGTTTAAGAAAGACTATCAATCACAATATCAAATCAATTGTCAATTGTCAAATGTAGCCAGTCACGAGAAAGACAATTATTTTCGACGACCAATCACGTGTGTTTATTTTTCTTTCTACTCGTTTCAATAAATGAAGTATAGTAAAGATGTACCCCATTATGCATATTCGACCTAAAACCTGTATTAGCTAAAACGCATATTAAATCTGTTGCTATCTCTTTTCGTTGACATATGGGTGACACGAAAAAAACGTTCTTAAAACCTGTATTAAATTGTCAAGTTTTTATGAATAAACCCCGTAAAGCGCTGTGTTTTGTTCCAGTCGTTCGCTGCGCTGCGTTACCACCAGCGGACGCATACGGGCGAGCGTCCGTACCAGTGCAACATATGCTCTAAAGCATTCACTATGCCGCTGTTCTTACAGGTAGTAAAATTGTTTGATTTGATTTGATTTGATGCAGTTGAACTCGTCTCGTGCATCGAAAACTTGCCTTTCTTTCCTTGTATTAATAATGTTTTATTGCGTTTAAGTTACATAGTTTTTATACATTGATGAAATCGACTTTTAAGTAAAAAAAAAGAAAGACGCCACTCGAGGACTGCCGCGGTAAAGCTATTGCATGCCACCTAGAATCAAATAAAACGTCAAACGTCTACCTCGTCAAACGCACGCAATTATGCTTCCTATGTTAATGAGAAGAGGGTTCATTATTCTTTAAACGGGACGCTCCGGTCGGAATTTTTTAGTTACGGAATTTCTGGATTCGGTCTCCCCGCCAAGGCCCGCGATAGAAGCTATGCAATAGCTTAAAAATACTTGTCATAGGCGATTGCGCGCTTAGGTTTAGGTAATAACATGTAAGTAATGTACTATTAACTGACATTATTACAGATCCACGTGCGTACCCATACGGGCGAGCGTCCCTTTCAGTGTCCCGATTGTCCTAAAGCGTTTAGCAACAAGGCGGCGTTGCTGCGTCATCTGCGGGTATATACTATCTTTTTTAACCATTTTTGTTGTCACAATTACCTACATCTATAATTGGCTTTCTCTCTTTTATACTTGTGTGTTTTTTCTGTAAAGAAGCTGTTGGTTTTCCTATAAATAAATCTATACTAATATTAAAAGAGGTAAAATTTGTTTGTTTGTTTGACGGAGGTAATCTCCGAAACTACTCAACCGATTTTAAAAATTATTTCACGGGTGTTTAGAATGGACTGTCCGGGAGGTTATAGGCTAAATTTTATCCCGGTAGTTTCATTAGTATACCCATATTACACATGCAAGGGATGTGCTGCTAGTGTTGTATAAAATTTCTAAATACTTAGTAAAAATTCAAGACCTAAATTTTAACTAAATCTAACAATTTCAGGTGCACACCGGTGAAAAGCCATACAAATGTCCTATGTGCGCGAAGAGTTTCACCCAATCAAATTCAATGAAACTCCACGTCACAACCGTCCATCTCAAACAACCAACCCCATACAAAAGCAAGAGCCGTCGACAACAAGCCGAAGAGAGGATGCAGAAACGAAAGAAAGTCTACATAAACCCACGGAAAAAGGTCACAGCGAGTGTAGACAGCGTTGAAGTGCTTAAAAATGGACTTGAGAGCTATGTACTCGGTCCTTTGAAAACTGATTTGGATAACCTAAAAGCTGACATAGATATGCTGACTCGCGGTGAACTTGATGAGCAACTTAACACACCGTATGAAAAGGATGTCGTTTATGAAATGAAAGACAATGTTTTGTACGAGGTGAATGATAATGTTGTTTATGAGATGAAGGATAATAATATGTATGAAGTTATTGAAGAGGTTTTGTATGAAGATGCAGGTAGCTGCGAGGTTGTTACGAGTCAGGGTGTTGTTTAAGTATATAAGTATATCTGTGATCTAAAATTATGTTAGGCTTTGATTAAATTATCGGCTTTATTTTGTCGCGAAATCGACTATGATTTTATTTGGCAAATAATAATAAAACTGTCAGATTTGACAACATGGTTTTTCTGCCAGATCTGACAGTTTTCTCGATTTATTTATGACTAGCAGCACATCCCCGCTTTGCACGGGTGTAGTAATAAAACTACCGGGTTTAAATTACGTGTCAAGAGCAATAGCGTAGCAGTTGAAGAAAAAGATTAGAAACCGCTGTCAAATGCCAATTTTGACTACAATTTCATAAGGGAGTGATTTAATTTCCTGTACTATCGATGTTTATTTTTATTTATATCTCCAAAGATCCTCATCAGATCCTCAAATTTCAACTACCTCGGGAGTGTACTTGTGTCTTAGAACCTGTGTCTTTCAAACAAAATAAAATATTTCTAAAATCAATGCACTATTTACATTATAATTTGATCGGTGAACATGTATTATAATCAAAAATCTTATTCAAGAAAATTAGCAAGGAATTTTATATGATTTCAAAATATTATGGTTGATTGTAATATGATAATGGTTTAATATATTAGACTAGTATGGAGATTGTGTAAATCTTGTATCAAATTGTTGCGAAATAAAAATAAGAACTCCTAAGTGGGCTACATAGACTTGATAGTTCTAAAATAGTGATTAGTGTTGCAGTATGATCGGAAAATTAGGAAATATCTCTGCCTTTGTTTCACGTGATGTTGATGCGTTTGTTTAGCTAATTTTTTCATTAGTTACTAATTTTATTTAGCTAAATAACGTTCTAAATATTTAATAAATAAAGGTTTTAAAACAGATTTTAACCTTGTTTAATTTTGAAATTTACTTAGTTGTTTACTTTAAATTATTTTAGTAAAAATACTGTTTCTGCTGTAGGAAACACCTAAGATTATTGGATTATGTGACATGACATGAATGTTATGACATGATAGCATGCTTGAGAAATGATCAACTTTATAGTACCTGAAGCTTGAACAATAAGTAATACTTAATTATGCAGTTGATTGGCAGGGCAGACGAAGTAAGAAAACCTTTTGCTTAATACAAGGAAACGTGAGTGTAGTACGGACGGGGATAAATACTTTAGTTCCAGTATTTTCCGTAAAACTTGATTCGTTGCGTTGTCCGGTATTGAATGAAAGTATGAAACGTCAGAATTGTGACAGCAGTCAGTAGCCACAATGTAGTGAAAATAGACAAGCGAATGGTGGTGGTGCAAATAGTAGGTAAACAAACTGCAAGCAAAGTTTGCGTCGCACCCAGACAAAACAAACCAAACCAAGCAAGTATTTACTGTGTTTTACTTTACACTTATTTAATTTTATCTCATAGATCGATTATACATAGCAGTATCAGCAAAGAGTAACTAAACCAAAGCATAGCAGCATCGTGCTTTAGCGTCTGTCTAGAGTTTATGCTATTGCACAATATTTCACGGTAAAGTTGAAATGAAGTAGCCATACAAAAGAAGTGAAGTAAAAAGATCAATTAAATAAACTATCAATGGAATAGAATTATTTTGTGTACGATTGTGTTGATCCACTGTAGGTATGTAAACTATCACATTTGTAAACAGCGGTAAACACACACACATAATGAGTAAAAATTTGTAGTTCATAATTCAATGATCAAAATTAAATCACATTCTGTTATTGCATCAAGTTGCCCACATATCCTAAAAATAAAGTCAAACTTTGAAAAATGATCAGTAAAAATTACGATTCCATGCAAAAACCCAGAATATTATTTTAAAATACTTATTAATTTCTAGGAAATGCAGATCTATGTTAAATCCATAAGAGGAGACACAATAACTCTAGTAGATGTATCGGATACTGTTGACAATGTGAAGAGCCGGATAGAAGAGATAGAGGGCATCCCCGTTGAGGAACAACGACTTATATTCAGCGGGAGAGAGATGGAGTCGGGACAAACTCTGGCTCACTACAATATTCAACAAGACTCCACCATACATCTAATGCTCAGTTTGAAAGGGGGCTATTTTTGTAAGTATAATATTAATTTATTGTGTTCACTATCAAAAATGTATGAAAAAATAACTCCTGCAAAATGTGGGCATGTACCAAATATAATTTATATGAAAACTACGGGACTTTATCACTACTTTATCACACGAAAGTTTAAATTGTACTATGTACCAAATATGTATGAACTTTGTTATTATGCTACCAAGTTGCGAGGTGTTCTGTTTTTCTGTTTGCACTCACACGCATGCACAAACCCTATTTTATATCTCGCTCGTGCGATGTGCCGCGACTTCTGTATTAGCCTTTCGTTGTCCTTATCATCATAGCTATGACAAGTAACCGATATTCTGTTTTATTTTGTTTGTGCTACAAGTTGCAAAATTAAAGTTTTCTATGTGTTACCTATACCTCCTGTGGACGAATATGCTGGTATGCTTCTTAAATGATGTCTATAAAGTGTGTAATTTCATAGATTTAAGTACCTACCTACTATAAACTAACATAATATATCTATTTAAAGACGAATGTGAGTACCCACACAAACCTTAGTGGTTTTTAGGGTGCAATATAACACCAAACTATGTAACTTCTTGTCTAATGTTTAATAAAAAAAAAAAAAAAAAAATGTAGGTATTTGGAATTTTGGACATTACCTCTGACTACCCCATTAGACATCTTAAAAGGATCTAAAGAACTACATAAAGATCTGAAAGAAATGTCAACTGCTCCTGGGATACAGTAGTGATCATATTTCATTTTTTTTTACTATAAAAAAAAAGCTTGATTGTAATAAGTGTTAAACCACACATTTTTCATTTATACTGAAGATTTTACATTATTTTGTTATAGATAATAGAAATATGAGATACCTTGGCACTTTGCATATGGTACGCAAGAAGATTTGCCGTAAATGCTACGGACGACTGCCAATGAACGCGACCCGCTGCCATAAAGCAAAATGTGGGCGCACCAGCGACATAAGAGATAAAAGAACCCGCTTTAAAAACGAGAAAGATCAATGGCCTAAAAGAATTATGGACTGGCAAAAACACTTAGGAAGACTGTATAAGTGAAGTGAAGTGGTATTTTTCCTATGACGTATTGGTTGTTGTATTGGTTAGTAGGTTAAGGAATATTTCTGTTTCTTTATTTGATTTTCTTATGTTGCACGTACACCCACCTGTAAAACTCCATCTCTCTCTCCCAATTACCTAAGGTCAACTGGAAGAGAACTCTTATTAGGGTTAAGTTCGCCTGTGCGATTATTTTTATATCTATTATGTTATTTTTATTATTTTATGTGCAATAAAGTATTTATTATATTATATTATATTCAGCCGTTCGTGTCCCACTGCTGGGCAAAGGCCTCCCCCCATTGCTTCCAGACGTCGCGATCTTGTGCTAAAGTCTCCCAGTCGGCTGTAAAGTTATCAAGTTCGTCCCGCCACCTTCTTTTAGGTCTGCCGCGTCGCCTTCTTTTTTCGCAATAAAGTATACTTAAATAAAATATGATGTTGTTTTTTTAAGTTTTTATTTTATTTTTATTATAGTGCTGAATCACATCTAGTGTTTCATTTAAATTGTTGAATCGCCAAAATGTTTTTACTTAATTGAGTTTACTAAAGAGTTATTCTAATCAAACAGCCATGTTGGCCCAGTGGATTGGTTGGTACCTACTTGACCTACTTCGACTTTCGTTCCGGAGGTCGTGGGATCGAATCCTCATGGTCCATCAATGGACTTTTCGTGTCGGAACGAGCTTAAAACGGTGAAGGAAAACATCGTGAGGAAACCCGCGGCTAGTCAGACCCACAGGTATTGACTGTCTTTCCTGTGGATGTGGCTGACTATGCTGCGAGGGTGGTTTAGGTGCCTATAGTCGGCTTTCCTTAATTCGTTAAAGTGGCGAAGTTTGCTACGTTTTTGATGATTGTCGAAGTTAGGCAACGTTCCGAGCGGTCACTACTTGGATGGGTGACCGCAAGTGGCATTATTATCTGAGCGCTTCCGTGCTTCCAAGGGCAAGTTAAATTGTCGGTCCCGGCTTTTAAAGTCGTTATGCCATGACGGAGGCCTTTAGGCGGCCTAAAAACTCCGTCACCAGAGTTGGCCACTTGCTCATACGAACAATCGAATACACGAGTGTATAAAATGTTCAAAACAAAAGCAAATATGTATCTTGTGATAAACTGTTATCTACCTAGCACCAGCTAAATTGGATCGTGCGATGTGTGACCTTGATCTGCCGTCTATTGACCTCTCTCTAGCCAAATTACCTATTCTATTACTACCTACCTACCGTTGAGAAATTTTTACACATTCGTTATGTTTATGTAAGCAGTGCGAAACTTATAAGTATCGAAATAAGATGGTAGACAGATATGTCATCATCATCATCAGTAATTTTTAACCCACTGCTGGGCATAGGCCTCCCTTCGTGATTGCCACTCGCCTCGATCCTGTGCTAGTCTTAGCCACATATATGTAGTTATGTTAAATTAAAACTGGCTGATATTAGTAGCTAGTTAGGTACCTAGAATGTTCTAGGTCAGACACTACTTCCAATTAATGAGAATTAAAACATTTAGAAAAAATATCTACTAGACTTATCTCTCACGCCACAGGGCAATGACACAAGGTTTTAAAGACATACCTTTATTGATCATAGCACAATAATTACCATTTTCAAAATAGTAAATACCTATCTTTGGTAGGTAGATAAGTTGTACAAAACATTCATGGTTAAATCATAATTTTCACTTAAAACGGGAGTTGAATCCAACTTTCAGTGGAAATTAGGCCACAATATCTGCGCTCTTACAAAACTTTTAGCTTTGATAATTACAAAACAAACGTATATACAAATATTTTTCTAACTATTTACACACAAAACACTGAATACCTACTACAAACATCTGTTTATTTATATCTAAATAGAATGCTCATTGCTATTAACGCTCTTAGCATACCTACCCCCGCGAAAACGCAGTACCTATTTTCGCCATGCTTTGTCTGCATCAAAAAAAACATTAGCGAAACTGCGCTAACGCTTAGATGGATGAATTCCGCTGCGGACGAAAGCGGCGGAGAAAGAGAACAATTGAGCGTGCGCTAGAACTACTCCCCGATTGTCTAACTTGTTTATAACTGTTGCGAATCAAACTAACAGGTAATCCGCGAAAAATGTGGAGTATGATGGTACCTATGTAAATTAACTTACACATTTAGCGTAAAATCTGACCGTTGTTTTCGCGGATTACTGTGGTTTCGCTAGTGCTCCGAGTTCGCTATGTCTTTAATATTGGTACCTTACCTATTAGATTAAACATTACAGACATGGCGAAATTACTGACCGCGTTTACGCAGTTGTGCTAAGGGCGTTAAAGTTGCGCAGCTGTGAAATTATTTAATTCTAATTTAGCATTCTGCTACTATTTTATAAGCTTCTTATTTCGGAAATTGCTAAAGCCTACGTCATCTCACATTGACATTTTGTTCATTTATGAAATACCAAAAGCGGTTTAAGTCACATGATAGGTAATATCGCAGAACGAAAATGTTGACCAGTTTTTAAATCAATTCGTTTGACGCGTTGCAAGCACATGTTACCTTTCTAAACTGCTACTATATTAAAGTGTTGTGTCAAATTGATTTTAAATTAATACATAGCAAGCTAAGATCTTAAGATCTACAGATCTTAAGATCTTAAGATCTTAAGATCTACAGATCTTAAGATCTACAGATCTTAAGGTGGTCAATCTTTTCATGCCGCATCTGTACCATCAATTCATTTTATCTTCAAAACTATCATGAGTTGCACTAGAATACAAAACAAGATAAAGATTCTCTGAATGGAAACATTTTTTATCTAAATCGTCAATATTTTTTACGTGAGTAATTTCCCGTTGTGTGTATGTCAATACATTGCGACTAGGTACATAGATCACTACTACTAGGTACATATGATTCATTTGGTAGACGTTGATTGCTGTCATCAAGGATTCTCTTTGTTATGATAATTCACACATTCCAGTCAAGTCAAGAGATGTTATTGGTACATTACATTATTAGGAACCAATACCAATCAAGCTTGTGAAGGTAAAACTATTAGATTACAATACTAATGACCACTACTAGACCGCAATGGCCATTATTAGACCGCAATCGCCATTCCTAGACCATTTTGAGCTGGTCCCAGGACCGATCAACCATTTTTAGGATTTTTTTTAACTGCCTGAGCAGGGTATAATTGGAGTTTCTAAAAGGGTGAAAAAATTTATGTACCAACAGCATGTTTCACAAGGAACTAATTTTAAGACCTATTGTACCTACCATACATGAATGCAATAAACAACTTGAACTTGAACTTGTTTATGCATTAAATTACCCTATTAATTATTTGCAGTCATTATAAAAATGTGAAGCAAACAATGAGTTCTGATAAGGTTTTATGTCTATTTATGAATAATAGAGTAATGCCCCAATATTCAAATGCTAATTGATTATTAAAGCAAGAAGGACATTTTAATTGACGGATTTGTAAAGATACATCAAATAATAATGTCAAAGAGAACTACTTACTTTAGCGTTTTAGTATTCAGGCGCAAGAATCCAGTAATCATAGTGACCTGTCAATATGGAATTTAAATGGATGCAATTGCAGAAGTAAATTGTTTACAACAGTCCAGCTGTTGTCAAGCATGTAGATGCACCAACTATGCTGCCAGTAGCAACAATGCAACGCACACAAACACAACCTGTGTCATGTCAAATAGTTCGGAAACATGTCATCTAGCCTTCTGTTTAACAGCTGTCGTCAGCGACTGACCGACCAAAACCCTGTCGCCCGCTGCCATGTCGAAATTAAAGTCCTTAGGTGCCTCAAAGAGGAGTATGATCGTACTCCCCATGTTAAACTGCCCAAATAGCTCACCTTTCTTTAACTCAATCTGACCTAGCTCATGCTCGTTTATCCGGTTTCGTTTTCCTTTTGTATTCGTTCGTAGTTCTGGATCATTGAATATTTCGATAGATCCGACATTAGTAGCGCCTACTGCGGTCATACTGAAGAAGCCGTGCTTCCATTCACCGACGTACACGGCCCGTTCGTTCATAGTGAACAAGCCTGGTATTAGCTGGGCTAACCAAGGGTTCACCGATAGGAGTTTCCCACAGAAATGCCGTCTGAACGACGCAGTCCAGTCGCACGGCGTGTGGAAGCGATGATAATCTCCCGGCGCTAAGTATATAATACACTGGTGGAGTATATTCTCCTTGTTCTGCAACAATGACTCATAGTAGCTATTACCTTTCTTCTTCGACCATTTATTCTCGCCTAGAAACTCTTCCAAACTATACGATACTCCTTTTACTTGCTCAATCCTGTCCGTATCAGCTGGACCGCAGTTGAGAACCACACCGTCGCAAGGAGACACGCAAATAGCAGGGGAGATGTACCTTGCCCCTTCTCTCAATGGTCTTGTGAAGAAAGCAGACAGACTTTTGTAGTACGCGAGATCAGTTACAGCTGCGTCGTCGATATTAACGTTAAATAGTCTGGAGTAAGTGCCGTAGACGATCCCCCGCAGGGAAACAGGCAGTTCGCAAGCCGCTAATCGACCCCAAAGTCGGCTGGTGATGCGAAATGGAAACATCTCGTAAAATCTAATCTCCACCTTGGAAACCTCATAATTGATGCTAGCGCGGATGTAACACCACCCGACGTACATCACGCTGCCCAGGGGCATCCAACGGGTGAAGATAGCGCCCAAACTCATCCATTTCGTCTTCTGTATCTGGGTGGCGACATTCTTTGTTTGTGGGTTGTGAATTGTTGAGGTTTGTCGGAACGGACGGTGCGGGCGTAGGCGCTGCTTGAATAGCGGATTTATTACTGGAAGGCAGCTTCGAATGCGTGTCGGCGGAAACATATTAGCACTCGACCGCCTCCCAATTAAAATAATTTGTTTATAACTCAGAATTCGCGAAATCGGGAACTGCGCGATTGATTGATGATTGAGTGATAGCTATACTGCACAGAGTACATTTGTATATAATGAAACTATACTGAGACTAGATAGGGTTGTGCAGCGACGATTATGATAAGTATGATGAATCATTACATTTTCCATTAACAATAAAATAATAATCAAATTGCTCAAATTCAGAAAGTTATTTAATAGATCAAAAACTATTGTTTAAAATTTTTTTAATGGAACACCCGGGAACCTAGATTTTTGCAACGGTTTTTTTCGGAAATTACCGGTTATTTTGTAACCCAATTGACACATCCCTATTTGAAAATGAAAATAAGAAATAAATCATTCATTCGTTCACTTTTAATCTCATTCATTCTATTTTTGTGTGATGTCTAAAAATTTGCATTGTTGACGTTTTTAGCAATAAAACTCCGTTTTTCTTCTTAGTTTTGTTAATTTCCATCATTTATTTATTCAACCCATGTCCGAAAATTGCAATGGAGGTAGCGTTGAAGACGGAGATATTCACGAAAGCGGAGGAGGACCGGTTGAAACGCGAACTTCTGTCAGGAACGCAGAAAAGAAAGAGTTCCCGCTTGATCGGAAATTTCACGGATTTACAAGGATACCGTGCGTTTATTTAACTCGTACCGATATCACCCCGTATCTAAACGGTTCTAGAAAGACGGGTACACCGTCTTCAACTGTAAAACAGAAAGTTAAGTCGATTTTGAAGAACAATGATTGTAGTCATGAGAAGAGATTATCACAGAGATGTTTGGTGAGCGTGGTCCGTGAGGACCTGGTTGCTCTGAGAGCTTCCTACTCCAGGAGTCGGAAGCTTTTGAACAAGTCCGACTCTGAATCCTCCGACTGCTCCGATACAGAAATGGCTTTTAAATGCAAGACTTGTAGCAAATGCTACAACAGCGAGAAAAAACTCCTTACTCACCAGCGGAAGAAGCATATAATATACATAAACAGCAAGCCCATGAAGCGTGTGTCGTTCTCCGAGCACGTCATAATCCACGAAGTGAAGGAGTACCACAAATGTCGTAAGTGTCCTAAAATATTCAAAAACTACCGCTCTCTTAAGCTCCACACGAAACAACATCACAAGAAACGCAAGTGTTACATCTGTAACTACTGTAACAAGAGCTTTGCAGAGCGAATGATCTTCAAAGTCCATATTAAACTCCACTGTGATGTTTGCGGAGAGCTATTCTTAAACAAAGCTAAATGCCTCGCACACAAACGAAATGACTGCCGAGTGCTCAAACTCCACAAATGTAAGGCATGCGGAGATTCCTTTTACAACATCCTGGATTTAAAAGACCATAGCTACGAACACAACATTCCTGGCATTGTCTGTGATGTATGCAAAGATCAGTTTGAAAGTAAATGCATGTTGGCTCATCATTTTTGCTTCCTCCATCGAAAGAAACGACCACACTCACTTTATACTATGAGAAAAATGGGCAATGAAAGACTATATCTGTGCAATTTCTGCGAAGAAAGCTCAGTTGAAAGGGAAACTATTGAAAGACATATAAAACAGCTCCCGGACTTAATGAACCGAGCGATGACAGGTATCAGAGACCATTATTTCTGTGACATGTGCAAAAAAACATTTTCTACGGAACAAGATATGCTACAACATAAATGGACCCATTTTCTGAAAACTACGGACAATTCTCAGACACGGCCGCTCTTACCAACGAAGATCAAAACTACATATAATGTCAATGATCCTTTGCCATTGCATTTTCAACCTAAGTTAGTTATAAAAAGACTAAATCTTGAAGAAGGGTCAGCTAAACCGCTAGAGTTCATTGATATAAACATTGAGGGGATCCCTCCACAGGGCTTCAAAAAAGCAATTGTGGACCCTAAGAGCAAAAAGACACTTATATCTAGACATCAGTGCGAGGTTCGTATTAAGATCTCCACTCACTTCACTTCTTGGGTACTGCGACTTTACTTGTTACAATTCTGTCAGTGTCCATGTAATGATAGATTCGTAAACTTTAATGGAGGGTAGTGTACAAAAAATTTGGCCGGTGAATTGCAAGAATTGAATTGTGATTTTTTTTTATTTTTTTTTGCATCTGCAATCAGCCCTTTTAGCTTTAATCAGATATTTTGTATGTCTTATTTCAGTTTGAGACTTTTCACATCCTATGATGTGTCATCTCTATGTTTTGTCAAAATTATATTGACGCAATTCTCTTTCTTTTCAGTCTGTAGGTAGACTCTGAACTGAAGACTCTAGATTGAATGAATAAAAATGTTTTCCAGGATGATTATTCTAAAACAAGAGAGAGAGCGGCACAAGCGATAGAGAGGCACGATCGGCCTAAGCCACAATGTTTTCTTATTATCTCGTAAAATTATACAAAATATTCCATAAAACTTGCAGATAACCAAAATTTATTTAATTCATTTCTTTACAGATGTGTGACAAATATTATTCAACCAACTACTGCCTTAACCGGCACATAGCTACTCAGCACATCGACTACGAGAATCTACGGTGTCGTGTTTGCGAAGAGACTTTTGTATGGCCATCGCTACTTCGATCACATAAATGCATCCGTGTGTATCACCATGAGATGCCATTCGATGATGCCAGGCCAGAAATCCACTTTGATAACCTCAACGAAATGCAGTACGGATTCGATGACTTCAATATAAATGATAATGAGGATTACATGAGCACGATAGACTTTGAAATACCTGCTCCGATTGTGGAGTTAACTGAAGGTGATACATTCTTATCTTTTAATCAAGCCCCGAGAATGAGTCTTTTGCCTCAAAATCAGCCGAGAGTAAATCAACTACCAGTGAATCAGAATCAGCGAGTGAATCAGATTATTCAAGAGAAAAGCTGTCAGTTGCAAAGTGTTGGATATAAGTTGGTGATGCAAGAAGTACCTATCGAGTTTTAAAAAGTTTTTAATTAGAGGAAGTTAAAAAGTGCATTTACTGTAATAGTTATGTGACGAGTGTAGCTGCAGTGTAGTTATTTCAAGAGAAACACAGTCTACTTAAATCAATAGGAATAATGTACACCTATCATAGGACTAAGGCCAATCTATAAACTCCTTCCTTGTACATTTCACAGCGTCATCTAGTCCCAAGCCAAGCAACTTAATGAACCTCCGTGGCAAGAGTATTGCATTATCAAAATTTAATAAGAGTTTAGAATGGGGTTGGTCTAATTTTTATGTGGTAATTATACTTTTTTTGTAACTGTATTTAAATTATGGAAATTGGCCAAGCGAAAGTCGCACACATCTGTTATTGTAGAATTTAAATTGTCTTCTAAATGTATCGTTGTGTAAATAGGTTTTAAACTACATAGAAATGTTTATGGTTCAGTATTTCTGAACTGAACGTGAAAGGTAACACTTACGTTTTATGACAACTGTGTGTGTACATAATGTTATAGTAATTAATGAAATTATTAAGTTATAGCTTATAAAGCTTTCTTTGCGAGTTGTGGCTAGTTAGTATGTAGTTTAAATCGTTTAGTTGATTAATTCATCGTTTTGTTTAGTCTCAATATCATGTTTATGTCTGTTTTACTTTCTGTCGTTAGATATTTGTAATTTTTAAACAATTTGCTCTTCTTTGCCCGAATTCTATAATTAATAAACGGATATTCGTAAGTCCATCGCCATAGCAACTTACAACGTTGCTATAGCATAAGTCACAAGTTGGTTATAGGAACCGGGCCTTTACTGAATTAACTTTTTAATTTCGCCGTTTGTAAACCTGTTTTGATGATTCTTTTATTATTGGAAAGAAGATATTCCAAGGGAGATATTTTCATTTTTCATTTTCATTAAGAGTGCAGGAAAATGCTATCTTCTCACGAAATTAAAGCCAATAATTTTTAAGAAATAATTTGTTACCGTTATTAATTTGTTGCCAAACCACTGTTTGGTAGGTTATTGTTTTGACTGGTTGTTTAAGATCTGTTTAAAATTTAGTTGCAAAGACTTGGTAACTTTTCCTTCTGCTAGTAGTAATATCCTAATTTTGTAAATCCATACAAAATATCTGTAGTAGGTAAGTTAGTCAAAATTTTCTTTAGTACCTACACAAATGAGACATTTTTGACTGAGGTTTGGGTGTTTTGGTAAATTATAAATTTACTTATGTGTAGTACTTACCTATATCTTTCGCAAGTTAAAAATTTACATAAAGTACAGAACAATTTTACTTATAACTAAGAAAACTTGCATTTACTATTAAATGTATCAACTTGTACATTATTTGTATTCAAATAAACTATTATTTTGTAAGCAAGCACAAATTCTATGAAAAAAAATATTAAAGAATATTTTTTTTTTTTTTTTTTTTTTTTTTATTTTTTTTTATTAGGTTCTCAAACTGAACATTACACAGTCTTTAACTTAGTAGATAAGACGTAAACAAGAAAGGCATGAGTGTATGTCCTTCTTTGTGAGAACACAGCATGCTTATACATTTTACAAAACAAATAAAGGCTATTTGCCTACCTAACTCCTAGATTTTAATAATGTTTACAAAATATTTTAAATAAAAACTAATATTATTTTTATTAAATCTTATTTACTTTTACAAGATACGTTTTGGAATTTGTGGTTGCTTGTTGTAATTTTAACTGTTGTATGATAAAAAGTATGAGTAGGAACTTACTTAAATCTGTATTAAAAAAGTATAAGTAAATTAAATGTATCCTGTCAAAAGTTTGTTTTATTTAAATAGTCTGCAGTACGCACTACCTACATTTATATTGGTACCTTGATGCAAATTAGCCTGTGTTATTTCAGGTCATAACTATATGCCAAGTTTCAGCCAAATCCGTTAATAGTTTTAGCGGATAGTGTCAAAGAACAAACATTTTCAAATATCCATAACTTTGGCCTTGCTAAGCCCTGATGAGCTAATGAGAATATTCATGAATATTGTGGGATGTTACCTTTTCATAAATAAATGCTTTTTCTTTCTTTCTTTCTTTTTCTTTCTTTTATATAGGTCATCTCTATCAGTGATTTCTAATAACTAAGGTAAATAACGAACTTAAAATAACCGGTAAGTTTTCCGAAACAAGTTAACAGTTCTTAAACTTTCTTCATCTGTGGAGTTGTGTCATTTTTTTTTAAATGTCAAAACCTGTTTTTAAATGTCAAATACAACTTACTGAATGAGTCAATCAAAGTCAATCAAGTCAACACAACAAATGGACGCCATATTGCTTGATTTGACGCCAGATTTGTTTGTGGTAAATTTCAACTCCCTCTCCAAATAGTAACAAAATCAATTTTATGTGTTTTAGAGTAAACTATAATGTATAAGAATTCTTTCTTCATTCAGTAGCACATACATTGGTATACGATAGAAATCTAGTGGCTGAAATTGATAAATTAGTCACATCCTGTGATTTGTTTATTGCATAAATTTTACGTGGTTTTGCTTGTGAAATATGTCTGTTAGCGAGAAAGTCTCGCTTTCCGACGCCCTCAGCAATGTAGATGTGTTGGATGAGCTTACATTGCCCGGTAAGTAGCTTACTGATCTAAGCGTAGTGTTAGGTGTGGCCCTCAGTAGGTAGGTAAATAAGTACGTGTGGTACCGGTATTTACCCACTACAGACAGATTAATCTACTGAATTTTTCAAGTGTTCTATGACTTATTATTATTTAAAGCCGGTTGTGTCCCACTACAGGGCAAAGGCCTCCCACTTTTCCCTCCACTCCTATCTATCACTACAGGCCATAATAAAATCGTAGAGCTGTCTTACCATCTCCGCCTGGTCCTTCCCCGTATATGGATATGATGGGTCTTTCCTGTGGGTGGTAGACAGATATGATTGTATTGTATTTACCCCTCATCCTGTTGTTAAAACATTATGTAATTCACTTCCTTGTGTAGGATTGAGTTGAAATCGGGTGACTCATTGTAATAATGCAATACTTATTATACTTTTTTGATTATCTATTTCAATTTTTGTATATGACCATGCCAGTCCTATAGGTCTCTTCAACAAGACTGCAAACAAACAATAGAGAAGACAATTGAAAGAAAGAAAGAAAAATGTGTTTATTTCTGTTGGACCTCAAGAATCACTTAAAAATGTAGTCATATTTATAAGCTAGGTGACTCTATTGCCTGTTCCAACGCAACTCCCTACACCAGGGAAACAATCAGTCAAGAACCTGGTGGTGCTAGCTTCCATAATAATCTATACTTCATTTATTGAAACGAGCTAATAGGAAGAGAAATAAACTCACGTGATTGGTCGTCGAAAATAATTATCTTTCTCGTGATTGGCTAGATTGTCAAATCAATTGTCAATTGTAAAATCTAGCAAATCCAATTATTTTCGATGACCAATCATGTGTGTTCATTTCTCTTCCTATTAGCTCGTTTCAATAAATGAAGTATAAATATAGTCAAGCTTCAGTGATAAGCCAGTCAAGCAAAATAAGGCAAAAGAAAATGACATTATCATATAAATTTTCTTTCATAAACCTACTTAACAGACAACCAAACCTACTTTTTATAACAATATATTTATCCTGTCCTTCAGATGAGCAGCCTTGTATCGAAGCAGCTCCCTGCTCCATCCTGTACCAGGCCAACTTTGATACCAACTTCGAGGATCGCAATGGCTTCGTCACCGGCATCGCCAAGTATATTGAGGAGGCAACTGTTCATGCCAACTTGGTAAGAATCGGTTATTTAGCATAGGTTTTTGTTTAGTATATACTAATCTATTCTTGCTCACGACTCAAGTATGTATAATGTATTTAAAACTTTTACCCCATTATGCATATTCGACCTAAAACCTATATTAAACCTGTATTCGCTAAAACGCATATTAAATCTGTTGCTATCTCTTTTCGTTGACATATGGGTGACAAGAAAAAAACGTTCTTAAACCTGTATTAAATTGTCAAGTTTTTATGAATAAGACCCTTAGTTCATGCAAGTTACAGTGGGGGCACTGGTGGTATTAAATATATCCTTGAACTTGCCACACAGCGTAATCTAGTCCCAAGCTAAGCAACTTAATCCTTGTGTTATGGTAACCAGATGACTCATATAGTACTTAGATACATTTTTTTTGTAAAAACACGTAATAAATATCTCTAGAACATACAAACATTTGTCCCGTTGTTGAGGGGATCGAACCCGCAACCTCCGTGTCTTAGGTGGGATCTCACCTACTGCACTATAGAGGTTGTCAATGCACAGTATACTGGTGAAGGCCTGCTTAAGACGCAATGGGTTGCGGGTTTGATTCCCGGGGCGGGACACAGTCGTGATCAATTATTGTTTTGCAGAACGAGTTACTAGAGGAAGGTAACGCGCACGCAGTGATGTTATACACGTGGCGTTGCTGTAGCCGAGCGATCCCGCAGCCTCGATCCAATGAGCAACCCGACAGAGTGCATATATACGAGAGGACAGTGCAAGTGCTGGCTCCCGAGGTGGACAAGCTACTGCAGTTTATGTACTTTCAGGTGAGAGGTCAAGGTCAAAGTCTCTAAGGTCACTATCTAGATCAGGGTCAAGGTCACTGAGGTTATTGTCACTTACATCACTATAATAATAGCCTCAGTGACCTGGGTCACTGAGGCTATTATCCAGGTCAACTGAGGTCACTATCCAGGTCACTAAGTTCATTATTTAGGTCACTGAGGTCATTAGCCAGGTAACTGAGGTCACTATCTAGGTCACTAAGGTTGTCTCTGGAAGAGAGGACATTGGTTATGAAATTAGCATTACACGAAAAATGGCAGAATTGTGATTTTGTGACAACATACAATAGTCACAGTAGCCATACAAAAAAAGTGAAGTGACTTTTTCAAGAACCAATTTTAGTCCGAAGTGGATCAAGCTCCAACTATATTTGTTTCAGCGTAAAGCAATAGAGCGTTTCTGCGGCGAGGTGCGCCGCCTCTGTCACGCTGAGAAGCGACGCGACTTCGTCTCCGAGGCGTACCTACTCACGCTTGGCAAGTTTGTGAACATGTTCGCGGTGCTCGACGAACTTAAGAACATGAAGAGCTCCGTTAAGAATGACTACTCTACTTATAGAAGGTAAACTTAAAGGTTTATCAGATTTTTCAAAATAGGAGTTTCTCATCTACACTTATTTTTTTTTCTTATTTGTCGGAAAGATAATATTTTTACGTTAGTAATTTCCCGTTGTTATTATCTATCTAGATACTAATATTTAAAACAGATAAAATTTGTTTGTTTGTTTGTTTGACGGAGGTAATCTCCGAAACTACTCAGACGATTTCATAAATTATTTCACCGATGTGTAGAATGGACTGTCGGGATGGTTTTAGGCTATATTTTATCCCGATAGTTTCTTAGTTTAGTTTTTTTTTTGTACACCCGTGCAAAGCCAGTAGGCCTAACATGTGCAACGTTTCGACACGACAAATGAAATATCTCGTCGATCATGTCACACTGCTCTAACGTACTATGTTAAAGCAGGAGATAATGTTTTGTCGACGACGAGATAATATCTCGTGGTGCACATGTTAGGCCCTCAGGCAGGACGTTGCGGTTGCGTTCAACACTGAACTGCAATTCATGTCTTGCTCTCTTGCAGTTCAATAAACTTCTTAAGCCACTGTTGATCTATTAAAAATAACATTACTAATATTTCCAGAGCGGCGCAGTTTCTGAAAGTGATGTCTGACAGTCAAAGTCTTCAAGAGTCCCAGAACCTATCAATGTTTCTCGCGACACAGAACAAAATACGAGACACGGTCAAGGACGCGCTCGAGAAGATTAATGGTAAGTGAACTTTGACCCCTGATTTGTCCCCAAAGTATAATTGTACGTAAGATAGGGTATACGTGTCATTTCATCGTTATTACGAGATAAAGTAGGCTTGCCCAGCACCTAAACGGTAACATAAAGACCTACATTATGGCTTAACTACATTTAAAATCTAAACCGACCAAGGAATAGTTAGAAATTTGACCTTAAGTTTGACCTTCCTTGAATAGAACTCCGATATACATTGACATTTGACCTTTCTTTATTTCCCAGGGTATGAAGAGCTGTTGGCAGATGTGGTGAACATTTGCGTGCACATGTTCGAGACCAAAATGTACCTCACGCCTTCAGAGAAACATATGCTTGTTAAGGTAATCACCAAGTGCGGATAGAATAGATAATAACGTTTATTTGGTAGTAGCAGCACGTCCCGGCTTTACACGGGTGTACTTATGAACCTACCGGGATGATATACAGCTTATAAGCATCCCGACAGTCCATTCTACATATCTCGGTGAAAGAATTTTTGAAATCGGTCCAGTAGTTTTGGAGATTACCTCCGTTAAACAATCTATCTATCTATATATCTTGCTAGCTGGTCAACCTTTTTATTCCGCGACTGTACAAGTGAAACCTATAACCTCCTGATTATCGCAGTGTGTTAATGATAACCATTGTCCTCAGGTTATGGGCTTTGGTCTGTTCTTAATGGACTCCGATGCGTGTAACATCAACAGGCTGGATCAGAAGAAAAAGATTCGACTCGACCGCATCGATAGGATCTTTAAGGTAAGTTTCTTTTCTATTATACTCAGCGGCACAAGTAACCGCCCACCTTGATTTTTCTAGTTTTCTATACTTCATTTCTTGAAGCGAGCTTAAAGGATGAAAAATAAACGTACGTAATTGGTCGTTGAAAATAATTGTCTTTCTCGTGATTGGCTAGATTTTCAAATCAATTGTCAATTGTATAGTGCTGCTTTGCTTATTGACTTGCAAATACACACTACAAACTTATAACACCTCATAAATACCTGTATTTTTCAGAATCTGGAAGTGGTGCCTCTATTCGGTGATATGCAGATAGCTCCGTTCAACTACATCAAGCGTTCTAAACACTACGATACCAGCAAGTGAGTTAATTCAATGATATGTTCATTAATGAACTAGCCAATGGTCATTATATTAATACAAATTACTCTCGTAAAAATATTGTCAATTTATATACCGACAATGTTTCGATTCGTTCGGAGTATCTTCATCTGGGTATGACATTGACGTCTTACCCAGTAGACACCTAATAAAAGGGGAAAGCTTTTAGTTCACACATGAGCGTTTTAGCGCTTATAACAAGCCACGCCCCCTTACGTTCGACCAATAGAGACCAGATAAGTGACCTGTGAACATTTCTGATTTGTTCGTGACTTTGAACTGACCAATAAGCGCTTACTTTCCCGCTCCCGCACACCTCAGTTGGTTGACTGAAAAGTTTGTATTGCGTAGTAGTACTATTAGGTCTATAGGTATTTGTTTGTGTTTATAGATGGCCGATGTCGTCCAACGCGAATCCGATCTCCCCTCAAGCCGACCTGATGGTGCATCTGCCTCAGATCAGGGAGGAACATCAGAATTACATCTCTGAACTGGCCAGATATAGCAACGAGGTGAGTTTCCTTGAATTTCTGGTGAATCCCCTAGTTTTAAGAAAGTGACGTTTCAAAGTGGTCTTTAATAAGATTTTATTGAATAAATATATTTTGATTTAGATTTTTTGATAATGAAGAAATGAATGAACAAATGAATGAATGAATGAAATGAATGTATGAACTAATGGAATGAATGAAAAAATATATGAATGAAATGACGAAAAAAATGAATGAATGAAAAGAACGCAACAAATGAATGTATGAATGAAAGGAGCGAATAAAATGATGTAGTGGATTAATTGGAGTGAATGCAGAATGAATGAACGAAATGAATGAATGAGATATGGCAAACAATTATAGTTTATAGATGGCTTATTCGAATCCCCTCAAGCTGATCTGATGGTGCATTTACCTCAGATCAGGGAGGAACATCAGAATTACATCTCTGAACTGGCCAGATATAGCAACGAGGTGAGTTTCCTGCGGTTCATATAACTAACTTACAGATGACTGTAAAACTTTCCTCATAGAACAGATTGCCTTAGTCAGATACCTCATCTCGAACATTGTTCTTTTTTCTTCGGGCTATTTTTGTGTTTGGTTTTTGCGGTGCACCGAGCGGCGTTTAGGTCTTGTAATCAAAAATAAGTAACTCCATCTAGTGCTTAGTAGCATGCAGTCGGATGCCTAAACGCCGCTAGGTGACGCCGCAAAAATCAAACACCTAAAAATAGCCCGAAGTAAAACAGGAGTGATTTCAATGTTCGAGGTTTGGCACCCCTGATAATACCGAAATAATCGATTTTCTTTCTCAGGTGACGACAACATTCAAAGAAGCGGGCTCAGACGCCGAGAACAAAGCCGTATCTGATCTGTGCCTTCGCGGCCTTCAGCTATTATCGTCGTGGTGCGGCGTTTTAACAGAACTGTGCTCTTGGAAACTACTGCATCCCACCGACCACGCTACTAATGCAAGATGTCCACCCGACGCTGAGGAATATGAGAGGGTGAGAGAGAAAGAAACAAAGAAATAAATAAAAGACGTGTGGCACTCGGGGACTGCCGCGGTAAAGCTATTGCATGCCACCTAGAGCTATTGCATAACTTCTATCGGGGGCCTTGAGCGTGGAGACCGAATCTAGAAATTCCGTAACGAAAAAACCTAACGCTTGTCACTTTAGTTCAGCAACTCCCCTTTAGGTGGCATGCAATAGCTTTACCGCGGCAGTCCCCGAGTGCCACACGTTTTTTTCTATGCAATTAAATTACTCTACCCAATTCCACCCTCTGTTTATTATTACGGTTAAAAACTAAATAATCTTGTTGTCAGGCTACTCGTTACAACTACACGTCTGAGGAGAAATTCGCCATGATCGAGGTGATCGCCATGATCAAGGGACTGCAGGTACTCATGGCGAGGATGGAGACAGTATTCGCTGATGCTGCTAGAAGGTAAAACAGATTCCACACAGCGCCATCTAGTACCAAGCTATACAACTTCAACAAAAACACAAGTTTGAAGTTCCCTTAACTTGAGACTAGATGGCGCTGTGTTAAATGTCCAAGAATATTTATTTTTCCCTCGTCTCTAAATACAATAGACTGAGAGCCCAGAAAGATCTGACTTAACCTATTTTAACATGGATGAAACCTTATATGCGCTTTCTGGGCTCTTGGTCTACAAGTGTCATTTAGTTAAATCGAGGAGTCAAAGATTAAAAAAATAATTCCATAGCTCCAAGGTTTACTCACCAGGCTCACAGGCACGTCCCGGCTTCGCACGGGTGTACTAATGAAACTACCGGGATTAAATATAGCCTATAACCTTTCCAACCGTCCATTCTACACATCGGTGAAAGAATTTTTGAAATCGGCTGAGTAGTTTCAGAGATTACCTTCGTCAAACAAACAAATTTTACCTCTATATAATATTTAGTTTCTTCAGTTAAGGAAACCTCTGTAAAGCTTTACTTCTTGCAAAAATCGCAATTATTGTTATTATTTACTGCTTTCATTATATTCATTTGTATAATTTACAGATCAATCTACGCAGAACTACAAGACTTTGTTCAGTTGGTGATGAGAGAACCATTGCGGAAGGCGATCAAAAACAAACGGGATCTGATCAGAAGGTAATTATTTAAATGAACTGGTATTTACCATGATTTGTATTATGAGTTTCCCGATATTTCGCCAAAGTTGCATGCGCCATGATCACGGTAACTACAGTTCTTTTTTTTTTTTTTTTTTTTTTTTTATATATTTATTTTGCGTTCACCACAGACTCTAGGGTCCGTGCTTTTATTGTTACAGTTAATATATTAAAAAGATCTTACTATTTTATAATTTTGACATTTTTGCTACTTAGCAAACTTTAAGGAAACGATATTTATATAAACGATATTAATATTACTACTTACGAATAAAAATTTAAAAAAAAACTTAATTACTTTACATGAGTTAAAGAACATTTTAATATTACATATTATAGTTATGTTGCTAGCCATCCATCTCCGCCGTCACTTCCTTTAGGGTGTTCCAAACAGCGGCATTGCGATCTTTTATGGCCATTTTGAAGTTGTAGTTTACTATTTCTTTTGCTGGCACTGCCGTTGCTCGCTTTATGAAGTTCCCTATGGCGTCATCGGTATCGTCGGTGTAATAGATACATCTACCTGTATGGCGTGATATGGCTACGACTGCATGGGGGACGCTGTCGTGCAGCCCTATTCTGCTTCTGGTGTTTACAATTATCACCGTCTCGTAAGACAAGCCCTGTGCTTCATGAACTGTAAGCGTACGCGACCCGTCACCCGCCCCGAAACCCTGGTTCTTTAGGGTTTTCTTTTCTTCCTGAGTGTGGACTAGGAAGAGGGTATTGGGGAGGCTTCTGGGAATCTGTGCGCCTGTGTACGCTGCCAGCTTCAGGGATTGTACCTTTCGTTTCGATGAATAAATGCCTGAGTACACGTCTTGTAGGGCGTAAGCAACGTCCATTGGATTTCGGTGCGTTAACAACAGTTCCTTGGTGATGTTTGTGACAAGGTTTGACCGATTGTACTGTATATCGAAGAGGTTGTCTCTGTCGATAAACGGCAATTGGTTAACATCTCCAATGAGAACGATTTCATCGGCTCCGGCCAACTGAGACGCCATGACTATGGCTCCAAAATGGTTCATTAGGGCCTCGTCAATCGTGAGACGATGACATTTCACCCTGAAGCCATTTACCAGAACTGAAGCCATCGTGCGCACTTTGGTCTTGGCCAGATCTCCTATACGGTGCGCTAACTTTTCTTTCAGGTCGTTGGCTGCCTCAATTGTTGACGTTATGACGATGTCCTCGTTGACATTGAAGTTCTTAACTACCCATGTTCAGTGGCGGATTTACAAATTTGCCGCCTGTAGGCTATTAAATTTTTGCCGCTCCTACTGACCTTTTAAATTTAATAGTTAGGTACGCTAGATTAGTTCACAATCGTTTATTTACATTTAACCTATTCGTTGGTCTGATATAATTCCTGGCAAAATATAAAAAACAGTGCGAGCGTAGCGAGCCGAAATTTTTAAGACAAATAAGTCATGGAAGGTTTGATTTTGCTTATTGTGTTCAAAATTAAAAGGCTGATACTGGTTTTTGCTTTAGAAAATTTATCGTGCGAGGAAGCGAGCCGAAATTTTGAAGACAATTAAGTCATGAAAGGTTTGATTTTGCTTATTGTGCTCAAATAAAAGGCTGACACCGGTTATTGCTTTAGAAAATGTATCGTGCGAGCGAAGCGAGCCGAAATTTTTAAGACAAATCAGTCTTAGAAGGTTTAATTTTGCTTATTGTGCTCAAATAGAAGCCTGGTTTTCACTATAAAAAGAGCTGAGATGTTAGCGTGCGAGCGCAGCAAACCGAAATTTTTAAGACAAATAAGTCATGGAAGTTTTAATTTTGCTTATTGTGCTCAAATAAAAGGCTAACACTGGTTTTCACTATAAAAGAGCTTAGAAGTTAGCGTGCGAGCGTAGCGAGCCGAAATTTTTAAGACAAATAAGTCATGGAAGGTTTGGTTTTGCTTATTGTGCTCAAATAAAAGGCTTACACTGGTTTTCGCTTTAAAAGAGTTAAGAAGTTAGCGTGCGAGCGAAGTGAGCCAAAATTTTTAAGACAATAAGTCATAGAATGTTTGATTTTGCTCATCGTGCTCAAATAAAAGGCTGACACTGGTTTTCTCTTTAAAAGAACTAAGAAGTCATCGTGCGAGCGAAGCGAGCCGAAATTTTTAAGACAAATAAGGCATGGATAGTTTGATTTTGCTTATTGTGCATAAATAAAAGTTTGACATAATTATGCGAGCGAATCGAGCCGAAAATTTTACGACAAATTAGTAGCATAATAGTCAGCATAACAATTTATAGCTTTCTATAAGTATTAAAAAATGCGGAATGTTCCATACTAACTTCAAACCAAATTGGGTTAAAGAGACAACAAGTAGCCTATGTCACTCTCCATCCCTTCAACTATCACCACTTAAAAAATCACGTCAATTCGTCTCGCTCCGTTTTACCTAGGCAGACAAACTTTCCCATTTATAATATTAGTTTGGAAGTATAAATATGGGTTTTATACGGACTACGTAAGAGTGCTCAGTAGGTAGGTACTAGGTACACCTAACTGTGCATTACTAAAAAAATATTTTTTATAGGTATTCGTTTATTTCTGTAAGATAAAAAACATTTGGGACCAAATCCGCCGCCCCCTAGAATCTGCCGCCCTAGGCTCCAGCCTACTCAGCCTATTGGTAAATCCGCCACTGCCCATGTTGTTTTTCCGCATCCGGGTACTCCGTTGATCCATTCGAAGTGTGGTAGTTTCCAGTGGTTCCAATCTGCCTGTCGACTGCCTGAAATGGTTTCACCCATTTTAAGGATTTTGTCGTCTGGCATTATTATGGTACACTTGGCAACAACTACAATTGGATCAGCGACCGGGGTTTTGAATTTAATGTGGCCTGCCCGCTCCGACTCTTCCTCGTTTTGCTCCACAAAGCCACCTGACACACTGTAAGCCACCATATAGCTGTCCGACATTTTCCCTTCGATGACTCGGGAGTTATCATTGTCGTATATGGCTGCTTCTGCTTCCTCGATCAACACCTTTAATAGACCTTTGTTTCCTTGCCTAAACGTTTGCATGATTTTTGCGCAGGTTTGTAGCTTGTTTGTTGTTAACTACAGTTCTTGCGAGTATGTAGGTTGTCACTGGCAGACGAAACGGTCTACCCTCTTTCACAGCCTTTCTACGTATCACCCGTACCACAGATAAAATAATACTATGTACAGATGGTCCATCTAGAACATTAATTTCACTCCGGTTTTTCTTCGGGCTATTTTTTTGTGTTTGATTTTCGGGCGCCCCTAGCAGTGTTTAGGTCTTGCCTGCAATCAAAAATATTAGCACTGATGGTGTATCTGTACATAGTATTATTTTAAATAACAGCGTGAGTTTTGTGTTCCAGTATAATAGTATCGATTCGTGAGACTTGCGGCGACTGGGCGCGCGGCTGCGAGCCCCAACAGGATCCCGCGCTCCGCGGGAAGAAGGACGCCGAGGCAAGCTTCACTATCAAAGTACCGCGCCGGAACGTAGGTGAGTAAGATAAGATCGACTTTATTGACACACACACTAAAGTACAAGTACAAAGAAGATAGAAATAACTAGGTAATATAACACAGAAAAGTTGAAACCTACGGCAACATACAAAAAAACTATTAAAAAATTACTAGGAAGTGTACCAACAAGATCCCGCGCACCGCGGGCAGGACGCTGAGGCCAGCTTCCCTATCAAAAAACCTCGCCCGAATGATTTAAATTTAAAATAACGTGTGTTTATTTTTCTTCCTATTAGCTCGCTTCAAGGAATGAAGTATAAGTAATTGTTTGCAGGCCCGTCATCAACTCAGCTGTACATGGTGCGAACTCAGTTGGAAGCGCTCATTTCAGACAAGTGGGGAGGTCGAAGGACTTTGCGGAAGGTAATGTATTAAACCAATAACACGAACTTTAAACGGTGAAGGAAAACATCATGAGGAAACCAGTTAGCTTTCTAGCAGCTTCGCTGGGCTTGTAATCTGCCACGTCTGAATTTACTAAAATATCTATGTATTACCAGATGACTGATAAGTCATCTGGTTATTGAGACTGACCATTAGGCAACGCCAACAGAAGACATATATGTAGCTTACTGAGACTGATCATTATTCAACGCGAACAGATTTTTTTTCTTGGCTTTGTACTTTTTAGAAGATAGATCGATTACTTGTACTTTGTAGCACTTTGTAGCAATTTAACCTTAGGGTCACTAAGGTTAAATTGCTACAAATAGATAGATAGATAGATAAACACTATTGTACACAAGAAAACACATTACAGACATTAAAACTAAGAAACAAAAGTACAATGGGCGGCCTTATCGCTAAGAGCGATTTCTTCCAGGCAAATAAAATATTGTTTTGTTACAGGATTTAGAAGCCGGCGCGCTCTCTCAGATCGAAACATTCCACACACAGAGTTTCTACTGGCCGTATCTCCTCAACCTATCAGGTACTAGCACGTCCCGGCTTCGCACGGGTGTACTAATGAAACTACCGGTATAAAATATTGCCTATAACCATCCCGACAATCCGTTGTACACATCGGTGAAAGTGAAAGTACTATTGAAATCCGCTGATTACTTTCGGAGATTACCCTGTCTATACAAACAAACAAACAATACCGCTTGATAATATTAGTATAGGTATGAACTAACTGCGCACCTTATAGGAAGTTGTTCCCGTTCCCGTAGTAATACCGGGATCAAAAGTAGCCTATTTTTGAAGGATATAAGCTATTTTGGTACCAAATTTCATTCACACCCGTTCAAAAGATTTCTCGTGAAAGAATGACAGTTGTGATAAGCGTACAGAGCCCTTCGTGCGCGGGTCCTACTCGCACTTGGCTGATTTTATATTATTTTTTAGATTCTCTGGCGAAATGCTGCGATCTATCGCAACTGTGGTATAGAGAGTTTTATCTGGAGATGACAATGGGACGCAAGGTCAATGTGAGTACAAATTCTCTGACTGTTTTCTCTATAATTTTTAAGATAGCTTCATAGCTTCTATAGCGCCTTGGGGTGGAGACCGAATCCAGAAAATCCGTAACGAAAAAACCTAACGATTGTCACTTTAGTTCAGCAACTCGCTTCTAGGTGGCATGCAATAGCTTTACCGCGGCAGTCCCCGAGTGCCACACGTCTGTTTTTGTTTTTAATTTTGCTACTTGACCCAAATAAATTTTACATAACTAAATACAATTAGAACCAGTTGAGCCACTTAAAGATCATTGCAAACGGTCTATATGTAGCTCAATTGATCCAAACCACTGCCAGACGGAAGCGTGCCCGTACATTATTAATTCTAAACTCTTAATTCTTCTATTCTACTAGAAATGCTTGGTTCGTCACCAACACAACGAGGAGTGCAAAGATCTGGTGACTATGGAGAAACGTATCCAGTTCCCCATAGAGATGTCCATGCCGTGGATACTCACTGACCACATACTGCGCACCAAGGAGCCCGCCATGATGGAGTGAGTCATTCATTCATTCATTCATTCACACAACGAGGAGTGCAAGGATCTGGTGACTATGGAGAAACGTATCCAGTTCCCCATAGAGATGTCCATGAATGAATGAATGAATGAATGACTCATCATTCATTCATTCATTCATTCACACAACGAGGAGTGCAAGGATCTGGTGACTATGGAGAAACGCATCCAGTTCCCCATAGAGATGTTCATGCCTAAATGTATGAAAACCAGAGCAGTGCCTCTCTCGGTAACCAGACTGAACTACTGGCTTTTATAATTAGCCTACTTACTTGGATTACTTACATTTATCCTACTTGACTCGTTTGCGAGGATAGTACGCCAAAACTCATAAAAAGGCTAAAGGCAATAGAATCCCCTTGTTTTAAGAACGTGACTATTCTAAGTGGTCTGTAATAAGATCTTATTGAATACAGATTTTGATTTTGACTTTGACTTTTCAGATACGTACTCTACCCGCTGGATTTGTACAACGATTCGGCGCAATACGCACTCACGGTCTTCCGCAAACAGTTTCTGTATGATGAAGTTGAGGCAGAGGTAAATATAAATAAAAATAAATATATGCTGGGACATTCCACACAGCGTCATCAAGTCCCAAGCTAAGCAACTTAATACTTGTGTTACTTAATTTTGAATGTTTGCTTAATGTATATTCTTTCTTTCTCTTTCTTTTTAAGTAATCTCCGAAACTACTCAGCCAATTTCAATAGCACGAATATCAATAACCTAAGATTGCTTAGAACCCCTACTGCGCAGCTTTTCCCCTCAGCGTTCTTTTTACGTGGCGCGACCTATACTTATATTTTGGCACTATTTTCAGGTGAATCTCTGCTTCGATCAGTTCGTGTATAAGCTGTCTGAGCAAGTTTACGCTCACTACAAGCAACTCGCAGCCAGGTGAGTTACAAACTAGCGGCGTCCCGCGGGAATAGTTCCCGTAACACCGGGATTGATAATAAAAACAAAGATGTCAAGGGACACCCGGATGGAACGAAGTTCTTTCTATGGGAGAGAGAGAGAGAGAGATAGAGAGAGAGAGAGACAGAGAAACACGCGCACGCCGCACGACTCACAACTATAACAAAAAGTGTCGTTTACAACATTTTGCCTTAATTTTTTCCGTCTAGCACCCTTTCGCAACTCGCGATAAGGAAATTCGTTCCGATAATCTAATACAAATACAAAATACAAAACTTTATTAATAACATCATATTACAAGTCTAATACATACCGTATTACATTTGAGATACATTTAAACCTAGTATTCTTCTTATCTTATCAGCCCACTGGATCCCACTGCTGGGCAAAGGCCTCCCTTCCCTTTTTTCATTCGCCGCGGGGCGTAGGGTATCTGTTGTATTATTTAACATTATTACAATTATTATATCTAATGTTGTATTGTTCTAGTATGATGCTAGACAAGCGTTATCGCGCGGAATGCGTCGCCCGCGGCGCCGGCGCGGCGTGCGGCGCGGGACGATACGCCTCGTTGCTGAGACAACGACACGTAGCCTTGTTGGGGCGACACGTAGACCTATGTGCATTGGTGAGTGTTTTAATATCAACTAAGGATAGTTTGTCAATTTTAAACTAGATGGCGCTGTGACTGTTTCATTCAACTCATTTTAAACTAGATGGCGCTGTGACTGTTTCATTACAGTATGAAGATACATATTAGGAGTCTACGGCTAATAAGTCGATGATGAATGTACATATAATTTGTTTACAGGTGGCGCAGCGGATCAATGCGGATATGCATCGCGCTTTAGACGCAGCGGTCGCCAAATTCGAGGCCGGCGATATAACCGGCGTCGTGGTAAGTCTATACTATCTATATCTATACTAATATCATAGACAAAATGTAATAGAGTTCTATTTTGTCTATGCTAATATTGTAAAGAGTCCTCCGTCAAAAAACAAACCAATTTAATATTGGTTTGTTTCTTGTTGTTTGTTTGACGGAGCTAATCTTCGAAACTACTCAGCCAATTTCAACAATTCTTTCATCGAATGGATTCTCGGGATGGTAATGTTTTGTCTATATTTAAGATTCGCAACAATTTGATACAATTTAGACAATTGGGGTCAGATTTAAGCTATCCGAACGATGCCGAAAGGTGGACGCTTAAAAGTGCGGAATATTGAAAATTGAAGTCTATTTACAAAATTGAAGTCCATTAAATTTTTTTTTAAAGTGATTAAAGTGCATTTAATAAAAATTGTAATGTTGCGACATGTTTGTTATCAGGAATTGGAGGGTCTTATCGCTGTGAACCGTCTCTGCCACAAGCTTCTGAGTCGCTACCTGACCCTGGACGACTTTGAGTCGATCTTACGCGAATCCGACCATGGAGTTTTGGCGCCGTAAGTATTTAACATGAAATGAAATATGAAAACCTTTAATGGGCTTATTATAATTACACGGGATATTACTCACGTAAAAATATTGTCGATTTAGATACCGACAATGTTTCGATTCTTCCGGAGAATTTTCATCTGGGTATGAGTGTGGTCACTTCTCGCGGGCGTGGCTCTCACTTAATATACATACTTTAATTGGCTTTCTGATTTGATACTTGTACTAGCTGCGCTCTACGGTTTGACCCGCGAAAGTCTTGTTCCCGCGAAAATATCGGGATAAAAAGTAGCCTATGTGTTAATCCAGGGTATGACCTACATACCAAATTTCAACCAAATATGTCCAACCGTTTTTGCGTTAAAGAATAACAAACATACATACATGCTCACAAACTTCCACATTTATAATATTAGTAGGAAAGTAGGATGTTATCTGTAATGAAGCTGTTGATTTTTTTATATATAAATAAATATTTGACAATTCCAGATATGGTCGTATCAATCTGCACGTGTTTTGGGAGTTGAACTACGACTTTCTACCGAACTATTGCTACAATGCTGCCACAGACAGGTAAACAAAATGATTGGTTTTAACTTTTAGGGTCTTTTTTGGGTGTGTTGTTATTAAAAAAGACGTGTGGCACTCGGGGACTGCCGCGGTAAAGCTATTGCATGCCACCTAGAGGTGAGTGACAGCAATAGCAATAGGCTGAACTAAAGTGACAGCAATAGGTTTTTTCGTTACGGAATTTCTGGATTCGGTCTCCACGCTCAAGGCCCGCGATAGAAGCTATGCAATAGCTTAAAACTTGACAATTTAATTTAGGTTTAAATAATGTTTTTTCTTGTTACTCAGAGAAACAACAGATTTAAAATGCGTTTTAGTTTTAGCATATTCCACCAGTAAACCGGTATTCCACCGGTTTATGCACAATCTACTTGAAAAATGTCTATTTATTTTTTGTCTCTCTGACTGATTTTACTTGTCTTACACACATTGCCTATCCAGATTCGTGAAGTGCCGCGGCATTCAGTTCGCTGTGGACGTTCAAAGAGAAAAGCCGCAACAGTATGGACACGCGCTACTCTGGGGCTCGAAGCAACTCAGTCTGGCTTACTCTGCTCAATACGCACAGTATGAAGGTAACATTCATTTACTGGCTTTAAAAAAGATGAGTTCTATTTTCAGTGGTCGTTAATATGACTTTATTGAATAGGGGTCTTATTCATAAAAACTTGACAATTTAATACAGGTTTTAAGAACGTTTTTTTCTTGTCACCCATATGTCAACGAAAAGAGATAGCAACAGATTTAATATGCGTTTTAGCTAATACAGGTTTAATACATGTTTTAGGTCGAATATGCATAATGGGGTAAATATATTTTGACTTTTTGACTTTTGAATTGTAGTATGTTTTGTTACCCTATATAACAAAGTTCCAGCCCATTGGCTGGTTGAATAATTTGATACATACATTATACAATGATACATTTATCATCATGGCATCCTAAAAGAAATAGCAAACAATTATGCGTGTTCTCTGATGTGGAAGACATAGATCCAAATCTGTGTTAATTGTTAAGTACTAACCCATATTTTACAAATGTTTACGAACCATTTTATGGACTTGTGTTGTCTGAGTAAAGAATTTAAATTATTACTAGCAGCACGTCCCGGCTTTGCACGGGTGTATGATGGACTCTACTGGGATATAATATAGCCTATTATAACCATCCCGACAGTCTATTCTACACATCTGTGAAAGAATGTTTGTGTGAAATGAAATGTAATGAAACTTTTTGTCAGAAAACAAACATACTATGACGAAAGTCCTACGACCATCCGTAAGTTGGTTAAAGGAACAGCCTTTAGATTATTTTCTCTCTTTCCCAGGTTTCGTAGGAGGCGTCCACTTACACGCCTTAGTACGTCTGCTCGGCTACCAAGGCGTAGCGGTGGTAGTGTCCGAGCTACTGGGCGTGGCTCGGGGTCTGCTACACGGCACGCTGGCTCAGTTCACGAGGGCACTGCACCGCGCCATGCCCCGGCATTGCAAGCTGCCGAGATATGACTACGGATCTAACGGTGAGTTATGACTACGGAATGGTGAGCGAGATATGACTGCGGATGGTATGGTGAGTCGAATGACGGTGATTTGAGTACGATATGACTACGAATAGATGTTGAGATTTGACTACAATTGTAATAAAGAATAGAGCGAGAAATGATTACGGATCTAACGGTCAGATATGACTGCGTATCTATTTGTGAGTAAATCAAGATATGACGACATCTGTGAAGTGAAGACCCGCCTAAGGTGCAGACTTCGATCTTTGCTGCGGAATAAATGTTTGTATGTATCTATCATCAAGCTTAACTGTGTACAATATTGTAGGTTTCTTTATTTATGACTACGGATATAATGGTGGATAGAGCGAGATATGACCACGTATAGTCTATCTATAAAGTCCTGACATGAATGTTTGAGGAACTAAAATTATTCGTGTATCTGGCAGCACCAAACAAAGGTATAACAGCTGTCGTCAGCTGTCATCGAGTGAGTTCAAGAACATATTTTCCTCTATTTTTTATTGTTTTCTTAGTTAAACTGCAATGAAATGAAACCGAACTACGCACAAAAGTATCACAAATAAGTAAAGTAAATGAGAGTGACACGCGGGAAGTGATTTTTAAGTTTTTAAGCAATGTTTAGCGGAATACCAAGTTGGACATATTTTGTGGGATTTGGATGATTTAAATGGGCGAACAGCATCTATAACGGGTATGTAATCGTTTTATTGGTTGTTTCTAATCTGCCTGAAGTAACAAATTGACCTAAATTACGATTTGGAGACCAAAAAAGGCATTGTTTACATTGCACATTTTTACGTCAGATTGAACATCACAGTAAGTCATGTTGTAGTGAGACCATCTAATCTTGATACATTAAAATGGCACACAGTCTAGCTACGTTTTCTGCCTACCTAAGTATTTAAAATTTTAACTAATTGCTTTATGTTTAAAATGCTTTTGATTACCTACTTTCAGTATTTTTTTTTTAATTTTCAGGTAGGTAAATCAGAAAGTACCTACGGTTAGGCGAATTCAAGAATGATGGGAAGTTTGAAACTGCTGTGAAACACAGTAGGGTCTGCCAAGAAAGCAATGGACAATTTTAATATTTGTGCACTACGGCAAAAAATAAAATTCTTATAAAAATGACAATGAAATCCAATTTTGTTTCATTTGCCTTCACCTATGTACCTATGTATGAACACTCAACAGTTTAACCTTTTAATCCAACATTATTACACAGATAAGCACAAGATTTAAAAAATAAAACATGCCTTCCCAAATTCCCACCTAAAAGCTGGTAGGAACTTTTACATGGAACGAACTGCAAGTATCAAAATCAGTAGTCACACTATAGGGTTGCTATATACATTTTAGCAGCGCCCTCATTTATTGTCACGACTTTATAGACAGACTATATCATTGTTTTTAACTCCTTATATGTTATAAACTCTTGTATCTATATCCAGGTGTACTCGGCTACTACCACGCTCAGCTGACGGATATAGTTCAGTATCCAGAGGCGAGGACGGAACTGTTCCACGCTTTCAGAGAACTGGGGAACATTATACTGTTCTGTATGCTTATTGAACAGGTGAGTGATATACTTTATTGCACACCATATTTACAATACATACATACATACATATAATCACGCCTCTTTCCCATGGGGGTAGGCAGAGACCACGGATCTCCACTTGCTACGATCCTGACATACATCTTTCGCCTCACTCACTCTCATTACATTCTTCATACATGCTCGCCGGTTTAGGGTACTTCTGACCTGGCCTTTCTGCAAAATGTCACCAATTTGGTCCAATTTACAATGGACATATTTACAAATTAACATTAAGTGCTACATACTACAAACTAAAGATCACAGTTGACGGATATAGTGCAGTATCCAGAGGCAAGGACGGAACTATTCCACGCGTTCAGAGAACTGGGGAACATTATACTGTTCTGTATGCTTATTGAACAGGTGAGTAATATAATTTCTTTCATATAATTTATAAAATGTGTTCTGATCACGTAAATTTAAAAAAAGAAAGACGTCACTCGAGGACTGCTGCGGTAAAGCTATTGCATGCCACCTAGAGGCGAATAAAACGTCAAACGTCTACCTCGTCAAACGCACGCAATTATGCGTCCTATAATAATGAGAAGAGGGTTCATATTCTTTTAACGGGACGCAGGTTGGAATTTTTCGTTACGGAATTTCTGGATTCGGTCACCCTGCCGAGGCCCGCGATAGAAGCTATGCAATAGCTTCAAAAACAGATGAGTAATATTGTACAGTCTTCAACTATACATTTTGCTGACGCTGTGATAGGCACGAGCGCGCGTCATTTTACTTAGGTATTTATTCGTAATTCACACAATTAATATTCAGTGTGTTGTAACTAATGAAAAAGAATTATCACGGTCTGTTATATCTGTACGAAATTAGTACAATAAACGGATTGATCGTAATTGTTATCTTTCTTCTCCACACTCAAACTAACTGCAAGTGTAGACACTCTACACACGCCTACCCTACACACCACGAGTGCTACGCTCTACGATCTAATACAATGTACCATAGATGGATGGCCTTACGTATAACCCCAATAAAAAAATTAAGTGTCTAACTTGGTTTGTTGTAAAATTAAAATTGTTGAATGCACAATTTGTTTTAGGCGCTGAGTCAGGAAGAAGTGACAGATCTACTGCACGCCGCTCCCTTCCAGAATATACTGCCGAGACCTTTTACAGCAGGTAATACTAAAATATTGAATAGATTTAGGTATGTTAGCAAAACGTCGTTATACCCTTGAAATAAAACCCTAATAAAATCTACTACTTCGGCCTCATAATACAAAAAAAAACGTATAATGCGAACCAATTTAGACAAACCTGTGTTTAAATAGTTCTAAAATATGAATTGTGATCGCGAAAGTTTAAGAAAAAACAATTTAGACAATTCAATTCAATTCAAAATATCTTTATTGTGGACACAGTTTGCGACACAAATATAAATGGGTTTATAGTAGGTACAGCATCCAACAATCGGCGGTCTTATCGCGCACGGCGATTTCTTCCAGACAACCGGAAAATGGTTTTAGTAAACCCTGTTGTCCCTTGACACCTCTCAAGTTTTTCTTTTGTTTCTATCAGAGGGAGAGAAACCGGAGACGAAACAGAAGCGTCTCGAGGCAAAGTACGTCGCGCTACAGATCGGACAGAACGTTGAGAAGTACGGGAATGCTAAGGTAAGCGAACAACTTACTATATTTAGAAAGAAAGAAAGAAAAGACTATATTTAGAAAGAAAGAAAGAAAAGAAAGAAAAATATTTATTTACTTCACTCATTAAACATTGTCTTAAATATGAGGCAAGTATACATTTCAACGACGTTGAGTGACGCAAATTTACATACTAGTAGCACGTCCCGGCTTTGCACGGGTGTACTAATGAAACTACCAGGACAAAATATAGCCTATAACCATACCGACAGTCCGTTTTGTAAAGGAATTTTTAAAATCAGCCGATTTCATCATTCTACACACCCGTGAAAGAATTTTTGAAATCGGTCCAGTAGTTCCGGAGATTACCTCCGTCAAACAAACAAACTTTACCTCTTTATAACGATTTCAAAACAGGTTTTGCTTTCAAAAATATCGTGAGTCATCCATATCCAGGTATAGATTCGCATCTTCTTCTTCTCACAACATTTTTTGTATTAAGCTAGAAACCAACAAACATTTTGGATTAAGTATTAATTGTATTTATTATTTCTATTATTATTATTTTTAAATTCTTTTTTTTATTTACTTATTTATGTTTATTAATATTATGTTAAGAAGAAGTTTGTGAGAGAAAATAAATAAAATGATTGATTTCTTCTTCGTCCTACATGGCGCGACATATAATCTGACGTGTATGTTTGTCAGCAAGCCCAGTTGGCCCGCGAAGGCGACCTCCTAACCCGCGAGCGTCTCTGCTGCGGCCTGTCTCTCTTCAGCGTGGTGCTACGTAGAATGAGGGGCTTCCTCACCGCGCCCGCGTGGCCCGCGCCGGCGCACGCCGCGCACGCGCCCCACACAGACGACACCGGCGAGTTCCACAGGTGAGAGAGAGACAGATATAGATTGCTCTGTTCATCTAGCAGACATCGGCGAGTTCCACAGGTCAGAGAGAGACACATATAGATTGCTCTGTTCATCTAGCAAGCTCAGCAGACACCGGCGAGTTCCACAGGTGAGAGAGAGACAGATATAGATTGCTCTGTTCATCTAGCAAGCTCAGCAGACACCGGCGAGTTCCACAGGTGAGAGAGAGACAGATATAGATTGCTCTGTTCCTATAGCAAGCTCAGCAGACACCGGCGAGTTCCACAGGTGAGAGAGAGACAGATATAGATTGCTCTGTTCATCTAGCAAGCTCAGCAGACACCGGCGAGTTCCACAGGTGAGAGTGAGACAGATATAGATTGCTCTGTTCATCTAGCAAGCTCAGCAGACACCGGCGAGTTCCACAGGTGAGAGAGAGACAGATATAGATTGCTCTGTTCATCTAGCAAGCTCAGCAGACACCGGCGAGTTCCACAGGTGAGAGAGAGACAGATATAGATTGCTTTCCCTCTCCATTTGCTTTAATATAATACACTGTTCTATAATGCTCGATTTCTATAACGTACTCGTCCGTAGGTCCATCACCATAGCAACATTGTTTGTTTTTAAAATATAAAATGTATGAATTTTTTTGACTGATAACGTTGTTCGGCTTAGTTTAAAAAATCTCAATGTGAGTTTTTAAATGAAAAATCGTCAAGATTGGTTTACTCAGTCGAAAGTTCATAAGTAACAAACAACAAAAACAGTAGAAGTTGACATTAAAATTGATTTGAAATTGGCTAAGTAATTAATTTTGTGGTTTTTAAATCAAATCAAATCAAAAAACGTTTATTTCAAGTCACACGCAATTTATCAAATAATGGTTCGGTGATGTCCTTTTTAGAAGGGTCGGCAACCTTTTAAAACGTCATACTTTTAACAGGTTTTACCATCTGCAATGTCATTTAGGTCGTTATTCAATAGCGTACGTTGACCTTTGAAAATAATAGGTATTCATTTAAAAATAAACCATGTTCACACCTATTATTTATCTGATAGTATTTGTCTTTTTATCTGAGGATCGGATTGGGTATGAAAAAAAACCAACACACTTTTTGTCTCATTTATAAACAAGTTGAAAATAAAATTAATGTTTAACCGAATTCAATTTCGTAAAGAGCTATTCTTCCATCCTTAGGTTCATTTTTGTTCTAAACAATTAACTCTAAAAAATACAAATTCGATATGAAAAATCTAAAAACTTTAGAAACTTAATCGTATCGTGTTAACTTTAATTAAGTTTATCGTTAACAACCAGTTTCAATAACCTATCTCTCTCTTGTTTTGCTTACTGTCGGTAGTAATTTGACACAATTTACGAGTACATGGAAGTAATGTCAATTATATACCTACTGTGGGTAAGCTAAACTATAGGTAATTAAGATTAGCTGTTAATCGTTCGTTCGTTTTCGTTACTAACTATTCATATTTATCTCCAGTTCTCATCATCCTAGCTTGAATAACTTCATCCTTCGTCTCAATACAATCGTAAGCTTGTCCGATCCACGCACAAAAGTCTAGAAATTTCGTCGTAGGATTCAGATAGTTGTCCCCCAACTCGGCTGTCCTATAATCATTTGGGAAAACGTGATGGTAGTTGTGAAATCCTTCGCCTAAAGTACAGAAAGATATAACTTTATTCTGACAAGGGTGTATGCTATTATCGTATGGTTTCGTTCCGAATTTGTGAGCGAAACTGTTGACGGACAAACTTGCGTTTGTTACGAGTAGGACGCGGAGAATGTTCAGATGAAACGAGACTGTGAATGTCTCGTTCCAGAGAAGTGGGATCAGCGTTGGGATGATATATGTCAGGGATGCTATCAGCCACACGCAGTTTCTGAAAAGAAAATTGGTTATCTATACTTCTATACTAATGTTAGGTGCTGACACACTGTGGTCTGTGCTGCGGTGAGCCAAAAGGAACCAGTCTCAGCGACTTTGTCACTCAGCGCCTTACATAGACAGACATTTTTATCACTTGGACACACAATACAAAACCTAAAAAACACAGAGAAAACTATACCGAATCAAATACACAGTGAATGAGCAACAAAAAGGTCTCGACTTAGCATTAAGACATGTCAAAGTGGTCTTCTATAAGATTTCATTGAATAAAATATTTTGACTTTTGACTTTTGACTGAGAAGTGGTAAGGCGCTGGTATTCTGCCGTAACCTTCATGGTCACTAGACCCTGTTAGAATACATTTGAGGGTACTTACGTCGCAGAGCAACACTGGTCTTAGCACTAGTAACTTACTTTTGCTGGAACCTCAGTACTGGGTTAGAGTATAGTTCAGACATATCAAGTGACTTCCCCTTGGCTCTGCACTCTGCAGTCTAAACTATTCTATGACCACCTTAGTAACTTACTTTTGCTGGAACCTCAGTACTGGGTTAGCGTATAGTTCAGACATATCAAGTGACTTCCCCTTGGCTCTGCACTCTGCAGTCTAAACTATTCTATGACCACCTTAGTAACTTACTTTTGCTGGAACCTCAGTACTGGGTTAGCGTATAGTTCAGACATATCAAGTGACTTTCCCTTGGCTCTGCACTCTGCAGTCTAAACTATTCTATGACCACCTTAGTAACTTACTTTTGCTGGAACCTCAGTACTGGGTTAGCGTATAGTTCAGACATATCAAGTGACTTCCCCTTGGCTCTGCACTCTGCAGTCTAAACTATTCTATGACCACCTTAGTAACTTACTTTTGCTGGAACCTCAGTACTGGGTTAGCGTATAGTTCAGACATATCAAGTGACTTTCCCTTGGCCCTGCACTCTGCAGTCTAAACTATTCTATGACCACCTTAGTAACTTACTTTTGCTGGAACCTCAGTACTGGGTTAGCGTATAGTTCAGACATATCAAGTGACTTTCCCTTGGCCCTGCACTCTGCAGTCTAAACTATTCTATGACCACCTTAGTAACTTACTTTTGCTGGAACCTCAGTACTGGGTTAGCGTATAGTTCAGACATATCAAGTGAATTCCTCTGCGCCCTGCACTCTGCAGTCTAAACTATTCTATGACCACCTTAGTAACTTACTTTTGCTGGAACCTCAGTACTGGGTTAGCGTATAGTTCAGACATATCAAGTGACTTCCCCTTGGCTCTGCACTCTGCAGTCTAAACTATTCTATGACCATCTTAGTAACTTACTTTTGCTGGAACCTTAGTAGCGTATAGCTCCAACAGATCAAGTGACTTCCCCTTTGCCCTGCACTCTGCAGTCTAAACTATTCTATGACCACCTTAGGAACTTACTTTTGCTGGAACCTCAGTACTGGGTTAGCGTATAGTTCAGACATATCAAGTGACTTCCCCTTGGCTCTGCACTCTGCAGTCTAAACTATTCTATGACCACCTTAGTAACTTACTTTTGCTGGAACCTCAGTACTGGGTTAGCGTATAGTTCAGACATATCAAGTGACTTCCCCTTGGCTCTGCACTCTGCAGTCTAAACTATTCTATGACCACCTTAGTAACTTACTTTTGCTGGAACCTCAGTACTGGGTTAGCGTATAGTTCAGACATATCAAGTGACTTCCCCTTGGCTCTGCACTCTGCAGTCTAAACTATTCTATGACCACCTTAGTAACTTACTTTTGCTGGAACCTCAGTACTGGGTTAGCGTATAGTTCAGACATATCAAGTGACTTCCCCTTGGCTCTGCACTCTGCAGTCTAAACTATTCTATGACCACCTTAGTAACTTACTTTTGCTGGAACCTCAGTACTGGGTTAGCGTATAGTTCAGACATATCAAGTGACTTCCCCTTGGCTCTGCACTCTGCAGTCTAAACTATTCTATGACCATCTTAGTAACTTACTTTTGCTGGAACCTCAGTACTGGGTTAGCGTATAGTTCAGACATATCAAGTGACTTCCCCTTGGCTCTGCACTCTGCAGTCTAAACTATTCTATGACCATCTTAGTAACTTATACTTTTGCTGGAACCTTAGTAGCGTATAGCTCCAACAGATCAAGTGACTTCCCCTTTGCCCTGCAATCTGCAGTCTAGACTATTCGATGATCACCTTAGTAACTTACTTTTGCTGGAACCTCAGTACTGGGTTAGCGTATAGTTCAGACATATCAAGTGACTTCCCCTTGGCTCTGCACTCCGCAGTCTTAGTAAGCAGTAAGTAGCCGACGTGGCAGTAGAAGAAACCTCGCGTCGAGTTGTGAGGATCGGCATCTGTGTCTGTGTACTGTAACATTGTGGTTTGAAACTTGATTTAAACAGTTACATCAGAAAAATTGAAAAATCATAATAAAAAGATACGACTTCGGCCGGATTCAAACCTGCTATGATAAGAAAACGGCGTACTTCACACCATTGTTAATGTTGATTGTAAAAATGTTTGTTTGAGTATGTACATTCATAATATTTTTATGAATTTTAATTATTTTTAACATTCATAATATTTTTTCTATTTCTAAACTGAACAAACGAGAAAAGAAATCTCACTAGTCCAACTAAACGGGACAACTGAATAGCCTGTTCACCGAGTCGATTGAATAGGGAGAAAAATAAACTCACGTGTTTGGCGTCGAAAACGGCCCTAGGGTGAGTTCACATTGCCTAATGTATTCTTCTATAATGGTTTCTTTACACGTTAGCAAACTACCTACCTATACTTCATTTCTTGAAGCGAGCTAATAGGAAGAAAAAATAAACTCACGTGATTGGTCGTCGTCTTTCTCGTAATTGGCTAGATTGTCAAATCAATTGTCAATTGTCAAATCTAGCCATCACGAGAATAAACAAATATTTTCGACGACCAATCACGAGCGTGTATTTTCCTTCCTATTAGCTCGTTTCAAGAAATGAAGTATATGTATGTACCAAAATTTATAGACAACACATTTTATTAGATTTTTTTTCGATCGACTCGGTAAACAGAGTATTCCCAATAGACGGTTAGGGTGACAAATCAACATCGAGCTGTGCTGCGCTGTACTGCGCTGTGCTATGTTTTGTCAACTCGCTCGTCTTATATTTGAATGAGGATACAAACAAACCATGCTGTGCTGCGCTGTGCGAGGCTACGCTCTGTTTAAAACGTCAGTCGTCTCGAGCGATTCGCGCTACCCGCCGTGCTAGGCCGAGCTGTGCTATGTTTTTGTTTGCCGATTAGTTTTAATACTAAGCCAAACAAAGCGCAGCGCAGCTTAATGTTGATCGTTAAAAAAACGTAGCATAAGAAACACAGCACAGCCCAGCGCAGTACAGCGCAGCACAGCTCGATGTTGATTTGTCACCCTTAGACTCGCTGGTTATACCTTATGGTGCAGCAAGTGATCTCTGACCCACTTGATGGTGGGGTGTGTGTTGGTGGCCGAGTGTAGTAACATGAGCAGTATCTGGAGCGGCATCCGCGCCTTGTACGCCTTGTGCGTCCACAGACGGTGCGCGCCCGCGGTTATACCCATGCATGTAATGATCGCAACGGAAAATGCTGGAAGAAATACAATCTATCCCCATTATGCATATTCGACCTAAAACCTGTATTAGCTAAAACGCATATTAAATCTGTTGCTATCTCTTTTCGTTGACATATGAGTGACAAGGAAAAAACGTTCTAAAACGTACTTAAAACCTATATTAAATTGTCAAGTTTTTATGAATAAACCCCTATATCTATACTTCTATACTAATATTATAAAGAGGTAATATTTTGTTTGTTTCCTCCGAAACTACTCAACCGATTTGTAAAATTCTTTCACGGATGTGTAGAAAGGACTGTCCAGGTGGTATAGGCTATGATTTATCCAGATAGTTTAATTAGTACACCCGTGCAAAGCCGGGACATGCTGCTAGAGTTTTACACAAGCAGTACTACGTCCCGGCTTTGCATGTGTGTACTAAAGCCCGCCTTGTACGCCTTGTGCGTCCGTCCATAGACGGTGCGCGCCCGCGGTTATACCCATGCATGTAATGAACGCAACGGAAAATGCTGGAAATACAATAGTTTATTTATTTATTTGCACCACCAACACAATATACATCGAATCATACAAAAAATTGAACATGCTAAAAAAAAAAAACAAGTTAAATGTTATTATAATTACAGGCGGCAGACAGCAAGCTATTTATTTTTTTTACACTAGCAATACGTGCTGTAATATAAAGACACTAGCTGCGCCCCGCGGTTTCACCCGCGTAAGTCCCGTTCCCGCGGGAATATCGGGATAAAAAGTATATAGCCTATGTGTTAATCCAGGATATCACCTATCTACATACCAAATTTCAACCAAATCGGTCTAGCCGTTTTTGCGTGAAAGAATAACAAACATAGATATATTTTCACAAACTTTCACATTATAATGTTATACTTAAATCCAGCCAACAGCTGGACGTTTTTGCTGACAAATGGCCAGCCCTTGTAAGGGAATGTCACAGATTTTGTTTTTAGTAATTAAGATGTTTGTAATATATTAGGTTAAGTACAATACCTGTAAAGTTACAAACTTTTTTTAATAAATAAATAAATAAATAATATTAGTAGGAAGTAGGATAGCAGGAAGTAGGATAGGAAGGAAGTAGGATATTAGTAGGAAGTAGGAAGGATAGTAGGATTGTAGGAATATCATTAGGACCACATAAACACTTACAGAACACAATGGTCGTCCACATCGCAGTTGTAAACAGTAGATACACTCCATACAAGCCGGCCGCTGTGATGTACGCGAAGTAAAACACCATCACCCATACTATTTCTTGTTTATGTTGCTGTGTTTTATCCTTCGTTAAATCTTCGCTCACTATTTCCGATGCCGTGACTGCGTTAGGCGCCATTGTTTCTGTAGAACGTTATTTTTAACTTTCAAAAAGGGAAGACGTTCTATTATTAGATGATTTCAAAAAAAGAACACGTTTATAATTTTTAACATTTTAAAAAGCGAAGACGTTCTATTTTTAGATGATTTCAAAAAAGGAACACGTTTATAATTTTTAACATTTTAAAAAGCGAACACGTTCTATTTTTAAACGATTTCAAAAAAGATTCTATGTCCCGCTGTATGAGTTTCGGAATGGTTCACGAATTTCTCCGTCAATAGCTATTATAGCTAAATCAAATTATGAAAATTATCCAACTGTCCCGAAGTGTTCCCATAATTTTTTGAGGATCTGATGAAGATCTTGAGAACTATGAACTAATAACTATTAACTTGAGAACTATAAACTTCGAGATATTCGTACAAAATTGAAGTAAAAACCAACAAGAACTATGCCACTTGAATAATATAAAAAATCTTACTTGTTTGTTAATTCCTTAAAACCTTTTAGAACCTTTGCGTAGTATCTTCTTTGGCCGACTGAACACAATCATGCAGGTAAATTTGAAGTTTAAAATATAAATCCAATTAACCCACATACAAATATCTGTCAGTCTTTTTATTTTTGACAATACTAGCTGCACCCTGCGGCGTTGCCTGCGGTGTATAGTGCCCGTGGGAATACCTGCAAAGTACTGCCTACTCCTTAACGCTCAAACGGATTTGGATTAAATTTAATAGGAGGATTTCATACAAAATGTTTACGGGTTTCGTACCTATCAAACGAGGTATATACATAACTCAGACTTGCAATAAATAAATATTCTTGGACATTCGACAAAGCGTCATCTAGTCCCAAGCTAAGCAACTTAATGCTTGTGTTATGGTAACCAGATGACTGATATAATACATGATACATTTTTTTTTTGTAAATTCATACATATTATAGATAGAAAACACCCAGACACGGAACAAATATCTGCAAAACTTACAAACATTTGTCCCGTAGCGGGGATCGAACCCGCAACCTCGGCGTCCCAGCCGGGCGTTCGCCCACTGCGCCACAGAGGTCGTCGAGAGATATTGTGCGCATTTAGTTTCATTAACCTCTGTAACAAAAATAAAACATGTTTAAAAAGATCATCAAATATTGACGTCATCATGGGGAAAAGGTTCGTTTGTTTATTTTTCTAAACGTACTTTAATCAACATAAATCATTTTTAAGGATACCTATACTTTTGCTTCCTGTTGGTAGATATTTAACTTATTACTTTAAAAAAATGTAGCTTTTGGCAGTAAGTAAAACCAAAGGATATGTCACTAGCAGCACGTCCCGGCTTTGCACGGGTGTATAGATAGAGTAATTCAAGAGGTAGGTTTATATGTATAGTCGACAAAAAAATTGGTTTACCACTTTTGATGACATCTCCTAGTAACATAATTATTCGCTAAGGATTACTGAATGACAGATTCTGACGTAGCAGGTCAATCTGTCAAGCGAAAATAGCCCTTGATGTTTTGTACGTGCAAATGATATTCAGCCTTAGAGTGGTAAACCAATTTCTTTGTCGACTATACATATTTATAGGACCCGTGCCAATCCAGGGCGGGTCGCTAGTAGTATTATATCATGGTGTTGTATTGAATATAATGTTTGTTTTCAGACTTTGGTCGGCGCTTCAGTTCCTGTACTGCATCCCCGTAGGAGACACGCAGTTCACAGTCGAGTGAGTAGCTTTCTATTGTTCATTGAGACCAGGGGGTCTACTCTGCACAGCGAAAAAAGAAATTTCGTCATCAAATCGCAGGTCAGCTTAAGTTGGTTGAAACTAAATTCGGAAGGTTAACCAACATAAGATGACCTGCGATGATTGTCAAAATGCATCGTTTTCGATCTCACGATGTATCGTGACGAATATCGCAGGTCAGCTTAATTATGCTGGCCTTTCAATCCTTCAGTTTGCACCATCTTAAGCTGACCTGCGATTTGATGACGAAATCTCGTTTTTCGCTGTGCAGGGTAGACCCCCTCGAGACCTATCCTTTTGATCGATTTAAAAAAAAGGAAGAGGTTCTGTGTTCCACTATGTGTGTGTGTTTTTAATCAAAAAAAGGACAGGTTTATGTGCGACTGTATTTTTTTATAATGTACTAGCTGCGCCCCGCGGTTTTACCCGTGTAATTTCTGTTTCCGCGGGAATATCTTGATAAAAAGAAGCCTATATGTATGTGCAGCTCCAAGCCTCCAACTTACATACTAACTACTTTTGGCACTGTTTAATTTATAATGTTATCTTCACGTTCCAGAGAGCTATTCGGCGAGGGTCTCCACTGGGCGGGGTGCGCGATCATCGCACTACTAGGCCAACAGCGACGCTTCGAGGCGCTGGACTTCTGCTACCATATACTGAGAGTGCAGCGCGTCGACGGAAAGGATGAGCTGGTTAAAGGAATTGTGAGTAGCGCCATCTAGTTTACATTGCGGTACTAAAATCCGTGTTTGTTAAGTGGAAAGTTTAAATTTTCGATGCGAAAGTCGTCGGAAGGTCTAAAAAAGTCTAAAACATTCTTAACCAGCACTTAAAAACGACACTAGTAGGAAGTTCACTGAAAACTAGCGTGAAGGAAAACATTAGGAAACCCGCGGCTAGTCAGCCCCACACGTATTGGTCTTTCCTGTGGATATGGCCGGCTAAGCTGAGAGGGTGGTTTAGATGCTGCATATATTACTAGCAGCACTGAAACTGCCGGGATAAAATATAGCCTATAACCACCTGGACAGTCCATTCTACACACCCGCAAAAGAATTTATGTTTGCTTAAGTTTCGGCGATTACTTCCATCAAACAAACATACCAACATTATCTCTTTATAATATAGTAAAGATAAAGATACTGTAGTCTAGTGCCATCAGTAATAGGTATTACTGACTAAAAATTGCATGAATGAGAGATTATTCATGCCATTTTTGTATAACTCTTAATAAACAATTTGTATTTTGTAAAATACTAACTTACTGTATTTCCTTGCAGCCGCTAAAGCGCATGGTGGACCGTATCCGTCGCTTCCAAGTCCTGAACAGTCAGATCTTCAGCGTCATCAACCGCCATCTGACGGCGGACGACGACGCAGGCCGCGTTGAACATGTTAGGTGCTTCCCGCCACCTTCTGCGCCCATGCACATCAACTGAACACACGTCATCAACACAACAGGCACATCAACTAAACACGTCATCAACCGCCATCTGACGGCGGACGACGACGCAGGTCGCGTTGAACATGTCAGGTGCTTCCCGCCGCCTTCTGCGCCCATGCACATCAACTGAACACACGTCATCAACATCAACTAAACAGGCACATCAACTGAACACACGTCATCAACATCAACACAACAGGCACATCAACTGAACACACGTCATCAACATCAACTAAACAGGCACATCAACTGAACACACGTCATCAACATCAACACAACAGGCACATCAACTGAACACACGTCATCAACACAACAGGCACATCAACTGAACTGAACACACGTCATCAACATCAACACAACAGGCACATCAACTAAACACGTCATCAACTAAACATACGTATTATCACGGGTTACTTACATTAGTCAGGTACCTCATCTCGAACATAGTTCTTTTTTCTTCGGGCTATTTTTGTGTTTGATTTTTGCGGCGCCCCGAGCGGCGTTTAGGTCTTGCCTGTAATCAAAAATAAGTAACTCCATCTAGTGCTAAGTAGCATGCAGTCGGATGCCTAAACGCCGCTACGTGACGCCGCAAAAATCAAACACCAAAAAATTGCCCGAAGAAAAACGGAGTGAAATCAATGTTTGAGAAACGTGAAAGAATTTTTGAAATCGGTTGAGTAGTTTCGGAGATTACCTCCGTCAAACAAACAAATTTTTATTATTAGTATAGATGATTAATGTAAAGATGATGGTTAATATATACCTAGTAAGCATTCATATTGGAGAAATTAATTTTAGTATTATTAAAATATTATAAATAGTTTAATGTAATTCCATTTATAAGACTAGGGCTTGTTTCACTACCTTTGAGTGATATCTGTTAGTTATCTGTCAGTTAAAGCGAGAAGTAATATTTAGTTACTTGTAACTTATTGCTTACTTTTCCGAGTAAAGTTATTTATCGAATGCTTTACTCCAAGTTAGAAGACAAGCCCAAACTAATATTTAATTTTATTTGTAGGGTAAATTAATGACACTTGTATTGCATTTTATATAAAGTTTTATAAGATTATGTTAATAATAGTAAGATAAGATAAGATAAACATTTATTCAGCACACACAACACAACACATAGATACAATGAAAAAAGACAATGGCAGAGAAGGACACAAAACAACAAAATAATATTTATAATTGCACTGCACTCTTATAAACACAGTGTGCCGAAGATACGCTACACACATGACGCGGAAATTACGTTGCGTTATTTCGTACAGCTGCTCCCCGATTGTCTAACTTGTATCAAATTGTTGCGAATCAACAATAACAGTAATCTGCGAAAACAACGGTCAGATTTTCCGCTAAATATGTAAGTTGGTGGTACCCGAGTAATAATAATAATAAGAAATTTATTGCAACACTTATAAGTAGGTACACAGAGTAACTTAAAACTATGTTAGTGTACAAGAGTTGTTGCAAAAGGCCGTCTTATCGACTATGCGATTTCTTCCAGGCGGCCTGCTTAAAACTAAGTAGGTAGGAGTAACTGAGATATCATCAAGTTTCATAGTTGTTTTTGAGGATTACTGATATTTTTGATTCGCTACTCGCTACTGATTTGATACAGTTAGACAATCCCCGTACTGAGGTCAGTCGAAAGTTCAGCGAAAGGCATGTTGCGCAACTGAATGTCGGCCGCCTAATTTCGGTCCTTCTGGTTTGTCCTATCGTAAATCGTGTCTTGTCGTAAATTCAGCAGCGGATTTTCGGTCGCGTACTTTCGGCATAGTGTGTTTAGACACTTACTATCATTGTAGCCGACATTGTTATTTTTATAATGTAATCAGATTTAATAAACTTTATTAGACGTCTAATCATGTTTCATTTGTAGTTAGACAAATTAAGTCAAAGCTATACCTACCTATTCGGTTTGTTAGTTCGTTTAAGCAAGTGGCCAGAGTTTTTAGGCCGCCTAGAGGCCTCCGCCGTGGCTTAACGACTTATACCTAGTTATATCTACCTAACCTATTCATTCGGTATCACACATAGACATTATTGATTTTTAATACCCTCTATTTCTCCTTTCATTAACCCCCAACACAAGTACATTGCTGTTATAAGTTTGACCTGAATTGATTTTGGGGATGAATGTGGCAAAACAGGAGTTTTACATTCATGAAATGGTTTATGTTTCATTGGTGAAATGAATAAACTGATAATGTAGGTGCATGTGCATAGATCTATAGACTAATGGATGGGGCAGGTTTTCTTGCAATAACATAAAAGTTACTTTTGACTTGACGTGAAAATTATCCAACAAAAACTTACCGATTTTTTGAGAAATCCTTACTGGTTTTTATGGGCAACTCTACTTTTCGATGACTTTTGATTGTCAAAAAATTCGACATGACTTTTGATTGTGTCAAAAAATGACACGACGTCATTGTCAAATTCTTGATCACACACACACCACACACACACACATTGTTTTGTTTTGGTGATCTTCTCATGCAACCCGAGACTTATTTTAATAAAAACAAACATTAAAAAGGCAGCTCTTATGCAAAGATTGGTAATAGTAATTAGCTGTACGATACCAACTTGCTCTTAATGAATTGCCGGATTGTGATACTTACTTAAAATTTACATTGTGAATTATCGTGTTATTGCATAATATTCCATTTATTTTAAATCAATGAATCTTATCAATATCCTATCCGCGTCCGCGACAGCAGCAAGTCAGCTAGCTGGCTTGAATTTGGTGATAATCCTATGTGCGAATTCAGTAAAACAAACATCGTAAGTTTATTGCATACCTACTCGAGACTACGAGTGAATGAGACAAAAGCAGTGTTAGCCAAGTGGACGTTTCATTAAAAAAAATGCTCATATATAAAGTACGTATAATAGTGAAGGAAATCATCGTAAGGAACCCTAGGGCTTAGTCCACCCCACACATATCTTTCATACACATACTTACCTACCTATCTTTCCTGTGGATATGGCAGGCTAAGCCGAGATATTGGTTTAGTTTAGGTACCTACTGGGCAAGCTTAATCCATCTCAACAATGTCCCAGGCACTACAGAGTCTCAAATGTAAAATGATCTATGAAAAAAGTAAAGGCCAGAACTATTTTAGACTATGCAGATCTTCGTGAAGACCATTACCGGCGACACAATAACTCTAGTAGATGTATTGGATACTGTTGACAATGTGAAGAGCCGGATAGAAGAGATAGAGGCCATCCCCGTTGAGGAGCAACGACTTATATTCAGCGGGAGAGAGATGGAGTCGGGACAAACTCTGGCTCACTACAATATTCAACAAGACTCTACAATACATTTATTGATTAACTTGAATGGGGGAGGTAATATCATTATTTTGCTTTAATTTTATATTCATCAGCTGTCTCGTTAGCTTAAGTTGTTGAAAACCTATGAGCTGACAAAAATATCTTATTCGCCTGTGGCTTCTACCCCATGGTACCTGCATGAAAACTAACTAGTCCAAATGATAATCCAGGTCTAACTATGACTAATCCAGTTTCAGTCTCTGTTAAGTAAATAAATGTCTCACAAACTTTTGGTCGGATAATTTTTCATACTAATAACGTCTTATTTTAGGACGGCATATTTACGAAATCCTTCGTCTGAGATACCTGGCCAGTCTATACAACACGAATAAGAAGATATGTCGCAAATGCTACGGTCGGCTGCCGGCGACCGCCACTCGCTGTTCCAAGGCAAAGTGTGGCCGGACTACTGATATACGGAACAAAAAACCTTTGTACGGACCCGTACACACTAAGTATAAGAGAATGATGCCGTTATGGCAACACTGGAGAAAAGTGATAAAATTAATAGAGGTTCCTATCCATACACTTTAAAGAGCGAGGAAGAGAGGAGAGAGAAGTAAGAAGAAAACGAAGAAAGAAAGAATAATACTTTTTTGATTAAACTTCGAGTTACAGAGATTTGAAAAAGGGCATTGATTGTTAAACACTTCACCTCTCAGAGCAATCATCTTCCTTCATCCTCATTGCTTCACCTTACCTAAATATATACAGTGGAAAGTAGAACCTTTTTTTTTTTTAAATAAGTTAAATTACAGATTAGGTAGATTAGATTAACTGGCACTACCTTACTGCTTCCTCATTGGGCACTACTGAATACCGTAGTGTTATGGGTAACTAACTATACGATAAAAACACATTTTAAAAAAAAACCTGATTTATTGGAACGATTTATAATTTAATGGTTTTATTATACCGATTTTTAAGGGCAACTCTACCGATTTCGACAGTCAACACTACGACTAATGTGTCAAAATGACATGACGTTGTCATTGTCAACTTCTTGATTCAGAGGGCTGATTGGGAACCGTTTTTTTGACGGAAACTGAAAGCAGTTTCAGTCAAATTTGACAGATTTCCTATAGTAAATCTGTCAAATTTGACGGAAACTGAAAGCAGGCATTGATTTACTATAGTAAATCTGTCAAATTTGACGGAAACTGAAAGCAGGCATTGTCAAAGAAACGGTTCACAATCAGCCCCCAGATCACTTGTCACTGTCAGTCAAACATCCATCTTGCTTGTGTTCACTCATTCACGCGCGCACGATATTTTGATTTTATTTATTTGTAAACATTATACAAACCAACAGAAGTCAGCTCTCCGCAAACATTAGTTACAGTTATTACCAAATAATTGTATAAATATACCAACTTGCCCTGAATTAATCTTCTGATTGCCCTTAATCTTATCTTTCGCAATTCTGTGAATTATCGTGTTATTGCATAATATTTCATTAGTTTCTATCAATTCAATGAATCATAACAATATCACATCTGCGTCCGCAACAGCAGCAAGTCAGCTAGCTGGCTTGAATTTGGTGATATTTCTCTTCTAAGTGCGAATTCAGTGATACAAACATCGTAAGTTTATTGCATACCTCGAGACTACAACGAAACAATTCTTTTCTTTTTTTATTTTCCTCATTTCGTGGAACACAGTCCATGCTCTGTCCAAGCGGGCGTTGACTCTGCTACACAGTTTTAACTTTTGCAGGTGTCAACTTCCTATTGTTTGTAATACCAATTTTTTTTTGTTCCAAATAAATGATTTTTGATTTTTTTGTTTTTTGAAAAGTGTTGGCCGATGTTAGTTTGAACCGGCCAAGCATTAATAAGCTAATTTTAATGGTGAAGATAATCATCGTGGGGTAACTCGAGGCTTAGTCAGCCCCACACATATTGGCCTATCTTTCCTGTGGAAATGGCAGGGAAGATGGTATAGATTAGGTACTGGGCAAGCCTATTCCATCTCCAAAATATCCAGGCACTCATTCCTTTGCTGGCACTATAGAGTCCTGTTAAGACCGTTAAGTGAAGGGAAAGATTGCCTCCTGACACTACAATTAGCTAGTCACAGACTTAATTAATAATTATAGTTAGTCTGTGTAGCTAGTACAGAAGTTAAAAGCCCAACACAACCATTTCAGACTATGCAGATCTTTGTGAAGACCATAACGGGAGACACAATAACTCTAGTAGATGTATCGGATACTGTTGACAATGTAAAGAGCCGGATAGAAGAGATAGAGGGCATTCCGGTTGAGGAACAACGACTTATATTCAGCGGGAGAGAGATGGAGTCGGGACAAACTCTAGCTAACTACAATATTCAACAAGACTCCACAATACACCTACTGGTTCATTTGAAAGGGGGAGGTAAGATCATATTTTTTATATTATAACTGGCTGCGCCCGCAGTTCACCCGCGTAGTTCCCGTTCCCACGGGAATATCGGATAAAAAGTAACTAAAACTTAAAGCTTATATTCTAGATTAACACTACTTTTGATCCCGGTATTCCCATGGGAACGGGAACTGTTTACCGCGAGTAACACCGCGGGGCGCAGCTAGTATCTTCTATAGCTTAAATTTTATATTTGCAGTCTTCTAAACTATCTTTATGAGCTAATGATAACAAATTGTGTTGAATGGACTGTCTCAGGGTGGTTATGCTTATGACTACACAGTAAAAAACACAGTTTCTTTCTCTGTCCCTTTAACGCTTTGTCTCTATGTCCCTATGTATGCTTAAATCTTTAAAACGACGGATTTTGATGCGGTTTTTTTATAGATAGTGTGATCCAAGAGGTAGGTTTATATGTATAATTATTAGACCCGTGCGAAGCCGGGGTGGGTCGCTAGTAGGCTATTTTATATCGGCTCGTGCTGCTAGCTAGATATATACATATAGGTAACGTAACGAACTTTAGCATTTTTATAATGACCTAGCAGAAATTATCATAATGGCTTTAAATAATCATCATTATGATTTTTTTTATTTTCGTATTCAGGTTTTTCTCGTGCCCAAAACCCGCGTCTGGGCTTACTGGCCAGTCTATACAACGTGAAGATGCTACGGTCGGCTGCCGGCGAACGCAACTCGCTGCTCCAAGGCAAAGTGTGGCTGGACTATAATACTAAGTAGGATGTATTTTTGTGTTATTTCAGGTCGGTATCGTTATTCAAACGAGCAAGGGAGATACCTGGCCACTCTATACAACGTGAATAAGAAGATTTGTCGCAAATGCTACGGTCGGCTGCCGGCGACCGCCACTCGCTGTTCCAAGGCAAAGTGTGGCCGGACTACTGATATACGGAACAAAAAACCCTTGTACGGAAACGCAATCCCAAAGTATAAAAAACTGAAGCCGTTGTGGCAACACTGGAGAGAAGTGAGGGACTTAACGTAGATGGGATTTAAAGAGAGAAAAAGAAGAAAGAAAGCTAGATATTCATTAAGTAGGTATGTTTTTTATAAAAACTTTATTTTGCTCCTCGAGATTGCGAAGAGTTTTTTAAACGACATTAAAAAAAATAAGTAAGTAATCAAATTATTGTTTTATTCATCCATTTGTTATGCTCAAGTTGTGCACTTATGAGATTATGTAAACAAACAAACAACGCAGACAGCAGCCCTTGAAACCAAATATTAGGAACTAGCAGCACGTCCCGGCTTTGCACGGGTATCTCAACAATGTCCCAGGCACTCGTTTATTCGTTCGTATGCGCAAGAGGCCAACTCTGCTGGAGCTTTCAGGCCGCTTAAAGACCTCCGTCATTGTTGAACCCAGGCACGCCATACTCAAACTTTCGTAATTTTAATACTAAGTACCTAGGATGTATTTTTGTGTTTTAGAACTATGTTACAATAGTCGAAACGTCGGGATATAAATAAGGTAATCAACGCGATAAAAACCTGTGTAAAAATAGTTCTAAAATATGAATTGTGATCGCGAAAGTTTAAGAAAAAACATTATTTTTGTGTTATTTCAGGTCGGTATCGTTATACAAACCAGCAAGGGAGATACCTGGCCAGTCTATACAACTTGAATAAGAAGATATGTCGCAAATGCTACGGTCGGCTGCCGGCGACCGCCACTCGCTGTTCCAAGGCAAAGTGTGGCCGGACTACTGATATACGGAACAAAAAAACATACTACGAATTCGTAGACACAAAGTATAAGGAATTGATGTCGACATGGCAACACTGGAGAAAAGTGAGGGACTAAAAGCAGATTCCTACCTATGGTGTTTAAAGAGAGAAAAAGAAAGAAAGTGTTAAGAATAATGAAAAAATAAAACATAATTATGCTCCTCAGTATGCAGTTATCGGTTAATTGGCTAGTCCTGGATTAAGAAGTCGCGTAAATATGAGTTCAAAACAACTTTACCCGTTCAATCTAAAAAAATTATAAGATGTACCTATTGCTTTTTACAATTTTACTTGTTCAATCTGTACTTTTTATAAAATATACACCAAGTTTTAAACAAGATAAGTTTTACTAGTTCTCTCTTGAGGATTTTACAAAACATTTAAAAAAAATTAATATAACTTCTCGTCCTCGGACGATTTTCCAGACGTAGGGCTGTAATTCAATATTCACAGCATAACGCTTTAATAACTGAGTACAACACCCCGCCAGGCAGTAAGCAGTCGATAGACCATTACGAGCCCCGACATCGAACTGAGTTAAATCCGGACCTTCGGAGTCGTGGGTGCACGTGTTCGACCGTACGCACCGATCTCCGCGGTCCAAATGAGCTTCGACGTCACGCCTCACGAAGTGAAGCGCAATTAGTAATGTCACATTGCTTAGAGTAACTAGACTCTCGGGGCTCCTTCAGTAAGCATATGTTTGCCAGATTCGGCTAGGCTGGCTTTGCATTAATGGCCGCTTAGCCAAATGCACAAACCAAAAAAAAATATATATATATATATCAATTGAGCAGTATTACAATCGTAATGTCATGTCATCATTGTTCCGAACAAGTTCAAATAAATTTTAATCGCTAGCAGCGTGTATGAAATAAGGGCGTTATCAACGCGAGCTTTTAACTCGCGTTTACTTGGAATTCTCGTTTATGGGGATAATTGCTAACCCCAATCCCCAGCACGAAGGTGATCGAACAGGTCGCCAGGGCTTTGAGGCATGTTGATTCCTTCAGTGTAGCGCGTGTGCGGCCCAGAACATCTAAGGGCCTCGCGGACCTGTCATTGCTCAATCTCATGTGGCTCGCTCCAAACCACCGTTCTCTTTAAGAACTTTAACACAGTCAGTGAGTTGCGCGACCGAAGCCGTACAGCACACCAATATGAGATTCCTCTAAAAAGAATTTTAACACAGACAGTGAGTTGAACGACCGAAGCCGTGCTCACTCAAATGATTATGCCCATACAGGCTAGAGCTTCGTTCAATATCGGAATTAACCGGACTTTCCGCACCGCACCTTACGGTGTCCGGGCCTGGTGAGATTTCCTGTTTTAATCAAATTTAGCCGCAGGCTCCACTCCTGGTGGTGCCCTTCCGATTGTAAGCTTCAGCATACCCTGTAAAAGCTGCTAGTTATGATAGTTCATTAGAATCATTCAGATCGTTGACGACATTTTTTACGGTTAGAACTAGGGCGGTGTAAAATCGCCTTAAACTTTAACTTTTGATCTTCTATAGTGAAGATGGATTCTCAGTAAGAATTGTTACTCATCCGAACGTGCACAACCCAACACGCACGGAATTTTTCGAAAATCACACAGTACAATAAATGTCTTGGAATTAAACCTTGATCATTTATTTTAAATTAGATAATGTATATATTTTCATACTTCAATTTGCTTACTATTTTATCAATAGTCCGTTATCATTATACTCAATTCAAATGTCCAAAATTACTAGTTTAACCACGTCTTCTCTCAAATATTGAGACATTCCAGTCTAATATAGTGCAAGCTGGCACGTGCGCGCTGCGCTCAAACCGCGCGACCACTCATCGCGTAAGTAACGCCTGAACAATTTGCTGTTTGGACGCGCGTTTTAAGAAAATAACGCAATCTGTCATTCAATTTATCTTGTCTTGTCGTGAGACAATTTTGGATGGGTTTACCTCCATAAACTTTATTTTCAAAGTTTTACTAACTGGCATTAAACTGTGGTTAATGTAAGTATTATTAAATTGACCAAATTTTTCTCCGTTAGATCAAGCAAGTGATCTTAGTAGCAACTTAGCCGATTTATGCTTTCGATGTACCTACTTGCCTTTGTTTATTTGTGTTTTATTTTTTTGTGCTCACTTGACTAGAAAAAATAAGGCCCAGGAGATAAAATTGAGATTTTATTTCGCATAATTTATTAGTATAGTAGGTACTGACCTACTTACCTATAATGGTCTGATTGCAACCTTCAGTTTTCGGTAAAAGTCTGGTAACACGCTGTACGTACCTACTATATAGGCAAGACCGCAAGACACTTCTACCTAGGTAGGTACTTTGTCAGAAATCAAGAGTAGACAGACGAGTAAAGTGCATGCTTCTCACAAACTGAAAATAATATGGTCTATGAATGAAGCTATGGTTTTATTAATCTTACCTTACTTGCTTACTTTTACTAGTAAGTTTTTTTTTTAAGTCATTTATTGCGTAATAGTTTTATTTTATTATTTACCTACCTAAGTATCTATACGTTGGACGACTTATGTAGTTGCCGTATGGGATGCGAAAGGCGGAGCGAACAGAGCGGTTTGGCGGTTAGAAAGGGAGGCTTATGCCCAGCAATGGGTCACTAAAAGCTGACGATGATGATGATGGAGTATCTATACAACTAGTAAGTCTACCTATAGATATAGGTGCAAAACGAATTAGAAATACAAAATTCCGTGTTTGATTTATATAGTTTCTTTATACATTACCGTAATGTATGAAGAAACTAATGTCATTACGTTCATAGCATGTACCTACCTACCTACGAATTATTTCGTAGGTACTACCAACTTATCTTCAAACTCAAAGCTCATGGTATAGTACCTAAGACATGAGTCCTGCTGTCCTGCTCCTGCCTGTGAGGACATTGCAAGTAGGTATTTAAATATTTAGACATTTTATTAATAGGTAGGTACCTAATTAATATTATTACTATCTATACTAATATTATAAAGATGTAGGTAGGTAAAGTTTGTTTGTTTGACGCAGGTAATCTCTGAAACTACTCATCTTTATTCTGTGCTAGCTACTACTGTAGAATAGACCTTAATCCCTTAATCCCGGTAGTTTCATTAGTACACCCGTGCGAAGCCGGGACGTGCTACTAGTGTTATACACAGTGGCTTAAAATTATGAGATCAGTTAGAATAAACAGTTTCTTAAATGAAACTATTCTTAATAATAATAATACCCCTTGTGCAGGTCTTCGAGCGACTAGTAGGTACCTACCTGAAGCGTAAGTATTGTTAGCTCATGATGCTGTTCTCGCTCGTCTAAATGAGAAGTTTCTGTTTTCTACTATCTACTATTTACCTAAGGTAAAAGCACCAATCTCCGACACTGGACCAAAGGATGACACTTTCGAAGAAAAAGCTTTCTATTAGGAAAAATAAACATTTATTTCCTATTATTATTATATTAAAAAACACATTAGTCTATTAATAATGCGTTGACAAAAACTTAGACACACTTTCAGAAGAAAATTCAAAAATGGCTTAAATAAACAAAAATCAATGTGTGCAGATTGTGATGAGCGCGGAAATTCTTAATGATTTTCTTAAGGGCATTGTTTTTTTACGATTATGATTTTGTTTTATAAATTACTGATTATTGTTACTGTTGGTGTTTATCTGATACATGTATGATATTATCGACGCCTTATGGTCATTTCCTTATTATTTTGGCTAGTTTTTATATCAATTTCAAGGGGTGTCTATCATTGGTCCCAAAAACTGAGGAAAACCCAAAAGATGACACATGTGTTTTCTATTCGGGTTTTCTCAAATATATTTTTTCAGCTTAAGTTTTTTAGCTCAATCCGTAATAATCCGTATGGATGGATCCATCCATATCCATCCGTCCATACTAATATTATAAAGGGGAAAGTGTGTCTGTTTGTCTTTCTGTCTGTTTGTCCGTCTATCACGGCAAAACGGGGCGAATAATTGACGTGATTTTTCGTGTGATGATAGTTGAAGGAATGACGACTTGCTTGACGAGTGACATGGGGGCTTTTTATCCCGATATTCCCGCGGGAACGGGACTTACGCGGGTGAAACCGCGAGGCGCAGCTAGTCAATCAAGAAAAAAGCCTCGGACGAATTGACGGACAGACGGTCGAATGGACGGACGGACGTACAAACCAAAACTATAAGGGTTCGTTGTGTATTTAATTTATTTCATACATTTCAAACATTTCATACATCTCAAACATTTCAAACATTTCATACATCTCATACATTTCTTCACTACACAATATACTCTCACGCACATACACTCACCCAAGCACTCACTCACTCACCCACACATACATACCCACACACACACTCACTCACACACACACTCACTCACACACACACAGACACATACACTATCCTCTCACGCACAAATCCATAGTAGCCTACCTACTTAAGAGGCTTAGATAGTTAAATGTTAAGTTTCTTATAATTAAGTTTCTTATAATTATGTTAAGTTTATCTTTTGTTTTTAGTTTTCTTTTTGTATTTAGATAACCTCAACTCACAAGGAGTGTTCTCCTACTAACTTCTAACCATGCTACACTTACTTGTACCTACTAGGAGATAACTATCTAATGCTTGACCTGGAGTCCGTGAAGTAATTGACCTGGTGACCTGTAATACAGGTTTTTTTAAAACCTACTTCAGGCGCCAGCCTCTTACAAACAGGTTCTTGGCAACAATAACTGGTTACATAGGTACCTACACACCTATCTATGTAGGTACCTATCTTAATCCTACTCATAATAAGTATAGTACATGTACCATAGCAATAAGTAGCACCATGTAACCTTGTAAGAGGAAAATAAATGATTTATTATTATTATTATTATTTCAAACATTTCATACATTTCATACTTTTCATACATTTCATACATTTCATACATTTCATACATTTCATACATTTCATACATTTCATACATCTCATACATTTCAAACATTTCATTTCATACATTTCAAACATCTCATATTTCATACATTTCATACATCTCATACATCTCAAACATCTCATACATCTCAAACATTTCATACATTTCAAACTTTTCATACATTTCATTCATTTCATACATCTCATACATCTCAAACATCTCAAACATTTCATACATCTCATACATCTCATACATCTCAAACATTTCATACATCTCATACATCTCATACATCTCAAACATTTCAAACATTTCATACATCTCATACATTTCAAACATTTCAAACATTTCATACATCTCATACATTTCAAACATTTCATACATTTCATACATCTCATACATCTCAAACATTTCATACATTTCATACATCTCATACATCTCATACATCTCATACATCTCATACATCTCATACATCTCATACATCTCAAACATTTCATACATTTCAAACTTTTCATACATTTCATTCATTTCATACATCTCATACATCTCATACATTTCAAACATTTCATTTCATACATTTCAAACATCTCGTACATCTCATACATCTCAAACATTTCATACATTTTAAACATTTCATACATCTCATACATCTCAAACATCTCATACATCTCAAACATTTCATACATTTCATATCTCATACATTTTATACATCGAGAAAAAAACGCTTTATTGTATGTATCACTTTAGAGTGTCTACTATTGGTTCCAACCTGTGTCTACCTTTGGGTAATGTGGATTTTTGTGCTGTCATCCATTGGTGCCTCTGACAAGGTTGACAAAAAACATTTTTAAATAATGTATATGATAGTTAATAAAGTTTTAACATTAAAAAGTTAAAATGTAATAGTTACTCTAACAGCAGAAATAGTTGTAATTGTTTAATTTTGAAAAATACATTATTTTTTTAAAGATTAAAGTAATATTTGTCCTTAAAGTGTCGGCCATTGGTGCTTTTACCTTACTTGAAGTAAATGTAGATCTATAGGTACAATAGGTTGTATCTATACAACCTATTGTACCTAACTGAAGTGGGTAAGTAAATAAAAAGACTTACATGCGTCATGTGCCGGTTCCTCTATATCGTCGTATCATTTTATCTACTGGTTTGCCATTCTTCTAGTAGTTTTTTTACTGTAATGAGTGTCTAATATAGTATAGGATGGTAGAATGCATAGCACTAGCATCTTGTAGTCGTGAGGTGGTCCGTATGTGATAAATAAAATTTCAAAATAATGAAAAGAATGTAGTACAACTTTTGGCATATAGTTTGATTTTCGCGGGCTACGAAAAAGTTTCCCTTTGATAGTAACAAATAAATATTGAATTTAAATTTAATGAGTTGCAATATTGTTTACAGTAATTAGTTTATTTAAAATATTAAATCAGTATTTTCAATAGTGTTTTTAAAACATGAGTTAAACGAACTCAGTAATTTAAAACATTATTTTGACTCTAATCGAGTAGTATCCTTCAAACTTAGCAAAGTTGCCATCTTAAAGAACTCTACCTCGCTACGTAATATTAAATTGGATCTAGAATTTTATTCATTTTACTCATTCTGTTTTTTGATAAAAAAAAAACACATAACCAAAATGCTTGATACTAAAGCATTGTGAAAGTTCTTCTAAATAAATTATGTAAGTATCTTATCTACCTATGAGCCTTATGACCTGTTAATACTCTGCAGTAGCAACAAAGAAATTTAATTACAATTTTGAAGCGTAGAATCAACTCATAATAAAGTGACTGCTGTTATTATTCTGCTATTAGTAAGAAAAGCGAACGTTTGTGTTTGTTACATTTTCACACGAATATCTACTCATTGGTACCTACTGATTTTGACGTACCTATACCTACCTAAATGATTTGGATGAATGGCCCTATTTACCTACCCTTTATCCAAGTAGGTAGGTACCAAGCGAATATTGTAGGTAGGTACCTACTTACCTATACTGTACAATAAGTAAGTATTTTTTCAAACTTACCTTCACGTCGTGGTACTTATGTGGTTCACTCTCTCTGTAAGTATGAATATAAAGTTTGTGTAAGTAAAATAATGTTTAAGTGTATCTTTGTTGAATACCTTTCACAAAATTCTTAACACAAATATTTGGCAGCATTTTACAATATTTCTTTGAAGTTGGCAATACTTTTAGATATACTAACAAAAAATTGACCAATCAGCGTTGGTTTGACGTTTGACTTGACCAATCAATCAGAATCATGGTGGGGATGAAAAGGTTCCATGCTATTTCCGCTTCCCAGCCTCTTTCTTTTCAACCCGCTGCTCTGTCCTTCCGAACGTTCCGGATTACTTTCAAGAAATTTAGAAGTTTCTAGTAATTAAGAGTTATATTTTTAAATCAATATCTACTATGTATGACCATCAAGAAACTGAGCGCACCCAACTGCGAACCCAAAACGAATTTGGACTGCGCGATCTGCCACGCGGCGCGGTAAGTCTACCCTCTTTCAAACTGTTTAGTGTCCGATATCTTTACAATTACGTGAATTTGTGATAATATTACAGTTTAAAGATGTCATTACTTGTACAAAAATGTGAATTATTCGTAGCAGCGTGATCGTTTTCATAAACTAAGTACTTACCTATTTGTGAGCAGGCAGTGTGGTCTCAGAAATACGTAGGTAGGTTGGTGGGTAGCGATGATGTGTAGTTGGATAATGAAAAAGTCTGTCTTCTTTTGTTTTGTGGACGTAAGCTTTAAAATACACCAACATTCCTTTGTTTCTTTTCAATAATTTATTTCAAACAACAGAATAAAGATGGAATAAGCTCGAACGAAGCTGCCACGTTTCTGAAAAAATGTGGGTAGGTAGTTGTGAAAATTTAGCTTCGTATGCCCAAAGGTAGGTAAGTGAAGTACAATAAAGGTAAGTAAGTACCTAAAACGTGTAATTTTTATCCGATTAGTATTTTGCATTGAGTAGGTAATACCTATTGTACCTACCATACATGAATGCAATAAACATTTTGAACTTTGAAGGTAAGGTACCTACCTACTTACTTACACCTATAATATCGAAAACTGTTTAATTTTCTTTCTTTAAAGTAAAGTGTAGGTAGGTAGGTAGGTACGTACTTGCTTATCAATAACCATCAGTACATTCTTAAGTCCTAGTAGGTACCTACCTACCTAGCATTCCATCTTTATTATGTGACTAGCTGCGCCTGCGGTTTCACCCGCGTAAGTCCTGTTCCCGCGGGAATATCGGAATAAAAAGTAGCCTATGTCAGTCTCAGACACATAGGTACTTTTATAATCCCTTATACCTTTTTATAATATTAGTATGGATGGTAGGTTCATACATAAAGTTTTGTTAATTTAATATAGGTTTCAAATGTGTTTTTTTCTTGTCACTCCTATGGCAACGAAAAGAGATAGCAACAGATTTAACATCGGTATTAGCTAATATAGGTTTACTGTTTTGTTAATGCGTCTTTAATAAGTGTTTTACCTTTCAATTGTGTTGAAATTTTACAGCCAGTAAAATTAAAATAGGTACTAAATACCAATAATCTATCTATCTTTTATTTAGCTTACTATGGGTAGTTAGATATAATTATGACACTAGCTGCGCCCCGCTGTTTCACCCGCGTAAGTCCCGTTACCGCGGGAATATCGGGATAAAAAGTATCCTATGTTACTCTAATAACGTCAAATCCTCCGTTTTGCCGTGAAAGGCGGAGAAACAGACAGACACACACACCCACTTTCCCATTTATAGTACCTACCTATTGGCTATTAGTATGGATTTATCTAAAGTAGGTACGAGTATGTACCTACTAATTTGTCTTTACTAATTTTTAGTAAAGAAAAACCAAGAGGAACTGACTTAGGACGATCCAATGAGGCATTTTAACGAATACCTACCTACTACGATGTTTTGGACATACGAAAACTACCTGCGGATAGAAACACACTGGATATCAAGGTTAGAGTCTTACTCTATGGAATAATCTATATACTTAAGTAACATGTATGTATGTATTTATAAAAAAATGTATTTAAGTATTATATCGGTCATCTGGTTACCATAACACAAGCATTTAGTTGCTTAGCTTGGGACTAGATGACGCTGTGTGAAATGCCCCAAGGATTTTTATTTAATTTTTGCCCAGCAGTGGGGTTAGTTAATAGAATATTTAGTAGGTAATCATTATTAAGTCAAAGCCTTGACCATGAGCATCATATCAACTAAGCTATGATAGCTTAGACCACAAGGCTACAGTAACGCAACGCTAGCTGATTCCCAGGTGTCTGTCACCAGGAAGGACTTGAGTCTTAGAACAATTATTTGTTCTAGACTTAAGTGCTTGTCTACCTACCTGGTGTTTGACACCTGCACCTTAGCGAGGCAACAAATCCCTTCTAACTTAACAATCCAATTTTCAATCTCATTGAACTTTAAACTTGATATTCTTTATTTATGAGAGCACCTGATCTATTTTATTTGATATTTTTTTAAAGTTTGGTGTATCCTTATGTAATAAATAAATAAACTTCTATAATGTAGTGTTAATTTGCATTTTTATTTTTCAGAGATGTAAAACCTAATGGTACCTGATATAATACAACGGGAAGTTACTCACGTAAAATATTGTCGGTTTAGATACCGACAATGTTTCGATTCTTCCGGAGAATCTTCATCTGGGTATGGTCACTCCTCGCGGGCACGTCTCACACTAATGGGACCTGTTTGAGATGTTCCAATGAACCACTTCAGACCTACAACTACACTTATAGTATTTCAAGGTAATTAATTTTGTTAACTCATATTATTAGGACACAGCCTTGAGTTGTAGGGCTTCATATCCACAAGATGTGACAGCTTTGGATGGTGAAGGCTACAGTAAAGCAACGCTAGCTGATTCCCAGGTGTCTAACCGGTGTCCGGAACTGGTGTTGACACCTGCACCTTAGCGAGGCAACAAACCACTTCACACTTAACCTCCTTGTGCATATTCGACCAGTAAACCTGTGTTAGCTAAAACGCATATTAAATCTGTTGCTAACTTTTTTCGTTGCCTTATGATTAACAAGAAAAAAACGTTCTTCAAACCTAGATATAGGTATTAAATTGTTAAGTTTTCAGAAACGTTGTGTTAATTTGCAATTTTATTTTCCAGAGTTTTAAAACCAAAAAGGACGTATTTCACCTATTCGAGATGTTCATGCCGAGAATGAGCCACATTATCAGACATACAAGTCAACCAACACACATGATTTTAAGGTAAACAATTTTGTTAACTCATATTTATTATGACACGGCCTTGTATTGTAGGGCTTCATATCCACAAGATATGACAGCTTTGGATGGTGAAGGCTACAGTAAAGCAACGCTAGCTGATTCCCAGGTGTCTGTCACCAGGACTTGAGTCTTAGACAATTATTTGTCCTGGACTTAAGTGCCCCTCTCCTGGTGTTTGACACCTGCACCTTAGCGAGGCAACAAACCCTTCCTACTAGTCTTAAGTTGTTTTATTGTACTATGTATAAGTGGGTAGGTACTAATCTTTGTATAATTATTTTCAGTGTTGACAGCAAGAAAGAACTACTTGGGACTGATGGGCTGTTCTAATAAATAGATACTACAGACTTTTCATCACAACTACCTATGGATTTACACTGGATTTCAAGGTAAATATTTGCATTTAGAGGATAATCTTTAGTAACCAATATTTGATCACAGCCTTGATTCATAGGGCTTCATATCCATTGAGATGTGACAGCTTTGGATGGTGAAGGCTACAGTAACGCAACGCTAGCTGATTCCCAGGTGTCTAACCGGTGTCCGAAACTGGTGTTGACACCTGCACCTTAGCGAGGCAACAAACCACTTCACACAATCAACTGTTTAACGTCTTAAGAAATATGATGTTAGTTTTTATATTTTTTATTATTGTGTTAAACCACACATAGGTATATCATCAGTATTAAGATGTTCAACTTTTCTAATGTGGTGTTAAATTGAAAATTTTTTTTCAGCGTTTTTCAACCACCACTTATTTGAGATGTTCCAATGAGCCACTTTATCAGACCTACAACTACACTTATAGTATTTCAAGGTAATTAATTTTGTTAACTCATATTATTAGGACACAGCCTTGAGTTGTAGGGCTTCATATCCACAAGATGTGACAGCTTTGGATGGTGAAGGCTACAGTAAAGCAACGCTAGCTGATTCCCAGGTGTCTAACCGGTGTCCGGAACTGGTGTTGACACCTGCACCTTAGCGAGGCAACAAACCACTTCACACTTAACATCCTTGTGAATATTCGACCAGTAAACCTATGTTAGCTAAAACGCATATTAAATCTGTTGCTAACTTTTTTCGTTGCCTTATGATTAACAAGAAAAAAAACGTTCTTCAAACCTAGATATATTAAATTGTTAAGTTTTTATGAATATGACCCCAAATGTTTTAAACGTCTTCAGAAATGTAGTGTTGATTTGCAATTTTATTTTCCAGAGCTTTAAAACCAAAAGGGACGTATTTCACCTATTCGAGATGTTCCTGCCGAAAATGAGCCACTTTATCAGACATACAAGTCAACCAACACACAATGGTTTTAAGGTAAACAATTTTGTTAACTCATATTTATTATGACACGGCCTTGTATTGTAGGGCTTCATATCCACAAGATATGACAGCTTTGGATGGTGAAGGCTACAGTAACGCAGCGCTAGCTGATTCCCAGGTGTCTTACCGGTGTCCGGAACTGGTGTTGACACCTGCACCTTAGCGAGGCAACAAACCAATCAAAAATATGTCTACTTAAATAAATTCTAGAAATATTAGTTTTCTTTACTCATACACGGAAACGCACGAAGTTGATCAAAGGGTTCAAAGAAGCATTTTGCGTCCCTAGGGTCGCAAAGTAACTTTCCTGCCCTAGGGCAGCAATGACTGTCAATTTATTAAAATGTCAAATTCAATTTTGACATTTCTTTTGTGGCATGTCGATGCATTCTAACTCACTAACAAATGCTACATAAGATCAGCCTACTGATAAACTTGATTTTTACGTTTATAATGTAATCACGAAAGCAAAATGGCAGGTTTTTATAGAAATTGTTATATTTTCAGAAATCCCATGGATCGTCGCGATGAAGATACATCTCTCCGAAGTTTCATTCATGGAAGTCATCGGTTTCAAGAATCGTGTTTAGGCCCCGGTCTCGAATTCTGCGGGCAGCGGGGCGGGAGCGGGCGACGAGCGGGCAATGAGCGGGCGACGAGCGGGCGACGAGCGGGAGACGAGCGGGCACTGACAGTGCGCGCGTCATCATTGTGTAGTGTTGTGCGGATAGTTATACCGAATCTCATTTTCTATTCCTGGTTCGATGTTTTTGATAAAGTACCTAAGTACTTAGAAATGTAACTATTATTACTATTAAAAAGAGATAAATTAAAAAGAGATCGAAACTAAAACCATTTTAATTACAACAATTTTGATTTACGTTTTTCATTTGTATGTTTTTCGTGTGAACAATTTGTTTGGTTCATTAAGTATTCACGTACAGATGAACAATAACTCTCACATTTAAACAAAAATAAAAAAATAAATTGTATGGATTCAATTCAGTCTCGCTCGATCCCCTGAACCATGAATAGGTACAACACTACACCGCGTAATCTGTCCGTCTTGCCAACTGTACTATCATCTTAGTAGCTATATCTTTTGCAAAAAGTTTCCAGATAACCATATCAATCATCATCATCATCATCACGTCTAGATTTGTTGCATAAGTAGGTACTTGTGGTCGGTTAGGTAAGTACTTATGTAAAAAGTATTTATTTGTTTTTGCAGTTGACTTTAAATATGTTTTTTTATGATTGTTTTGAAATTTTTTGACATGAATGTTTTAATAATAAATTAGGTACCTAATACAATAGATACAATAGATACGTAACTAAATTGATATAAATATTTTAAGAATATAATATTTGCATGTTATTAAATTATGACAAATACCTGAATATTATGAACTATATACCTAATGAAATTTTAACACCTGTATGTAAATTACCATATTCAAAGCAAATAAATGATTTAGATTTAGAAATATGTAGGTAGTTTAAATCAAAATATAAAAAATCATTGACGTCTTTTTTCAAAATAATTTGCTTGAATGGTTGATTTAGTGGAAAGTTGCTAGAAAAATTGATCAATCGTCTAGCTACAATTTATTGAAATAGTTGCTGATGGGGGTATAAAAATTGCTAGAACTAGCTATGAAGTTTCATAGTTGGCAATGGTGACTGTCAGTGCCCGCTCCTTGCCCGCTCGTCGCCGCCGCCGCCCCGCTGCCCGCAGAATTCGAGACCGGGCACGTGAAATAGAAGAATTAAGATTACCTAATACATACTGCAAAGGTAGGACTGAATACGTTAAGTACTTAGGTATTTAAGACTAGCAGCACATCCCGGCTTTGCACGGGTGTAGTAATAAAACAATAAGGTAGGTACCTACCGAGATAAAATATAGCCTATGACCATTCCAACAATCCATTGTGGGTACACATTGGTGAAAAATTTTTTGGAAATGAATGAGTAGGTACCTACTTTCAGAGATGCTCAAACAAACAAACAAATTTTACCTCTTTATAACATTAGTATAGATATTAGGTATTGAAGCAAAATAACTTTTATTTTTATAAGTTTCTGTTGTTTTCTATTGTAACGCCCGAATATTGAAACGCTAATTAAAGAAAGCGGTGCTTATCTATGTCATAACAATAGTATCTATAAAGAAATCGTTCATTGACAACACACAAATAGAAGGTATGCTCAAAACGAATTGCAGAAGAGCTGAGGCAACAAAACACATATAATTATTTAATAATAAAAAATTACAAACTAAATTCTACATAAACTGTCATTTTTTTTATACAAATCTGTAAAAAAATAACTTCCTGAATGATTATACGGCCTTAAATATTGAATTATCGTTTGAGTATTCGGTTGATACCATAACCTCCTAAGCCCTGAGTTTTGAAAATGGCACTTGGTATTTAAGAACGAATGTTCTGTTTTTGGAACAATTTAATAGATGCAACTGAGACCGATTGCGCTTGTATTACGCCCTAAGATTTGAATTTAATCTAGTCAATTAAAAAAAATGTGACAGCAATTGTAGTCGTGTATGAGATTTAAATTTTCAACTAGTTTTTTTGTAATTTCCTCATATTCGTAATGAAAAGCAGAATCTTACCTCGGTAGAAAGGCCCTACGATGCACTCTAACTATTATCGCACTGAAGCTCGCTCGGTAAATCTTGAATTTCTAAAACCGTAGTCGCCTATGAATAACTGATGGAACGTTTCCCTAGCTTCCTCTTCCACCCCTACCTTAATTCTGGAACGCCCGTCCCTACGATGACGATGTTTGTTGATCCAACGTAATCTGTCGAGTTAGAAATTGAAATAGAAAAATGTTTATTTAGGTACTTGACTCACAAAATTAACATTAAATATAGGTAAGTAAGTAACGAGTCACGTCCTCCGAACCAATTACTCAATTATTTATTTAACTAAATTATCATTACAGACAGTGGATATCCAATGCGATAATTAGTGAGATCATTCCCTGTAGTCCGCTGAGTCTGCTGAAGCTGGCCGAAGGTCCGGAGTAGAGAGGAGGTGGTCTAGTGCGGTGGATGATAAGGTCGCGCTGCGGCTCGAAGGTCCCGATATTTCGGTTTAACCGTGATCGTGGCGCATGCAACAGATTGAGCTGCACGATCGTGTGCTATTCTTATTGGATGGACTTTACGAGCTGTGCTTCTTCTTGTGTCCGCATGCGTGAATTATAATGCTTAACTCATTCAAGGCCCACCTGCTGGTCCTCTACGAGGTAGTGCGTCCGGGGCACCCAACGTGTTAAAGCCTGGCAAGCGTCAGCGCTATGCCCGCTCCACTTTGTCCGGAGACCATTTTTCCTGTGCCCGGCAGAACTTTTCCGGGTACCCATATTGGCACTTGTTACAGCATGGAATGTAATCTGTCATGTCCACGCTCTTCAAGCCCACGAATACGGACCCCAGCTCTTCTTCGCTTTCCACGGCATCTCTCTAAGACGAGGGCTACACTCGAAGACCGCGGTCGTCTCCGGCTACCCCTCCGCGACTTCTTGAAGACGCCCTTCATGGCCGCCTTCATACATACATACATACATAAAATCAAGCCTCTTTCCCATGGGGGTAGGCAGAGACCACGGATCTCCATTTGCTACGATCCATGGCCGCCTTCACAGCTTCCAATGTCCATTCGGCGTTGCCCTTGAAGTTCAGGGACGCAACCTCTTCTATTATGTAATCAAAGGATGGGTCCCCGTCGATGTTTCGGAGGGCGACCAGAGGCCACCTCCGCTTCGGCTCCACCACGCGCAACGAGGCCGGCACTGCCCTCTTAAGGCGCTCAGCCGCCTCGGCCGTGGCCGTCTGCACGACGACGCCAGCGTTTCCTACCCTGCGGACGCTCTCCACCTGGGCATCGATGGCCCGCGGGGTTTATGTGCCGCTTCAGTTCTGCACGCGTCGTCTCCGAGGTGCAGCCCTCGGCATCCTCCCTCTGATATATTGCGAGCGTCGGGCCCTGATCCGTCCTGATTGGCATGGTCTTGTCCTTTCCCACCTTTAGGGCGCTGGCGTAGCTGGTGCCGGGCGGACGGGCGTCGGGCACCGCGCCGACTGCGAGCTGGACCTTGGCTCCCGCCAGCCTAGCCTCCGCTATGTCAGCGCGGCTCTCCGCCTCCGCCAGCCGCAGCTCCAACGCCGCCACCACCCCCAGGATGTCCTTCCCGTGGCCGTAGATACCCCCAATATCGGCCTTGTTGAGCTTTGAACCCGGGCCCGAGGCAATCGCAACGATGCCTCAGATAGCTCCCCTCACACAGTCCAGCAGCTCTAGTTTTGTAGCCGAGGCCACTGACTGCTCCAGCGCTTTCGCTACTGGAGCAGCCGTCACAGTCCCTGAGGGCGCCGGAGCGGCCGATTGCTTAGCCGCGGGCGCGGGCGCCGGCGGAGCCGCACGCTTCACGGGGACCGCCGGGCCCCGCGCGGTACGAGCACGCGTGGGAGCCGGCTGGCTTTCGCCCGGCGAGCCTAGCGGCCGCTCCGCCACACTGGCCCCCAACAGCAGATCGCGCAGTCCAAATTCGTTTTGGGTTCGCATTTGGGTTGGGTGCGCTCCGTTTCTTGATGGTCATAGTAGATATTGATTTAAAAATATAACTCGAAAAAATTACTAGAAACTTTTAAATTTCTTGAAAGTAATCCGGAACGTTCAGCTCTTCTTCGCTTTCCACGGCATCTCTCTAAGACGAGGGCTACACTCGAAGACCGCGGTCGTCTCCGGCTACCCCTCCGCGACTTCTTGAAGACGCCCTTCATGGCCGCCTTCATACATACATACATACATAAAATCACGCCTCTTTCCCATGGGGGTAGGCAGAGACCACGGATCTCCATTTGCTACGATCCATGGCCGCCTTCACAGCTTCCAATGTCCATTCGGCGTAGCCCTTGAAGTTCAGGGACGCACCCTCTTTTATTATGTAATCAAAGTATGGGTCCCCGTCGATGTTTCGGAGGGCGACCAGAGGCCACCTCCGCTTCGGCTCCACCACGCGTAACGAGGCCGGCACTGCCCTCTTCAGGCACTGAACCGCCTCGGCCGGGGCCGTCTGGACGACGCCAGCATTCCCCACCCTGCGGACGCTCTTTACTTGCGCTTCAATTGCCCGCGGGTTGATGTGCTTTTTTAGCTCTGCCCGTGTCATCTCAGAGGTGCAGCCCTCAGCATCCTCCTTCGGATATATGGCGAGCGTTGGGCCCTGACCCGTCTTTATCTGCACTGTTCGGTCCTTTCCCACCTTGAGAGCCCTGGCGTAACTGGTGCCGGGCGGACGGGCGTCTGGCACCGCGCTGACTTCACCTTCCCATGGTCCCACCAACCTTGCGGTTATAAGGACCGAATCTGCAAGATAGGTGCAAGCAAGCACCTCTCTACAAAGATTTAACCTACGCACACTGTCCCGCCACTCTCCCCTTTCTGGGGCATGACACACACATGATGGACTACGCCGTCAGGCAGCTATTCTGATTGGATGGACTTTACGAGCCTTTCCTCTGCGTGCTTCCGCGCCATTTTTCCGACGTTCTGTGCGAAATATAATGCTTAAAGCCTGGCAAGCGTCAGCACTACGCTCCACTTTGTCCGGAGATCATTTTTCCTGTGCCCGGCAGAACTTTTCCGGGTACCCATATTGGCACTTGTTACAGCATGGAACGTAATCTGTCATGTCCACGCTCTTCAAGCCCACGAATACGGACCCCAGCTCTTCTTCGCTTTCCACGGCATCTCTCTAAGACGTGGGCTACACTCGAAGACCGCGGTCGTCTCCTTAAACGGGCTACCCCTCCGCGACTTCTTGAAGACGCCCTTCATGGCCGCCTTCATACATACATACATAAAATCACGCCTCTTTCCCATGGGGGTAGGCAGAGACCACGGATCTCCATTTGCTACGATCCATGGCCGCCTTCACAGCTTCCAATGTCCATTCGGCGTTGCCCTTGAAGTTCAGGGACCCAACCTCTTCGATTATGTAATCGAAGGATGGGTCCCCGTCGATGTTTCGGAGGGCGACCAGAGGCCACCTCCGCTTCGGCTCCACCACGCGCAACGAGGCCGGCACTGCCCTCTTAAGGCGCTCAGCCGCCTCGGCCGTGGCCGTCTGCACGACGACGCCAGCGTTTCCTACCCTGCGGACGCTCTCCACCTGGGCATCGATGGCCCGCGGGGTTTATGTGCCGCTTCAGTTCTGCACGCGTCGTCTCCGAGGTGCAGCCCTCGGCATCCTCCCTCTGATATATTGCGAGCGTCGGGCCCTGATCCGTCCTGATTGGCATGGTCTTGTCCTTTCCCACCTTTAGGGCGCTGGCGTAGCTGGTGCCGGGCGGACGGGCGTCGGGCACCGCGCCGACTGCGAGCTGGACCTTGGCTCCCGGCAGCCTAGCCTCCGCTATGTCAGCGCGGCTCTCCGCCTCCGCCAGCCGCAGCTCCAACGCCGCCACCACCCCCAGGATGTCCTTCCCGTGGCCGTAGATACCCCCAATATCGGCCTTGTTGAGCTTTGAACCCGGGCCCGAGGCAATCGCAACGATGCCTCAGATAGCTCCCCTCACACAGTCCAGCAGCTCTAGTTTTGTAGCCGAGGCCACTGACTGCTCCAGCGCTTTCGCTACTGGAGCAGCCGTCACAGTCCCTGAGGGCGCCGGAGCGGCCGGTTGCTTAGCCGCGGACGCGGGCGCCGGCGGAGCCGCACGCTTGACGGGGACCGCCGGGCCCCGCGCGGTACGAGCACGCGTGCGAGCCTAGCGGCCGCTTCGCCACACTGGCCCCCGACCGCTGAGAGCGGAGTTCGAGCCAGGGAGGAGCGGGGGGTGAAGTGCCCCCCGCCCCCTTCCTCCGCGTCGGACATCGGTCCTACTCAACCCCCCCGTCGTTGCACTGCCACAGCCCACAACGCGAGAGGTATTGAAACGAGGATAGCCACGAAGGACCCTATATACCCCGTTTCAAAACACGCCTTGTGTCTGAAATATTATACCGATTCACCACATTTCGGCATAGTACGCCCATGGAAATTTAGGGTCGCACGAGAGATTAGATCTCACGAGCTTAATAGGGTCCGGTGTACCGATCACCTGATGATGCCGTGTGGCGACGCACACTGCCTGGAAGCCAGGCTCGGCAGCAAGCAGCCCGAAACTCACCCGGACCACCCGCCCGGGTGATTAAAAAAAAAAAAAAAATTCACGTGTCGCCAAAGTTGGAATAACATCAAAGAACGACTTCTTCAACCCTAGAAGTTTACCTACGCGTCAACTACTAGGACTATCAAAGGCCGCTGGGCGCCCAGAAGAACGCTTCTGACAACGTGAACCGAAGTTCGGTGGTACCATATCCTGGCTGCGTAGCTGATTGTCGCCACGAACGTTCCTTGGTGGAGCACCAAGGAACGTTCGTGGCACAAGCCCGACGCCTTTCTCCGATCGATGCCGCGATGCAAGACTCGCTGGGGTCTAGTACGCAGAGAGGCTTCGCTGAGCGGACAGACGTCTGGGACGGGTTGGTTCGCAGCAGGGGTAACCTTTGGAAACTTGCCCCGAAGAAAATGATTTGAATTGAATTACTTGAAGGGGTCGAGGAGGCAACGATCTGCTACAAGCCAAACAAGAAAACCCAGTCCTCCCCCCCACCGAATCACCGTCAACTTCAGCATTGGTTGTGAGCCAACGGCTAAGTTATGTCTTATGGGTTTTTGCCGGCCCTTGCTCAGTAGGTGTAGAGCCACCCATTTGTGTGACATTCATAACCATCCGAGTTAGGCTGGGGGTGGTTAGCCCCCCAGCCCCTTGCGCATATGCTGCGTTTCACATACCGGTCAAACGCATCGATTTCGTCTTGTTAGCGTTCAAAAACAAGAGACCTTAAGACGACTTGTAAAAACAGCCTTACACGATCGGTATCTCTTCACATGGTGCAAGAGCAGCAAGAGACAGCATTAATTGCTCTCCTACCAAGACTCGGAGAGAGAGGCGCGTGGAACGCGCGCCACCTCTAGGCCTTTCAAGGGCGGTAGTAAGGCCCCCGGTACTACCGCCTATGTTATGGGCCAGAGAGATTTCTCTATGATCTCATAGAAAAATCTCCTCCGGCACCCCGCAAATCCGCATCTTTGTGGCAAATTGTTCCTTGGCTTTATCGAAACCATCAAACAGAGGACAGGGAGAGCGGCAACGACACATCCAAAGCTGGCCCACCTCCAGGCCTACTAGGAGCGTCCTTCTTGGATTCCTTTTAGCTTCATAAAGTTACTTTCAGCCCTAGGGCTGAAATAGTAGATTGCTTTGCTATACAACGCTTTTCTTACGAGGTAAATAATCTGCTTTTCATGACGAATATGAAAGGAAAATACCAAACATACTTAAAAAATTTAAAAAACACGGAAAATGTTATGTCACTATTTTTTAAATTGACTAGCTTAATATTAACTATGTAGTACTACGAACAATAACCGCAAAATTATCTCGTGCATTGAAATGTGTTCGTTTCTCACCTCGGATAACAATGTATCATTTCAATCAATTTTGTTTTGATCAAAATATTCTAGTTTTAAGTCCCTGGTTATCTATAGGTATGAACTGTATACATGGACGTATATAAGGGGGGGGTCCAGGGGGTCCGGACCCCCCCCTTAGCATACGGCGAAAAAAAAAATTTACAACAAAATGTGCAATTTGTGTATGTGGTGGTAACAATGAAATGTGCTAGGTAAGTCAAGAACATTAAATAAAAGAGTACTCAATCTGTTTTTAAAATGAGACTTCAATCTGAAAACAAAGAAGCACAAAAACAGCACATGTAAACATTGGTAGGTACTTTTACTTTTTTTTCTAATGGAATTTGATTTTAAATGGTCTTTGGAGACCTTTAAAACTCCATCAGACAACCTCCACGTACTTAGTTGAGGCCGACATCTACTTTTGACTTCTATCAAAATAATAATATCTAACGCGTTTTCGCTAGCGTCTTTTCTCGAAAAATAAGAACCGAACTAAAACGTTGCTTTTATCTTAAAAAATTTCGCTCGCTCCGCTCGCGTCGTTTTGTAATAATAGTTAAGTACCGGTGGAAGAAAAAATGAGAACCGAATTAAAACGCTGCTTTTAAGTAAAAAAAAATTTTTTTTTTAAACCAAACAAAACAACCATGTCTACATTTACAAAAAATGACAGTAAAAGTCGGGGGGGGGGAAGGTAACTTTGATGCCTTGGACCCCCCCCCATAGGAAAGCTATAGCTACGTCCGTGACTGTATAATTATAACAATAACAATAGGTAAGTAAATGAATAATAAAATGCAACTCTTATAATTCGGAGCCATCTATACCTACTCCTTCAACTAGTGTAACTCCCTAAGATTTTATGTAGTATTTTGTTTGTATTTTGTGTGTTTTAAAGCTTTTTTAGTACACTGCCCCTCTCATTCGGTGTTTCTCTTTGTGTATTTATCCTGTCTATCCAAAGCTTGCCTGGAAGAGATCTCTCTTAGTCTTAGCGAAAAGGCCGCCCATTGTACTTTTATTACATAGTTTTAAATTTAAATGTTGTGTTTTCTTTTGTGTACTTTTAATAAAGTGTATCTAAGCTTACCTATGTTGAAACATCTCACACATTATTTATGTCCTTAGGTTACCAACCACTACACTATTTTGTAATGTTTATAAATAAACGCTATTTCACTGATGTGCACTGTTTTATTAAACGATCTTCTTTCAAAAAAAAAAATAGGCACATCAAGTAAGCTTACCTACCTATAGATAGGTAGGTACCTACTTGATCATCAAGTAGGTACCTACCTACCTATTGATGTGCTTGCTAAAGTAGCAACTAGCTGCGCCCCGCGGTAAGTCCCGTTCCCGCTGGAATATCGGGAAAAAAAGTAGCCTATGTGTTAATTCAGGGTATCACCATCTACATAGGTACCAAATTTCAATCAAATCGGTCCAGCCGTTTTTGCGTGAAAGAATAACAAACATTCTCACAAACTTTCACATTTTAAAATATTATTAGTAGGAAGTACCAAGGATATGATAGGAAGTAGGTACTTACCTAAGTAGGATACTAGCAGCAAGTCCCGGCTTTGCACAGGTAGGTACCTAGACTTATGTACCTAGCTACCGGGATAAAATATCCTACTTAATATTATTAACTAGCTGCTCCCCGCGATTTCACCCGCGGGAATATCGGTAGTCCAGGGTATCTATGAAATCGGTATTACCTATCTGTGATATCGGTGAAAGAATTTTTGAAATCGGCGGCTCAGTAGGTAGGTAGGTAAGTACCTACATGCGGGCTTACTATGACCACAGAATAAAGATGGAACTAGGTATGTATGACCGCTTATAGCGATTCAGTTTAGGTCCAACTACGAACCACTTGACGTAAACTAAGGCGCTGGCGTTTAGGTCTTGCCTGCAATCAAAAATAAGTAAGTACTTACCTACCTAACTCCGTCTAGGTACCTAGTGCTACCTACCTAGCATGCAGTCGGATGCCTAAACGCCGCTACACGTGTTGTCGCAAAAAGCAAATTACCTAGGTACCTACCTACCAAAAAATAGGCCGAAGATCTCAGGTCTCAGACCAAATAAAATTTGGTCTGAGCCGAAGATAAACGGAGTGAATTCAATGTGATGAGGTACCTACCTAGGTAGCGGCCCAACGATGTCTATGCGTACGTGTTGGAAGCGATCAGCCTAGCTGGTGCGAAAGTAGGCTACTTGTTGTAGGTAGGTACCTACCTATGTCGCTGAACTTTGCATCGCTGACATTGTAGGCATTGTTTCGCCCACGTGCCAGCGTCGACATTCATTGACGGCCAGAAGTACCTACTTCTGGCTAACCATCTTGCGTGTTGTTCGGATTCCGGGGTGAGTCACCCCGGAATCCGAACAACACCGGGTGACCAACCCCGGGTGACTAACCCCGGGTGACTGATTGAGTGAAGAGCGTCGAACACGCACGCACGCACGGTGCGTCGATATTCGGTAGGTAGTGTAGGTACCTACCTAGATAGGGTCGAGCGCAGGCCGTTGACATCTCGCAGTAGATTTGTTTTTGTGAGCCGGGTAAAGTACCTAATTTGCCTGAGATCCAAAATTGTCTTGAAGTGCGAGGCGTGCGATTGTACCTACCTACCTCTTTCCTGTGCTTCGGCGATCTTCTCATAGTTAATTGATGTAGGGCAAGATATTGTTTCTATAGGTAGGTAGGTAGGTACCTAGGTAGTACTTAGTCATCGTTGAGTGTCCAACCCTTTTGCTTTTACACACTAGTACACTATTTACCTACCTAGGTAAGTAGGTATACCTATATTTGGTCTGAGCTATTTACCTAACTCGCTTTTCACTGTCACAAAATCCAAGTACGTAAGTAGGTAGGTAAATAGGCTACCTACCTACGTACTTATCAGATTCACATTTTTTTTAGAATAGGTACCTACGTAAGTACCTATTTGCAGAATCCCGAGCAGGCTGTGTGTGCGTGCATAACAGGGATGTTGCGGCTGATGATGTTGATGCTGATTTTTTCACATCCGCGGATGCGAATGCGGATGCGGAGTTTTAAAGGCTGACATCCGCGGATGCGGATGCGGATGTTTAAGATATTATGTAAAATAAAGTCTATTATTGAAGAATTAAAACAATGGTAACAACAATGGCTGATCCCTTCAGTAAAGCTTTTCTTGGATCGGACCTCCGACTGAAATAGTCGAGGTTTTTCTTATTGACAGATAGGTATGTTTTGAGAAAAAGAGTTCTTTTGATTTGTCGGTTTCTCTCATATTATCGAAAAGTTAACCTGGCCCATGTAAGTGCGCAGGAGATAAATTGGTTGTTTTAGTATCTACAGACGGATATTGCATGATGCTGGGCTGGACAGACTAGGTAGCGTTGGTGAGCGGCTTATTGGACGCCGTGCTTCTTTTATTTTTCCGTGAGCGGCTTATTGGACGCCGTGCTTCTTTTATTTTTCCGAGTTGATCTCGGACCTTGGTGTAGGCTCCTGGACGGAGGCTTCCTTGGTGTGGCGTTTTGGCGTGGAGAGATTTGGGGGCCTTTTGGCATCCTGTCTATGGTGCTTCATTGTCGCTGGCGTAATATTTTATTCACAAGAAACAAATGCACCACAATAAACGTGTCGAAACTTGTCACTAATTTCTTAGCTCCCATTGGTCATTTTCACGTGCGAGCGGCACGTGCCAAACGCTGGGCCCGTCCAATTTTTTTCTTGTCGCTACTTGCATGATATTCACATCCGCAATCCGCATGAACATCCGCTCTGATCAATGCGGATACGGATGCAGATGCAGATGTCCAAATCTATGCGAAAGTTCCGCATTTGCGGATGCGGATGCGAATGTTCGCAACATCCCTGGTGCATAATACCTACCTACCTATTTTCATTTCAAGTGTTTTATGCACGAAACGCACACCATCTTTATTCATTGTCATTGTCATCATGGCGCACAGTGCGCACACACACATCGATTCTTGTTTGATTTTAAAAACAAACAGAAAGAGACGCCAAAATAAAATCGTTGTGAACGAGACGGAGAATCGAGCGAGCGAGCCGCGCCGCCCGCGGCGGCGGGGCGGGGCGCTTGCGTTGTGACTTGTGAGTTGCGGTTGCGATGCAAGACAGTAGCCCTACCATGAGTTTACTGTAGTATTGATACTATCCTCGATACCGAGTCAAGTATCGCAAAATATATGAGAATCCAGCGCAGCGCCGCCCCCGGTAACTTGCATGAACTAATAATTTCATACATTTGAAATACTTGACTCGTTAGCGAGGATAGTTAACTATTGTTAGATATTTTTGTAGATGTGTTGGTAGAATGTCATTATAATACGGTAGCCAAATCTTTGATGCAGATTTATGAAGGTTTTTTTGGACAGACACACGGAGAGATGGCGGATGGCGCCAATTGAGTTTGTAAAAAGGAGAGTTCAGTTTTATTGAGTTATTAATATTGTTAATGTTTGAATATAGTTGGAAAGAGATGTAAATAAAATTATGTTTGTATTTCAGATAAAATATAATGTTGAAGGAAAGCTTGTTTCATTTAATGAAAGGGCTTTCAGCTCAGAAGTGACACGAACAAAGAAAAAGCGGAGAAGCTCGGTATGATTGGATTAGAAAAGGCATATTATTTTGTAAGTACAAAATAATGATTGAGAAGGTGAGTCTAAATACAATTTAATTTTGGAATAGAATCATTTTTAAGTGAAATGATTATAGAAAATAAGACAGTATTCTGATTCAAATATTGGGAAGAGAAATGCTAAGTTCGAAATTCAAAATATATTCCTTCCATGTACTTGGTACATCTAGGAACATAACAGAGAAGTCGACGAAATTTGAAAAAGTATTTTAAAAATAGAATAGTGTGTGGTTATGTGTAATAAGTGTATAATTACATTGCATGAAATTGTTTTGACTAAAAAGTTGTAAAATGCGAAGTACGCTAATAGTACCGCTATTAGTCACTAGATGACGCTAAGGGGCACGTGACGTCACCAACGATAAAGCAAGACAAATTGTCTGTCTCTCTTCATCTTGTGAACTAATAATGTAAGGTATAATTTAGTTCCGTCTAAAACCGTAAAATAATGTTTTTGCTACTTAACACTAGAATGATGACTTTTAAAATCGATTAATGTTTAGTAATTAATTCATCATTTTGTGGTTTAGTTTGATTGCTTGGATACCATTTTTGTTACGAGATGAAGTAAGCAAATAAACAAAACAGAACATTGGAAATTTGTAAATAGAGTACCTAATTTGTTTGCGGCTATTATTTTTAATCGATTTACGATCGTTGGACAATTACGCATTTGTCTGTGGTTTTGTTGGTTTGATTGATTTGAAACATCTGTCAGATTCTATGGGAACATTGACATGTTAGTTTATTGTTTATCTGTGGTACTGGTAAGCGATGAAGAAGAAAACAAAAACATTATTGAAAATGTGGAAATTGTATGATTGTAGCTTTGAGATTTTTACGAAATGACTATATGTTATGAAATAGAAAGAACACAGTTATTATATGATGTGACAGGACACTGATGTTATTATTATGTAAGTAAGACCCATAAAGGCAATTTACGGGTCGGTTAAGGTTTAAACTGTGAAACAATGAGTGTCTCTAAAGGTGAGATAAAAATAGTGTTAGAATTGTGATAATTTATCTGTTATGTTTATTGTGTACAACATTTTTGGTGTACTTGGATGACGACGACTTCAGTGTCGAGATACGTACAGTATTTGTTGATACACCATGAACATAGTTTCTTCCCTAGGAGATTTTGTTGTGAGAGCAAATTGGTAAACGAACGGTGGTCTCGTTGAACGAAAAAGGTCAATAAGTAACCGGTAACCATGAGTTTTCTCATCAAGATTGTCAAAGATAACATCTTTGTTCTACGGTGTACATTTAGTTAATGAAGTTTATTTTGACACATAGGTGTTGATCGTATTGCGAATTGATGAGTCGTTGAGAGAGTGTGGAGACGCAGCACCCGGATGAGGGTATCTACGGGTGGCATGCACGAACGGCGTTGGCGCTCAAAGTCAGCTTTGAGTTGAAGAGATGGAAAGCATCAGCGACACCTGCCTGAGTCTCGAAAGTAAAGTATTCAAGTATCGAAATGTATGTATACTTTATAGATCTTGTTGATGAGCAATATTGGTATAAAAAGTTTATCCAATAGCATAATTAATGCAAGCAAACCACAGAATTGTACCCATGTTTTAAGTGCTATGAGACATATAGGTGATGATGATGATGACTCGTGAAATACCTATACTTAGGAACCTAACTGTTAAATTAAATGCGTAAAGTATAAGAGTTGGAAATACACGGTGATCCAACTTGCACATGAATGTTTGGAAAGACTGATGTCTCTTCGACGAGACAAGTTTAATTGAGTAAGACTGAAATGAATTGATTGATTAGATTTCGTGAGGGCAATATGCTCAACCGATTATAAAATGTGTTTCACAAGGTGTGTTATATGATATTACAACGATAACGACAACGAATCTACTATCAGTAAGTCAATTGAATGAGAAAGGCAATAGAGTGTAATTTACAAGTGATAGCTGTGAGATTTTTAATAAGACGTTTTTTATAAGTAAGAATAGAGAGTAAGAGTTTTTTTTTAATCTAGTAGCTAATGCATACTTGATAAATGGAGTTTATAAGTTGAGAGCGACTGAAATGCTGGCTGCTGTATCTGCATCAGGTGATATTTGGCATCGCAGACTTGGTCATGTCAATAGTAACTATTTGAATAAAATGCAGGCTGCCGTGGAAGGTTTTACACTTGACAGAAAGACAGATATTTCAAAGTCGCCATGTATAGTGTGCTGTGAAGGGAAACAGCATCGTCTGCCTTGTCCACATAGTGGCAACCGAAGCAGTGAGCTTCTACACACAGTTCACACAGACATTTGTGGACCGTTCAGTCAAGTTTCACTCGGAGGTTCCAGGTATTACTTAATGATGGTGGATGATTACAGGCGAATGATACATGTATATTTTTTTAAAGAACAAAGGTGAAGCATTTATCTGTTTCCAGCAATATAAAGCAGCTGTAGAAAACCAAACCAATAAAAAAAAAAAAATGATTCTGAGAAGCGATAATGGCCGAGAATTCTGCAACAAAGAATTTGATAGTTAGCTGAGCAAAGCAGGTATAATTCATCAGAAAAGCAATCCATACACGCCTGAACAGAACGGATTGGCAGAGCGCTTCAACAGAACTGTAGTAGAAGAAGCAAGATGTCTTATATTTGATGATGAATCAGAAGATGTTTTTTTTGGGCTGAGGCAACCAATACAGCTGTGTATTTACAAAATAGAACTGTAGCATCGTTTCTCAATGGAAAAAACACCTCTTGAAATGTGGACTGGTACTAAGCCAGACATAAGCCATTAGAGAATATTTGGCAGTGTGGTCATGGTGCATGTACCAAAAGAGAAAAGGTTAAAATGGCACAAAAAGGCTGAGAAAGGTATACTTGTTGAATATCCTAATGATATAAAAGGATATCGTGTCTACATTCCACAATCTAAAGAAATCAAAACTAGTAGAGATGTGGTGATAATGAAAAAAAGTCAACAGAATCTACAGTTCCAATCAATGTGACACAGGAAACACAATCACTGAAGGAAACTGTTGAGGAACATGAAGATTCAGTGGAGGATATACCACATGATTCAAGTAGTGAAGAATATTATGATGGTGATGAAACATTTATCCCAGATGGAGATGAATCTTCTGTTAGCAGTGTCGAAAGTGTGGTGAAGGTTACAACAAGGAGTGTTTCTCAAAGGCTGAGACGTCCGCCTGACAGATTTGGCGTTTCCAATGCTTGTGTCGAGAGCAGCAGTGTAGAAGATGCTAGTGAACTTACATTTAATGAAGCTCTCAATGGACCAGAGAGAGAGCAGTGGTTAGAAGTAGTGCACGATGAATTGCAGTGTTTCGATAAAAATGAGGTGTGGGAACTTGTGGAGAGACCCAAAGACAGTACTATTGTGCAGTGTAAATGGGTATTACGTAAAAAGTATGACAGTGAAAATAACGTAAGATATCGAGCCAGATTAGTTGCCAAAGGTTTTACACAAAGGTATGGAATAGATTACGAAGAGACTTTTTCACCTGTAGTTAGACATACTACTATACGGCTATTGTTCGCATTAGCAGTACAGGTAGACTTAAGTGTTACCCATCTCGATGTTAAGACTGCATTCTTAAATGGTGAGCTAGATGAAACAATTTACAAGCAGAAACCTGATTGTTATGATACTTCTAGTAGCTCTACTAAAGTGTTCAAACTAAAAAAGGCTATTTATGGTTTGAAGCAGGCCTCAAGAGCCTGGAATAAGAAGGTAGATAACTGTTTAATTGAAAAAGGTTATGTAAAATCTAAGTTAGAACCTTGCATGTGTATGAAAAATAATGATAAGTGTAAAACAATAGTAACAGTCCGTGTCGATGATTTCTTCATTTTCTCAAATGATAAACAGGAAACTCAACAGATTAAAGATGTATTGTCAAGTCAATTTGTCATTAAAGATTTAGTTCAAGTGAAACAATGTTTAGGAGTAAATATTAAATTTAATAAATCGAAAAGCTCAGTGACCTTAAGTCAAGAAAGTTATATTGAAAAATTGTTAAAAACATTTAATATGACAGAAAGTAAAACTATTGATACTCTTTTAAAGACCAGACTAAATTTATGTAAAGGTCAGGCTGTAAACAGACAAGTACCATATTAAAAACTCATAGGTAGCCTCATTCAGTAAAGGAATTAGTAGGTTGACTTTGGTTTATTTTGGTTATTTTTAATTTAATTGATTTTTAATAATATTATGTAGGTAATCTAATTTTTATATTGTAATTAATGTTATGTTGCATGACTTGAATAAAATTATTGTACACTAACCTAAGTTGGTAACATAGAGGCTCTACTTATATTGACAAAGACCTGTAATTTTAACCTATGTTGAACAATAAATGAATTATTATTATAATTATTATCATGTACTTATCTGTATTAACTAGACCTGATATAACATACTCAGTAAGTTACTTAAGTCAATTCAATAATTGTCATACAGATGAACATTGGGGATATGCTAAGAGAATATTAAAACACTTGAAAAAGACTAAAAGTTTTGGTATTAAATATGTAAAAGATAGAAATTTAGAGATAAAAGGCTTTGTTGATGCTGATTGAGCTAGCAATACTTAAGATAGGCGGTCTTATACCGGATTTTGTTTTTTATTGTCTAATAGTATAATTTCTTGAGAATGTAAAAAAAACAAAAAAACAGTGGCCTTGTCGAGCACTGAAGCAGAATACGTGGGTATTTCTGAAGCTTGTAAAGAAACTAAGTATTTAAGATCTTTACAGTTTGAAATAACAAATAAAATGTATACTTACTATAAAATTGTATAATGATAAACAGAGTGTACAGAAGCTGTCAGCAAATCCGATATTTCATAAGAGATCTGAACATATCAATGTGAAATATCATTTTAATAGAGAATGTGTTGCAAATAAAATTGTAGAATTGTTGTATTTTGTGATTTGCTCACTAAAGGTCTGTGTGCAAAGAAGCATTACGCCTTCATGGACTTATTAGGATTGGATATTGTATAAAATTGTTTTCTAAAGTGAATATTGTATGAAATTGTTTTCTAAAGATGTTTCATATGTATTATCTGATATAGTGGGGGCGTTGAATTGTTTATATCAGATGAATGAAGGTTTGTAATGAATATCATATAGTATGTGTCAAAGTCAAATAAAACGTGGGTGTTCTCGTGCTCTCGCAATGGCTGTTTCATTATAGTTATGTTAAGCTAAGTTGAACGCTAACTTGCTAAGAGTAAATCACTAAGGAGATTGGTGATTCCGAGGGGATAGATAGAACCAAGTTCATCAAAGTTTAAAGTTGCACCAGTTTATTGTTTCGATAAATTTTGAATAGATGGGAGAAAGCACAAAGTGTGTTACACAGAGTGAGCTCAACCAAGCACAAAGTGTGCTTCACAATGTTTGCAGGGAGAGCAAGGTGCTCGACCAAAGCAAAGTGCTAAGTGCACAGAGAGAGAGTTAAGACACAAAGTGTGTTTCACAATGTTTGCAGGGAGAGCAAGGTGCTCGACCAAAGCAAAGTGCAAAGTGCACAGAGAGTTAAGACACAAAGTGTGCTTCACAATGTTTGCAGGGAGAGCAAGGTGCTCGACCAAAGCAAAGTGCAAAGTGCACAGAGAATTAAGACACAAAGTGTGCTTCACAATGTTTGCGGTGAGAGCAAGGTGCTCGACCAAAGTAAAGTGCAAAGTGCACAGAGAGTTAAGACACAAAGTGTGCTTCACAATGTTTGCAGTGAGAGCAAGGTGCTCGACCAAAGCAAAGTGCAAAGTGCACAGAGAGTTAAGACACAAAGTGTGCTTCACAATGTTTGCAGAGAGAGCAAGGTGCTCGACCAAAGCAAAGTGCAAAGTGCAGAGAGAGTTAAGACAAGAGAACAATGTGTTCTTCCAGTTACTTACAGCAATGTGTACTTGACCAAGTGTGCGATGCGTTTAAGCACAGGGTGTCGCGAAAGCGAAGGTTTTATTTACGAGGTTCGTCGGGATTTCCGGTTGGATCGGGCGAACGCGCGCAGGCGGCTCACCGCTTCGACTGGTCGAGCATACCGTTACGAGACGGCAAACGAGAAACATCGGTGAGCGATTTTGTTTGACTAACTACAGTAGACATACTTAAAATTGATTCTTCATCTTTTGTTTGATTACAGATTTCAAGATTTTAAGTAAGTATGTCTTTTGAAATGTTGTTAATTGATAATTAGAATCAGTTATTGGTGATGTATTTATGATGGATATACCAAAGATTGATTCTTCATCTTTTGTTGGATTACAGATTTTAAACGGTTAAGTACCTACCTATACCTTGTGTAAATTGTGAGAGGTTGTTTAGAATCACATAATGGTAGTAGAAACTGTGAACATACCTACCTATTAAGTGAACTGAAAAAAAAAAGAATGTATTTTATTTTAAAAGGTAAAATAGGATAATGGTCTTAATCATCGATGTGTATAGATATGAAGTAGGTAATGTTGTTTTATTGCTAAGTACTTAAGTATTCATATCTAATGGTAAATAATGTAACAGATTTAATGTGTGTTTTGGCTGATGTACGTTTACCGATCTAGTATGCATGAGGGAGTATAATGTAAACCTAGGTATTGCCGGTTAAAAATGTAAGAAGATAATGATACGAACTTACAAACTTAGTAATTGTAAGTATAAACTATGCTCAAACTTAGTGAATTAGGTTACTATTGTTTAGTAATAATAAATAAATTTATTAAAGATTAAATAGGTATAAGAACTTGAATTATATAGTTAATGATGTTGAGTTTTCACGGGGACGTGAAAGATTATCAGGATGGACGAGCTGTTAGATATTTTTGTAGATGTGTTGGTAGAATGTCATTATAATACGGTAGCCAAATCTTTGATGCAGATTTATGAAGGTTTTTTTGGACAGACACACGGAGAGATGGCGGATGGCGCCAATTGAGTTTGTAAAAAGGAGAGTTCAGTTTTATTGAGTTATTAATATTGTTAATGTTTGAATATAGTTGGAAAGAGATGTAAATAAAATTATGTTTGTATTTCAGATAAAATATAATGTTGAAGGAAAGCTTGTTTCATTTAATGAAAGGGCTTTCACTATACAACTCGAAAACTCATGGTAGGGCTACTGTAGACTGCTAGCGCGCGCGCGCGGCGTCAAATTTACTTCACGAAGCCACAGATACTCAATAGCTACTATGAACATTTTGAAATGTCCTACCTCGCGCCGTGATTGGTCGAATCCTACATCATAGCATGTTGCTGGGCAGGGCGTAGAGGGAATGGGGCAGGCAGGGGGCAGGGCTAGGAAATTTCCCGATTGCATAAAAGTGTTGCCATGTCTCAGTTAGTCTATGCCATGTTATAACATTGTATACCCGCTCAGAACGTTAAAAAAATATGTAGGTACTTACCTATCTACATATTTACTTATTCCAAGATTTCTTCCAACTACCTATCAGATAAACCAAATCCGTTCATTTTCGCGAAGTACAATACCCAATAGGTACTAATAGGTACCATAGACGAAATAATCCGAAATAATCAATGGTAATACATAATAAGATCTGTTTTTGTAATGTGTGACTGTGATACCTAAATAGGTAAGTACCTACAAGGACAATTGAAGCAAAATATAATTTGGGTAGGTAGATAAGTAATATTTATTGTCATCTTTACAAACTTTCACGTTTACCTACATAAGTAGGTAGGTACTTAAATTATATGTGTTAAAATATAACTACCTACCTTTTAAAGTATTTAGGATGGGTACCTACCTACATTATTTTATTTACAGTAACTAAACTAATACCTACCTACATAAATACCTACAGCAGGTAGAACCTACCTTAATCCATTCAAAAGTATTTATAAAATAGGTACATAGTACATATTAACAAGCTGGCTGTATTCTCTCTATCCTCTAGTTTTGGTAAATTTCATTTTTATGGTAACACTGACTTATATTTCGCTCGAATCAAAACCACTCATGCCCCTCCTCTTCCGTCGGTTGCAAAATCATTTCGTTCGTTGCATTTTCTTTTCAATTCAAAATTTCAAATTTCAGTTTCCACTTTCCGCCCGCCCGCCTTTCGGTGTCGTTCGTCATGCGCTTGCGCCGCGTGTTTTTTTTTCTGAACGCTCAATAGGTTTTATGATGACTTTGTGATTTGTGTGACTTACGAAATCTAGATTTTTTTAATGATTAGGCATCATGAAGGTCGCGTATTCTCCGTGATCGTTTCGTTTTGCCCACCTGGGACCGCGCCGCGTCGCGTTTCTCCCCGGGTGAGACCTAGGTTTTGTGCTTTCTTTTGGCTGATGCGGTAAGTCCTTATTTTGTGGCTTTGTAGAATCACGGCATTGTACCTACATACAATGCCTTAGGTAGGTAAGTAGGTACCTAAATTTGACGAATTTTGTTGGAATCGCGTGCTAGCCGGCTATTTTCCAATAGATAGGTACCTACCTATGCATAGCTATTCTCACAAGTTCACGTTTAGGTAGGTTATCATGTATTAGTCTAGTCCAGATGATCAGGAGATGTCAGAAATACCTAGGTGAGTGAGATTTTAGTATGTACTTACCTAACTACACAAGCTATCTTCATAACCAAGTACCTACCTACCGTACTAGTTCCTACCGTGTAAATTGTACGTACCTAACTAGGTAGGTACCTACCTACTCTCGTTTTTATCCATCCGTTGCCAATATGAAGGTTAATGTCGTATTTTCTATTGCACTACAGAGTTTTAAATGTTTTCCTTCACCCAGAACATAAATTTCCTACATATATTTACGACGCCACGGCCGCCGGCGCGGCGGCCCGACGCCATATTGTCTGCGCCTGCTCAAAAGAAATGGACGCGACGCCGACCGACGCCCTACAGCACATTATAGGTTCTAAGATTGGGAAGTAGGTAGGTAGTTACCGAGTTTTATTTGTTAACAAGCAAGCCAGAAAGACAAGTTGTAAGTTCGACACCTATCCAGGTTCGATCAAGAAGGTAAGTAATAACGTAAGTAGGTTCCTAGAGGTTATTGCTGTGACCAATAATTAGTTGCAGTAGGTAGTTAGGTGATGGCTGACTTCCTATAATCAAGTAGGTAGGTATTTGACCCATTCTGATTCCCGTGTAGGTACCTAGTTCACCATCTACAGGGGCTTTACATAGAATGTTTTCCGTCATCGATATTTTCTTACCGTTGTTGTTGAATGAACACCTCGACGCCTATTGTTTCCCTTCACCAATAGGTAGGTTAGGTAGGTAGGTACTCAACTGAGCCGAATTTGGCTCGTCTTATTTTGTGAGGCGGCTGTTATTATTAAGTTACTTATTCAGCGCAACGTTTTCAAGCAGTTAGAAAAGCATGCAAAGCGGTAGGTAGGTCGTACCTAGCTGGGCCTTGATTTGATTCCAGCTAGTAGGTACCTTACTTACCTACAGAGAATGTGAATGTGTCCAGCGGGCTTACCATGACCGTTTATAGCGATTCAGTTTAGGTCCAACTACGAACCAGTTTTGACGTAAAGTAAGGCGCTGACGTAAAGTTTTGACAGTAAGGCAGAACCTAAACTGAATCGCTAACACCTCATGGTACGGCCCCTGAACAGTAACAGGTTCCTACGTAGGTACCTACTTAACAAATTGGTTATCGTCACGTCACTGCAGCTGTGTTTCATCCATTGCTGATTGTGTAGCAGTCTTTATGTCTCTACCGTGAACTTGTGAGATGCTTACAACTTATTGTTTTGAAAGGTTATTTCATCTTCTTCCAGCATAAAATTACTTAGACAATTTTAAGCCATAATTTACCTGCAAAGCCACAAAATATTCAAAAGTATTATGGTACCTACCTGCTTACACTGAAATAGGTAGGCATTAAGTAATTTGTGAGTCTAGCTAGGTATCTCAGTTTCAAGAACATTAGGTTTTAATTGCATTTCAGAGTAGGTTCCATCACTTCTATCGTCTGTACTGTCTGTAGAATTATACACTTGTTTCTATAGAGTTCATGATTTTTTTTAATTAGTAATTTTCTCATAGTGTAAGAAATGTAAGAATGCCCGTTGATTCTTGACTGAAACTTGTTGACTTATAATTCTAATTTCATATTTGAACCATATTTGGACCTCTGTGATCACTTAAAATTGTTTAAAAAAGCTAGCTCCTGCCTCGTGTCTTGTGCTATTTCTTGGGGTAGACACATCCTTAATTTTCCCTTAAATACAATACCTAGTACCTAGGTAGGCTGAAAGTCCATTAACTAGGTACAAAGGTCACATTAGTACATAATATATACAATGCCACCTTAGTCACTACTTACTTTTGATGGTAGGTAGGTAGTAGTCGCCTGTTAGTACCTACCGCACAGCCATAGGTAGTCAGAACCTTCCTTTGCGTTTCGTTCACTTGGCGGACAATGTTACAGTGTAGAGTCAGTGTTGGTATTTTATTTAGCTTCAGTGTTTTTGAACGGGCTTTAGCATCAGTGTTGACAAGTGATATTTAAGGCTTTTGTTCACCAAGATTAACTAAAATGTTTTTGTGCAATTATATAATTTAAGGCACTTATCTCTTCGCTAGATAGGTACTAGGTGAAGTACTAACTCCATTATTCATAAATGAAGGTTTTAAGAATATTTAAAATTTTTGTTTAAGTAATTAGGTATGTCAACTACATAATTAATCCTTTTTAGTTAAAGTAAGTTTGCTTAGTTATCTGCTTTAAACTAGGTATTTCTATTAGCTAAATATTTGTTTGAGACTTAATTAAGTACTAAACTCATCTAATGTTAGGTACCTATCAGGGTTCTTCCTTTTATTTGAATACCTTAAAACAGTATCCTTGGTCTTCTTGAAAATTCTAAAGTTTGACAATATTTTAAAAAGCGTGTTGTAGGTAGGTACCTTCCCAGAATAGGTGCCTACATTTTATTTGCATTGTCTGGTAGGTCTAGTTGACATTTCTAATATATCTCACTAGGTGTATTCTCAATTTAATCAATAGGTAATTTACTAAGTAATTTGGTGAACACTTGTCCTAAATGTAGCTTCAGTGTTTATTTTTTTATTCTAACTGCCTTACTTGATTTGTGGTAGGTAGGTACTAGCAGAGACCAGTTTATATCAAGCCTTGATATAAACTGGTCTCTGGTACTAGGTACCTACCTATTATGCTAAAAATCGTCCCAAATTTTGCTAAAGGTAGGTACACAGTCATCAATATGAAATTTTGCCACATAAAAATAAAAATCTACATAGGTAAACGTAGGCTCTTAATTAATTATAGACTCGTCCTCGTCAGAGTAGGTATATATGTTCTGTGATTATGAGCCAGACCATTTTTTAACCTTGTGTGAATTTAGCCTGTAGACAATCAAATTTACTTGTGTCCATAATTCTTTGATCAGATAATTATTATTCTAGTCACATTTTAGCTTTTCGCTTTTATTTACATTTGCCAAACCTAGTGAAAATTAACTTTGATGCATAAAATTAGTTCTGTAGGTACCTACAATAAAATCAAGAATTCAATTTATATTTTAGGTTAAACTTGCCATGCAATTTAATCTAAGCATATAATTTTTCTTCTAAATTATTTTAAAAGAAACCACAAATGAGTAAGGCGGTCAGTAGAGTCAGTGTTTTGATTGGGAGCATCTGCGCTCACAGCGCCATCTATCTACACGACTACACTTCGGCTGAGCGACGGTTCCATGTTTCTCCACCTTGATGGGTGGCTGTTTTAAAGGTGAGTCTTAGCATAGTCCATTATTTTCTGCATTTTTCTATTTGTTTTACTGTTATTTTAATGCTTAACCATTTTATTATACTCGTTATTTTACACTGCGTCACTATAAAAAGGTTTTGAAGTTCACCGTTTTTACAAGTAGTTCAACAATTACTTGCTAGATTATATATTTCTATTTTAATGCCTCAATGTGTAATTCAAATATACCTATGTACTGTGGTTTCTAGTTTCATGAAACAAAATTTTCGATTTGTATTAAAAAAGAAAGAACCGTTAGTTAAAGTCAGTACCTATACCTAATTCGCAATACAATTAGTGCAGCCGATGGTCGTTGGATGGCGCTTATTTGGAATGTTAGTTCTTGTCTTATTTTTATTTCATATAAATCTTCGGTTAAGTGGTTTTTGTACCATTTTAATAATTTAATTTTAGTTGTTATCTACACGAAATAGTAAGTAAGTAGGTACTTCAATAAATCAAATAATGATTATCAGTTTAGTTCTGCTGTCTCCCGCTAGGTGAGGTGACACAGTTTATTGGTATAGATTTTTAATCACTGCTTTGCTTTCCTGTTCTTCTTTATTATCATGGAACTACATCTGTTTCAATCAAAGTATTCATTAATATTGAGTACCTACCTAACCTAACTCATGTTCTGTTTTACTCATGCAGTTGTTATGAATAACAACGTTTTTTCCTAAACCATACCACCTACGTTGTTCTATTTTTAATTTAATCGGTTAAAAAAATATTTAAGGAAAAACCAAAATTATTATGTACTTCGTTAACCGTGAAAAGCATAAATTAATTCTTCAAAACATTTTGTGGTTGAATAGGTACACCCACAGAACAGAAAACAAACTCCTCTATGTGAGTTAGTACAACCATTTGTTGCTAGATGGCGCTAATGTAAAACTGTGAATGTTCGCGGATAATGCGTCTTTGAACCGATTTTGATGATTGTTTTTTTATTAGATACTAGTAGCACGCATTTGATGATCCTTTTTTATAAGATTGTGCAAAGGTAAAAAAGTTTAGAGTAGGTATCTTTATACGAATCTTCGGAGTTATGAACAAAAATGCACCTCGAAAATGCAGGAAACTGCTCTCGCCTCACGAAATTGAAGCCATTTCATTCTGGTAAAATTTAAATTGTGTCTCTCTTCGATTTATCAAGTTTAAAAATACTATTATTAAAAATACTAATTGTTGTAATTGTAAAAAATCTACTTGTTTTAAATCTATTTATTTATTCAAACAAAGTCTTATATCAGAAACAACAAAAACAAAACTTGTTTTAGGTACATTCCAACTCCTTTTCACAAATAGTTCAGAAATGTATTAGTAGGTGGCGCTAATTTCCTATTTTATAATCAGTTAATATTTAAAAACTTGTCTTTATGTTATACTGATTTAATTATTAAAATAAAATTAGTTTAATTGTAATTTATACATTTTTATTGTATTTGAATTATATAATGACCTATCTTAGACACATTTCGTAAGCAAACTATTTCAATTTAGTTTTATTATTTTCCGCTAGGTGCTACAAGCCGAGGGATTTTTTCCTGCGTTTCATCGTAAAAATAAATATTGTGTGAAACTGACTTCTAGAATTCCAGTGTTCATTCATAGGTCAAGTTTGGTTTAAAATCAGACTAGCGGTTTTTAAGATATTTAACTCTGTAATTGAGGGGATCCTTACAAATAATTGAGCATGAGCTTCAGGTTTCTTTGGTTTAATACAACAGGGTCTGATGATGACCTAATAAGATGAACAGGAAATGGTTTGATTAATTTGAGATTTGATAAACTGTTGGTTCTCCTTAATTCGAGTTTTAAATAGGTAAAATTTCCTGACTAATGATTTCGATTTAGTTCTGCTATTTCCCACTAGGGTGTCCAGTTGTTATGCAGATTGGACTTAAATTATTGATATGGTTCTATAGTTCCACATAATTCCACTGTACTTAACTTATAACTTCAAATTCTTTATTCACTTACAAGAAATATACTAGTAATCAGATAATAAGGTTTTATGAAGCCCCCACGGCCCACATAGGTATCTCTTTGACATTATTTCGTTAGGAAATTATTACAATTTAGTTTTGCTATTTCCCGCTAGGTGTTTCTGTGCCAAACGGGGGTTATAATGTTTAGAGAACTTGTCCTGCGTATAATTGTTGATTAAAAATTATCTCATTGTGTCTGAAAAGTGACTATTGAATTCCAATGTACTTAAGCAGTGTTTCGTAGAATTCTGACTAGCCGTTTCTGAGAATTTGACGGGATCATAAAAACAAAATAATTGTTCTGGATTCATGTTTCTAGGGTACTTATTCATTACCCAGGGGTCTGATGTTGTGCTAATAAGATGAGTAGAAAATGATTTGATTGATTTGAGAGTTGATGGCCAGTTTTCTTTGTCGTAAATCATGTGTTGGGTAAATTTTAGCAAAAAATAATTTATGTTTAGTTCTGCTATTTCCCGCTAGGTGTTCAGTTTTCATGTAAGTTTGTACACTTCGAATATTTGGGCCTATTATTGTTGTAATACCTACTTGACTTTGGTTATTCTGATTTAACTACTAAAACTACATAATTTTAGATGTAATTATAAAACATTGATTGTACCTGAAGTACCTTGACTATGAGAAAAACAATGGTAAAACTATTTCAATTTAGTTTTGCTATTTCCCGCTAGGTGTTAAGATAATAGTTCGAGTTGTTATTGTTTGAGGTAGTTCGCTTGTTCGTTCGTATGGCCAATTTTGATAAATAAATTTTTATAGGCGATTTCGAGGTAGCAACTGCGTCATGTGGCATCGTAGATTTGAAATTATTTGATTGTTATCATGTTTGGTAGAAATCAGACAAGCCGTTTCCAAGACAATCAACGCAAAAAAATGTATTAATCATAATCATAATCATTTATTCAATAACAATAAAATTGTGTCTGAAATTTTCTTAAAACTAAGTAGGTACATTAGGTATAGTTACAATTAAAAATATTCAAATTAAATTAACAAAACACATCAATAATTACTTGCAATGTAGTTCCGCCATGTCCCGCTAGGTGTCAAGTTTAAATGTTTTAATTTCCACTGTTTGTAGATTGTTTATGGATGTTTACTGTGTAAATTAGATTCATTATTTAAATTAAAATTACATTAATTATTTGATTAAAGAAGGTAAAGGTTTATTAATTTGATTGACAGTTTCGTTCAGTATACCTATGCACTGAAGGTATTTTATTGTACTTACTTACCTACCTATGCTCAGAAGTATTTTACTCGCGAATAAATGTCAGGATAAGTAATATTTTTCAGTTTTTCCGGTGTTTTCATCCATTGCCTGAATTTAATAGTATTGGTGTAGTAGTTATATTCTAACCCCATTATGCATATTCGACCTAAACCTGTATTAAACCTGTATTAGCTAGAACGCATATTAAATCTGTTGCTATCTCTTTTCGTTGACATATGGGTGACAAGAAAAAAACGTTCCTAAAACCTGTATTAAATTGTCAAGTTTTTATGAATAAGACCCTAAGTATTTATATTACCTAAAATAATAATTGGTCTGTCGTTAATAGGTAGGTAGGTACCTATATAGTGTCAATAACCATCTATCTTTGATTGTGCTTGCTGCTGGTAGATAGATGACATTACTAAAATGTATAAAACCTACCGACGTTAAGTAAAACTACTTGTGACTGGCAGTAAGTGGCCAATCGTTCGCTAACGCCGTAACGCGAGCGGTTGGCTAGCTCTCCTTTATATAGACTAGTAGCACGTCCCGGCTTCGCACGGGTGTACTAATGAAGCTACCGGGATAAAATATAGCCTATAACCGCCCGGACAGTCCATTCTAAACACCTGTGAAGGGATTTTTGAAATCGGTTGAGTAGTTTCGAGGACTACCTTTGTTTGTATGTTTGTCGGCGGTAATCTCCGAAACTACTGGACCGATTTAAAAAATTCTTTCACGGGTGTGTAGAATGGACTGTCCGGGTGGTTATAGGCTATATTTTATCCTGGTAGCTTCATTAGTACACCCGTGCGAAGCTGAGACGTGCAGCTAGTGTAAGTACATACTTATTATAAGTAAGGTGTATTAGTTTGTCGTTAAGTGGCCAATCGTTCGCTAACGCCGTTATACTTGTTCCGTTTCGTTTAAATAAGTAAAACTAGCAGCACGTCCCGGCTTCACACGGGTGTACTAATGAAGCTGCCTGGATAAAATATAGCCTATAACCTCCCGGACAGTCCATTCTAAACACCCGTGAAAGGATTTTTGAAATCGGTTGAGAAGTTTCGGAGATTACCTCTGTCAAACAAACTAATTTTACCTCTTAATATTTATAGAGTTTAGATAGTGTTATTTAACTAATTAGACATAATGACTAACCCCATTATGCATATTCGACCTAAAACCTGTATTAGCTAAAACGCATATTAAATCTGTTGCTATCTCTTTTCGTTGACATACCTATGGGTGACAAGAAAAAAACGTTCTTAAAACCTGTATTAAATTGTCAAGTTTTTATGAATAAGACCCTAGGATTATAAGAAGTAGAAATCATACAGAGAAAAGAACTTGGTGCAACAAAATCTCTTCTTTTACAAAGTCGGTTAAATACATTCACGAAAATATATACCTATCTGTAGTGAGAAATATTTTAGTTTCATGTAGAAGTACCTATCTACAGTAAGTAGGGTTGTCATACATAGTGAAACATAACCTCCTCTTTTTTGAAGTCGGTTAAATACATTATATAGTGAGATTTATTTTGAGTACCAAAGTACTTGTAGTAGTAAGTACCTAAGTACATACCTACCTATAATATGTACCAATTGCTTTATCGTTAAGTGGCCAATCGTTCGCTAACGCCGTTAAACGAGTGACTCGTCGTTATTTTACAGGAAATTCATTAGAATAAGTTGTATTTTTGTGATAAATCTTTATTTTTAAGTGATTTTGGAAATATTTTGAGTTCAATAGGGTTCCTGGCTATTGTATTTTAGGTCTAAAGGGATTTTTTAAGAGGGCGGCTGTATGTATGAAGTTTCAGGCATTTTGAGCTAACTTTTTTGTTGATGAATTTTTTTGATTTTTCTTTTGATTTTATGGTGTTTTTAGACATTGGTTTTTTAACGAAATTTTGACTTTCGTTATAGGGTTGCCAGTTTAAGAGAAACTATAAATCGGTGGTTTTTGAACTTATCACAACGTTTTTTGTATCCCCGAGTTTAGATTTTTTTTGGAAACTTTTATACGTTTTGACATTTTGAAAAAGTTTTTTAATTTCGGAGATTTTTGATATCTCCACCAATTTTGGTGGTAGAGAAATGATTTAAAGTTCCTTATGTAGTTTGAAAGCTGATTACATAACTTACCTATTTTTTAAATTTTGATTTTGGAAAGGGGAGTTGGAAACGAACTTTTGAAAAGTCAAAAATGAAAGCTGTTCACGAGCGGTGCGGCCGGCGAGGTTGGACGGAAGCGGGTGCGCGGTCGATTACTCGGCGGGCGCACGGTGTTTCGTTCCAAGCGTGCAGAGTGGCGACGTGGCGGCAACGCTCGTCGCCGTACAACTCCCGCGTGATCCGGTTCGAGGACACTGCCAGGCGGGGAGTTTGACTGGGGCGGTACATCTGTCAAAGAATAACGCAGGTGTCCTAAGGCCAGCTCAGCGAGGACGGAAACCTCGCGTGGAGCAAAAGGGCAAAAGCTGGCTTGATCCAGATGTTCAGTACGCATAGGGACTGCGAAAGCACGGCCTATCGATCCTTTAGTACTAAAGAGTTTTTAGCAAGAGGTGCCAGAAAAGTTACCACAGGGATAACTGGCTTGTGGCAGCCAAGCGTTCATAGCGACGTTGCTTTTTGATCCTTCGATGTCGGCTCTTCCTATCATTGCGAAGCAAAATTCGCCAAGCGTTGGATTGTTCACCCATCAAAAGGGAACGTGAGCTGGGTTTAGACCGTCGTGAGACAGGTTAGTTTTACCCTACTGATGGCTTGTCGTTGCGATAGTAATACTGCTCAGTACGAGAGGAACCGCAGTTTCGGACATTTGGTTCATGCACTCGGCCGAGCGGCCGGTGGTGCGAAGCTACCATCCGCGGGATTATGCCTGAACGCCTCTAAGGCCGAAGCCAGCCTAGCCGAATCCGGCAAGGATATGCTCACTGTGGAGCCCCGAGAGTCGGGAGGCTCTAAACAATGTGACTTTACTAGTTGCGCTTCACTTCGTGAGGCGTGACGTCGAAGCCCATTTGGACCGCGGAGATCGGTGCGTACGGTCGAACACGTGCACCACGGCTCCGAAGGTCCGGATTTAACTCAGTTCGATGTCGGGGCTCGGAATAGTCTGTAGACGACTTACGTTCCTGGCGGGGTGTTGTGCTCGGTAGAGCAGCGTCGTGCTGCGATCTGTTGAGACTCAGCCCTACGCCAGGTGATTCGTCCGAGGACGATGTTTCTTTCTTATTTTTTTATTTTTTTGCTTTTTGTAAAATCTTTGGGATAGAATGTTTAAAACGTCTTGTTGTTTGAGACTTGTATTATTTTTCCTTTGCTAGAAGGGTACATGTTGTACAAGTAAAATCTTTAAAATTTTCAACAACACACAACTTTAATTTTTTGCTTTGTAGAAGCACAAAGTATGAACAGGTAAAATTGTATAAAATGTTCGTGTATTACTTATTATTATTTTTTTTACACCCTGTAATTTTGTCCTGACAATATTTTCAAATCCCTTCTTCTTATAACACATACACACCCCGCCCCCTGTTAATCTCAGTAAATTCTAAAGACTATATTAAAAACCTTACTAACAACGTGGCCGTGGTGGCCGAACTGTTCGCTGTACTCTCTACGCCTAAGCAATGCTACCCCTCTGCATGCACACATAGTCATTATTCTTTTCAAATCAGAATAATTACAAATCTTATAACTTTTTCCAACTAGAGAAATTCAATCTTTCTGTAATAGCACAAAACCTAATTATTATTTTATTGACTTTAAACAAGCAATGCCACAGAATATCATATAACTTCATATGTACATACTCAAAAGTTTTTTTTTGCATAAAACTATTATTTCTATAGAATTTTCATCATCAAATTTATCTTTTGTAATTCATTTTTTCAATATCTTTCAATAATGCAACAATAACCATCCACCTAAAACAGCTTCCATTCCTAATGTGACACAGAATAGCACATAGTTCCTCAGATTGAGTATTTTTTCATACATTTATTACATACTGAAGGAAAATATTTTTTTATCAAATTTTTAATATTTTTTAATTGATTATGTACCCTCAACGTTCTGTTAACCTTATCTATTTGTTTTCAGAAGGATTATGTGCATAACTTTCCTGAAACAATTAAAATTAAGTTTTTTTTTATGTTTCCGAGATCAAAATAGTAGTACAAAAAATGGATTATTTCCATTTGTAAATGAAGTAAAGCATTTTTGTTTCTTATAACTGCATAGCTAGCGACTTTATTAACCGACAGTACTTAAGAAATTGGAGAAAATGTGAAAATTTTAAATTTTCATCGTTCTCATCTGAAAGACCATAATTTATGAAAAGTTATAAAAGTTCACATTTCACACTTGTTTTGTGTAGCCATCAGTTACTTAACAACAGCGAAAGCGTTTAAAACTGTTTTGATACAAATTTTTTTTTCAGTTTATGTACAATCACTTTCCATAATTGATGACATTTTCTTCTAGTTTCAAAATCAGTTTTATTATTTTGCATGATAATATTTCATTGTAACTATACCAAAATTGATTGATTTAATCTTCCTATTTAATAATATCACATAACTATATCTGTACCTATGTATAGTAATCTGCCATAGGGGCCGCCGTGCCCGTGGCCGAGTACTCGCGAACTCGCCAAATCAATTTATCTAAGTAAACCTGCCTATTTAAATGAAAATCTTTTTTTTTTTTTACTATATTACATATATGGATTGACTTCATACCCTTACACTAGCGAATTCAAACTTTATAACTTAAAAAAAACTGTCACCAGATTCTATTTCCTTTTACAAAGGTAGGTACATAGTTACCTACTACACAGCCCCTAATAATATTTAATAGTTATCACGGCCGATACTTCTGTGTTGGTACCTACTATTGTGAAATATATTTGAATGAATTGTATGTGATTGTTGAGTTTTGAGGCATTTTTCCTAGGCTGAAAAATTAATTTCTTGTCAAATTTGTCTGCCACATTGATTTTATGAAAGGAGTCTGACATCGCAACTGAAATCTTTTTGAATTTCACAGTACTTACGTAGGTACTGGCTCCTTGGTGTCAAAAGAAACGACCGCCATGTTTAAAAACAAATAGAAATGTAGTAAGGATAAGATTAGGCATGCGAAAATAACGCTAAACATTTTATGCACCATATCAAATCAGCAGAATTTAGTTAATTTCATTAAATTACAATGTTAAATCTTCTATTATTATAATTTACTTTGTTTTGTGCCTTCTAATTGAATCTTTATTTAATGAATCGAATCTTCATAATTATTTCAATCAATGGTAATGCAAGTACAATTTGATAATGCGACAATCAAGTCGTTTTTTTCTGTTGTTGTAATCTAAGCCTTATGATCAAAAAAATTTTTTACTTTTGAAATAGAATAGTTTGCGGCCAGTCCCGTTTAAATACAAAACTTTTTTTTTTTATCTTGCAGGTAAATAACTAGGACAACATTTAGTACACCTGTATTTATCATTGTATTAAAGGAACTTTTTACAAAATTAAATTAAAACAGAATATTCAAATTAGGCTTACTTCTTATTTTAAGTTCTTTACGTTCAAGGGTCGCGGGTTCGAATCCCGGCAACATGTCAATTATCGAATGATTTTGTTTTTTTAAAGCATTTTAAACTTTGAACATTATCTATGTATTTATTTATTTTTGCAATTTGTGTGCGTGCATTCAAGAATTTACTAAAAAGTTTTTTTTTCTCTACTTTTCAGGTAGGTGGTAAGCTGTCAAATTCATCCAAAATGTACTGAGAATGGGGTAAGTTTTTTCAATTTAATAATTTTAAACTAAATAGATAGGTATGTAGGTTTCTTGTTTCATTCAACTGAAATTGTTGTGCGCAAATATTATTATCATTGTTTTTTTTAATTAAATTATACTTCACTATTCTTTTAAAATTACTTACTTATTAATTAATTTCGTTGTTAGTTTGTTTTTTTTTTTTTTTTTTTATTGTAAACATTATATAATATTATCTACGGCCGTCGAAACTATGCATAGGCTCTTGATACAATTACTCGTTCCACCCTCTGACGTAATAATAACCTAATTATAATGCAATAATCGATCCCAAGCTGTGTTGAAGATGCAGGCACGCCGCGCCGCCGGGCCGTACTTGCTCGCCGTGCTCCCTGTAACTACTTATGCAAAAAAAAAGCAATCGGTCATTAATTGTGCACCTGTCGCGATGACGTGGTTTTTCTTTTTAATTTTTGGGAATGCGCGCGTGTGCGGTTAGCCGCTGGCGTATGCACGTCACGGGGGTGGTCGCAGTTAGCTGAAATTTTGAAAACCCTTCAGCGCGCGATTTCTTTTTTTGTTGTTTTAGCGTTGCGCTGATCGCTTTTTTGGAGTCCGTATTGATTTCGCGAGCGTAGGGATGCACTCCCACATAGGGTGGCGACCGGAAATGTTTTTTTCGTTTTTAGTTATTTTTTCGTTTTTTCTTTCTTTTAAAAGACTCTGCAGATAGCAAGCAGAAAGCTTTTACAAGTAAAAATATTTAAAATACCTCCAGCTATATGCCAGTAAAAGGTAAAACAGATGTTATTATATTTAAACTATAAACTAAATATATAAAAACTTGAAAACTGTTGTTTGAGCCGATAACCGTACTATTTGTGAGTTAACCCACAATGCCTATGCGTTAACGTTCAAACGACAGCGTGCGAGCGGCCACTGTGCGTTCGTTTTAGTTTTAAAACGATTCACAGCGCGGAGACGGCAGCGCGCAGGCGCATATCTGCTGTATATGCGCGTGCGCAGGTCGGCTGTTGTGCGAGTTCGTAATTGTGGACTTGTAAAAGTTTATAAAAAAAGTCAATCGAGCACACTTTACTGTTTTTACCACAATATCACTATTTCATTTCTATTATAATAAATGTGTTTGCGTTTTTATTTTGAATGAGACCATCACATCTATTATAGCACTGTGTATTATTCGAATAATTTCGTACGTGTGGTGTGGCGCCAGCGATGGTACCGCGTTAAAGCCTATGCACGTTCGGATGTATGTATATATTGTAAATAAATTTTCCGTGTCTGGGGCACGTGAGAAACAGTTTTACTTTTAGCTGACACCGATGTGGACCACTGTGCAGCTTCGAGCTTCGGTCTCTCCACACTCCGGGCGTGATCGTATTCGAATCGCAACTCGGAACGTTTATATTATAACGTGAACATAAATCGACTTGTGGAAATTTCAATGAAGGGCACCACAGCCTGAGTGTTTTATATAATAAGACTGCTCTCATCAGAGACTGCTACAGATGTTTTCGTAAGACCTCCAGCCGTCCTCTTACCGAGGCGGTTGGATCTCGTCGAAATATTACACGTATCTCGAGAGTTAGCTCCCTGGTTGATCCTGCCAGTAGTTATATGCTTGTCTCAAAGATTAAGCCATGCATGTCTCAGTGCAAGCCGTATTAAGGCGATACCGCGAATGGCTCAATATATCAGTTTTGGTTCCTTAGATCTTACTCAGTTACTTGGATAACTGTGGTAATTCTAGAGCTAATACATGCAATCAGAACTCTGACCAGTGATGGGATGAGTGCTTTTATTAGATCAAAACCAATCGACGGAGGGCCTCGCGTCCGAAGTCGTTAACTTTGATGAATCTGGATAACTTTTGCCGATCGCATGGTCCAGTACCGGCGACGCATCTTTCAAATGTCTGCCTTATCAACTTTCGATGGTAGTTTCTGCGACTACCATGGTTGTCACGGGTAACGGGGAATCAGGGTTCGATTCCGGAGAGGGAGCCTGAGAAACGGCTACCACATCCAAGGAAGGCAGCAGGCGCGCAAATTACCCACTCCCGGCACGGGGAGGTAGTGACGAAAAATAACGATACGGGACTCTTACGAGGCCTCGTAATCGGAATGAGTACACTTTAAATATTTTAACGAGGAACAATTGGAGGGCAAGTCTGGTGCCAGCAGCCGCGGTAATTCCAGCTCCAATAGCGTATACTAAAATTGTTGCGGTTAAAAAGCTCGTAGTTGCATTTGTGCGCCGCGCTGTCGGTGCACCGCATCCGCGGTGATACTGACACGTTTGCGGAGCATATCGTCGGTGAGCCGGCGGTAACACGCCGGTTCAATATCAAAATCCTATCGCGGTGCTCTTTATTGAGTGTCGAGGTGGGCCGACAATTTTACTTTGAACAAATTAGAGTGCTCAAAGCGGGCTCAAAATGCTGCTTGAATATTTCGTGCATGGAATAATAGAATATGATCTCGGTTCTATTTTGTTGGTTTTCAGAACTCCGAGGTAATGATTAATAGGGATAACTGGGGGCATTCGTATTGCGACGTTAGAGGTGAAATTCTTGGATCGTCGCAAGACGAACATCAGCGAAAGCATTTGCCAAAGGTGTTTTCATCAATCAAGAACGAAAGTTAGAGGTTCGAAGGCGATTAGATACCGCCCTAGTTCTAACCGTAAATATGTCATCTAGCGATCCGCCGACGTTAATACAATGGCTCGGCGGGCAGCTTCCGGGAAACCAAAGATTTTGGACTCCGGGGGGAGTATGGTTGCAAAGCTGAAACTTAAAGGAATTGACGGAAGGGCACCACCAGGAGTGGAGCCTGCGGCTTAATTTGACTCAACACGGGAAATCTCACCAGGCCCGGACACCGGAAGGATTGACAGATTAACAGCTCTTTCTTGATTCGGTGGGTGGTGGTGCATGGCCGTTCTTAGTTGGTGGAGCGATTTGTCTGGTTAATTCCGGTAACGAACGAGACTCTAGCCTGCTAAATAGGCGTCGTCATTTCGGTGTGCACGGCTTCGGTCGCGCAACTCACTGGCGACGTATTAAAATTCTTCTTAGAGGGACCGGCGGTTTCGAGCCGCACGAGATTGAGCAATAACAGGTCTGTGATGCCCTTAGATGTCCTGGGCCGCACGCGCGCTACACTGAAGGAATCAACATGTTCTCCCTGGCCTAAAGGCCCGGGCAACCCGTTGAAACTCCTTCGTGCTGGGGATTGGGGTTTGCAATTATCCCCCATAAACGAGGAATTCCTAGTAAGCGCGAGTCATAAGCTCGCGTTGATTACGTCCCTGCCCTTTGTACACACCGCCCGTCGCTACTACCGATTGAATGATTTAGTGAGGTCTTCGGACCGACACGCGGTGGCTTCACGGCCGTTGGCGTCGTTGGGAAGTTGACCAAACTTGATCATTTAGAGGAAGTAAAAGTCGTAACAAGGTTTCCGTAGGGGAACCTGCGGAAGGATCATTAACGTGTTTGTCGAGCTTTTTCTTTTCATTGCGAACTGGACAGCGAGACTGGACGATATCCATCCAAAGTTATTATAAACTTTTCGTATCGGCTTTGCCGCCGCCACACGGCGGCACTGCCGCGTCACGCTCTTCTCTCGTAGATTATGACGGGTGAAAAATCCGCACCCCGAGTCTGCCGCGAGGAGCGTGCTCGTCAACTAAACAATTAAACACCTCGGTTTAGAGTGGGAGGGTTCACGTTCACGCGTGTGGCTCTCCCGTTCTAATTCAATTTTTTTTAACCTTTTTTTTATATAAACTTATAACGAAAAAACACAAACTATTACCCTGGACGGTGGATCACTTGGCTCGCGGGTCGATGAAGAACGCAGTTAACTGCGCGTCATAGTGTGAACTGCAGGACACATTTGAACATCGACATTTCGAACGCACATTGCGGTCTGTGGATACACATCCAGGACCACTCCTGTCTGAGGGCCGGCTGCATAAAAACAAAACCACATTGCGATATTAGTTTTTTCTAATGTTGCATCTGACGGTTTCTGGGAGTGATCATCTCTCTCTCAGGTCCGTTCAAAAATTGGAAACATTACACGTTGATATGAGAGCTCACTCTTTTCTGTTTGCTAGCATACGACACACGATGTGCTAACTCTGTTGCGTGTTGCGTTGTCGTCTTTGCCAGTTAGATATGTAAAGAAACTCTTAGTAACTCGTGTAAATGAATGTTTGTAGGCGGACTCGACGTCCGAAGGGCGTGTCGGCGAAGTGTTACATCTTCGTCGTAGCGTCGTAACGGATATCGTGTCTGCCTCCCATTTTATACGTTGGCCTCAGATCAGGGAGGATTACCCGCCGAATTTAAGCATATTAGTAAGCGGAGGAAAAGAAACTAACTAGGATTTCCTTAGTAGCGGCGAGCGAACAGGAAATAGCCCAGCACTGAATCCCGTCGTTGTAACGGCGGCGGGAGATGTGGTGTTCGGGAGGTTCCGCTTTCTTGTCGTCGTCCACTCCTGTCCAAGTTCGTCTTGAACGGGGCCCATTTCCCATAGAGGGTGCCAGGCCCGTAGCGACGGAGGACGGCGGCGAGAGGGACTCTCCTCAGAGTCGGGTTGCTTGAGAGTGCAGCCCTAAGTGGGTGGTAAACTCCATCTAAGGCTAAATATTACCGCGAGACCGATAGCGAACAAGTACCGTGAGGGAAAGTTGAAAAGAACTTTGAAGAGAGAGTTCAACAGTACGTGAAACCGCTCAGGGGTAAACCTGCGAAACTCGAATGAACGAACGGGGAGATTCATCGTTATTCCGCGGCGTGGTGGCGCACTCTCGATGCTCACGGTCTCGACCGTGCGGTACGGGGTGTGTCGTTCGACGTTCACGGACGGCGTGCACTTCTCCCTTAGTAATACATCGCGACCCGTTCGATGTCGGCCTAAGCTCCGTTCGGGAGTCACTCTTGCACCTCTCGGGGTGCAGGGGTTACCGTGACGGTAGCCGGCCGGCTGTCGGACGGTATTATAACGGATCGTGTACGCGTTAACGCGCGTCCGGCCCGACGCAAGGCGTCCGTCGTCCACCTCCGTCCTGCCCGAGTGCGGGCGGGGGTGCGGCGGGCCTGTCGTCGCAGCCGTGCTGTCTCGGACTGTACGCGTCCCGTGTCTGCGATGATTCAGTTTCGGGCACTCGCAGGACCCGTCTTGAAACACGGACCAAGGAGTCTAGCATGTGTGCGAGTCATTGAGTAAAATGTCTAAACTGAAAGGCGCAACGAAAGTGAAGGTGGACGCTTGCCGTCCGCTCAGGGAGGATGGAGCGTCGATCTCGGTCGACCTCTCGCACTCCCGAGGCGTCTCGTTTCCAATCTGAGATTGCAGGCGCGCTCTGAGCACAGATGCTGGGACCCGAAAGATGGTGAACTATGCCTGGTCAGGTCGAAGTCAGGGGAAACCCTGATGGAGGACCGTAGCGA